>OY757223.1:7500000-8750000 GCA_963583965.1 Nomada ferruginata
CGAGTAACATGTGTCGCTTCGCAACGTACGTTTACAATTCAATTAAACTCACCGGTTCTAAGTGTATGCGGTATTGGACAGAAGTGATATTATTCCACTTACAGAGACATGAAACTTTTACAAAATTATAAAATGGAATGAAAATAGTGTAGGATTGGAAATACTGCGTGAATGTTGAGTACCTGAGAAGGTCGTATGCATGGAGGGTACAGCGGCCCAAGGGTTCGGGTGGTCAGGACCGACCATCACCGAGGAATGACTGCGGGGTGTGTCCTGAATGAGTAAGAGCAAATGAGGAATAGAATGAAAGAGAAACTAAGAGTGAAAGAATATAAAGAATGAATGATGCGTGCAAGAGTCAGAGTTAATGGAGGATCGAAGTGAAGAGTATCGTGAGCTGAGAGTATTGTTGAGAGTGTGCAAAGTATCGTGTGTGAGTCGTGTGTTTGAGTAACGTCGTGTGTCGACGTATTATTATAATAAAGCTAGTGTTTTAATGAGAGTAACTGAAGTCTTATTACACCACCTGTCCTCTATTCCAAACTACGTGAGGTTTACGAAAACTAACTTCTACAATAGGAAAATAATTATTCCATATTAGAATCATTTCGATTATACTCATCTCTTATACACATGGTTAACTACATTATACAATTTAATGCATTATACTGATTACACAAGCATTCGAATCAACCTACCACACACGCAAGGATCCGTGTTTTTACACTGGCCGTAGTACGAAATTGAATTTGCAATCCAATTTAATATACGTTTGCCAGGATGCACGTTTACCAAAGAAATGGAATGTATTGTAGATATACATATAATACTACAACCGCAAGTAATTCAAGCGAATATAGTTCCATTAACAGTCCATGTATTATATGTGTGTATGTATGTATATCTATTCCACCGCAGCTACTACTGTCTACGAATATACATTCTACTGTATGTGCACGTTACGTTCCGAACGTGAATATATACATTTAGCACGTTACGCGAATAAAAAGATCATTACCACCAAAACTTTAGACAGAAATAGCTTTCAGTTTTGATCCATTGTTGTTTTTCCTCGAGCGGATTCGTTAAATTGCAGCGAAGACAATGGTACCTGAGCAGTACAAAACAAATTACACGGCTGAGAAGAAGCTTTGAAATTACCGCGAGGCTGCAACGTGGAACGCGTAATGCCTTTCTGATTTTGTATTATTCGGTTAGGGAAATATTTGGTAAATAAGTACGGTGACGTGGAAAGTGTTTCAAGAATAATTCATTTCATGTAATAATATTTTCGTGTAAAGAAATGCTTTACAATCAATAGAATGCAGAAGGTACTTTCTCTTAAAATTGATGGTTTATTATGCAAAGAGAAATTGCGAGATTATAAGCTTGAACATGTGATAAAATCTGTCGGAATAATGCTGAATAAACTTTCACGTGAATTGCACGTTGTCATACGTAGATTCATTACTCGAAGAATCTGCGTGCCATTATTTATAACTATACTAGAATTTGTGCTTCGGTGTAGAATTAAATTCTTCCAATTTATCTTAAAATCCTTCCACTTGTTATAACGATATGAGAAACAATAAATGAATATTCTTGTAAGTACAGTAAATTGCTAACGTTAACAATACATGCAATACGTTAAGAAAAATATTGAAACTACAGAAAATATATGTAATTTCCCATACACAAAATCAACAGAAGCTTACAAAAATATCAAGCCTAGAAAACTATAGATTTCTCTAAAAAAATTGAAATCTCGAAAAACAATCACTTGGAAAAAGGTATTCTACCAAACTTAACATCGTTTGGAATTAAATAACACCAGCCATCACAATTTGCTCTTCTTCAAAAGTCACGAAAAATAAAAAATACTACCCCGCGTTCATGTACGTGATAAAATTTGAAATCGATAGTCAAGAACGCGATATAAATCCATTCATCAATATTCATTCGTCGATTGTAAAAACAGAAATCGAAATTTACAACGCACCATTTAAAAACCAATAGTTATTTTTGTTCACAGTACACAACAAATAACAATGCCACTAATGTAGGCGCAGGTGCGCCAGGAAAACCACCTTAACGGATAACGAGTTCCTTTAAGTACTTGACGCAAGTGACCTGTGGTTATTGTGATAGAACAAGAGGAAAAAGTGGTCGTAATGAAATTAAGGATGCAAGCACTAAAACACAAGAACGGAATAGAGAGGCACGGGTAAGCAGAGGATGTTGAGGTCGGTGACATTTTCAACGAGGCGTTGGCGTTGATACGACGACGAATAATGAAAGGGTGAAAACGTAGCCGGGAACGATGCTAACGCTCCCATCTGATGAGAAATTACGCTGGTGCTTAATTAAATTTCCCGATTTCATTGCATTATCAGGCACCACTGCGGCATTCAAGCAACAGTTTTTACTGCGACAGGCATTGATCAAAGTGCCAATGTAATAAACGTGCTCCAACGTGTTTCACAATGGATAACCAGAAAAACTTCCCCCTCTGAATTCATCTGTCTTACTTCTGTCGTAATATTTAAACATGCGGAAATATTATTTGACAGCGATGCAAATGTCTGGCGAGGTGAATTGTCTTTCGTCGCTCTATACTTTGCTGTAAATTAAAAATTAATAAGGCAGATCTGGCAAAGCACTCGAAAAGTATGAAATCATTTATTATTTTAACAAACTATTAATGTAAGTGAATGGGCAAATATATTTAAAATTATAATGCGTAGGATATACATAAAAAATGTATTAAATGTGCTGATTGCGAGTAACGTAATGCATTCCTGTATTGAGTAAAGTGATTTGAAAGTGGTATGGACAATTATGCCAATAAAGTGGATGCAATGTTAACATGAATTTAAATAGACGGAAACAATCTGGTACTAATTAACGCTAAATTCTGTTTTATAGATTTCTTGGATAAACAGACACAACTGTAACTGACGGAGAAACAGCCATTCCACGCAGGTAGTTCTTATCGTTATTACTAGTAATACTGATGCACGAAAATAGGTTTGCGTTTTATGGCGATTTTATGACGATGTTTCGCAAACAATGAGTATCAGCCTCTGTTCCTGTTGAAACTGACTGTATCGTTAACGAAACGTCGACATAAACTCTGTCTTATTCCAAAAAGTAATAGTGTTGGCACTGTTGGTACTAGTTTACGACATTCACAGAGGGATGTATCTTTAGTATGTATGTACTGATACTAGTGACCTGAACATACTTGGCAATGGTTTAAATAAAAGTCAAAAGGTTACGACGTGTAAATATAAATGCGAATTATTTTGCATAAAATAACGTAAGCAGTGACCTGAACTTTTTCATATAGTTAAATGTACTTTATTACAAAATTGACTAAGATTATAATTTTTGTGATGTACGTCTAAACTGCATTTCTTTTTATATCGTTAAACCGTTTTATTAAAAAGATAATTACCAAGATGGTTAAAATAACCATTTGTGTCAGTTATCCCTCTTTATTTATTAGAAATATCTTTCTTTTTTTCTATTTCCCCAGCGCAGAAAATTTGGCACTGAAATTTATTTTTTGATAATATTTAATATTACATTTATTTTTAATTGACGTCGAATAAAAAGTCGACTATACTAAAGCACGAATTTTGTCTTGCATTATCTTGCATTAAAACGTAAATTACAGCGTTTATTGTTTGCGAACTAAAGGTAAACGATCTAAAGCTCTAAAGATCTAAATCTCAAAGGAGTTGCACGAATAACGCCTCCACTTTTTGCACCTGAAAAAATAGTAACACCCATTGCATAAGTGCGCTCGACAAAACATCTGATATGATAGTAAATAAGAAGAATACTTTGCCAATGTCAAAACGTTATGCGCCGAAGAGAAGAGATAAGGTTCGCCCAAAGCAATTAGCAAGAAATTACTATAGATTCATAAAGAGTCTGAACAGGAATATCATTCCCGTGAAATTATTGCATTCGACGCATTTGTTACTTGTCCGCCCTACTTTCATGAATGTTTCTGTGGTAAGTAATCCGCTTTTCAGTTAATGACAGAACTTGGAACTATCATTAGCGTCGGTTTGAATTTCAAACCGGTATCGATATTCCCATCTACTTACATTATCACGAGGAAACAGGCGCAGTGCAATGTGCCCGAAGTCCCTTTTATTATAAAATGCGTAAATAAATAATTATAATAATATTCCAGAACTATTTTATTTATATTCCACTCATTATTACAACGACCGCTGTCGTCAAGTTAGAAATGAAACGAGAAACTATATGTATACAAATTAACATTTCCACGCAAGAAAAATAGGTGCAATATTCACGTTAATACATTGATGAGTAATACAAAGTTGCTTGCAGTCTGCCAACAATAAGTTGAAATTGCATAGCACCGGATGGTTGCACAATCATTAGCATGGAAGGTACTTAGGTCAGCTAATGACATTCCCTCGGCTGAACCTAGTTCCCGAATCTCGTTCCAGTTTCTTGTTTCCGCCGAAACTTTGGTTTCCATCGTAAAAATCAACGCACGACTGTTGGCAAGTTCTGTTACCTTCTATTAAATCGGCGCGACTCTCAGGCACTAATGCTTAAATACTAACTTGAACTTAGACCACAGTGTATTAGACTACAGATATACAGTCGATTTCAGTTCCTATTCGAGAAAATTCTTGCAGCAATGACTGGGAACGATGATTGATAACACGAACAATGGGACGAAGTCTAGGAGAATTGATAAAACGGTGGTCGATAAATTATAGTCGCACAATCAAAGTCTGCTCTAAAACTCTACAGTACGCAAAAGTCTCGGGCCACTTAGAGCAGTCATCGCACGTTTAGAAGTGCAGTAATAAATGGGCAACAAAATATTCTAAAAGGCACAAACACCAGTCCTCAAATAGTAATCGTGAGGCGTGACTTTCTGCTCGCTGAAATTGCACGAGTTCTAACAGTCGAAAGAAGTGGGGCCGAGCTGCACAGTTGTCTCGCACAAGTCACGACGGGCCATCTTGCATAACTTCGGCTTGTTTGATTGCTCCACCCTCAGGTAAGCGTAGCGATCAGGGAACATAAAAGTCGTCACGTTCGAATGCCTCGGTTAATCGGCCCCGATGATGTGGCACGGTACGATAACAACATGGGAACGGGATCGACAGGTAGCACAAAGGCCCTCGGAACGTGGCGTGCGAAAGCATCGACGGGTCAGGCCGCTGTATTGATATTAACCTGGCCGCGGTGACTACGTGGATGTAGCCAGACCGGAAGAAGCTATCTAGTTAGTACTAAATCTTCGTGGTAGCAATGAGTCCCGACAGACCTGTAATTTTCCGAAAGCTACACGCGGACCTTCTCGCAATTACAAATTAATAAACGGTCTGCGGGACCTTGCTATCCTTTTCCTCGGTGATTTACAATCCGCCGTATACCTTAATTACCCCCGTGGCCTGCTGGATCCCGTATATGAGGTTGCAAAGTTCAGTGGACAGTTGGATTTGACTCGGCAACGCGATATTAGTGCGGTGTGTGTCTTCATGGAACGTCCGTGTATGTTTTGAGAAGCGGGGATTTCGTGCTATTGTTGAACGGAATATTTATCAGAATATAGGGGGGATGGAATATAGATATTTTCTCTGGAAGAGGCTGCAGATTTTTAAGAGGTACAGCAGTCAGTGCCATCGATATTCGTGCCCCCACTATTTATACTAAGAAATTTGTTGGAATTAAGTGTATTAAGGTGGGCTAAAATTGATATATGTTCCTTATTAATTAATTATTCAACACTGGACAGTAATCCGCTAAGCTAGTTCGTTCTCGTGTAGGTATACATATATTTATTGCAAAATCGTGACATACCTCCTCCACTTGATCAGCTCTGATGATCGCATCGTTCGGTTGTAACTTTTGTAACCGATCGTAACCGAAAATGTTTACGATTTTTCTAATACTTGCACACAAACATAGCAAGTATAATATTTTAAATATAATAACAGCTGATTTTTAAATTGCTTCAAGCTAATTAAAAAGATTGGGAACTGTTTGAGGAGGAAGCAACGGCCTGGAATAATATGATCTGACTTTATCTCGAAATTGCTGTAGGTTACTTGAAGGTATCTTCTTCGCGGAATTGATCATTTGTCATCCTGTATCTACGAAGCTCAACGGGATCTTCCCCTTCATCTAGTTCGACCCCTTGTATAACCGTTTAAGACTCACCCCTTGATACATGCAATCGCGAAACTTTGTTTTAAGGGTGACGTGCAATCTGCATATCACATATGAAGCATGATGTCATATTTTCCGTCGTTTCTCGCAGGGGCCAGGATTTATTATACCCAGAAGCTTTCATTAATGTGAAAAGCGATTGAGAAATGTAACTTATACCATACCATGCGCATAAACCCGTCAAATTTTGTTCCTATTCCATTTAATATTAGCTATTGAAAAAGTTGATTGGACGATATTAAATAAATATTAATTCAGAGATGAATTAAATAACAAATTGCATGTTGATCCTTTAATAACTATTAGGAAGCACATATTATTATTGAATATAATGTGTCACTAAAAATGTAAACCTAACTTCTTAAAACTGACAAGTGTCCCATGCTTCTTTTGTGCATCGGTGTACATTCATCTCTTGATCCCGTACACAAACGAGCGACGCGATTTTTGTCACATACAAGTGAAACGAGAAGCCAATTGCTTGTCCAGTATATAAAAAAAAAAAATTGAAGTGCACAGACGTAAAACGTGGCGATATGAACGAATTCATCACATTCGTGTAAACGTACGTACAGCATCAATACGAAATAGAGATATAAATTCGACTTGTGCGCGCATCGGTGGCTGAAACGGTTGCCCGGCGCCAAGAAACATTACACGTAAGCCAACAAACTATTTAACAAATATTTTTCGCGTATCGGTGCACGGGTCGTAGGGATCGTGACGTACACGCCGGCCATAAAAGGGGATTTATCGCAGTACGTCTGCAATGCGGCGATATCGGGCATGCTAAGTGGCCAACGGAAACGCAGAAAAGTGTTTACGCAAACGTGGCCAGATATATTAGGCCATTGTTCTTAAGATACACATCGTGGCCGCGCTATTCACGAGCCATCGGGACAGAAGTTATCGCCTGCGAAACGGTTTATCGCGATAACATCCTTTCCATCCGCATACCAATCGTGTAATTCATCGGTCAAAGCGTAGGAAATCGACTGACATATTGAGGATTTCAATCAAACGCAATCACCGATCTGTATGGGGCACGAAAGCGACTTAGGAACCTAATAAATCCACCAGCTTCGACGGACGTTTCTCGTTTCGGCGGAGAATTTAAAGCCCCGACTGCACGGGAAATATGAAATGCGATGGCCACGGTTTTTAAGGGGGTGTTCTGGTGCGAAGCTTTGAAAGAATTCGTTTCTGTAGGAGGTGGACTCAATTAAACTCACAAGAAAGGTAATATATTGCAGTTTATTAAAAGTAGACGTACACTGTTCTCAAGCTAAAATCGAACTGACTTGTCCCGAAGGATTCCAGGACAAGTCAAGCTAGCCCTGTTTACGCTACGTGACCAAGGCGGGAGGGCCGTATCCGTACGAGCACTCTGCCCTATGACGCCATAGGCATCTGGACTGTGTCACAGGCCCAAAAGGCCTATCGTCCAAAGCCAAACAGTCTACAGCTCGGCCAAACCTGACAATGGTGACCGTCCTCGGTCACGAACGCACTGCTTGCCAAGTCTTACAAACAATCAACGAGAAAAAAAACAAGAAAAATATACCTAAATTATGAGATACGCAATAAAAATACAACTAAAAATATCGGGTACATTAACAAACACAGGTATCGGATAGAGTAAGAAATACAAAATGTAGCGACAAAATAACACACAAATACACACAAAATTCAATACAAACGCAACCTTATAAAGTATATAGTACTATTAATTACTACGCTTATTCACTACTTATCAAGATGAACGAATCCAAAACTTCATTTGGTCGGGCCCTACAACTCCGGTGAAAGGTATACGAGTCAGCTGAAACCCTTCAATATCCGTAACTACATACCTATCATGGTCTAAAGCTTTTTTAACCATGTATGGCCCTCTAAACTTTGGAACAAGTTTTTTATTAACCCCTGGAGTGACGTCAGAATTACGTATCATTACGTAGTCTCCGACTTGATAGGTAGTCGGTGTCTTATGCTTCCTATCATACGCGCGTTCATTAACCCGCTGACTTCTAAGAATGTTGTCAGCAGCCTCTTCACGTATCGCGGGAAGATCCCTATCACTCTCAGAATACGAGTCCAAAACTAAACGTAAACTGTCAGTTACCGTGCCCAACTGATTCATACCAAACAGCAGTCGAGAGGGGCTCTCTCCTGTTGACCTACAAATCGTGTTGTTAATCGCATATTCTACAGACCCCAAGACGCGATCCCATTTTCTGGGTGTTTCCGACAACTTCGCCAACATTGGCGCAATAACGCGATTAAAACGCTCCACCTGCCCATTCGCACGTGGAGTTCCAACCGCAATCAACACCTGACTGACCGATTCACTTGCCAAAAATTCTTTAAACGAGCTAGAAGTAAAACAAGTACCCCTATCACTAATAACTCGTTTAGGTTTACTATACGCCCGGAAATATTCTCTCATGTGTTTGATTACTTCTTCCGTTTTTGTACTCTTGCACGGATATAACTTAACAAATTTGGTATACCCATCTATCACAGACAAAATGAATTTATAACCCATTCCGCACTTTCCTAGAGGACCATAATGATCTATGTGAACTGTTTGGAAGGGCAAGTTACCTTTGTCTAGGCTATGCAAATAGCCCTCAACTTTTCCGCTGGTAGGAGAAAATTCTATGCATTTTAAACAATTTCCAACGTAATCTTTGGTTTTTCGACGAATCTGCGGAAACCAATAAACTCTACTTATATTGTCGACAACTTTATCGACCCCAAGATGACCTAAATCATCGTGACACGCCCGAATCACGTTGTTCTCCAAACACGCAGGAACATAAAATAATAGCTTATCTTTCTTTGCTTTCCTATATACTAATCCGTCTCTTAGTTCATAAAATTTATTTTCTCTAACTTCCAACTCGTCCCGCAATTCACTAATAGCGGGGTCTTGGCACTGCTTCATTGACAATACCTGTTCAAACGTATTTGGTTCTAAAACAAGCACACTATGACAACGACTCAACGCATCAACGTGTGACATCTTGCTCCCACTTCGGTGTTCAATCTCGTAATTATAATTTTGCAAAAACATCGCCCAACGAGAAATCCGTGGATTAACATTCTGTTTGCTTAGTGTCAATCTGAAGCTGTCGCAGTCCGTAATAATTTTAAATAACACGCCAAATAAATATATATGAAACCGTTTAATCGCATAGATAGCAGCTAAACACTCAAGCTCGAAGCTATGGTACTTAGACTCTTGAACCGTCGTTCTCTTACTGAAATAAAAGACAGGTCGAAAAATTCCATCTGGCTGTTTTTGTAACAGGATTGCGCCAAACCCGTTACAACTCGCATCACAGTGGAGTTCAGTCTTTAATTTTGGTGAATAAATCGCTAAAACTGGTTCGCTTATTAAAGACTGTTTCAAAGTGACGAACGCGTGGTTCTCTTCTGGCCCAAAACAAAAAACGGCATTTTTTCTTAATAAGTCGTACAAGGGTTTCGCAATAAGCGAAAAATTCTTAATAAATCGCCGAAAATAACTTGCCAACCCCACGAAACGCTGTACCCCCTTAACATTTCCCGGGACGGGATAATTAAAAACGGATTCTACGTTTTCCTTGGCGGGTGCAATGCCATTGTCATTTATCGAATAACCCAAATAAGTAATTTCGCGATATAAGAAAAAACATTTATCCAATCTGAACTGTAAATTATGTCGTCTTGCTAGGCTGAATACTTTGCACAAAATCCCAAGATGTTCCTCAATGGTTTGCGTGGCTATCAAAAAATCGTCAAGGTAAAGCAGTACCTCGTTCCGTCGCACTAAGTCGCTAAAAATTTCGTTTAAATACCTCTGAAAAATGCGCGGTGCGTTGGTTAACCCAAACGGCATCCGCAGGTATTCGAATTGTCCCAACGGCGTTATAAACGAGGTGTACTTGACAGAAGATTCGGGCACCTTAACGTGGTGGAACCCGTTCCTCAAATCAAGTTTCGTAAAGTACACCTTATCACGCAATTGATCTAGATAGTCATCTATCAACGGTACCGGAAAATTGTCTCTAACCGTGATTTTATTAATTTCCCTATAATCCACGCACAATCGAATTTCTCCATTCTTTTTCCGTACTAGCACGATTGGACTCGCGTACGGCGAATTACTCGGTCTAATAATATTTTCCTTCATCAGACAGTCAAGAATATCACGTAGTTTCTCCTTGTCTGAAAAAGCTAATCGTCGCGGACGAAAACTAACCGGTTGTTCCGTCTTAAGCGTGATAACCGCCTCGACCGAACACGGAGGATAATTGTCGTCACCGAGACAATCACCGTCGTCGAAATACAACCGATTCAGTTTCCCCGTTGTCTCCGAATCTAATTGAGCACCAACGTTCAATTCTCGACTCACGGAAACTGGCTCCTCTACATATTCTATTTGTAGAATTTCCCCAACGAAATCATCTCCCTCCGACGCACTCTTCATATCACCGTTTTCAACGACTTCAAAAGTGCGACCCATAACGATTCGAACGGAAGGTGATAAAATAAAATCTCTGCCAAGCAACGCAAAACAAGACATCGTCTCATCTGGTACCACGAAAAATTTGACCGTTACACGCAAACCATTAACGGAAATATCGCTCGAGAAAACACCCATAATGTTTAAGGGCGAACTATTAATACCATGATAATTCGTTCCCTCCGGTATTGAATTAAAACGAAAAGCAGGCGGCAACAAACTGCATTTAAATAAACTGACGGGCGAACCGGAATCGATCATCGCTGTAACGGCTAAATTAGATACAATACCGTCGTCGTCGCGAACAGCAAATTTTATCGGTACCGTAAACGGAATTTCTGGGGCGCCCGGCTGGACCAAATTCGTGGACCTCCCTGGTGTCGGCCTCGGCATCGACGTCGTCTTCGGCGTCGCCGTCGGCGCCTCCTGCAGTCTCCGTAACGGGTTGGACGTAGAAGCGCCCAGCGGGCACTGCCTCGCCAGGTGCGTTGTGGCCCCACATTTGAAGCAAGAGCCCCATTCTCGCCTCGGTTTGTCACAGTCTTTCTTCCGGTGCCCCGACTCGTTGCAATTGAAGCAACGTCCCTCCTTGTTCTGCCCATCGTCCCTGAGTAGTGGCTTCGTCGGTGCTGACCTTCTCGAATCCCGACGATCGCGATCGTTCTTCGCGTCATCTCTCAAGGAAAGCTTTCCCAGCACATCCACAAGCTCGTCCGCCGTGTCGATACGCTGCATTCGCGCCTGGTCTCTCAGCCAAGCGTCGGGAATGCCATCGATTACCAAATCGACGAGTTCCTCCGGATCGACTAAAACTTTGTTCGAGAGCGTAATCTTGTCATGAAAATAATCGCTAAACGACTCCGTTTTCTGCCAAACACGGTTCTCGAACTCCCTTCTAGCAGCCAACTTATTCGGTCGACGATTAAACATCTTCCGCATTTCTTCCCACAGAGATGATGTGGACAATTCCATAAAATTCGGTTTCGAATGAAACCACTTTAAAGCCTTACCGCGGAGGCGCAGCACCATCAACGCTGTCGTGGCTTCGTCATCTAACTCGTACATTGTTTTTAAGCGTTGTACCTGTCGCCTCCAAGGATCAAAATCATTCTCGGCCCCCG
This sequence comes from Nomada ferruginata, assembly GCA_963583965.1. Lineage (NCBI taxonomy): Eukaryota > Metazoa > Arthropoda > Insecta > Hymenoptera > Apidae > Nomada > Nomada ferruginata. Next base: position 7,511,863 of record OY757223.1, read on the forward strand.
TAAACTCAGGTAACAGTTCCGCGATCGTTTTAAGACCGATCGTGGACCGCGAGCTGGCATGGCTGTCAGCGGATCGCGGTGTCACCGACGAATTCCGGAAGCGCCGCTCAAAATCCAATTCGCGCTGCAGTAAATCTCGCTCGCGCCGAAGAAGCTCCACCTCTCCCATCCCAACAGACGCAGCATCCGTCGGAGCCATTACAGGTTCATCAGACGGCTGCTCGACAAACGACGGAACGGGAGGTAGCGCATCGCGAAACCGCTCGGTAACGGATGACCGCCGAGCACTATCCCCGACCTCCGGACCGGTGGTCATCAAGCGAGCGACCAATTCATTTTTGCTGCCGGACACCGTCAAATTCCTGGCACGCAGCAACTCCCTCAACTCGCCCACGGTGAGGTCGTGTAAATTTTCACTTCCTCCAGGCATTGTGGCTATCTAACAAGTTCAATTAGACACCAACGGTCACCCACAAAACTAAAAGGTTCGACTAATAAGAACAATCCACCAAAAAGAGTCACTTCCTAACCCACACAGTATCGCAAGCACACTTATCGCTTCGCGATCGAAACAAAAGTACCACGTTCACAGCGGCTATCGGCCCAAAGTTGACAGTCGCGAACAAACAAAATTTCACGCACTATCCAAAAAATTGCACGAATCCCACTTCTGAAGATTTGTAGGAGGTGGACTCAATTAAACTCACAAGAAAGGTAATATATTGCAGTTTATTAAAAGTAGACGTACACTGTTCTCAAGCTAAAATCGAACTGACTTGTCCCGAAGGATTCCAGGACAAGTCAAGCTAGCCCTGTTTACGCTACGTGACCAAGGCGGGAGGGCCGTATCCGTACGAGCACTCTGCCCTATGACGCCATAGGCATCTGGACTGTGTCACAGGCCCAAAAGGCCTATCGTCCAAAGCCAAACAGTCTACATTTCTTCCTTTTTTTTTGCAGCTTCTTAACCCTGCTACGTGTTTTGGGTCCCTTTCGACCCAACAGTGAGCTTCTATCTTCAAGAACTTTTGCTTTAAACATTTTAAACGCGTTTTTCTCACACTGGTGTGTATGATACTTCGAAATCTACCCGACGAATTGCATTCGAATTTTAAAGACACCTTCAGCGCATTAGTAACTGTACCTGTAACTACACTCAATTCAAAATATCAGTTTTTTCTATCGGGTTAAGTCTCCAGAAGATAGAAGAAGCATTAGAAAATCAGATTTCTGATTTCATTTTACAATACATTTGCCTATTTACTTTAAATATTTGTTATAAAAATTTGTCGCTTTGCCTACCACATTGAAAATTAATATTAATTTCGTTTACCCCTGTATTTGATTTCCAATGAACGGAGGAAACGTTTGGAAAAAAGCAACCATATTTTAATATTATTCAAAAATTTTATATTCGTAAACGATTTCCCCCACTGCTGCCCAGGGGGGGGGGGGGGGGGAGGTGGAACAGGTTAAAGTCTATTCGACGTGGTGGTCCACAAATTGAGTGCAGAGGTCCACGTCGCGTGCAGCGTGTGTCGAACATTTCAGTCAAGTAATTCCTGACTTGATGACTGAAACGCGGTGGCGCGCCATCGTGCATAAAGTAGATTAATTTACGGTGATCTCGCGGTACCACGCCGGGGGATTCGCGTATCAAACGTCTGAGTATAAACAGATAATACGGGGCGCTTGTCAATGAGCAAAGCAGATAAATGGGACCAATGATATTATTTCCAATAATACCTGCCAGTGCGTTAATCGGGTAACGTGCTTGATTAAAACGCTCAATTATTGCGTGGGAAAAAACGCCCCGGCGATTCTGTCAGATTGCCGTTGGAAATATTGCTTCTGCCCGTGGGAAGCCCGTTTCCAAGGTAATCGTTTTGTTCTATAATATTTTATGCAATAACCGTCGACAGAAATTATGTGGGGCAACGTAATTGGAATATTTTATAGCGTATGCGCGTAATTTGTCGTGGACGTGGACCTCCTTTGCGTATTATTCGTTATGAATGGCGTTTGAAGTTATGAAAAATGCCGTGTTTTTATGTGCTCTTTGGAAAGGGGCATTGCAACATTTCGAACGTGGTCAAATAATTTGCAACGTTACGAGGAAAACGGGACAGCAATTTTGTCTGTGCTGTGTAACAGTTTTGGCGATATTAAATCGTTATTAACCCTACAGCTACGAGGGACGTATACGTTTGTTCGCAAAAGTGTTCGACCTTCTAAAAGAAATGGAGGATTCTTCGTTCATTTCGGGTGCAGTGATTGTGTAATAAATATTGAAGAAATAATGTTCCATAATTGCATTGAGGTTGTATCGGAGCGAAAGGGTTAATGTCCTCTGACAGTTTTATAATCTACAATAAATATATTGTCCGATAGTTATTATTTGCAATTCTACGTATATATCGGAAGGAGCAAAGTTTTAAATGCATTCAATACGTATGTCTCACACTAATTTAACAGAAGCAGGTAATCTACAGCGATCTATGTGCTTAGTAATATCTGAAGCATTCAATAAAAATCCTTCAGAAATTCATCATCGCAACAAACGGAGCACGTTCATCATTAAAACGTACGCGAAATCAACCCTTTCCCAGAGATATAGCCCAAGCTCCTTTTATCGGATACACATAGTGCATACTCGCAACACGTACGTACAGTTAATATGCAAAGTGTTTCAAGCATAAATACGTACAGACCGCTTTTGCGAGACTTTTTGGTCAGGGGGGATCTGTACACATAAAGGTTCGAGGCACATAAAAAATGCAGATAACGTTTGAACCGTGCCGGAAGCGAGTCAGTTAACGATTAGAGGCGAAACAAATGCGTTGGCAAAAGTTCGGGAGGGGCAGCAGCGAGGGCCGATCTAAGGGAAAGGAACCGCCACTTCTTTAGCGTAAATTATTGTAATTTGCATCAGTTAACTCCGTAATTACTTGGGGTTACAGGTTAAAGGACCATTACCGTTTCCTCGCGGGCACAATACTGCGCGAAACCGGGATCCGCGTTCCTCCGCCGTGAGCACAATCAACACCTGCCGCCATACAGACCGCCCGAACTGTCTTTATAAAGAATATTTAGTGCACTTTGCTTGACCTGTTTCGCTAGAATTTTTTAATATCCCGAGGAACCCCTCAATTGGCCTATACATACGCCGTAAGTCCAAAGTCGAGAAAAAATTAATCTATTATAGAAATAGTGAGCCATAAGAATATTTGTTTTACTTACCAATTTGTGTTGCTCACATTTGAATATATAAAATGACTGCAGAAAAAAGAAAGTCACGCGCAGGTGTATTTAAAAAAATGTTTAATATTTGAGGATGGTAGAAGAATTGTGTGAAAGGTGAAACTAAAGCGAATATTTGTGTGTGTGCGTGGGTGACGGAACAATGGAAGAGAATGAAAGTACGTACGGAAATGTTTTGTGTCTATTGTATTTTTCATTAGTTGAATTTATTTAACGAAATTAGTAGCTTTCCAAGCCTCGCTATTCGGATAAATCATAAGATATTCGTTTTTCATGTATCAGAAATGACATTTTAATTCTATTTATCCTTATACAATTTTCATTGCAACAAAAGAGCTTCGTGAATGCCTTTTCGCTTGCAATTTCATTATTCAAAGTGCAGTATACAATTGAAATGAAGCTTGGGTCCATACCAATTCGAACATTTAAATGAAATGTATTTCGTCGTCTAACGAAACGTTCAAGTCTCTATCTTTTGTTAAACTCGTTACTCCATAATTTCATAAGACTGCAAGTAGAAATATTTCAATAACTACCTGTAACCGTAATAGTAATTCTAAGATTCGACACTGACGAGTCGTAAATTCCAATCTCTATTTTGTAATTGAAATTATGAAGACACAAATAGAGAATGTCTCCTTGACATTTATTTTCCAAAAACTGAACTATATAGAATAAGAACCACAGTACATTTTCGCCAAAATAATCCTGTGGAAGCAGAAATCTAAATACATAAACTTTTTATAACCCCACGTCTGCGATCGATAATAATATAATACCAGTACAAATTATTAAACAGATATTTATTAACCATTCTACGCGCACCGGGGGCAATAAACTTTCAGCGCATTACAAAATTACACAGTTACTTCCAATATCAATTACCGCGACTTCCTGCTTACACGCAAGGATTATTCTTCGCAAACCTGAAGCCACAATAAGGATAACAAGTATCGACATCGGTATGAAAATACAGGTATAACCGCTTTATTAAATCATAACGTCTACAGCCAGCTACAGATTCTAAGAGTTGAAATCACAAAAGCTCCTATAACTGTTACTGCATCGGCCAGTCATTGTTAACCCCTGCGCTGTTGCTGCTGCTTGCCGCTGCATTTGCGCCGGGTTTTGCATAAAAGAAATTATGTAACATTGTTCGTGCCCTGTGTGTTATACATCCTACATAAATACAAGAGGGTCGTGGGCTCGATGCAGCGGGGTATTTTTTCCCCGCCGTGTCACCCGTTTCCATAGAATGACCCACGAAGTATTTCTCGTTAATTGGTTATGCGTCATTTCGTCGTATCGCTGAAATTAAGCGCGCCGTGCAGCGTCAATTCGATCCGGGTAACGTGAAAGCGGCCCAAGAGAATTAATTATGCCTTTGGGTGTACAAACTCGTTTATAAGGCGAAGAATGAGCCGTTGCAAAACGAATAATAAACGAATTTCTACGCGCGTCGAATGATCGCAGTTGCGCAACCGGAATTCGCGGGCAACTTACTTATAGGTTTACTATTTGCCGATCCGGGGAGACGTGGACACGGTGAAGCAATATTGGCATACATACTTTTTACGCGGGTAAAGAAAAGAAAAAAGAGATTGAGCGCAGAATTGCAGAGGACAAAGTCGAACGATTAATCGAAAAGAAATATAATATATTCTACTACTTGATCGCCAGTTATATTGTGCTGAAAAGGAATCAATAAGCTTACATGTTCGGTAGGAATAAACAGAGTCAAACATCGTCAAACACAGAGTAAGTCTCGGTGTTATGATATTGGATCAAGAAGACGGCTTTATTTTATAAAATGAATAATTTTATTACTAATATTTACTCATACATTTTAAATAAACATATACTACATACATAATAAACGAAAAATTCTGGAAAAATCGAATATCTATAAAAGTTAAAACTTCAAACTGCTGCTGTCGAGTGGTATTCACCAAAGCAAGGAACGACACATAGAGGCGCTTTGCACGTCGAACACCAATACCGCGATTCTTTCCTAATTGTTTTTTTATACCAAACTATAACACTAACATCTAAAAAACATAATCTTCGCACATGTATGAAGTGGTTATACGAACTGATAGGCAATTCCAGCTAGTGCATACGCATGAATTCGTGCATATGCATGAATTCATCTCAAATTATTTATACTTTTTATTTGTTTGTTTCATTTCGGCTTGACCTCAAAAGATTCTAAACATATTGAAATTTACGAATATATTTTAGTTTTGACTAAAATTACAATTTAAATAGCAAATAGTAACTAACTTTTAGTCGTCATAACGCGGAATTCTGCTATTTCTGCATGACGGATATAGTCGTCATCCACAGTTGACTGGTTAAATTCTAATCGCAAATCAAAGGAAATACAATAAGTTCGTTAAATGAATATATGTAGATTTATAACAGTTTTATCAGGACGCTAGGAAAAAGGTTGATATAAAATCTGCAAATAAATGAGATAACACTAGCTGTAAAATGAAGATAACAAGCCTAACAGAACTAAGGCTAATGCTCGTTGATTTCGCCCATGCGTTCTCCCGAATATTTCCAAAATTCCCAAAATAGACAAGTTTCTTCAAAAATAGGCAAACTTTCCAAGTTTCCCAAAAGCAACATGCAAAATCAAAGATAAAAGGAGAGGGTAAAACGTTCCTGGAGCAGAAAGCTTTACTCTGCGAACCGCAGGAAGATCTCACGCGTGCCTGCAATATGTATCCCCGTATACCTTACGATCTCCGAGTGGAGAAGAAGATTATCAGGGAGGATCGATGGCAAGCGATAGATATAATCAAACCACGTTCGCGTAATAGCGGGATCGTGCCGCTCGTACATTATACACGACTGAACGAATAGGCATTTCACGGTAATTCGCATTTTGTTTCGATATTGAACGTACGCGCCGCGTCGCAACGAACCAGCGGAATTGCGATATTTATACGACTCCTCTGGCCCTCGTATCTGAAACCGCCAGGGGAAGACTTCCATCGGATCCGGGCGAAACGATTGAATCTAAAAAGAACGAATGAAACGAAAAAAAAACAGAAGAAATTCGCGGAAGTAATCAGACAGTTGAAGAATCTCGCTCACCAGAAGTCGAGTAATAGCCTTGCCTCGCCTTCCGCTGCTCGTTGGAAAGATAAAGATTGCATAGACAGAGGGTGCAGTTGCGCCGATTTTCCTCGCCGGCATTTTTCTGGCCGGCAGGTGGAAGTAAATCTGCCCCGTTCGCAAATCGGGGAAAAGCCCGCTTGGCAAGAGGAGATATCCCAGCGGCAGCTGAGTCTTTTGCCCGATGCTTCGCCACGAAACGAAGTTAAAAGGGGTCCCCCCCGATATATCGTGCAGCTCGCGCGAAGCTACCCGGAACTGGTAATAATTCATGGCCGGTTAACGGAATGGCATTAAAGATTCTTGAATCTCGCTGCCATTCTTACGCGCCACCACTTGCCGACTCGATCCGTTCACAATGGAGCCATTACACAGTATGTACGTATCGCGATACGCCCCGAAGGGCTTCGAAATTTTATTGTGTTTACGCTCATTGCGGCCGAATCGTCGCGATACATTTCCCTATTTGGGTCAGGTCGTTTCAGCTTCCCTGGGCGATGTGCAATTTTGCCACCAGAAACCGTCCGCCGCTCGGTGTAATTGAGTTTACGCGGGCGAAGAGACGCCGTGGTTCAGATAACATTTTAATAATCGGGGCTCGAGCGTGGAGCAATAAGAATTGGAGAAGACATGACCAAAATTCAAGGGGCTTCTATTTAATTAGTCGAGTTAAATTGTTTTCGTCGAGTCTTTCTTGCGGTTCGCTTTAAATAACCGCGTTGTTTCTGTTATCCCGGCGTGGCGCATTTATTGTTTGCATTGTTTTAATTGCTTCATACGAACGGAGCAGTGAACTATTTAACTCAATTTAATCCTACTTTATGTCTCGGCGATTATTTGGATACTCAGTCAGTGCAGTATGAATTATGTATATTGTATATCGATCCGCAGGCTTCCCTAAACGTATCTTATCGCATCTTATCGTAATTCAGCAGAGTTTTGCCATTAACCCTAAGTATATTTATATCTCCCAGGTATATAAATACAGGTGCCCGGATGTATTCGCGCAAAACCGTCAGCAGACTTTAATCTCTCACGATCTGCAGCACTCGCGCGACAAAAATAATGGCAATCTGAACGAGAAGAGCCCCGATCCCTGCGACTTACTTCGCTTCAGTTCGAAACCGCCCTCGCGTTCCAGGGTGGTAAACGTTCGTGTACCAAACGTTACGCGTGATTAAAAAGAGGCTGATGTCGGGCAGCTTTCTGCGGCAGCAATCGCACTCCGAGCCAGGAATCCTTGTTTCAAAGAAATCTACCCTCCGCTGTTAAGATCCCCTTTCACTTCGACTTCCCCCATTCTTTTTTTTTTGCTTGCTGTTGTTTTTCTTTTTTTTCGGCACTAGCCCACGAAGCTTTTTGCCATCGTCGGTCTCGCTTAATCCCCGCTAACGAGACTATGCTTTTGTTTCACGGCGGGTCCGAACTGCAGAGTGGCCCACCCCTTTAGACGATCGATCGGTCACCGGTGATAAGGGTGGCGGACTTGCCGTTGATTTTATCAGCATTCAGTGCGTGACGCTACTGATACACCGGATTCGATAACAGCTGGCCACTGTGAAGGCAAATCACTTAAGATCGCGTTTCTTCCACTCTGCTAAGCAGACCTGTGTGTATAGTATGCACGATTGCTTGGCACTTTAGCAACGGTGACACAGCGTGTAGTATGTTACACATAACATAGCAATAGCGGAGAGCAACAGCCGAATTGATTGGTGAATTTTTAACGATTTTTAGGACTAAAAATTATTTCGTTAGATTGGGAGGATTCGCGCGCTTGTTGCAAGCAGAAATTAAGTTTCACGCGATTAGTTAGTCTTCTTTTCGAGGGAATGACAGTGCTGGGCATTGTTGGAGTAATTACCTTTGCGACAAAAAAATAAGTTCTGACGTTTTATATTCGTGAAGAGGATACAATGTTATCGTATTGATAATAAAATGTTATTAAGAAATGGGATTACAGATATTTTAGAATGCGCTATTTTGTTATATGAATGTAAGTTTTAAGCTACGGCAAACGATAGATATGTTCATTTAATGATATGAAAGAAAGTAAAATATTCTAAGTAGGGGAGTAAGTTCAGAAAACGATTAAAAGTCATCCGCAGTAAGAAGAAAAGATACTTTAATCAATCAGGCGCATTGCACTAGGAAACACAAAGATATTAGATTTCTGTAGTCTTCGTTTTCAAAGGTATTCGAGACCTGCCCCTTGAATTACCTATACCGAGGGTATACTAAAAAATGTATGCGTTCGTTAAAAGATAGGACGGTAACCTTGAAATCTGATAAAACACGGTCCTGGTGTAAATAATTTATCAACCGTTACATGTCCCCATCGACCGTACTCCGTTTTCCTTTCCACCTTTCATTAAGTTACGTACTTTTCAAGTAACGGAGTCACCTCAGGTGGCTCCTTTCAATGGGATACCCTACACGAACATCCTAATTGGGAAAGGTGTCGATTTCATTCTGATATGAATATAATTCATTAAAAAATACTGCCTAACAGGGATACACTTACACGCATCTTAACAAGTAAACAGAAGAAATTATTAACACCATAATTATTAATCACGACACATTATATTAATCATAAACGAGCCAATAAATACAGACTTCCCTTCCACCATGATATCGCATTAACTCTTCGAAGCTCATATAAACCGACTAAAATAAAACTTATCTAAAGAACGCTGTGATATTTAATTATTACGTAGCAGCTCGAATGCCTGAAAGAGTTAAACAGGAAAGGTGTCTCTACGAAGCAAATGTTCCTCGAAATCCATTCAAATCGCAGAACGGAGGCAGGCGAAGATCGATAACACGATAGCTACGAGAATTAACTTAAAATTAACCGCGTCGAGAAACACCTTTCGCTCTCGCCGAACCGCCAAGTTCACCGCAGCTCCTCTCCCGAAACAATTATTGCCATCGTTACAGGTAACTTCCGGTGTCGGTAACGTTCCACGAATCCAAACACCAGACGGACCATGAAGCCCGATAACCAGGGCCAAACGCCGCGGTGGCGGAGCTTTTAGAACAAGAACGCGGCCCGTGCCGATCGATTTGATCGTATTTTCCGCCACGATCGATCGTCCATAGGAACAGGGTTCGTCGATGTCCCTCCGCCTTGCCTTTTAGCGGTAACGATGGCATTCTGGCGGAAAGCAAAGCCGACGCAATGGCTTTTGACTGTTACAGGGACAAGAGTCTGGCTGCTGCTGGTGCTTCGCCTCCTCCCTCCCAGCCCGCGCCATTAGCGTTGCAATTAAACATGTTTATTACCCGGCAACCGTAATACAACCCGGCGAGTCCTTAATGTTACCTAGATAGTGGTGCATGCGTTGCGTGCCAGTCCGCCAGCCCGATGGGGGAATACAGTGCACAGTAATGCTTCTACTTAACTTGCAGCTGCGTGGATGCATGGAGGTCGAAAAATGTTTGCGTACACCGACACTTCAATTTCTTCGCCGGGCTATGATTGCCACTCGGGGATCCTTGTATTGATGGAGAACGAGCAGCGTTTCTGCTGCGAAGATCGCCGGGAAACGGCACCGCTAGGTTTTTGTGGTGGAAATGTTTCTTGCAGTTTTTTTATTCTATTTACGCACTACATATGTAAGTACTTGCTTAGAAGTATATTTTGTGGCGATATTTGGTGAAACGAATATTGGCCGTTCAAGCCGCTATAGCAGCTGTGCAATGCTAAATAATTAATCAAATTTTCGGTCTGAAGAAGTTTGTTTGATTGGTTTGAAAGCTTGGTGACGAAGATGTGTCGTCAATTTTTTTTTATAAGTGTTCCTACGAACAATGTCGGTGAGAATCCCGAAAGTGCGAGGATATTAATAAAGTCTGTACCATTTTGTGTATCGAAGATATTTTTATTTATTTACGGTACCGTGGCGAAAGGGTTAAATGGTATATTGGTATCGCGACAGCGATGAATGTGTCGATAGAGTCGAGTGATTAAGTACTTTATGCGTGTATTTTGTAAATTAAAATTAATGAATAATAAGGAAGCTTGTAATCAAGAGGAACATGCATACATATATTTTTGTAACTGTAATAGGTAATGCTATAACGGTTGTATACATATGTGATTCCTCAAACTAGCTTTCTCTACGCGTTCCAATCAAGTGCATGTATTATAGGTACGTAATTACAGCTTCTGGAAACACTTACGATCTGCCTGTTATCACTGATTACGAGAGAAATTTTAATTATGATCTTAGAAAATATTGCAAATATTTATCGCTACGTAAAGCTGTAATTTGTAAATTAGTATATAATTAAGACTGATTAATTTAATTAGAAGTAATTATTGAAAACGTTCTGGGTTGCTCGTTCCTTATTCAAATTTCAATATCTATACAAGATAACCTTTTGAGTATTCCCAGAATTCTTCCTGTAAATTATGAAAATTATAGAATAAAATAAAATATAAAGAAGTATCTATACACTTTTGCAATGTACAAGTGACAAGTAAAATTTTACTAGCGTTAATTACTGTTGCGTATCATAGTACGTGCCAAACATAAAAGACGCTGTATTTTTACAATTTTTGTGATATTTGATATACTGACGGTCACAGTGACGAAGAAGAAAAATCGGCATTAATAAAATAATATCAATTATAAGAAAACCGATATTAAATTATACACGTATGTCGTTAGCCGCACATAAAATGATATATTCAGTTACAGTTCCACGATGAACAAAAATGAAAGGATACATTAAACCGGGGAAAAAAGTATCCCATTACTTAGAATTGTATAAAGTAAAATTTTCTCCGAAATTCTGCTTACTATAGATCTATAGAAGCTTGGGAAAAAAGGGTACGAGTTCGCGGGTGCATGTAGAATCGGGTGTCGAGTAACATTCAATTAATTCCAATAGGTACAAATGACTAGTTGATTATTCATTTAAGCCGTTTAACCAGACGGTTTAAGCGTCGCATAGTTGAGAAGGAGCCTTCACGGGAGATTAAACCGGCAAGATGGACATCGACCACACTCGAGTGAAAAGCAAATGAAAAAGACAGAGAGGTTCAAAAAAGAAACATCAAAGAGGACTCTCTGTCCAAAGGGATTTTTACTCTCGTCGTGGACATTCAGAGATATACGCGAGTCTCTGGCAAAAGCGTGCTCAGTGTACACGTGTGTGTACACACACGGTTGACCTAACGTAATCCTGTCCTCATCTCCCCTTTCGCTATGTCTTTCTTTTACCTGGGGAACGCTTGTATGTACGCGCTACTTCGCGGCTGGATTATCATGAGAACGCGGCAGGATGATATTACGACTGTTAAATATTTCTCAGAGGATCGCGCGAAACTTGCCTCGCTGTCATACACGTGGGGCAAACGGAAGGGCGGAAATATCAATGAACACGGCATTGGAAGCGTTACTACGAACGGACAGGCCACCCCTATTTTCAGGGAAACTTTTTTTCTCGCTATTAAATTACACTTTGAATTGCGACACTTCTTGAAAAAGTGTTACCTTTCCAGTCCGCTGTGACGCCAATTTTCAATTCTCCATCATTTTGATGGTCTCATTTTGAAGGGGAAAGTCATCATCGAAAAAAACGCAAAGAAAGAATTTGTTTACACTTTTTTGACATTATAAAGTTACTTATCGAGCTTGACAAAATTATTTTATAACAGCCCAATCCTTTGTGAATAGAACCAAAAAAAAGTAGCTCAATCGGACAAACAGTTCCTGAGATAAAAATTCCTAAGTAAAGCCTGTTTTCGCAACAATTACAAACTTTAAAGGCCTGTATTTTCTAAACAAATTGTCAACCGCGAAAATGATGACTTAAGCCCCTCCTAATTTCACATGGACTACAACATATTTCATTTAGTACAAAATCGCCGATGGTGACGTCCAAAAGTTATCGATTTGGGTTGGAATGACCCTACGGTCATTCTTAACGTCACTGTTATCCAGATCGGAGTTCGCTGATAGAACTTTGTTCGTTATAATTAAAAGGATTATTATAATAATCAAATTTTCAAATTTTCAAGCACTATTTGCGATCTTGTATTTGGTACTTATAACCAGTTACTGTCATGAACTTATTCGTACGCATGAATTATCCAACGATCCCTGTATTTCTTGTATAATATATTAAAAACGTATTGTCCCAGCAGAATATTTTTGCATCTTTCTTTCAAGCAATTGATAGTAACTGAACTCAATATCAATCTCATCGGAGCACTGCGGTAACACTATCATGATCGATTTGTTGCGAATTAGCGAAGGTTATTAATCTTTGATCAATATTCGGATAACGTTAAGTATCGGTTACATATTAATCATTTGCTAATTAGTTAACGCATTATATCCCATACTGATTGTTGTAGAAAGATAGTTATCCAGAGATCGATTATCCAGCCAGCAATTATCTGATCTCCTGATTGCACAGACATTGATTTCCTGACCCTTCATTATCAGAGCATGTAATCAGAACTTCTTACATTCACGAGCTGGAAATAGTTTTGTCTCAATAATTGGACATTCTTATTAGGATGTGTAATAATGTAGAGATAAGAATATAAAGGTATTGTTCATTTGAAAGGGAGTGGAGCACATTCATTAAACTGTTGCAATTGGAACTGGTAGCTAAAAATTCGTCAATGTCTTCCATTTAAAAATATGATTAAGATTTAGTTCATATTATTCTGTACCGCCTTTTAGTTGAACTCAATATTTCCATCCAACATTAAAATATGTACTTTCTTTATCGAAACCAAATGATAACGTTACTGACATTATGAATATTCCTCTGTAGGAATAGTTCCAAAATCAATTCACGTAAAAAGCATGCACTATATTTTATAACAGTATCCAACCAATCGATATGATTATACACGTTCATGAATGACAAGAATTATCGTCGTTTGCGTTGGATCGCAAGAAGGAAACATTCTATGCTTATGCCCGCAAAATAGATATCAGTTTGACCTAAAAGTGTCGTTGGAATTTCCAGTAAGGTGTAATAGCCTAAAACTACGTATGAATTAACCATTTTGCTCTACAACCCTTTATCGTCTCGCAGGCAACTATCTGATTCAATTCTGCGAAAACTCTGTCCGTTTCCGCAAAAACTCGGAGCATCGCCTACCGCAAAAATCTAGCATTACTTAATGACCAATCGAATCTACTAAAGCAGCACGAGATTTATTTAAAAAATGTATCGAAATTCAATGAATAACACTGTAATTTCTTCAAAGCTCTTTATAATTCACCCTCACCGTTTCCTATTTTACTAAATTTCGTTCATGCATCTTGATAAAAGTTCGTAACGTTCTATGTAACGTTAGACTCACCGCTGTGCAAATGCAGTTTCTAGCCTGCAACTGAATATTGTCTCACGCGTAGTGCATTTACTAGGTGGAAGGGCAACGAGATGCTGGATATTTTCTTTTATGCTCCATTAAGATGCAAAGAGGAGAATGTTACCCAGAATGAAATGCAACGGCCTGGTGCTTTATTATGACGCCTCGCAGCGATGCTACTTCATTAACGTTTTAGCGAACGCGAGTTTTCGCAGGTGCCGGAGAAAACTATCTTTCTTCCTTTCGACAGAGAAGGGGGCAGCCGGGAGAGAGAAGGGTGGAGAAGGTTGCAGGGGTAACGCGTACACCAGAGGCAGAAGTAGAAATCTTATCGTCGAATCGCGGAAAGAAACGAAGGCCGAAAGGGGAAAGCGAAGACAGAGAAAGAAGCGAAAGATTATTAATGGCTATTTCTACGAAAGCCATAAATTTCTAACACGCACTCTGCCTTATCAAACGTCCAAGATTTTCCTGATTAATTTCGTAAGCTTGATACGCATTGGATGTTATATGTGCGCACCTGCACGTCCCAGGTGAGATAATGCGAAAATGTTTCACCGTATGTGTTTCGGTGCTGAAACTATTTCCCTCGTCTCTTAAAAAAAAAATAGGAAAAACCAGGGAAATGTTTTTCGCGAAATGTAAACTGCTGTATTATGAGAATACACAAGTTGGTGGAAATAACTTTTTCCTTCGCAGGGGCTGATGTATTCTTCTTCCGTTTGTAGCATGAGGAAAACAAAATATTTTGAAGCAAGTTCTAAATTCAACGTGAGCTATTACAACTATGTTATACTAACTATTATTATAACTCTCTGTCGAGAGTCCCATTTCAGTTTAAATGAACAAATTTCTTAGCCCATTGTACAAAAGCTCCCATAAGCGTTCTCTGGACCTGTATCATTCCTAATTTCCTACGTTGAAAACCGCAATTAATATCAATTAATCGAGGCCCCACTGTACATCAATAAACGTCTAACGATGAACACGTCACCGAGGTTAATTTCCACGAAAATATCACCGACGAGTAACATCGTTTAATGGCAACCCTCGTCCCCAGTCCTCGTCAAACTTCACTTTACCCAAGTGCAACTATATTCGAAATCAAGATTCACATTCATTGTCGAGGGCATATTAAGCATTTCCAGAACAATCAAACAGAGTTGCTAAGCGTGGCTATCTTTGATCAATTACGGAGTGTTGTCCTCGCCTAAAGTATAATGCCTGCTATTCCACCCTTTCTCCAGGGCCTTATCCCATTCTGGGGATAAGAGAATCTCATTCGCCGCGTTTGATATTTCATGGAAACGTATTCGATCGGTCGGCTACAAGGTATATAACAGGTAGGAAAGAGGAGAAGGAGCTACCAAGGAACGGTTCAGAAAGAGCTGCGACGGGGTTGGCTAAGGGATAGGTATATCGATTGAACATTTGCTCAAATATTTAAACGCTATTACCGCTGGTCTGCGTAGAGTTATACTATATGGCGAACTCGGTCGGTGTACTACTCTTACCTGGGATACCTGAAACTGCTTGCACGAACGTACAGTGTTTCTCTCGCTCAACGCCTCTGTAACAATCCCGCATTAAGCGAGCTCAAGCTCATTGGACTCGAGGCAGATTCTCCGTCACCAGATTAATCAATTTTCTCCACGAGAACTGAGAAAAGTATGTAACCGGGATCTCGATTTCATGATCGTCCTTTAGACAATTAATAATAAGCTGATACACTTTGCTGGGTCAAGCCTGAATTTTTATTCATCACACGATTTTGTTATTTTATTTTGTCGAAACTCTCACTTTGAGTAGGGTTGTTGACTGTGGTCTTAATTAGTGATTTTGGTTGGCACGCAAATTAAAGAGCATTGGCAAACGCAGCTAGATTATGAAAATTCATTTAAATGTTGATCAGTCAAAACTGTGAGTGCAATACAATCAATACAACGTTTATAAAAAAAAGAAAGAAAATTCATTGAAGACTGAGTAGAATTGAACTTCATAATAACTCGCAGACCATATTTTATCCACAGGGCACTATAGGTTGCGGCAGAATCTACCAGCAACTAGTATAGGAATTTTAGAACAGTTAACTTAGATGATTATCGACTTTCCAACCGATATTTAAATGAGCACGCGAATGGATTTGGGTGACCACGAAATATGGTTACGAAGCGACGAGGTAACGATACGGTACGATAGACTGATAAAGTAATACGAGAGAAGACGTACATTAATTCCTGTTCGAAATTCCTACATGTTAAATAGACCCTGCTAAATCGCGAATCTCTTGTTAAACATACACAATTTAATCAAGTATACACCAATAATTTATTCCCGCAATATTTCGAATTCCGTTCTTCGTTCAGTAAAGAATTCTCGCACTACCTTTATATTTACCAAACGGCAGGCAAACAGTTTCTTCCATTTACCTTGACGAACGAACATTTACATCGCATGTTTTATACCTCTGCATCTATTTTCGCACAATAATCTTGCTACAAAAATGTCAGCACAGATTGTTACGAAACGCGGTGTATATTTTTTCGTTGCACTCCTACGCTGTTACACTAATTCACGTTCGCACAATTGCAATTCACCCTCGCTGTAAAGACAGCGTTCAACTTGCAATTCAATGGAGACATATTTTTCACGAAGAGGACACAGTCCTCTCGGACCTGCCGCGCGACATTCAGAATACAGTTGCTGCCGTACCGAGAAATACCAGTTGAACAAATAAATAGGCGCATAGTGGTGGCGATTGTATCGCAGGTACCGTAATTGGCTACGTGGTCCCTATGCCTGGAATGTTGATTGGCGAGATATGCTGTTGAGGCGCCGAACAAATCGGACCTTCCGGATTGAACCAATAAATACGAAAGTATGCTTCGAAACCGGAGGTGGTACGTATCACCTGGACGAAGGTCGATGCATTCGCGAGCGTATGCCTCGTTGCATGCGTGCACAACACGCCCACGGAAACACGCGAGTCCTGCATCGAGATGGAAGAAGGAGCAGATGACGGCCGGACCACCGTGCTCTGAGAGAGAAGAGGTATTTTTATCGCGTTCCTTGCCCTCGTGCAATCATTTGCGTGCAAGTATGTGTTACGATACGTTTTCAGAAGGAAAGAATTTTCATGCGGAAGACGTTTCACGACACACTCAACGGTTTCTATCGCGTCGAAGTATTTTACACGGTTTTGTAATCGTTTCGGGTGACTCGTTTTCTCAGAGGATAAAAAATAGGTTTTGACGTTTATGCGTCCTGGGTATGCTTTAATCGTTTGATATTAAATTCGTTACATTTGTAGGCAACCGACCGGGATTTGTATTTTATATTTGCAATGGATTTGTTGACAATTTTTCATTATTGTGTGGGGTTTTGGGTATGCTGAAAATCTCCAATATTTTGGCAATCACAGCAATGTTTATTCTTCTTTATTAAATGATACTGCAGAACTGTAGAAATATTTGATTGAAATTGCATAGTTTCCACGCTTGCCTATCATTTTCCAAAAGACTCGACTGCGGACAAATTGTTAATAACAAATTGGATTCAATAAACCTCTGCGTATCCGCAGTGCAAAATAAGAATATTGTATATCTTATGTATTATTGTTAAAGAAAATTGTACATCTTGTTAGTTGCATCATTACTTTCTATAATATCAATTTACATGCAGCAGTACAAAAATAAATTTTGGCAACATAAATGAATTTTAATATCCCGTTCGTTTCGTTTTAGTTCGAATTTCATTTCACTCGTTCACTAATTTACCATGAAATTAATATAAACCTTCCTTACAAAAAACTCTTTCTTGTTAGTCTGCATATTCGAATCATTAGTAATGGTTGCACAAATTGCTCCGAATGATTAATTTCCAAAACGCCCCGCAAGGTATACTTCAAACTGACCCAGATGGCTTCAATGATTATACATATAAACAACAACAAAACTGTAAGACAGTTTTCCACGCATAACCAGCCGTTCCCCAAGTAATTTCTCAACAAGAGCTACTAATTTCGACCGACATCCATCGCCCAAATTTTTCTGCTCTTCGATATTAGATGCCGGCCCGACGGTGGGCACGATCCCCTGATTTTTCGACCCGTCGAAATGAGTCAAATTAATTACAATATCAGCAACAATGGAGATTAACCGTCCCCGTGGAATAGTATTAAAATTTCGAAGCTAATGGAGCGGAGCACGGATGCGAAACGTAGCACGCGTGGTCGTAAATTTTCGGTCGCGGTGGAGCCGTAATTGCTACGTAATTTACAGTCTCCACGGAAGCCGGCCTTTTGTCATTCAAATTCGACGGTTGCCGCGATTTGTTTACGCGCCATCTTCGCCAATGGGTTAAGCATCGGCGGCAATAAACCTGTAAAATGGAAGCCGCGCCACGTGAATGCGAGGGTCGCGGTGTCAAGGAGCGGATGCGAGCAACGGCAAACTTATCCCAACGATAAAACCACCCACGCTTACCAATATCAGACGTCTATTTTTCTTCTTTCCGAGCGCATTCAGCTCGCCGAGCGCGGCTAATTAACGCACGGAGATACTGGAAAGACGTTGTCGAGTCGTGTGAATCATTAGGGAGAGCGGCGATATTTAAAGCCGCTCGAAGCCGATAATGTGACCAGGCTTTATGCTCATGACAATGATAAATACAGTGCGCACGGGCACAATGAAGTCTCAAACGCGAATCGAATCGCATGGACATGAATCTGGATAGGTGTACGGGACGGCAAAATTAATTTTCTATTTCGTGGCCACAAGCGTGTCTTTCGGTGTGATACATCACGATGCATTTAATTTCAGTGAGAAATGTAGGTGAATGGAGTAATTGGTTGCGGAGAAAGATAAAGCGAAGGGTAAAATGAATTTTATGAATTGATATACGATTGTGTGCGTATTGAAGGAAATCCCAGCAGAGATATGATTATGCAAAAATAATACATATTCGTATTTCTTGTATTCCTTGATAGTTTTCCATGAAAATCTTGCTATAATACTTTAGTCTGTCTTGAAATTATTTCGTACCGCACAAAAATATAACTGCAATGACAATAGTTCCTTTAGATACATTGGTTTTTAATGTATAATCAATTCGACAGAAACTCCATTGCAACACTATTAATTCTTTAATTACATAATTCTTTTTCTTATGAGATACCTATGTTAGCGAAATTAAAAGGGAAGAGATTATTTGGACTGAGGAGAACAGTTGTTTAAAAAATTAAAAAAATAGGCAAGTACGGCACGCTGATTATGTCTGCCGCGTAATGCGAACACAGTTTCGCTTGGAATAGAAGCGCTGATTGTGAGAAACGAATTTGCATGAAATCTATACGAAGAAGAATTAAACACGAAAATTTTATTAAAAATGCTGCGATTCATTAACGTTATGCATATGAAGCTGATTACGCTGATTGCGCATTCTTTGGATACAAAATGCAACCGTGGCGCTTGCGCTAAATTAATAAACACCAAATTATGTCTTCGTACCTCGACTTCTGTTCAAACTGTCCCTCAATGATATTAAGCATCTCAAAGAAACTCGGGGGGATCGATTTAAATAGCACACCCTGTGCACATATTTTCTTGATTAAGACAGAATGAAAGCATCGTAGGATACGCGCTATAATCGCGGCACGATTCGCCTTATCTTTAGTGGCGGTTAATGTAACGAAATAATGAATCAGACGATTATCTACGCACTCGAGGCGTGCCTTGCAAGGGTTACGAGTTTTCTGCATTATCTTCAGCACTGACAACGAAATACCCTTGATTCATAACTGTTTCGAAACCTCGGAATTTCGACCCGAATTCTTGTGGACAATTCTAACCGCGAATAATTGTGCTCGGTCATAATTAACGCGAATTGTAATCACAGGCAAACCTACCTCCTAAGATTTGATTGAACCAGTTCATCTCGAACATCATCTCCCAAGCCAATTCACTATAGATAATATTGAATAAAGGCTTTAAAATATATAATAATATTTTGTGCTCATCTAGCTTTCGAATTTTCTTGAAAAATTGTTACTTTTCGAAATATCAAATTCTCATCTTCCCAGGAAAATTGCAAAACGTTCAAACGTCTACAGACTGTTTTTCCATTTACATAACTGGAAACGTTCGAATATCTCACGAGATATTGAAATTATGCAGGTTTGGTATAAAGGGGTACCTTAGGTGGTCCAAATAATTTATCGATAGACGTAGTGATTGGGAGAGATATCAAAGTCAAATTAACTTTTAAATATAACTCTGCATTTGTTTTATTAATATCACGATCTACGACGTGAAATCGTCCCACGCAAACAGAATGAAAATAAAAAGAAAATTCGAAAGATTCATTTAATTTCCGTGCAGGCAACCTGCGAACGAACGGGAAATAGTAAAACAAGATATTAACATGATGATTGTACAATGATGCGCCGTTAGAAACTAACGTCCGAAACGACGTAGGGAGCAACGAACAGTGTCAGAAATAAGTCTAGGGGAAAGAATGCGGTTTCAATTGATCAGAGTTGAATGGGCCCCCCTCTTCTCGCGGGTATTTGCCGAAATAGTCGCACATCACTCGAATTGCTCAACAAAGAGGCCCATCGGGACGTATCGGGGCCCAATGTGGTCGCCCCTAAAATGGTCAAGGAAGCTACGGAAGTATCAAAGGTGGGGACAGTTGGAGGCGAGCGTGCGGCTCATCTTACCCCATCCGGTAGACTTCTTTCTAGCCCCGTTCGATGAGCTCGGCTAGCCATAACTGACTGTTCCATGGAACAACATCGTGTCGTAGGTCATTGTATTCGTCTCAGCACAATACAAATAAAAATATACGGTGTCCTGTTCAGAAAAATTAACTCGACGCTGATATCTCTCTCACTGCTACACCCGTCGAAAAATTATTTATACCAAACAACTATTGCAAGAACGTTTTTTTATTACTTCTAATCTCTCGCGAGATATTCCACCGTTTCCAGTTAAATGGAAACATCCTGCTCTAAAAAATAGAACAATGCACCTATGCAAGTACACCGTATGAGTTTAATTAATCTCGCACACGTTGCTCGTGAAATTCGGAGACGTCTCCCAAGTAGACGAAGGTACAAACTCCGATACCAGACGAGCATCGTACCAACTAGAGGAACGAAAATTGACAAGGTACCTTTCCCAACCCTAACAGACTTTCGCGAAAGTCGCATTATTCGTCTCGCAGCGTGCAACGTCATCCCCCCACCGCCCCAACCCCGGGCCGGTAAACTTTTTTCGCCGCATTCTTCTCGAATCCACCGAGCAACCTGTTCCACGCGGGCTACGCCGGCCAGGTAGCGGCGGCGACGGGGAAAATTTGCCTGCGGAGAAAAACAAAAGCCGACTTACCGGTGTTGTGTAAGGTTGACAAGCCAGCCTGATACCGTCGTGCCTCAGCTTCTCCTGCAGCAGCATCCGTAGCTGCATCCTTGGGATTCTAACAAGCTCCGCCTTCCCCTCCTCGTACTCGTCCGCGAATTTCGTTAACTCCTGGCCGCCGCTCGAGGAGCTCGCGGTCGGCGACGCTCTCTGTGCTTCTTTGTCGCTCAGCGGCCTCTCCGAGGACGTCCTGGACGATTTCGAGCTGACATTGTCGCACAGGCAATCGTTGCTCTCCTCCAGGGTGAAGTAAACGCTCGCCGCGCCCTCCTCCCTCAGCGTCTTCACCGATTGCAACAGCCTGGCACGGTGCGTCTGATTGAACACGCCGATCGCGTCCAGATCGGGATCGCCGATTTGCTTGCAGATCTCAAGGTCGTCGTAGCCATTGTCGATGAACGACTCCGAGTACTGACCCAGGTGAAGGGAGCGCAGCCACTCCACCACTATATTGCTTGCCATCGTCATGTCTACGAGGTTGCGAGGAGTGCGAGGGCTTTATCACGCCCTCGCCGCTCTCTTCGCGCGGTTCACGTGTTTTCCCTTCCCGCCCCCACCTCTCTACCTTCCAATCTGGTCCCGGTCTGTCCTTATCCCCCCTTAAGCGCACTGTCGAGAGACTACACGCCGCGACATCCTCCGAAGAATGCGGATCGTCGTCCTCGCGAGAACGAAGTCACGTATGTGTATGTGTACGTATATGTATATATATATATGATATTCTGTATTCGATCGGTCAAACCGATCCACCAGAGCAACCCTTCAGATATCCTTCTCCTTTTCTTCTCCGGAGAGTTAAGACGATTGCGGGGTCCGATTGGTTTTTCTTGTAATGGGCGGCACTTCGATTAACGTCTCCCTCCGGAATACCGATGAACGAAGTACACAGGTGGCGAGTGGGGGTATCGTACCGGCGCTGGTCACGTTCGATCTTCAATGCACGGGGTGCCCCGGCTCATTACGAGGCGAGGACGATCGAACTCGACTCGCCGGCCGGCTCGATACGATCTTACGAACGTTTCTGAACCGGCAACGGCTCGAACCAGCTTCGTTTAAAGCCCCTGGCCACCGCGGCAAGGAATTAAAAGGGGAACGCGGGGCCGATTGCGCCCCCTGCCCCTGCCGCAGGACTATTTCACGAAGCACTCGGCGCGTGGGGGCGGCGGAGAAGGGAAACGAAACGGGGGACGATCGTTCCGAACCGCAGACGCACACGCACGTGTCTTCGATCGGAGCACTTGAAATTACCCACTGCGACGGGGAACTCCGTTTCTCGTGCGACGAAGAATTTCTCTTCTTTCCTTCGAAGTATTCTTATATCGGGGGACGAGTGCTCCGTCACCCGCGTTGTTTATGCTTCCGCTTTTTTCGCTGTGCACCGAGCCAACTCGATCGGGGCACTTTGCCCGGCCGATTGGTTTGTACGGTGTCGCCTTTGACGCGACACACGTCAACAAACAGTGTCGTCTGAACTCGCGGACCGGCTCACTGTGCGTTCTCTCCCTTGTCGAATGGAGCACGTTCCTTCCGATAAATTGTTGTGATTCCACTGTGATCCCGTCGTCCTTGTTACGCTTATTCCTTCGTGACCTTGAGGCTTATCGCCGCGAAACTTTCGTTCCTCGGCACTGATACCGGCGACGCGAACCGTCGTGTACTTTGCCGCTCCAATAACGTATCCGCCGGTTGCGAGACGTTTCGCCCGGTAACGATCAATTCGACGGGTAACAATAAACCGGCAAACGGTTGCAACAACGAAACAGAGTGGCCTAGAACGTATATATAACCGACAGCACCGGACTAGAATTGATAATAAAATTCGAACGAGTTACTCGAGTTATATATAAATGTATAGTATATAATGTATATCGATGGAGAAAAATTGGAGTTGTTCGAGTTTTCGAATGGTCGGCGAGCGTAACACGCGAGTGACAGAAGGGATAAACGAAACCGCAAGCAGAAGCGCCGGTCGCCCCGGTACGTTCGTGCTGGTACTGAAAGCGTAACCTTGAAAACCCCCCAAAAGTGGAAAGACCGACCACGGCGGATAGCACGCGGTCCAGCGGAACGATGAACTTCCCTCACGTCTCTGTACCTTTCAGCACGAGTTGATTTCTCTCACTGCTCCGTGAACGTGTCGTGAACGATCCGTTAAACTTGATATCACTGTATTCACGTCGATCATAATCACGGCAAGGAGAGCGTCATCGGTGCTCAACGGGACACGCGAGACGCGTCACCACGACACAACACTTACCGCGACGCGACACACGGCTCGACTGACACGAGACATTCGCCAGAGGGAGCTCCGCTCGTCTCCTCTTGGACCCTACCCCCACTCCTGCTGCCGGCTTACCCCCACCGCGTCGCGCCACCCCCCACTACCAACGGTAGGAGCTAACTTGGTCCAGCGAGATCCTGTTGATGCGCTCCTGCGCCGCCAGGATGCAACAGCCGGGTCCTTCGTCTTTCCTTTCCTCTCTTTTCGCTTCTGCGACCGCTCGCGAGTTCGACACGAGTACATTACACTGCAAAAGCAGTAGCTCTGTACTGGAACGGAAGACGTTGCCTTAGGAAATCTTTAGAGGTAGATGATTGTGTTTGTGTTTAATATTCTTGGAGAACTTTTTCATTTATCCGAGCCCAAATTGTTTGCAGACAATAAACATGAAATAAAGGATGGCGTCTCT
Source organism: Nomada ferruginata (assembly GCA_963583965.1). Taxonomy (NCBI): domain Eukaryota; kingdom Metazoa; phylum Arthropoda; class Insecta; order Hymenoptera; family Apidae; genus Nomada; species Nomada ferruginata. The sequence goes on from OY757223.1 coordinate 7,535,706, forward strand.
TTTAGAAAATTTAGGTTGATATATTACAGATTGAATTTGATTTACCTGTAGCATGATTCTATGGTATGATTTGTAGCCTGTCGCGTATGGAATAGTTTGAATGATATATTTATAAACAAGGAAGAAGTACATGCAATTCCTGTGCAAGTATTAATTATTGATTCAAATCTGTAGTTCGAGATATCAAACAGTCGCACAGTTTGCTTATACTTTTTTGGGCATTCGACAAATTATATTATTCATCTATTTTCTAATGTGAATTAGAGGTAAGTTTAAAATCAGAGTGAGCTCCGATTGACGTAGAATGTTAAACGAATTATTTATTTGCGACGTTATTAAAAAACTATTCGAATCATTTCTTACGAATTATATTGACGAAAGTTTTCTTAAAGTTTCCAAATATTTTTGCTACGTTTAGCTTGATGCTGTTTTGTTCAAAAACTTACAATTGGATTTTTATACACAATGTATAGAACAAGTAGCACGACATTCACTTAATCCTTTGTCATGCAAAGGGACTACCACAGAATTCAAAGTGTTTGAACAAACTGTAGGTGAAGTATTCTCCACCGTCCAATTTTTATACAGTCTCAACGAACATTACCCTTTTCATACCTATCATCTATCACCTGCATTGCAACAAACCAATCAATAGAAACATTTTTGCATATGCAGTGAAGCATTACCATTACACAGCCTGATCAATTCAAGCATCTATCTAAGAGACACTCGTGTATCCGTCAATCTGTCAATGAGCAGTTGGATTCAAGTTATTTATATTTTGCATTGCTCATAATTCATACGGTATACAATATGTAAAGGTGTCGAGATTTCGCATAACTCCAAAAGCCTGTGCGTACTCAACGCATTCCTTGATATAATTGATAATGTTTATAATATTATTAATAGCATTGTATCATTGTAAGTCCTTGGTAATATTTTCAAATTTTTCGATAGACTGCATTGTATGGTTTCTTTGTATTTTGTGGAGCAGACTATAGAAACAAGTTTAATATGATTTGTATATGAATTAAATACACATTTTTATATAAACCCTTTAAGAGAAAAACTATTCACTAGATAATGAATGGCACTTGTTTCTTCTCATTCAGTATGCTTACTAACTTTTTGTGAATCGCAATGAACAGTATCATTAAATTTGATCAAACGCTGAGGAACTTGGTCGCAATGGGTTTGAAAAACAACTTTACAGGAGGGCTATATTTAAAAAATATGGAAATGGAGTTGAATCTTCAAAAAAACATGCCGTCAATTATTACAAAAATGCACATATATCCACAAAAGGACAAAAATATAATTGTTACGTTTCTTCAATGAAAATCAGTTTCGTTAAATGGCCCCTGCAAAGATGATTGAGTTATTTCTAAATTACCGCCGTTCCAATGCATTCATTGTAATACAAACTTACTCCCACTGCAAAATGTACAAAGTAACCAAGCAAAAGCGAGCATTATTTCCTCGTTTGCGTCACCTTGTGCCCGAGTAAAAGAAACGCCATTGTTTGAATTTAACGAGGTCGCCGGACAGATAGAACGGTAAGTTGATTTCAAGTAGCAATGTTCGTGCTGTGCACACGCCCAGAACGCATTACGTTGGAGAGGAGGAGAGTTAGTATCGATGACTATCTACGAACATCGCAATCAGGGTCTTTGTTAGAATTGTGGCATTTATAAATGAATGCCTAACAGAAATGGTATGAGGTTCACGACTCCACAGGGCCAATAATCTGTAACACCCTGCCAGTTAAATGGCTTGCACGCGCTGGTTGCGCGCTATTATATATCGTTCAAACGAAATTAAATTGCATTGAGCAGCGAATGGTACAGAAAAGATCCATTGTTCAATGTACTTATGTATATGATTATAATTTCGTTTTTTTCCTCGGACTATTCATCGAGAATGAGTAATATTCACGATGTGTGCTATTGGCGGACTTTGGAGTTCTTTTGTGGTTTGAATGATCGGAAACTGCAGCTACATGGGATTGATTGGCGGAATTGGTAATTAGTAAATGTGCATTTATTGTTCTTATTACGTACAAAGAGGCAAAAGTTTAAATTTAGACCCGTTTCACTAGGCTGATATAAATTTAATCCGAATCTCGCTTCATTGTTGCAATTTATTAAATATGATATCTCTCGTGCAATATTATAAAATATATAAGTATGTGAATGTACGCAAACGATACCTTCTAGCCTCTATCGATATCTGTCATTTTATAAATATTCTTGTACTTGTAGTGAATGGTTCTTGCATGACGCAAAAATGACAAGAAATCATAGTCAAACAATTTACTGTAACAAACTTTCCTTCCTTCAAATAATTCTATTTCTTACATACTTAGATTTTGTTCGCACGCCTCAAACGTTGTAAATTCTGTAAACCATACAGTACAAAAGACACGCGTATATTAATCTATACATATATTTATAAAAATAGATTATTTTCATGCAACAGAAAAGCAGCCATATAATCATTAATTATCTGAAGAACGATATTCACAATTTATTCCGATTTAATCAGACAATATTCTTCTATGATCTATCCTAAAAAAAAATGACGCGCAAAAGTGCCCATTCGATGTTTACGTGAATTCTATTTACCTACCCATATTCTAAACACGAATAATTAGGTGGCCTCCTTTTAGTTGTCCCATCCTGTACATTCATAGCATCGTGCTGAAATGACAAGTGACAATGCTAGACGTACAGAACCTTCCTACGGTTATCGTCGGTATTTATGTGAGTAAAGATGGAATTAATTGAATGATCCGCATGGATGTCCTGTCCTACTATGACGCCAAAGCAGGGAGTGACAAGTAGCTCTCAATAACGTGATATGACATCGCGTGCCATGGACACGAAGGACCCCCTCAATGCAGACCTCGCTATTTCCTCGCTTCGGTCGAGTAATTTGCTTTTGGCCCGGGGATGAGATTGAAAGACGAGTCACCTGTCAATATATTAACTCGTTTCCGCAATATGGGGAATTACTGCGAGACAGACAATGGAATTTCTTTCTGCGACACCTTCGAAACGTATGAATGTGCGTTTACACCGTCGCTTACCTAATATATCAAAGTCTAAAAAAGATAATTAGCCTCGTAATTCAGCATTTCGAATATTAGGTCGGTTCAATTCGATAATACTTGAGCGGCTTCTCTGAGAATTGCTTAAGTCACGTATAAACTGTATTGTTATATCTGATTGTGAAGTGTCCAATTCGTTTGTGGACTAAGCTATTTCATGAAATAAATTATGCATAGTAAACCTTATTTAGAACTCAATCGTATTCTGGATGTACAAGATTGTGTATCTAGTAATTTCGTATCGTTTAGACATTATAATTTTGAGGCATGTAAGCGTTTATATCGATGTAATGGAATATTTTATCACTTACGGCTTAATTTCCTTCAAGTTTCCATTTGAATAATGGAGTGCAATTGTGGATCTCGATTATCAGTTGTTGTGCATGACAAAGCACGACCTCTGAACGTAAGCAATCATTGCATATAAAGTAGAGTATAACGCACTTTTGTTAGTCCCGGTGGAGTCTAGTTAAATGCTTGTTTTATCTCTTATCATGAAATAATGGAACATTATGGGCACCAAAGCATGTGCGGAGGAAATTAATAATAGAATAATAGAGCAGTGATAATTCGTATTCAACAGAAATGATAACAGTGGACAACAAGCAGATCTCTTCATATCTGTATGTCAGTATCATCTTTGTGCTCCTTTTTCTAGGTAATAGACCTCTCGTCCTTTTGTCTTGTTTATTATTTAAATGCATTCAATTGTTCTCGAAATGATTAAAAATGACAGGTACTTTTGAACAATAACAACTAATCTATTTTACAATCATTTTTTGGGGCATGGAGCAACGTAAGGAAATTAAAGATTTGATGAACCTTTATTATACACAACAATTCGATACTTAATGTTTATAATATTAATAAATTGAATTTAACTAAACAGTAATTTTCGTTAAGTATAAAATTATGAAATTGAAGGGAAACATATAATTATGCATAGCTTTTAAGAAATTCACATTCCAGTATTGCACATGTCTATTTAATTTTGTTTTCAAGTTCTTAAGTAAATTTTAATCATCTTATTATAATATTCGAGATACAAAAGGAAAATCTACATTGTCTTTAAATCTGTTTCATGTTAAATCTGATAAAAAGGTACGCAATAATTATTTCCCTCATAAGGACGAAGTAACTACAAGTGAAATATAATTATTACAACCAAAAAGAATATTTTCGATGAATTGTACAATAAAACATTATCACTTTACATTTTGATACGTCGAAACAAGTGACACAGAATTACAAGATTGACAAGCAGAGCAGCAGCATTCCATCACGTGACGATTCTTCATCCTGAAATTGAAATGAATTTTTGAGCTAGATTTTCTCTAGCGTACTTACTATTCTGGATCCGTATCGCGTTACTTGTCATGTTCACGCATTGGACATCACGTTACTTCCATGTGAAAATAAATTTAAGCTGATTGGTCCGCCTGTCGTTCTATTCTGTAACTCTGATACAAACACCGATCTATTGTTTACGAGTACGGTGACATGGTGTTTACGGTGTGTTTTACTGTTTCAAAACAACCAATAAAGCGGACGCGTCCTGTTCCCATGTGGCGTCGTTCGAAAACGCCTGTGTCTCTGCAACCAGATCGACGGGCATGCGCATTCGGTGCTACAGTAGTATGTGCCACCGACACGACTTGGTCAGACAGCAATAAATTGCAAGTAATACGGTGTTAATATTGAACGAATGTGAACACCACGGAGTAATTATTCAAACAGAGTAAATTAATTTATGTGATCAATGAATAATAATATAAATTAGTACAATTCAGCAAGAAACTAAATTGTTTATTTCTTACATCTTGTTTGACTCCGAAATGATATATGAAATGATCAACAAGTTGTTCTAAATTTACTGTATATATTATTAATTGTTACATTATTACACAGACATTTGTTGGATTAAAGTTTTGAAAGCAATTCACAAAAATTAGTCACATTTAACGAATGTTATGTGATTGCAAAGAAGATTTTATTTTTCGTTATTTATGAAAGATCGAATATTATTCACTTTATTTCTGTCACTCCTCATTTTTTAGACAACTATGCTTTAATGAAATTCGTTTCTACGCTAATGGTTTTATTAAAAATTGAATTACTATTTCCATATCTTTTTCAACGGTATACAAATATTTATGGATTAATGATATTTTTCCTAATTTCCCACGTACTTATGCGATTTCCTACGAATTCAACCCGCAATAATTCTTTCACCCAGGGCTTTCGGATTGCCACGCTGTTCTTGCACGTTAGTGACATCTATTGGACAAAGTACACGCGCGCGAGGGCAAGCATTACTTCGAATTTTTCGTGGTAATATGTAAACTGCAATGCAATGTAAACGCATAAATGCTGGAATGGAATTCTAATAGTCGTTTATCGTATTCTTATAATGAATTTTAATTAATGTAATTTAAATAACGTTCTGCGTTAAAGTTTTAGGTATAACAAACTGCAATAATTGTTAGTGTATATTTTTACAATGGAGAGGTCTATCATTTTCGTATTGCCAATGAAATGTTCGTTCATATTTTATTTTCACAACGTTCCAGGTTTAGCACGTACCTAATTTCATCCCGAGCTCTGTTTTCTCGGGGGAGCAGGTAATTAACTTTGGCAAGAAAATGATTAAAACTGCCGTCAGTCGAAGCAAACTTATCGTTAGATAACAAATTGACATCGTTTTACCCCATACACAGACTATAAGAATAAATTTCGTTAGAACAAAGTTCATTGATCTTTTACCGTGAGTTCGCCTTGTGTTATCGATTATCATTTTATTTCAGCAAAACGAATGCTTGCGCTCAATAATTTATAAAACAATTACGTTGTCGTTAGTCTTTGGTCTATCAAAATAAAAAAATATCATCAGTCCACTCACTTTTATTTATTCCATAACAAAACTCAATCGCACTTCAAAACAATTATGTACACTTTTAAAATCAGTATTTATATTTTCAAATTTTTTTATCAACTCTAAATGAACGTTGGAGTTAATCAATCATTGAAACACTTCCACAAATTTTTACTTTCACGTAAAACTGCCTGCCGAATGTGTCTTTTCAACCAAAAATTATTTCACAATTTTAAACTAGCAAGAACTGTTTACTGATAACAGTTATCTACAAGAAAATATCAACAATTATATTTTCCATAATTATCTGATTACACACAATAACTAAATGTTAACGTCCCATAATTTATTGATTCGCAGATTGATAGTACTGTCATAAATAAAAAAAAATAGAGAATATGCCTAACGTTGATCAGCTCCATTAACCTTCCAAGTTCCACGAACATTTTGAGGACACTATTTCGTAGCAATTTGCCACGATTTCGATTCCATCATGAAACAACAAGAACATCAGACAACCCGACATTAATGGCCGATTTGTCGAACTGTAAAGTAAAGAATAACACGCTAAGCGATGCTACGAAATAGCGATCATAAATAGCACGTTCCCGGGCCAGTATAAAAGTTGATCGTGTAGCTACAGCTTAAGCTGCTGGCCGGTTACAAAAAGCTAGTGGGCATCGTTGGGTAAACGTTATGCGCGTATATCATCCACGTTAACTACCGATATAAAGTCCGGGCAAAAATTTAGATGCACCATCCACCGTGCTAGCCGTTTGACGGCACGATGCTCGCAACAATGTAATTAAATGGCCAGACGGTTAGTGTATTTCATCGGTGTGATTTACCGGCCTCAGACGCACCGTGTTCATTTCGTGTCGTTAGCACTTTGCAGTGCACAGTTCGTTGTTCCACATTAAGCTCGTTAGGTATAATAATTTTTCAGTTTCGTTCTGCTACATTACAGACCGCCTCGAATCGTCCAGGTCGAAATATGTATATTAATCTATAGTGCATTACGTCTGATGGGCAACGAGGATATGGGTGTAATTAGTACGTGCAAATAAACGAAGCTGTACGTATGATATTTTTAATGCGGTCGTAGCAGAAGACTTTTGGTTAGATTGACTGAGAGTTTGGCAGGAATAATCCTTTCGTCGCTCGTATTTTGTGTCACAATTTATAATATTAAATATTATTAATATAGGAGGAACATGGGGCACATTTTTATTTGGGTGTAATTTTTATATTCTCAGCAGTGGGAGTGAGTAAACTTTTATATCGAGAACTAAATTCCATTTTCATACTTCGAAAAAATGCCACTCCTGTGAAATCGGCCTTAATCTACTTTAACCCTTTTTTTCGGGACCTAGAAAATCAAATTCGATCAAACCTTTTATGGTGATTCCTATGAAGTAACGGAACGCTGAATAATGCATACATTCGGAAACGGTTGATCATCCGTTAGTTTTCAGTCCAATTTTTTAGCCATGAATTTATTTGACACTATTAGTAGAGTACCCAGCCACAATTGTGGTAAATATTGCTTCTGTGGCTGTAAAGAAAATGTGCCATGAATTCTGGGAATTTTTCAGAAGTAGTATATGTTACTTCTGAGGCTAGGTGGTGAGTTTTCTTAAATTAACATTATAAAAATATTCGTACCTCAAGTATACTCAGAGATGCAGCGATTTTTGTTACTATTCAAGCCCTGAAGTATCATGTTAAAAATAAGATATTATTTGACACATTATACAGGGTGCTCCATTAATTTATAAGTTATACAATGGACCAAAGGGTAAATGAAAAAATCGAATTTGTATATGTATTGCGTACATTTTCACATAAATAAGATTCATTTTTGTAGATTTCCTACTGTTCTTACATTTCTTATTAAATTCGCTACAGATGATGGTAAACGATAATTTAATTTCTAGAACAGTGTTCTGTATAGCGCAACATGAAGTGAAGTTTGAATAATCTGTGCATTAATAATTCCTCACGACATCTAAATATTTCAGTTCTCTGTCCAAACCTAAACTAAACCAGTTCGCAGTAGTTTGATATTTATGATATTTGTAAACAGAGGCAGGCAATATATGACTAAATAAATTTCGTAATATGCCATATCAAATCATAAGTTAAGTGCACGTGAAATGAAATGAAAAGAATGGATTTCGATAATAACGTTGACTATTATATCGTTATAGTTTAACTTACTTATAATAAAATGCATTTCAATATATCATGTATGGCATAGCTTTGTCAAACATTCTTGAAATAAAAATTAAAAGGCTTATTGCTCGTTTACTGTTAGTGTTTATTAAAATTCTGTTAAATAAATATAACAACCGAGCATCTGTACTATAAATCTTGAATTCTAAGAGTAGATGGAAAAAAAGGAACTTCGAGAAAACTAACGTTTACCAATTTGTAAGTAAAATAATATTACAATTGAAATTGTGTACTTGTAAGTACATTGGCATATATGTTTATATAGTAAGAAGATTAACAATTACTTTCCATCGCATTGAAAACGTTTCATGCAATAGTTTGGATTCTTAAACCGGTAAAACTTGGACCAGGGTAGAAACTTCCGCTTTCTCCAGTGCAGCTTAAATACTGAGGGTGCTAATGATGCTTTGGAATCTGCGTAATTAAGCAAGGGCCTTGCGTATAAATTTACAGTACCCTTAAATCCTTCACGTTAGATAAATGTTTACAATTAGCTTCTACGTTGCACGCATTTCAAGTTGCCAATGCCTGTTCCGTTCAAGTAATGAAATAATGCCCTTAAAATTGGATATGCTCCGTTAAGTTAGATTTATGTATGACTAGAAGAGTATTTTTTCATTAACATCAAATCAAGCTTCGACAATAAATTTTATAAATAGCACTTCATTCAATCATCACTAAAGAACAAATTTTTAGAGGAGTTTCTAATTACCAATTTCTGGGTTCAATAATAGTCACTTATTAGAGAAGATATGGGAAATAATATTTATGAAAGCTCGAAGAACTTTTTTAACTGTACACACCTGTTTGGTCGTAGAAAATTAACAAAATCTTATTGCAATAAAAATAAGATGGCAACTATCTAAAAACGGATAGCAAGAAGCCAATGCAATAATAATACTCCAATATTTTTTATTCGTTAGATCCTGTCCTAAATAAATAGTCCACCTTTTTATTGTTTCAACAATTTTATGTTACACCGTCAGTTTCCCAAAGCCATACCTGGCCCTAAACTCACAATTGGCCATAACTCAGTCAGGTGGCTGAAAGTAAAATGGTAATAAAAGTTACAATGATCAAGATCCACTTTCACAAATGGAGTTTTTAAAGGTCATCTGCCTAAGAGTAGATATAGGAGGAATGAATCAGATAGAAAGAATGAAAAAGGAAAAGAAGGAAAGATCATTCTTATACAGTCGAAAGGAAAAGGAAGTAACTTTTATACGTGCTTTAGGGCACTAGGAGAGTCCGTTACACTTTCTATTAAATTTTAATAACATGGAACCAACGAACTGTTCTTCACTTAATTCTTCAATTAAACAGTATAATATACAAATATAATTTTCTTACGGATTGGAATAATTTTGGGACTACAAAATAGGTACCAAACTCAAAGCTATCTCGAAAAAAACAAAATCCTCACAATTGAAAAATTTAGTTAGATTTAATTAATTAGCAGTAAACAGTATATAAAGATAATATATTTTTTACGCAACAAAAATGAATTTCGACTGGGAAGTGTTAAAATATAAATAAAATTCTACGCTGTAAGATACCTGATCCAGGCTATTTTCATAGTATTAATCCACATTTACAAAATTTATCACATAAACCGAGAATATCGTTCGACGCTATTATAAATGCATAGAAGGCAAATCATTACAAGCGTATCCTTGCGTCGCCATCAGGCATTGTCAAGAAACGTGCTCTCAAAATCATTCCACCGTAAGTCGTGCACAGGTCGAACTCGCACCGAATTTCAACCAAACTTCAATCTGTTTCCTTCTCTAACATTGCCACCCATACATATTTTTAATAACGAATAATTACAATTTACTCTTGCGCGTATATTTTCGATTCTCCAGCAAAATCGCGAAAGAATGTACAATTGACTCCCTCCCACTTTGCAACGTTAGGTCAGCTCCTAAACAAACGTCCGGCTTTGAGTACGTCTGTACCACTAATCTAGCAATTCCTTCCTTCGAAACGCACACGGGGCTACCCATCGCGAGGGGAACTTGCGATGCGATAACAGAGACGGTAGCTTAACGGCACTGTAACCCCGCGGCTGTGTACAGGGAATGCGAGTGAATTTCTTGGTGGGATGCATAAAGGACTGTCCTCGTGGTCGGGAAAGCTCGGGTTTAATTCAGTCGCCCGGCAGAAGTCGTAAAATAGTGCGTGACTGCCAGCTTCCTGAGGAAAAAAGAAAGGAAAGTGGACAGAAGTGCGCAGGGACAGGTATACATTATGTACATTCGCGCGTGTCGAGCTTTGGATTTCCGCCCACGTGTGCACCAGCGAAATCGTTCGTGTTGGTGCACGCACGACGACGGTAGACGAGCCGAGAAATGTAGTGGAATACGGGCGAAGCACGTACGTCTTCTACGACTACAGATACCATTACGAAGATGGCGGCGGGCAACTGAAAAAGTACACAACCTCGGGGCTTTCTAGTGGGGAACGAAGGGTGGTTGGCCAGAAGTGGGGACGGAGTGAACTGGGGGTGACTTGGAATACCGTGTAATGGCACACAGAACGCACGTGTATGCTGCTTACTTATTGTTGGCCCAAACTGAATTAAAACTTCTACATCGTATATTTGGCTGCGTCTCGGTGTGAATTTGTGGGCCGAAATGTTTATTGACGTAATATTCGTAATCGTTAGACTATGAATTGCCTGCGGATGGAATTAATGCAATTCAATCGCTACTTTTATTTATTCAGTTAGAATATTTTCTAGTTAGTTGATCTTTTTTGTATTTAAAGGAGAATTGGGGAACTGATAGGCAGCTTTATATGAATTATCTACTTAAATGAATAAATAGATTTCTGTAGTTGGAAGAATATGGTTGGTGCAAAGACAAATTTTGCAATAATGATATGAAAGACAATTAGTATTAAAAGTGCATTAGTTTCGACTGAAAATGACTGTATATGATGTCCTGTTAAATCGACGGCATTGTTAATGCTCATTTTTGGGAAAGCAAGTTGCACATGCTGAAGAAAAAAGAGGGAAACTAAACTACGTTACTAGTTCAATAATAATGAAGCTGAAGTAGAATATTTCTGAAACTTACAGTTACTTCACCTCCTGCACGTAAAAAAGTAGATAATTGTTTACAATTTGTGCAAAATCATTCGTGTGGTCTTTGCATGACGTCTTCACTTAAATTATTTATAACTTTCATCTGGTAATAATTAAAACAAAGATATTCTACCTGTTCTGTTATTTTACATTCAATGGTATTCAAATAATTTATACTCTGAATTCAAGAAGCATTGCTTTGTTCTTATTCGTTTGTTAATAGTATTCGAGCATTGATATAATTTCCGATTAATAATTTGGTAGGAAGGAAAGAGAACAACCATAATTAAAATTAATGTAACATTTTTATTGGAATGTATAAAAAAAAAGTTGAATAATTGCCTATACACATTATGTACATAGATGATCATTTCACACGAAAATACAGTTACAAAATGATTAAATTAACAGTGCAAAACATCGTTCCATCAGGTACATTTTACATAGTAATTCTTTAATCCTCCATGACCTTCTATCTAAATTTCTTCTGCATCTCATTCCAATTTTGATTTACAATTTTCATTAATAACAATTATCCCACTTTAAAAATGTAGTTGCTTGGTTGGCACGGGATAGTCGTATCCTTCGTTGTGCGTATCCTGAGCAACTTCGACGGGTGCACCGTAGGAAGAGCTGGGTGCTAGATTGAGCGACGATGACCCTGTTTCGATAGATCCAACAGAGAACAGATCACCGTGTCCACTGCTGTGATGATCAACGCTGGGTATTCCATAAGATTTGCTTGGCACGTCCAGGGAGAGTCCAGCGGAGTGCGAGCTTCCAGAGTAGCCAGTGGATGGGACACCATAGCTCTTGCTTGGGAAGCTGGCAGAGTTGAAAGAAACATCAACGGATGGTGCGGATTCAACAACGGTTTTCGGCGATCCATAGGTAGAGCTGGGCACACTGATGGATCCCAAGTTTAATCCATGGCTGAGTCCAGAGCCGAGTCCAGAGCTAAGTCCGTGGCTGTATCCAGAGTTGAGTCCAGAGCTGAGTCCATAGCCGACTCCAGAGCTAAGTCCGTTGCTGTATACAGAGTTGAGTCCAGAGCCGAGTCCAGAGCCGACTCCGTGGCTGTATCCAGAATTGAGCCCAGAGCCGAGTCCGTAGTTGTATCCAGAGTTGAGTCCAGAGCCGAGTCCAGAGCCGAGTCCAGAGCCGAGTCCCAAGCTAAGTCCGTGGCTGTATCCAGAATTGAGCCCAGAGCCGAGTCCGTGGCTGTATCCAGAGTTGAGTCCAGAGCTAAGGTCAGAGCCGAGTCCGTGGCTGTATCCAGAGTTGAGTCCGGACCCGAGTCCAGAGCCGACTGAGTGCGATGACAGAGAAAGTGATGGGGCAGCTACTGGAGCTTCGTACACTGGTACTTTTGGCATGCTAGGGACACCATAAGTTGAGACTGGGACAGAATCGTGGGAACTGAAGGATGGGAGTGGAGCAGCGACTGGAGCACCATAAGTGGAAGAAACTGAGGTAGAAAGTGCTCCACTGTGAGACGAGCCTAGTGTCGAGACGGGGGCACCGTAGGATGCTGATGGTACCGATAAGGGAGCATTGTAAAATGGAGCTGGTTCCTCAACAGGAAGATTGTAGGATGGAGCTGGTCCCGAAATTGGACCGCTGTAAGATGGAACTGGCTCTGAGGCAGGTACACCATAGCTTGGGGCAGGTACTGAGACGGGCAAAGTTGAGACAACTGATGGAGCGCCATAGGAGTGAGATGGATGGGATGGAACAGAGTGGTGGTGGTTCAACGATACAGGTGGAAGGTATTTTGCACTGGAATCAGCACCGCCCAAATCTCCTAAACCTCCTCCAGAAGATAGTTCCACGCCGTCGGAGTGTCCATGACCACCGAGGATGCCTCGTTTGGCGACGTTCCTTACGCCTGCATTCGCGCCAGCGGCGATCAGCGAAACGACGAGCAAAGAAACCTGCGATGGAAAATGTATCGTTGTTAAAATCTGCGAGGACCAATATGTGTGCTAGGTGTATAAAAGTGACCGCGATTCTTTGCGTTTTAAACAATTGCTGAGATAACTTCTGACAAATTAATATTACATTCCCGGGAGGCGAAACACGAGGGGATATTTGTTTCGTTATGTTTAGCAAAGAAGTAATTCACTCGGAGTTTTGAATGTGGTTCGACAATCTGGTTGCAGTAATGAGTCGATGGATATTTGCAGGAAGACACTGTTACTTACTACGAAGGCCCTCATGGTGCACGTGGGTTAAGGAGCTGAATCCAAGTGTGCCTTAAACGAAAGATCCGCCCGTTTTTATACAGTCACGCCACACGGGGACTCCTTTCACTGGGAAGATGCAGAATCCCCCAAACTCTTGTACTGACGTAAAACACCACGCCGCGCCGGGAAGATATTTGGAAGACCCTTGAAAGCTGTTGCATTGATTAAGAGGTAACATCCTATTATTACAGTTTTTATTCGTTACATTATTTGTTTCGCTGTTTAATCAAGAATGGCGTCAATTTATAAGAATTTGGACAAACGATTTTTTGAATTATTTATTATGATGTACCTACATGTGGCAGTACTCGTGTCTTTGTTTACTAATCACTTTAATTACTAATTGCATTACATTGTCCGTTTTTGATTTTCGTTTTTGCGTTAAATAAATGCCGTGTATTGTACACAAAGTACACATTACTGGGTATTACTTATTCCGGAAGGTAATGCTCTCGATTTTTTGATATATTCACACTTTTTTTTTATTAGAATTAAATTATGACTGCCATAAATTTAGCGGCGGCGTTCGTAACAATCAATGCCATTAATAACGATGACGTAGCGTTTACTGTAACGAGAAATGTCATTAGCACGTCCTATAATTACCCGTGCAATTCAATCGCATTGTCAACTCATACCTAAGGGAAATGGAAATTGTTGTCACTGTGATCCAATTCTTGAAGGCGTTTAACTACGCATTCATTGATTTAAGCACGATGTAAAATGTGTCCTAATAAATATATTGAATTTCAATTATAGATACGACTATGCAACAAATAATTTATTGCAATTTCAATAACCGTGTTATTTTTACGGAGATGGATACATTAAACACAATTATGTTCAGTAGCATACTTTCAAATAAAAATAATTTAATTCTCTAATTGCTAGCGTACCGTTTCACTCGTGTAAACCTTTCGTTCAATTAATATACGGGCAGATATTAGTCCCTTGTTAGCCGATTATACATGAAATGCGATCCCCGATTTGATGTGACATATTCTAACTCCAATGGAATTCTTTGTGAATGGGAAATTTCATTCTAGTTAATTATGCAAATCGACCACCTACAGAAAGTTCCACGCACTCTGTGTAATATTAAGGAATCGGTCAGGTTATTCGCAACGCCGGGCCCCTGTGTGTAGTTTTGTTATATAAACGTTAAAGTCATAAAAAGCGGAGACGTCGCTCTCGACTTCTTCGTTCGGAAATTATGGCGGAGGCAACACCGGACGGAGCACAAGATTTTTCGGCAACTGGCGATGAACCTTTCTCGATACACGTGGCTTCCCAGAGTGAGAGGCACTTAGCTGTTACCCAATGTCAGATTTACGTTTCACCAATGTCGCCCGACACCTGATTAATTACGTCTTCGAAGCTGAAGCTATCAGCATCGCTGTTCGAGTATTTGTAATTGTGATACAGATAAACTTGGCCTTGTCTCGTCGTTACATTTCGTTTTTTGTCGCCAATTAACTTAATGAACTACTAGGCGGGAGTTTAATTAAGTGTGCATTCATGGTTACTTATTATTAAACTGATCGAATAATTGACAAAGAGGCTTCAAAAAATAAATAACGGACAGCGGATAATGAAACATCGTACAATTTCTATTAAATTGCAGTTTATTGTTATATGCAATATCATGGAAGTTTTCAAATTACCTTCTTAGGAAGTATACTGTTAAACTTATTTTCATAACAGTTTTTATTAGAGTTATTAATTATGTGAACAGAGATCTAACATTGATGAAAAAGAAAATATTGCTGTACTACCTTTAATGAAAATAAAGAAACCATTGTATTATATATCAAGATTTATTAGAGGGAATAATTAACAGACATAATAATGTATTATATAAACTGTACAAAAGTAATCAGTTTGCAATAACGCAATATACAGTACGTAATATGAAGTAGTAACAGATAATGAACACCTAATACTACTTATTCACTATCATATGTCCACACAATACAATATACGTATAATTTAAAGATATTAAAGCCACTGGGAAACGCATCATAATTAAATTCAATTTTTTACAGATTACAATTTACAATTATACAGATTCTCGTGACAAAGTAAAACTAAAATGAATGCAGTGTGACTTTGAATCCTTGCGAGGCATTTTCTTTTTCTAAACTCCTTTCGTAGTTTGAAACATATATTGGAAAATAAAATAATCGTAGAGAATCGTAGAGAGATATTATTGCATAAAATGAAACAAATATACAGTTATGAAAGTTGAAAGTACAGTTATAAATAGTTGTCAGTAAAAATTTTGCGTTTTGACGTTGATTTTATCTACTTTTTGCGACCTCATTTACGTTTACATCACATCTTCCTGAAGTAACTAGCTTGTACTATTTCAGTTCAGCCACGTGCTCGCTTCCATCCCCCGTGAGTAACTTCTTTGACATTCTAATTAATTCTTTGTACTGACACGATTTTGCGATGCGCGACGTTTACCTAGTCAAGTTTTAGCGGGTGTGCAAATTTCAATCACGCGGATTTAATTTGCACATTTTTATGCTTTTTCTCTTTTCAGCAACGTGTATACTCATTTATACATGAACCGGTCATTTTAACGAGTATATTTACCTACTAGTAGGTAGTATATATTACTGGCTGTATATAAATATATTAAATGTTTATACGAAAAATTACAAAAATGAACAAACTAGTTTGCGGCTATGCTTAATTAAGTTAGGTACGTTAAAAATGATTATTTCTAATATTGAGAAAAATCAACAGAAATAGTAGGATTTAATAGATTTACAATTCACATGAACGTATACTCAATATACGTCGAAAGTAGATTATTATTATTTAAGTGAAAAATTAATTTACTAATACAAATCCCACTATTCTTCTGATACTTTCTGAAACACGTCCATTAAATTCAATTATATTGACATCGTTTTCCCAATAACATAAATTCCACTACCAAAATTGAACACAGAAATGATGCCTATAATTGTATCTTTCACTGTATTTCCAAACAAAGCACTTAGTAATCAATCAATCATGCGATTGGTAGTTTACGAGAATAGCAAGTATTTGCAAACTGCGTTCGACTGTTCTGTCAATTTTGAAAGCAAGTGGCGCACGAGTTAGTGATTGATATCTATTGTTTGGCTACTATGTCAATCTAGATCTACAAATCTGGAGTACCTATATTTCACAAGGCATAGCGAACAATAAGTATCATCCACCTGTAGTTCATCTAGATTATACAATTTCAATCAATTCCAAAAAAGGTCCTACTGCACCTTAACAAATCATCGAGGTGTTATTATACGAAACGTGTTACACGGTAAAACAGCTTGGCGTTGGCTTACCTTGAAAGAAAGTCAGAGTCAGGAATCCAATGCAGTTCCTACGCTTTCTCCTCGGAACCGCAAATGTGAAGATGACGAAACCTGTTTGCATATACATTTTATTTATTAACTTCGCCTTCTATGAGGGCCGCTTCTGGAAAAACAGCGTGCAATTCCTTTTTCCTAACTAAAGTGACGTCCACGTGAATAGGGTGGAAAAATTTCCATTCGTATCTTAAGTACGATTCTTTAATTAGCAAGTTTCAAAGAATTCCCGTTTATGGGCGCTACAAAGATTTATTTCGCCCGTTCTTTATATTCCGGCGTTCACGGGCGAACGTCTGCAGCGAACAAAGGCAAAAAAAAGAAAGAAATGAAGCAGAGACTAAATTGAGACATATTCCCATAGAAACGTGCAAAGCACGGTCGATGCAGAGAGGGAGCTAATGTCAGAGATTAGAGGTAATCCGTTCTGGCTGGCAATCGCCGAGGAGGACCCTCGTTCACAGTTTCGATCTAGATACTGCACCAGCACCGCCACCTTTTTATTTTTCCACCCTTTTCTCCCTTTTCCTAGGCGGGATATATTAGAAGGAATTATGGAGAGCGTTTCGAGTGACGCGGGCATTAAGACTACGCGGGCTCCTGCGTATCCGGTGCCAACGGTAATTACACTAATTACGGACTCGTTAAGATTCTTTATAAATACCGTGCTTTTGTTTCCCACACCTTGAAATCCGCGAGAAAAATTTGAAGGAACCACTCTTTTGAGCGTCCGCCTTATTCATCGACTTGCCCTTGCAATTTCATCTGGTATGTTCTGGATTTTTTTCTCCGGGTAAAGATCAAACTTTAATTACCCTGCGACGGATCGCATTTTTTCACGATGACGCTGTATGAAACGCGTGCCGTGTGCGAAATTTATCAGTTTCCTAGTTAAAGTTGGAGTCGCTTGTTACAGAAATATATTAGGTGTAGAAATTTATAACACAAATTATTATTTTATTAATAGAGGGACCTTATGATATGTACTGTTAGAAATATTCCTCTTAATTTTCGTTTACTTTGCTTCAGCTTTCAGGCAATTGTCGAATATCCTAACGAACAAGTTATAAGTCTGAGTTCTAAATAATTTAACGTAAGGGCATCGAATTCATTTTTACGTTTAATATATCATATGTAAACTAAATATGTACTGCAAAGTTATATGTTACTTATAATATGGTTTATAGTTATCATATTAGTTACTTATAATAATAAATTAATATGTATTGTATACAATAATTATAAAGTGATATCCACTTATATTCGTGCGGTATTTCTTTGTACACATTTATTTACGCACGTACTAAATTAAAGTAGAAAAAGTAGCCGGTAAGCAATTTGTAGTGCTTTGGCAGTATCTATCAACGATGTTCATCTGCTTGGATAAATACTGCGATTAGTTAACTTCTTCCAAGTGAAATCATTAGTGTGTTTGACCGTAAACGACACTAGATTTATGAGGCCCAGAGTGTCACTGTATAAGTTTCTCAGTTATATAATTATTCACGTGTTGTACATAGGACGTGGTTGCATATTTTGAATCTACATATCAACCAGTTTAGTGAAAGTAGATAGATGACTATAAGTTGTGCGCATTTAATTCCACAAATATAATATTTGGCACCGAAATATTCGAGTCGGCCGTTGATGTTAAGAGATGCCGTTTTTAATTCCAGAAATTCCCGCATTTCATATTCACACTCAAAATTGTTTCTCTGTATATAATTAAAAATGTACACCTCCTAACTGGCCGTATCGCTTGGCGCTACTTTCCCCATTAATTTCGCGCTAAGGATGCGACATTAAAACGTCGTTTGCATTCATAATGCTGTACATACTATAGAGATGCTTAAACGGAATGAATTATCTTGGTACCGATGGAGGAAGATAATGTGTTTTGGAAAGGGTATAAATGTACTTTTGATTCGGAGGAATATGGGAAATCGGACGAACGAATATTCTGTGTTCAAGCATAAGGGGCTTATATGTATTTTAGAAAAAGAAATATCGTATCGTGCAGAAAGAAAACGATGCAGTGGAAGAGCGAAGAGTGATATTTATGATATCGTCGAAGACAGCTGAAGTAGCAACTTGAGTGCTACATTTTACAAAACATTATAAATAGTTCTTCGATGATTTCAGCAAACTTTGGAATCCGTTTTCGTTTTTGGTCAAACGCACGGTAGTCAGAATAATACATTTTTTATTACTTTACAATGCTTTACAAAAAGTTTGGCTTCACAATATTTTTATGCTTTCAAGTAAGAAATTGTATTATTGAAAAGGGCAAGACACGCGTTAACCTGTTGCAAGTAATTGCATCCTTTTAGGAATTGAAAATGACGTAATATTGCTGCAATTAGAGCATTGATGTTACATAAAAATCTAATACTGTGCAGAAGCAGTAATATGTTAATTAATTGAAGCTTGTTACATATATGAGTTTCATAATTGTTGAAGAATTTCATCATTCATAAATATTCAAGAATTAATCAATTTAACAAATTGACAAGGAGGTATCGCATATTTTCCATAATTTTAGTGTCAACATTCCCCTCATGCATTCACGATAATAAAAAACATTAAAAGAGCATAAACACTGAATTGTTCAAAAATTCCAACGTTCAGCTAAACTTTTACACCGATGGTTCTGCTTGTGATATCATATGCAAATTGTGACTCTTTACAAACAAACTTATCCACATCGACGTCCAGAAACCATGAAGCTTGCAACAATAGGGGTTCAACTGTATTTACTCGCAGCGAATATGATCGTACGTTGAAGCAGACAGGAACTGGGGCAAAGTACTGGTCGCTTCTTGAAATTCTATCTCAGGAGGGATTTGTCAAACAGTTTCGCTGACAAAACAAACGCCGAGAGAATATCTGACCAGCTCTTACCGAGTAATTTTGCATTTGCTTGTTTTTCAATATATTTGCAATTGCTGGGATTAAACGTATACAGTGACTCAATTTGTTCTCGCGGGACTGGGGTATTTATCCTGTTTAAAACTCAATCACGTGTACTCAATCAGACATTTACAAAAGATATTCATTAAAATTATAGAAACGGTGCGAAAAAAATGTTTGTATCTTAAATTGATGGAGTACAAAAGTGAAGCCATTTTCCTGTAGATTTTGATTTTACAATTGAACGAACCCTTGAGTCACTGTATATCAGTATGTTCTACTCTTCTGGTGTCCCCAATTAGGTACAAGGGAAACGAAATAATTTTGTTGCCAAGAATCTTTCAATGAAAGTACAAATTTAATGATTGTCAAAAAATCATCTTCACCTTTGTCGCAATGTTTGTTAGAACATCGTAAATTAATAATTAGCCTGTTATCAGATTTGACTCATACTGTTAATCAGGCACAGAATTGATCGGGTATTGAAATTCATTTTCATAATAATTAATTGAACTGAATTACTTGGTTACAGCCTTTGCTAATTTAAATTCGATAGCGTATTTGTGAAAGAAATATTATGCAGTTCAAATAAAAGTTAAACTGATCTCCCCCCCCCCCCCTTAACAGGTTGACGTTACATAAAGAATTCTTTTGAATGTATACGCATCAGACTGCTCGAATAATCTTTGAGAAAGAATTAATTAAACCTTTAACGCTTATCTTTATACCCGCTACCAATTCATTCTAAACTTTCGATACTACTCTTATTCTTCTCATACAATAATCTTCCATCACCTACATGATTTTCAAATCAGACATAGGCTGCTTTTTTCCCTTCTTTTTTCTGAATGTATCTACCGTCTCAATTCGAACGTGGAAGCTGCATAGTAATTATGTCGTAATGATATTCTTGCGTAAGTTTCACGAACCTACGGTCATTTCACCTACGACAAATTGACCACACGAAGGGCAATACTTTTCCATGCCTCTGACAAATTATTTCCAGGCTTATTTACAATTTGCTGGAAATTGATGGATCCATTAACCTGGTGGTCATGAAGTTTCTTGAATTACATGAATTACAGATTCGCCGGTTAAATTTGGAAAAAGTTCTAGGTCCACAAAAGCTGGGTCGCGTTACGTCACATACGGTATACATTAACCTTACACTTTTAATTGAATATGGTTAACAATATGTTATCAAGGTCGACGAAGGAGAGAATGAACAATTGAACCTTTCCATATTCCAACGCAAATAATGTTACTTTATGACCAATCTTTTTCGCTTAATGCTAATAATGTACTGATTCGATTTGAATGTAAATAATGTCGGAGAATGACGAATTTTAGAAATGTTAAAATAATTTGGGTAAAAGACAAATATTCTCATGATATCGTAACCTTAATGTACTATATTTATGTTAACATATAAATGTACTACAAATGGTGTTTTAAAATTGATTAACCAGCATATATGTACATAATAATACAGCCCTTTTTACATACATATTTGTAATACAAGGAAAAATCAGCTATTTCATAATACCTTTCATGGAGAAGCTGTTATTTAAGTTACCGAATCAATATTTGCAATCAGGCTTCCTTATGACGAAGTTTGCCTAGTGTCAAGTGACTTCAAATATGTAGAAAAATCAAGCAACGCAGTATATGTTCACATATTTCAGGGTTATACTGGTAATCGTGAAATGAAAACTTGATTTTCGATGAACATACTAATAACCGAATGATAGAATCATACAACTACGGCGTTGCAAAATAGGAAATCAGTTGGCTTGGATTTCTGAAAATTAGTTTAATTGGATTTCAACGAACGACAGAGTAAAGAACGCACAGGAAATGAAAGGAAGTGGAAGAAGAGCCGGTCAAAGCTACCAAACGGGTCACGTGAAATGGGTCTTTCTGATCCACAATAGAAGAATCCGAAGTACTCTCGTTAAAGTTACAAGAACTAAGGAAACACTGAATAGACTCGCAATCGGTTCGAGGCCAACATCGCTATGGAGAAAGTAATATCATCAATTACCGGCGAACACCAGTTTTCGATTAAAACCAATTTCGATGTAGCAAATGCACGTAGAGGCACTGTTATTAAAAGTAACTGAATAAATGAAAGAGACGACCATATTATTCTTGTTTTTCTGTAATAAAGGCCGATGTACGTGAAGACACTTTATAAGACCGAAGGACATAGTCTACGAAAACATTCTTCTCCCTGTACATGAAACATTCTTGTATGCTTTATGATAATTAGTTTAAAAACAGAGATTTACAGAGGTATATGGTAAAGCAGCGTGTTTACCAACAAGCTGCACGATATAGATGCGAAATATCGCAACGGCTTATCATTCTCTTTCACAACGCACGATACTAGTTTTTTTGTGAAATGGAAATGTATGTTGCAACGATTTCAGAATAGCACGCACGCAATTTTGTATCGCCGTATCTTTTAACCTGTGTGTTCTAGTGAAACGGATGGATTCGTTCAACTGAGAAAATACATGTGAAAAATATGAAATGGAAAATAAAAGTTTGATATACCGGATTCTGTTTTGAATAATAATTAATGAAATTTACAATTTATATTGACGTGTTCATCCTTTCATTGCCGCTGTAGTCATTTGACTATGGATGTATAGTATATTAAAGTTCAGAATGAAATATTGGTATTACGTATTTCTTCAATCTTATACTCTCATAGATGGCACAAATCAAATTTTAATGTATTCAAAAGCTGGACAGTACAATCGTGTATCATTGTTTTTTGTTTCCTTAATTTTTTTCAAACTTACTTGAGTGCCCGCAGAAATCCAAGAGAAGGTTATAAAGCTCTTCCAAATATTATAAGACGTTTTCCTGATCACAGATAAAAAGAGGGGTAAAAATTTTAAATATAATAATTTCCATAATGAAAATTATGTATACAACTGTGCTAAATATTTCCAATGTTGTTAAATAGTATATTATTGCGAATTATTTATGCGTCATGTAACATAGCAAAAAACACAACTATTAAATAATTTGGGAATGAAAGGATTAAACGCGTTCTCAAATAATTTCAACTAATTGTAAGTGCGAAATAAAAAATACTAGCTTTTACTTATAGTTTAATGTTTTTTAAACTTTGAAATCTATTCAGAAATCTGCAATCGAAATAAATCCACAATCCTCACTTTGTTCACTTGCTCTGTAAACCAAACATCCATTGCACTAATGACCAATAGAACAAATAATATGACTCTATCTCACCGCGTTTAATCCTCTACATCAAGATTCATGGTTGTTCTCACGTGCGTAGGCGTGGCACCAGCCAGCAATACGAAGGAAATGGCATTTGCGAATGTTTTAGCTCTAGTTTTTGTCAGTTCTACTTCACAGCTCGATGTGCCCCCCTGGGAATGCCGACAAGTTTCCGTAAATTGCCAACAATTCCTGGAATTGCTCCATAACCGAAATGAATTCCAAGCGGAAAACAAAGGGGAACGACATAAAACGGCACTCCCAAGTTCATATCGAATGACAGCAGTTTTAAACAAAACTTTTCAGACAAAACTATCCTTAATTGCTCGTGTCAAAGAATAGTGACGTTATCAACGCTCCATAAGCTCTTGGCTCTTTGAAGTCACGTATACTCGACATTTACATTCTGCAACCCTTATTTCATTTTTTCTTTTTTAATATTTTCCCGTAGTACGTTTAGCTGTATTATTATATTGAAACCAATATGTGCTTGGCGTTTCCAATAATCCACTCTTTTAGTCAGAATTAGAAACTTTCTCCTATAGTAAACTATATACAGTCTGGGGCAAATGTGAAGAGATATTGGTATTTGGAGGGTTAATTAGATTTGCTTCTATTTGTGGTTGAAACATTAAATGAGAATACTAATCACATCTTTCAGACATATAGAGTATCGATTAAAACTTGGGGATTACCAACTATTTCCAGGGGTACAGAAATTCGCGAAATGATTAATCACCTTAAATTGAAAACTGATAAACTCCCTCGAGCTATGAAACATTGAAACGAAGCAAATGGTTACTAGATAAATATTAATGTCCAATTAATCAGCGAGTAATAAAGGATATTTGGAAAAATAGGAAAGTAGTTCTGAACTACTGCAAATTAGTTAAACTTTTACTGTAAATTAAATACTATTATAATAATTATATTATACCGCGTGGAATACAGTAGGACGTCGATTACCCGGTTTAATCGAAAAGCAAACAAGTTGACTAAATTGAGGTGCAAGGAAATATTATACAACATTATTATATATAACTATATAAATATTAGTACATTAAATATCTGGAACAGCTGTGTTCCAGAAATATTTTCAGAAATTAATTACAAAATATAATCATGGATAGGGATGATAAATTAATACGATTAAAAAGAAAGTGTACTATCAAATACTGAAAGCTTGAGCTCAAAAAGTTTAGCATCACTTTTAGAACCGGTATAAAAATCGAAAGACACGTTTATGCATCTATTATTCATATCAAATTGAACTGCAATCAAATTGACCTTAGTTTGCTGGTAATATTTAAAACAAGACAATTGCTAACGTTAATGTTTATCATGAAATATCACAGACGAACAATTTATTCGAGGGTTATGGTCAAATTTTTAAAAGGCGATCAAGAATACCCCAAGAGAGGAGGGACAAATTTCCTGGGTCTATTCAAGTGACTGGTTTGGATTTCACGTTTGAGTATGCTTGGAAAAATTTCATCTGAGCGAAACCTTCGTGATTGGCGAAGCGTTACTCCTCGAAATGACTCACTAAAAAGCACTTTGTCTCCTTACCTCCTCGAAAATTTTCGTCCTCTGCAAGATAAGGAGCGCTGATGAACGTCGGCGGACACACCGCTGACGAATGTCTCGTCGCTTTGACAATTTACGAGAAATCTTCTTTGTGCGGAATAAGAAAAAACGACGCTCTCCTTGGAAAACTGCGTCGCGGCAATCGAATCGAACGTTTACAATTCTTTTCTAATTGTAAAACTTTCACGAAAGTAATATAAGTTCTATAAATTAGAAGTAAACTGTTCCACACGAGATTTACACATATCCAGATATTAATTACGAAGTTGAAAAAGTAATACACATTTCTTTAAAGAAATTATTCGCATCAATATTATTATTATTATGGAGTCTATGGATTGTCCAACACAAGAATTTCGGGTTGGACTAGGGTGAAAGGGTTACGCCAAGTCTATATTAGTGTGGTTATTGCAGGAATCTTACAATCGTTGTAGTGCACAGTACCATTGCTGTTTGTATCTGTGAGTGGATTATGCTGACAATTTTATTATGTGTCAATGTGTGATGCCTGTGATTAATATTGTAATTGGGATTATTATTACTTTTGTTTTGTTTCCATATCCTTCGCACTTCTTTTAATATTATCATTATTATAATTCAGCAGACATGAAATATTTTCTTTAATAAATTGTTTTAAAGTACAACTACTCTATTTCTGTTTTCAAATTAGCACGTTAGATGTCTGGAACAGCTGCGTGACAGGAACATTTTCAGGAATCAATTATAAAATAGAATCATGGATAGAGATGATAAATTAATATTTATTTTCGATTCTGATGCATTGCTCTATCGAACAGTATGACATAGAACGATAAATAGTGAACTAGCAAACATTGGTCTGTATCGAAATGAATCATTGTTCTATGTCGAAAGCCGCGTCAAATGTATCGTCAATATCGTTCTTGGAGCACATCGCTGTACGCCAGATTGTTAGAAGTTTATGCACTACGAGCCAGAAATTGAATCTATAAATTTCACGTGCGTTTATCTTGGGAACACTGTACCTCATGCCATGGTATACTATAAATATTTTGTTTACCATGAAATTTAAATATTTATCTTTAATACAGGTACGTGTAATATATTTTTGAGGAGCTCACGCAGCAGTATGCATTTTGCAAAATGATTGAAAGTGAATACAAAATAAAAGTGATATAACATGCGATCATGTATTGATTTTTTCAGGACACGTACATCTGCACTGGGCGTTTACCATTGGCGTTGTTGTAATTAAGAATATAATAAGTAAATAAATTCCTTGTTGTAAATAAATAAACTGCCTTTTTTGCTAAATGAGTACAGACACAAAAACATGTCAAATATATTCATGGCAATACTTTGTCAATTTCTATTATTATGTTTATATTTAAACAAATAGTATATAATATTACTTATTTTAGAACATTTCAGTAATTGTAACACTTCCACTTATTATCAGACGAATATTATATTATTGCACAATAATATTCGTACATGCAAGCTACTTCAGACAATTACCTCTATTACCAATATCAGTAAAACCATATCACACGAACTTAA
This sequence comes from Nomada ferruginata, assembly GCA_963583965.1. Taxonomy (NCBI): domain Eukaryota; kingdom Metazoa; phylum Arthropoda; class Insecta; order Hymenoptera; family Apidae; genus Nomada; species Nomada ferruginata. The sequence continues at coordinate 7,561,915 of OY757223.1, forward strand.
TAATAATAATAATAATAATATTCTTGCTCACAGTGTTCAATATCTACGTTCGATCTCTCGATACACCTTACTGAAACGAAGCAAAACGAAATCGGCTCGACATATGAACCGGTGTTTCGGTTGTACATTTGTTTCTCTTTCCTCCCAAAGTCGATAACTCTTTAACACGGCGTCCCCGTTCCGTAATTAGCCGTGTTTACCGGCCTCGACTGATTTCTCAACGGATGTAAGAAGATCAAAGGACAATCCGCGGAAAACGAGTGAAACGCTGCGAGAACCCGCATACGGTATTCGACATTATAACGTTACAACTCGTTACGGTGTCTGGCACCAGGGGGGCTTCATTGTGAAGCTCCGTACTCTAGACATTGTAGACTGATGCATCAGCTTAATTGGAGTGTTACATACTCCGTTCTCCCCCGGCCACCCGGCTCAGCGTTCGCGTCATAAGCAGGTGACTATGCTAGTGCTTACTACTGAACTTGTTACCAATGCGACGATACGTTATAATTCGAACGATTTTAATTATCCCGGTTCGACGAATCGGGTCGTCGTTCGTAACGAACGCTCTACTTACGGGGTGAATAATTTGTATATCTGAGCTGGTTCTGTGGGTTCCTCGTCCTGTCGTGTGCAACAGTTTGCCTCGTCAAGATTACTCTAGGGAGACGTGGGGAAATTTGACAGTGATCGGTCCTACTTGAAAGAAGACGTGGATGTTAAGAAAGAAACATTTGTTATGCCTGTTTTAATGAACGTGTTCAAATACTATGTATTTTCGTGCCTCGAATGCGAGTCAATATTTTGCTACTCATATTTTGCCATTCACTGGTCTTGGCACGACCGATAGCTATGTTTCTTCGTGAGCAACATATTTTTTGCAAATTTTGCACAAAAACTACGAAGTGAAATTTTTTTTTGTGAAAGCTCAATCTTTGTTAATACATTTTAATTTCTTTTTAAGCTATTAGAGCCTTTCGGAGCTATTTCTGCCGATTACTTTTTTTAACTATACTAAATTAGAATTTATTATTGATTGCACACGTGTAGCTCTGATTTAACTGGACAATCAGAAAGTACAGTCGAACCTCGATAACTCGAATCTCAAGGTAAGAGACAAAACAAAATTCGAGTTATAGAGGTTTCGTATTACGGTTAACTTTCCGACTTGCGAGGACGGAAAGGAAGGCAAATGAAACTTTTCCACGCGAATTACATATTTATTGTATACATGTATAAACGTAATCAGAAGACGAAAGTTAGGTTACTACACATACATATATGTACCGCCTTCTTATTGTTCAAAACGTCTGTAATTTTTCTCCGAGTTAATATATTAACCTGCAGCAGCGATAGAAGTTCGACTTATAGAGGTATACTTCGAGTTGTAGAGGTTTGACTATTCTAAATTCGAGTTAGAGAGGTAATATAATGCATCTGGAGACGCGGCCGATAATTCGAGTTAATGTACAACTCCAGTAATACGTTTTACGTATGTGCAACTGTTTCGAACGTAAATGTGCACAGCATTTCAATCGCATAAACACATTGCGCCGTTTATAAGAATGCATATCAGCATCGTTCACCTATTGCACACAATTCATGTTTACACAGCGGGCGATAGTAATCGGTTTTTACTCGGAACTTTCAGCCTGAGAACAAAGAGAAAGCTTAACACGAGCTTAACAACATGAATAACATTCGCAATTATCGTAATACTCTATTATCCCGGTGTTTGCATGCTCGTATCCATAATCTGCCCTGCTAAATGACAATTTATCGTGACTTTGAACATTATCGTTACTAAAAAGCTCGAATAAACTTCGGACATTCACGTTGGCGTGATTAAACAGATTCTCTAATCCAATGTTTTCATCGGTTGGCGATATCGACACTTTTCATTAATAATTATATTAACGATACATCTCAGTTGAATTATATTTGTGGCTTTCAGTAAGGGGAAAATAATACTAACAGCGGTGCAATGTGTTTTCTGCGAATTATTATATTGCTTCGCGAATGCATAAGCAAGCTGTGATTGTTTTTTCGTCGAAATTTGTCGATGCAGTTACATCTACAGGTACATATCCAGGTAGACTACACAATGTGGGTACGATTCGTGCACGTGCACTATTCTGAACAATGAATGGATCAAGGAGAACCAGTTCGGTGACTTTAAAGGTTGCCAGACATCGCGTCATTAAATTTTAGTTATGGGAAGCTTGGGAATAAAAAGTTGGCTTGACATGAATTACTAGGCGCGGTGAATGTTATGTTACATGCAATTGATATCTGATTTATTCATTAAAATGATAAAAAAATAGTTAAAAGATTGGCGCGGTACCAATCACTGATTCTTATGTCGATAGTAACTTTGATAAACATTTTCACATGGAAATATCAGTGACAGTAGAGATCAAAATTACGTGGACATTGCAATGTTTCGAGTTTACATTAATGTCGTAAAATATTCTTTAACCAAACTAAAAAGTTTCAATTGTCTTCCATCATCACAGATGTCTTTGCTTGTCGAATCACAATTTTTCAAATATTTGATTATCTTATAAATCTTTTCATAGTACAAACACTCCAGTTTTTGTTACCTAAAGTGCATGTCCAAAAGTTTGACGTCACATCTTACACCTTGTTAAATCTACGCAGTAATTTTGTTAAAGAAGTCATAAGATTGTCTCAAAATATTCATGAATACGTCAGACATATTTCACTAATCAATTTCAGAGTGACTGATACTAATAGGAAAGACTTCTCTAATACAAAAGCACTTTCTGGCAAGCTACAGCCCACTAGATTTTCCATTAGGGTACTTATAAACGAGAAAGGGGATTGCCAGTCTGTTAGACGACACAGCTGAGGTTTGTGTTAAGGACGAAGCATGAGACTGCCATTTTTCGGAGTGATCAATTGAGCTCCGGCTTTGTATTCCCAAGGATTAACGTGTGACTGGAATTTTTCAGTTCACTTTCCCGGGGAAGTTTTCCATCTAAATCTCTCGATCGCGATTGAAGTATCGCAGACCGACTGGAAAAGGGGAAAATCGAACGCTTAGAGAAGCAAGATTTATGGATCCGTTTACTTCAACAACGAAGAAGTATATATTACGGTACAACGCTGTAAAAGGAGAACAATTTCTTAATTGTGGCCATTGGATACCTAGACAAGCCGTTTCATTTTCTTATTTAAGTCTAGTTTATCCTTACCTACATACATGTTCGATTTTTCATAATATACAGTTTCGAAAATGTGTGCCGGAAGAAAATGGAATAGTTTATATAAACTTTTATTCCATATTTTCGACGTACTTTTACCTCGGTACACTACACACGTGAAAAACCCTGTATTTTCGAAAGAAGTCCTAAGATTCGAATAACTTCGGCCTTATAAAATTATAATTAGCACGCGTGTTACAATTTAACAGTAACCAGAAAAGATTTCAGACACCCCGAGGTTGAATTAGAGTGTCAGGGTTTGAGTTAGGTCTAAGTCCAGGTTTTGTTCAACGAAAAGAGCTACAGCTTTGCCGAGGAATGTTTCACTTTCCGCACGGAGGGCAACGCAATAAAATCACGCGAAACCGATTTTCGAAGTGAATTTAGTCCGGCGTACGAGTGTCGCCTTGCCGTTCAACCCCGGGCCCCGAGCGTATCTGGAAACGTGAGCAAGAAAACGGAAAAGAAAAAGGAAAACGCGAGAAACGATTAAAAAAAAAGAAATAGGAACAGAAAGGGCCGCAGACGCATAATTAGAGAGCCAGCAGAGAGTCGCGTCTCCAGATATCGTTTACTAAAAAAAAATCCAGAAATTTCGGTAGCGGGCTCTAAGGGCGCGACCTCCAACGACTTGGCGGTTCAGGGGTGAAGGGTTCGACGGGGTTGGCGTGGGGGGGGGGGAAGGGAGAACGAGGACGACGACGACGACTTGCTTTAATTAAATGCCCGTAATTGCGTTTCCCGCTAATTACCACGGCTCCCCCGAGGAGCGTTATACTACGAAGTCGAAAAAAAATTCGGGACCTGCTGAACTTTGTTAAGTATTCTTTTTTCTCGTCTGAAGGTGTTCGAGGAGGTAGGTGCTTATAAGCACCGAGTTCCCTATCGCTCTGCAAATGAATCAGCGTCGCCGGTTCCTCGTCAAAATTTTCGGATTGCGACCACTTGCGCCGGGTGCCTTTCTTCTCGCCACGGCGTTGTCGCGAAACTCCTTGAATAACCGGAAATTTTAATGCGGAAAGTGCGGGAGAAATATTTCGCTTGGTGGGATATTATTAATTGTTGTTCAATGTAATCAGGGCGTAAATTAATTTTCGTGGGTTTGTTTCTCGTGCAATTAAATTGGAAAAGTGGAAGCCCGAAATGCGACGAGGGAACAAGGTAGTTACTGCGGAGTTGTGTATTCGTGAATTTGAAAATGGGATCGTTCTCTGTGATGTTAATTCGAGGATTTCGGTGGTTGCAATGATTCTTTGCGCAGTGCAAGTAAAGGGTCAAAGGGTTGAAATTTCTTTCGGGCGTACTATATGTAGCAATAAAGAGTATAATAGTTCTAATAATATTTCTCATAATATTAGAAGTCATGGAGTGACCAGGTTTGTGAGAATTTTTCAGTGGAACGATAACAATCGTGCATGTAACATATCAAACATAATAAAGCTTCCAAAACAAAAGTTTAGAAACGAAAAATGGTCTAATATCTATATATTTCAAATATTTAGATTTTTGCAGCATTGATATTTCATTATTGTATACCGAAGCTATCATAACTATTACTATATTAAAATACAAAATATTCCATGTATAAAAATTGTATCTTCCATAAACTGTTTACGTGTAAACTTTCCGTATAAAATCCTGCTTTATATTTTTTTATTAGGAACGATTTAATCTTTTTACCACTTTTTTTTTAACAATTAATCTTTTTACTCTCGCGATACATTCAGATGGAAAATGTAAAATTCAAAAAAACCGATCGATTGTTATAACTATTCACAATGTTATGTGGAGTAAAATTAAAAATTAAAATTAAAATTAAAAGGATGCTGAATTCGAAAAAATAAATTCGCTTTCAAAATCACAATGCTACCAATAAGTAGCTGCTCCCAAGAACGTGCAGCACGTAAATATGAAAGTTTGAATAAGAAATTTGTCGGCATCTCTTTTCGTTGATGTGATATTGAATTAATGAGAACCTCGAGGCCCGCCTAGCCTTGTAACCGTTTATGTGATTCACCTCGTCACATACTTTATTCAGTCGCAAATGATGAACGAAATTGTTTTCGTAAGCAAGACTTCTTTGAAACAAGCGTAATGATAATATTCTTTCGCGATTTAGTATTTCTGTTAACAAATTGATTATACACTGAGGGCAATTAAGTACTACATATTGTTGCATTTATGGTACTACGATCTTTTAATAAAAACGAATCGTTATCGAATTGGTAAGTGCGACATAATTAAGTAACCTAACGACAAAATAATCCAACGTGATGTATTAACAGGGAACAAATTTAAGTTATAAAATACAGTTTAAATGACAATTTCGATTAGATATTTCAAAATTTGTTTATATTTTTGTACAACGGAATCATTAAATAAATTATGCTTCTCATCGCATAAAGTAGAGCAAATGGTTCACTATTAAATTGGAAAAATGTATTCCCGATTATGGATCAGATTAACCCAATTTACCATGCAAGGTTTAATCTACTTGCGGAACACTCTTGTCAGTATACTCGGATTATTAAAAATTTATACTCGAAAGCAAATATTAGGAAGAATTTATGAAATATTGAGCGTCAGTTTAGCGATTAATAGGAAGTTGTATTACAAAATCAGTGTATAAAATAATATTACTTGACGTGATATTAAAATTGCACAAACGATGCAAATAGAAACTCGTTTCTTAGAGAAGATGAATATTTTTGCAATTTATCCGCTATGTATTATATATACATACTTATGTAAATTATTAGACAAAAATTACGAGACCGTCATTAACAACAAGTTTCTTGTGTGGTTAAGGGAAAGCATTTGAAAATAAGAATCTCGCGTCCCATGCATTAAAGTGTTCGAATTTGTTTTGTGTTTGGATAATAGTCAAACATAATCACCAACAAATACATTTATATTTTTCCTATTGTTTGTTTATAATTATGAACATTTATTAGTTGAAACACTGCTTTTATTTTTATATCTCCCTTAATTTTGTTGGAAATAATTTCCCTGTACACCACTCTTTATTCATTTTAATATGTATTTTCGAACATTATGAAAGTTAAGGTAGACTTGCACTAATAAATTTTCGCAAACAATTCTCCAATTTCCACAAATATTTAGTTAGAGCGCTTTATCAAAATAATAATAGGAATCTTATCGTATCATATCACCATTCCCCATTTAATTGTGGATATTATATGTGTACATAAACAATCCCTGTTGAAGTGCTTCAAATTTGATTTTATCAGCTTGAACATTTAATCCTACACTTTCAATTTTGGATTTGCAGGTGGTTGAAAATTCTTCCTTAATTTTGTTCATATTTTCAATAAAAAGTGTCTTCAGATGCAAATATTTGTATCTCTTACGAAATATTGCCATTCTATTTTTCAATTCTATTCTCATGATAATTATTTCTATTTATTATTCATTTACACTGGCGAGTCAAAAGTCGTTGCTCTTCTGTTTATTTTTTCCTTTCATTGCAGTTTTCTCCATTTGTATTTGTATCCATTTCTAACTGTTCCATTAATAATAGCAATATCCTCTTTCTCTCGAAATGAGTTACACGCCTATCTCAAACAGACATTTAGTTCCATATAAAAAAAAAAACCAGTTTACCTTGAATCCGATAAAGCATCCCCACCTACGAACAAATTATTGCTCACCATAAATTTCTCACCTCGAAGAACAATAAATTGAATCTGAAAATTTCTTTTATCTGGCGAACAGTTTATACATACAGGATTCGGAATTTCCTTCGAAATATTCCTTACGAAATATCCTTTACTCGATAGTAAAGTAATTACTTCATAATGTATCTCACTACTACATTTTTGTAAATTCTGCATAACAAAAAGGGGAAATGGAGCATAATAGGGACTAAACAAGGATTCGTTTTACTCTCCTCTGTCCTATATTGAACGTCTCATTGTGAATTTAGTAACTGAACAGGAATTTCATGAATAAAGTAGTCCCTATCAGTGCATTAGCCAATACTGATGGGCTTTCTCGTTGCATGAAACGTATCACATCCATTAGAAGTTTCAAGAGGAGCCTTTTTACGTCGCACATCTTCGATCACTCCCATTACAATGCCTTTTTCTTTCAAATTTGTCGTTTTCTCCTCGGTATTTAGATCACGAACACACCAAACATTACCAGAGGGGTGGAAAATATATTGCAGGAGAATCATGGACCAATGGTCCTGTAGATATTATCTTTATAGGTGGATCGTTTCGCTTGACCACGTGATCAGCATTTTAATATTCAGTATGAATAATGGAAAAAATCGATCCAATTATATGAATGGTTTTATATGTTTTTAAAACGCATTGATACGAGCAGTAATTTGTCACAAAGGTGCGAGCAAGTGTGTGGCAAATCTGCTTTCAATTAACTCAATATGAACTGTTATTATCTGGACGATAAGCAGCACTTGAATACAAGTACAATATCGATTGCAGTTCGTTAAATAGTTATGAAGCACGGAAATTTCTGACCGCATTTTATTCATATCGATTCTTAATGAGTTTCGTAGGTACCTATCTGAATAGATAAGTTTATAATGGTTTTATATTGGTTTCGTAATTGAATAATGCTAATATTTAATCACATTAGACTAGTTTTGTAAGAGTTTTTTCTTGTTATTTACACATTATGGAACGAATACTGGATTTTTTTTAGTAAGATATACATAATCTAATATTTAATATTAATGCAGAGTTTATGGCAATAATGATCAGTTATTAATTAACAGTGGATTCTTATCAAATTATGTACGTACTAAAGAACTTTGTTTTGTCCTCAGAACATCGTGAACATTTTCTATCTTGAATACTTATGCACATTTCTTTCGCACGTAATGTAAATTAATTTCTCCATTCAATTGTTTTAATTTATAGATAATAAAATCAAAATAATTATTGCGATATATTGTAACATAAATCACAGTGAACAAAGTAATGAAAAATACATGTGCCCTGTTTCAACGTATTAAAATTGCATGCATACTCGCTCTGTAGTTATTAATATTATTCTTGCAAATATTGCCAATGCTTCGACGCAGAGGTATACAAGGACAACTTTCGTCACCTGAACATTGAAGTTGTCCTACTTTGATTTATATCGTTCGAGAGCACCATTCAAAATGTTTCAATAGTCTATGAAAACCACATCGTACAAGAATATAGGTAAATCAATAGATTCTGACTTGAAAAATGTATGGGCCACAAGTGATATTGATTGTATACTACATTTACGTATTTTATTTTATTCATATCACTTTACTGCTATAAGTATAATGTGGTATTAGTGTTGCAATAAAACAATTTTCGCTGCTTCTTAATGTTTATTACAATGCTTTATTTATATTTTCTTATTATATTCAGAAGGCGTACAGTTGCAACTATAATACTTCTTTTTATATTTGTAATATGTAATATATCAATATTCACTGTTGAGACTAGAAGCATCGCTCGCTTTAAATTCGATTCACCGGCTGAATATTGACACCAAACTGATACTTGAAACGAACGGCGCACCTTGAAAGTACATCAAAGTACAGAGAAACGTTTAGAATGCGTTACAAGATATTCTTGCCAAACACGCACTCTTGTGCTGACCCCAGACAGTTCAACCAAGTGAAGCTTAAAGAGGATTACTCTGCTGCTGGTACAGTGACGTTACATAATAATTTAAACGCAATTTTTATATAGATCGTTCCACTTGTGGCCTGAATAATATCACTCACATGACATTTTCAATTCTCTTTCGGAATTACGAAAATTGTAATTCATATTATTTTTATTTGGACTATTTTATGGAAACCGTAAATATGTTCGCAAATAATTTGATAAATCATCTACGTCGTGCACCATTTTGTAATTTTCCTTTCACTTTCGCACTTGCTTTGTGGTTTTAAACCTGATTGTAATGAAACAATTGATTCCGCAATTTATGTTCTAAATATTACTCAAGTTTTATTAAATCTACTGCAGGCCAACAATCTGGAACGCAGTATAATACAGTACGTATTGAAACGAAAACGTTATTACACAAACGAACGCTGTTCTAAAACTTTCAATTGCTTTCGAAATAGGAACCAACTGTGCTCACGCTCGTCTCAGAATCCGCAAACGATTTATTATATATGTTCAGACTTTTGATGCAATAATATGAAAAGCGCTACCGATAAATACTCGTCCAGAATTCTAAATCATTGTGAACAATGCTGCTTGATAAATCACGCTGACATTTATTGCATGTACTTACATATATACTTGTTGTATGCCTATATAATATATTATGCTATCTGAAAAGATGCGTTAATGAGATTTATCAGTTAAAAATAATGAAAACTGTTCAATTAAATTGTCACACGAGTAGTGTGAAGGAGAGTTATTACCCAGAGATAATTGTGAACATTCTTTCTCAACATTATAACAAAGTTATTGTTACGTTTATTTGTCAAAAACCGATTCTAAATATTTAGCTGTTAACAGTCGCTGTTTTATTAGTCGCCAGTGCAGCCAGCTTAAATATAATTCAATCGAATAAGTTAAAAGTAAATCTATATATTAGCATGGATTTGGAATGCAGGATTATTCCGCTATTACCACATTGAGCATGGATCACGAGATATCTGGTATTTGGTAAATCGAACGTGGTCTGTGTATCGCGTGATATCTCCCGCTTTTGCACCTTTATGAAATTGCATATTGATTGTTCGGTGAATTTAAAGTAATTCCCTGTGCTAACCGGTCAGAGTGACTAGAACGGGCTGAAATAAATTATACTTTACACGTATATTGATATTTTAAGTATTCTACGTATTCACTGTCAGTGATTATCGATAAAAGTATCGAAACCTCTACGTTGTTTAAAACAAAAATATTGCCTGCTATTAATTACTAATTATAACAATCGTAATTGTAATTAATACCGCTAAAGTACAGTACTGCTTTTAGCATGTCAATTTGTTTTGAAATATTTTCGTGTAACTTGGGACTTGATTTTAACACCTCCCAATAAATATATGTAATCATGTTTGCTCTTTGTTATCTGCATTGTACATGCTTGTTAGCTTTGAATGGCGACAGGAATCATTAATCTTTGTCGATCTACTGTAGGTGAACAGTAAGCTGGTATTTAATTAATTCTCTGTCGTCAATAATAACTTTGGCCAGCTTCTTATTCTTCGACTACAGAAAGGAATTTATAATAATCATTGCATAGATTAGTTTCTACTAGTCATCAACACCATATACGGTATCCGGTCTAAATATATACATCGTTGAAGTTTCGTTCGCGTGCGCCCGTTAAATAAATTGGCATTTTTATTTTTATACTGTTTTTATTTCACTTTACATCGGTGAATGTTGCCGGGAGATATTTTGGAATGATGACGGTACAGATATTTAACAATAATTCACGAGATATAGATTTTTACCTGATTTAAATTGCAAACTTGTTGACTGAAATAGACTTGTCTTGGAATTTAAATACATTTAGCCCAACTACAAATTTAGCTCTCAAATACATTTAAATATACTAATTTTAAAACTGTATGGAAACGTATACGTGATGCATTGAAGAAAGTAGAATGCAATAGTCATAATGCAAGGGAAAAAAACCATTTTCAATTTGAAGAATTAAACTAAATCTTGTTAGCTTTACTGAAACCTACTTAAATAAGAAAAAGCAGTTCAGAATTGCAGCAATATTTTGCTATAAAAGGAAAATCTATACAGGAACGCAGTTCACCTCATTTTATCATTATTTCCTACTATCATATTTAAATGTGGCCATGGAAATATACATTTTCAAATATGGCCATTTCATGGAGACCATGGACTTACTTTAATCGTTTTTAGAAAATTGAAACCACCGTATGTGACAATTAGATACATTTAATAATTTAATAAATATACCAATTATTTTATTCGTGGACGCACGAGGAATGTGAATATGTAGTAAAAAGGAAAAAAAAATAAAGAGAGACCACATTAAGTAATAATCGCATCAAGCTGTCGGAATGCAATCGCATGTTAGAATTACATTATGACATTAAAAACTCATTCAGCAACTAACTGCGGATTTTCTGTGGACGAATTTACAATGCAAATTGTGCGAGTAATAAAATGAGCTTTCAACCAAACTGGAATGTTAGACACGTTTCATTATTTCCATGGTGAAATTTCTACATGAAGTAGATTAAGTAAAAATGAGGATTAGAAATTGTTGTGTAAATTCAGAACATGTTCTTCTATACCACAGCCGAAAAAGCACAAACATGAAATACAAAACACGTAATGCACATTTTGTTAAATTGTTGTAAATAATTTTGAATGAATTAATTCTCTGCATTTTTATGCATCAGTGCATTTGTAAAGTGCAACTGTGCCCACTTTATAATGAATAGTTGTGTATATTTCAATCGATGCAATTTCTTTCTTGTTATACTAGTAATAATTCGTGTAAGTACTCATGTCTTAAAACTATTAGTTTAAAACTTATTTCAGACTGAAGTGTTTTAAATTATTTTTGCATATCGAATCATTCTTTATAATTAATTTTTTATTCGAAAAATATTATTACACGTGTACTATTAGTAAGTTCGGCTAATTCAAGTTCTACATTATTAAGAATGCATTGTATTTATATTTCCATTGTACCATTATCAGACACTCTTCATGATTTTTAATCCTGCGGTTAAGCTGTTCACCTGGGAGGACAACTTAACTCGTCATCCATATTATCAATATTCTTGACGTAATAATTAATTTATTCAGCAATCCTAAACATGTCTAATGAACTATTACATTCGTTATATTAACGCATTATTTTCTCCCTTGAAAGAAGTACAGTCAGTCCCGCAAATATTCGTACCCTCACTGTTAATAAAAGAAATTGATTAAAAAGCTTCTCCAATAAATTTTAACTATAAACCAACTGCATGTACAAACTGTATTTAGGTACCAAATGTAAACTAAATTGATTAACTAATAGCAATTCGCTTAACACATCAAATGTAATTTCCGATTGAAAAAGGATTTAATTGATCTGTTCAAATGAGGGTCGAAAATGAAACATATTTTTCAATCTTATAAAAAAAGTACATACTGTATTGCAGGAAGGGATTACGAGTCGCAGCTAGGTACTCATGCGCATATTCAGTATTTGCAAATTCAGCGATACTGCTCGTGCATAGTGTACCGTGTATTGAATATCACGGTTCTAACAATTCTGCCTTCTATGCAGATCTGAAGTTTCGTTTCCATTGGCAGGTAATTTTGCGTGATGTTAACGCGATTACGTCAGGCGGTGGGGAACGGAAGGTGTAGCTCGGAAATTTACTGCTTTCTCCTTGCTCGCACGTTTTCTTTTGAGGTAATCCCTCGTCAAAACATGACCCACTATTACGTCCTCCTCTACGTGCTCAACATATGAACCTTGTGTTTTCTGTGTGAAAAGTATTGAACACCTGTCCCGTCGGAAAGTGCCAATCGTGCGAACAGGTACTAATGCTATTTCCACTTGAAATGTTCTAATACCTGTTGACCATAATCTGCAGTCCCCGCACCTGAGACTATAATATCAGTGCAGTGATTGACAGTGATTGGAAACACTAGAAACAATGTTATAGAAAAGTTAACAAGGTTGATTATATTTGAATTATATTTGACAAATTGGCAAATAGTTTAAATGATAAAGTAGTATGTATATAATACTAAATTCTGAAGTGAATTAGGTTGAATTGGAAAAGACGCGTGGAAAAGGGAATCGTTCCATATTAATAGTAATGCACGTAGGGGAAACTACCCTTGCAGATGTATCTTGCTAGGTTGAGACAAATATGTTATCAGTATTAGTGTGGAACGAATCATTTCGCAACCATGTACAATCATAGTTCTGTTCTTATATCCTTGACAAACGTGATTTTAAGGTAATATAAATAAATTGAAATCGAAGACTATTCTGTTATTTATGTGTAAGATATAATGCAAGGTTTAGAATTCTTCCATGCGACTAAATTATGCTTTCACAATTTTTGCTTTAAGTGGCTGATAATTGATCGTATTAGGTTGTTGCAAGAGAAACAACTCGTAATATCCATTCTGACTTTGGAAAAGGTACAGATGGTGAAAGCACCATTCACTACTGAATTAAGAAATTTTAATCGGGAGACATGACCCTCGTAAATTACTAATGTCGGAAGTATTACCGAAGGTTTCCTTGTGCCCACAACTGCGGACTTTTCCAAACGAAAGTATAAATAACTTTTTTACGAGAAACTGGTTACTTCCCTCGATTATATTGTACTTATTAAGATGTATTAATCATTTCAGGAAGACTCTGCACCAGCACGCAAGGCCAAAGTTGCCGCAATGTTACCTGGAAACTGAATCTATTTGCACCTATCGTTCCAAGCGTTCGGCCTTCGCGAAATTTCGATTTTAATTTTATTCGCTGTATTACACCTACATACTATTTAAAAAAAGAAGGGCATTCTCTGAAGCTTCTCGCAATATTGAAACTATCGAGGTGGAATTAGTGGAAACAACGGTGTCAGTACCCTTCGAGGTTGCACGTGCTGCGATACAGGTGACATCACTCATTCAAACAGGTTTGTGCAAGCAAAGTCTGGCCAATTTGAATAATCTTACGGATTTCTAGATTGTTGGATCCATTGCGAATTAAAGAACATCGAAGACTATCTGATATTTTAATTTATCCGTTACTTAAAATCGCTCTTTTATTAAGGACAGGATTTATAGCGCGACTAACTTGCTTTAGGTTGTTGCATATGAAATGACCTATTTCTCAAGCCAATAAACTCTTCCGAATTCGGTTGTTAAATGTGCTACTTAATGGCACTTTTACGTCATATGATATCTTTATTGCCGGACGAATGCAATGCGATCGACGGTTTCTTAATTGTTCTATCTTAACATGACACTTTGGCTATCAAGCCGTGAATAAAAATGAATTTCGGCTGTTCGCCTTATACGAGTATAAGCTCCACTACAACGCAGTAAAAACAGCGCATGGCGTAAATGCAACTATAGAAAAGATACAACGAGTGAACGCGCATACTACGATCCACGGGGGTATGGAAAATTTAAATCGGGAAATATAAACCTCAGGAATTGATAATGAAACCACCGTAAAAACTGCATCCTATGACTTCTTTCCATCCGAAAGCACAGGATTTTTTGAAAATAAAGCCGCACGGTTGCATATAACTTTGCTTTACGATGGCCATAGAGAATATCGAAACAGACGGACCGTATTTTGCATAATAAATATTATAAATATATATAAATATTATTTTAAGTAGAGCGAACGTGATTTAGAAACTTCTGTCTCAGCGATCGAAACGGATAATAGCCTCCAGGCATCGATATTATTCTCGAGTAATTTACACCTTCTTCACGCGTAATGCTTGAAAACGGTGTCTTGCGTAACAGTAATTAAAAATGAATAAATGGAACGGAGAAAGGGAGGCAAAGATGCGAAGACTCTGAGAGGTCTCTAACAACTGTTCGGCGGTGGTAAAAAGAAAAAGTGTGGTTCCGGAAAGAATGGTAGGGTCACGACAAGACAGTCCAACGACGATCTAGTGTGTTTAGAATCTAATTAGCGCGCCAGACCAATTACCATAGGCTACCTGTGACTTAACAATCTTTGTATCCTCAGTTTCTCGGGCCCGGACTGTATAACGAGGACAAATCATGGGTAGTTACACGGGACTGGCCATTTTCTGCGTTGGAGTTGCTCTTGGCCGCCTTTCACTATCTGTACCAATGATCATCATTTTACTATTATAAACTAACCTTGGCTTGCAAGGCGTAAACATCGATGTAAAATTCATTGACAGACTTATTTCCCGTTTTAAATACGATATTGAGTTGCTTAATTATTTCAAATGTTTCACAAATATATTTATATCTTGCGACATTTCGTGCGATAGTGTGGGAAAATGGAATTTTCTGTGCGGATTGATTCTAGCGTGGCTCGATAAAAACAACGTGGGGTGGGAGTTCCTTTTATAGACAGTTCACATGAATGGAGAACGCTTATTTACACAGGATGGGGCCGATATGCTGGTACGAGCAGGAAGAAAGTGATTCCTTGGGAAAAAATGAATGAAAAGTATGGTGGGTACGATGTTTTTCCGTCCGAGGCCTAGTTTTCGAGAAAATTGAACGAAAATACTTTGGGCACGTTTGTATTTACGATGAGCTGAAATATCGGTCGACCGGCGATATTATGATAGCAATATTGTAATAATAAAATAATGTAATAGTAGTTATCGTATTTATATTATATTGTAATATATTAATTGTCTGCTTAAACGATTACCGTCCTTTAACTGAATTTATGTCTAGGAAAATAGTGTTGTTTGCTTATAAAGTAGTACCTCAAGAATCGAATATCGATTGATTGTCTTTTATTTGAGTTGCTGTAAATAATTTGGTATTTTCCCAAGAATGGTATATAATACATTCAGGACGCATGAATTATGCGTCATTTTTTAACGAGTTAAAATTAAAAATAATTAAAATGGGTCTTTGTGCAGCTCAAACTGCACGAAATACTAATGTATAGATAGCTCTTAAAAAAGTAAGTTGTAATAAACATAAGGTAAAGGCAGCAGTAGTTGACCATTTAAGAGAAATTTTCTGGGCAAATGATAGTAATTTGTTACTCTTTTATTACATACCAAAACATTTTGTGTGAAAATGCTGTCTAAACGTCTTAGATTATGTAGCAATACTAACTTTCTACAAAAAGTTATGTTATACAAATTATATAAACATTTCTGCAAATCTAAAAACGGCGTCAGAAGTTGACCATTTTCGGAAATGAAAACGCTAGTAATTGACCACGTTTTAGGTTAATAGTTGACCATTTACGGCAAAATAAAAACAGTAAATGCGATCATTTTTATATTGTTTATTTAAAAGAATTAAAACAAATTATTCACAGAAAATCAAATAATTTTGTTCTCCTTTTTCAATTTCGATTGGGGTGCTTTATATTCTTTAGCTCTTGTCTTTTCTGCTTTCTTATTTTCCCTTTTTGCAGCTCGCTCTTTTTTCAATTGTTCATCGTCTTCTTTCTTCTTTAATTTGAGTTTTTTTATTTTTTATAGTACTATGTAGTTATTTAAAAAGATGGACACTGAATGGAGTCAATAATTGACCCCAGATTAAGTCAATAGTTGACCATAACGAGGTTATAAGTCAAATAGGTGTACTATAATTAGTAAATAAATTTGAAAAATTTATGTCAGTAATTGACCACGCCTGTCAACTTCTAGGAACAATCAGGATAATAAAAGTCAATATTTGACCCCCCATGAATTATGGTTTTTAAAGTTTAGATAATCAAAAATTTACACTTGTTAAGTATAAAGTACCATTATAATTCAAATAATGAAAGATCCAATCAGAAAATATTAAAAGTATGGAAATCACTTACCGTAAACTGTACACGTTTCCTTAAGAATATCGTTAAGAAAATCACGCTGCGAAGCCACGAAGCTAACATTAACTAAATTAATCGTCTGGCGTTATGGTAAACAACTCAAATGAAATAAGATATTTGGTAGTTAGGTCAGGAGGTGACGTAGCATACTTCACGCGCTATTATCTGAAGTCAAATATTTATAGATACCTTATTTTTCGCATTTTCTTGAAAAATGGTCAACTACTGATAGAAGTTCAACTACTGGTGCCTTTACCTTACTCTCTTGTCAATAATATCCTAAATTTTCTTCTGAAGATAACAACCTCATCGAAAATACGTTCTCGGTTTTTATAAAATTGTATAAAAGTAGAATTAAAAACATATTAATTTCTTGGCAAAAATTCCTCAATTCGAATAGCATATACCTTCATTAAATGATACTGTATTAATTTTAATCGAAGGAAACAAACATTTTTTGTTGTTGTGATCTAATAAATAATGTCTACACTCTTTTTACCAGGGACTGTGTACAAAAAAGCACAGCTTTATAAACTCGAAAAGCATTCGTAGTTCAGAAGAAGAGGCACGAATAAAAATTTTGCTTGGAAATTATGGTTCTCAGGTGGCAGAAATTTTACCTATCACCTAACATATTACAGCTTCTCGCATAATGTTTGCGCTACCATTATCCACCTTATTCTTCCCAAGCCACGGTTGCATATACGTTGTATTCCAAGCTTTGTTGGATTCGTACCTCGGATTATTCTCTTTTTATTACTTCCAACCGTGTCCCCAGTGCTTAAGTATCGCGCACGACCAATGTATGCCATATTCCCAACGATAAAACGATAAAACGTGTTGTCTTTTCTTATTTGGTTGCAGGCAGTAAAGTTCGTTGCATCGGCCGGTGACAAGTTTTATTTTTCGCCTTTTCTTTTTTAGTTGCGGCAGAATCTTTACGGGGGACCGCGACACTTTCTATCAATGTCACGATGCAAGATTATTTGATGTATACGCTAGACATGTGCTTAACGTGACCATTTTTTTTAAGTATAGATTGTCAATCGAATTAACTATGAAGAATTTATGAATCTGAAGACGATGATACATTTCTGATTCTCTTTCGTATTAAATAAAAGTCAAGTGATTTACAATCGGAAAATATTTTTAACCCTTTGCCTTAATAATATCGAGTGACACACGTGTAGGGATTGGACACCAAAATTGTAAACTTTTTTAAGTAAACTCCTAGAATTGGATTTTCTTCCAGAGGGACATTGTTCAGGTATTATTAAAGTATTCATTACTATCTGTGACAATTTTTGCTGCCTATGTAACCTGGAGTTCAAATTTGAATCGTGCAGATATTCGCGGCTTTGAAATGTGTGCTGCTTCTAATTTTTGCCTACTCGAATCGACTTGAAAATAGTATTGTGCATTTCAGAATAATTTATCCTATCTGGCAGATTTTTGTACGAAGCATAGATGAATTAATATGTAACGAGAAAATAAGGATGCATCGAATAATACGACTCTGCACAGCTGTCATGAAATTTAATAATACTATACCGAAAATATAACAGTGATGACATGTATATTTTCAGTAGATTTCATTGAATCAGAGGTAACACAATATGAAATATCGTTCCGAAAACCATTATTTTCGCCAGCAGCGTTTCTCTCTTCATTTATTTAAAATATGTGGAAATTAACAGATTGTATTTGTGGCAAACCTACAGAAAATTTTTAGAGAAACGACGTTATTATCGATGTAGTCCATTGTTCCTTGTTTGTCATTATTTATTATTATGGGTAAACGTTATTAAAGAATAAGGAGGAACACTAATAATTAGTTGCAGTTTTATGAATAATTGTGTATTACTAATAAAACACTTGATCTATAAATTCTTGATTATGCAAACAATTTGTTAAAAAATGTGCGACCTTCTTTCCTTCAAAGTCCATTTTTTCAACTTGAATTTGCAATCTTTCTAAAATCCTGCTGTGATAGAACTATTATCAATTTCTGACTGCACACTCTCAAGGAAGGTTGCACAATATAACTTGAGCAAAAGCCAAAAGAATTTCTAGCAGAGCAGTGTTAATTAAGTTTAGAAAGACCAACTTGCGGGAATGAATAAATATGTAGGTGTATACGATTATTTATTTAGTTATTTTTGACTAGAAAGCTTGTTTGGAAATTCAGCGACATGTATAATATACTTGAAATGTGCAAGAACATTTTATGGGTGAATACGTATCAGGAAATCGTGATGATAATTTATTCGGCAATTTATTTCCGAATAAATCAGCGCTTTATGTGTCACTTTCCTTGTGAAATATTTCGCCGTGCAGACTGTAATCAATTTTAGTCAAAACAGTAAAGAATCTTGCACACTGTATAATTTTTTTCACATCCGCAGCAATTATGCCATTTTTTTGTTTGATCTGATATCGATGCAATTTTTTGTCCGTTTCTAAAGTTTATTCTGAATCTTATTAATCTATTATTCGCGCGGAATCTTGTGGAATGCATTTCTCCTTACCTGGTAGTAATATCGTAATAAAAATAAATGTCTCAACGGGCTGATAAGAGACAGAGAAGATATTGAATAGATAGCTGCAAATGAACTTCTGACTAATAAACAGATTACAAAGAGAAAAATGGTCATATAGTCCTTTAAAAGTACTGCAGATTTCAACGAGGTTAATTTTTATCTTCAGCTTTAAAAAGAGTTATGCATAAAATTATGACCCGTCCACAAAATGATAAAAACTCATTTACATAAATAGTTTCATTCAAATTTGACTGACACTCTCTATGAATACATAACTAATGAATAATTGTAAAGCCTGATAAGAATTTCATTCAAATATTTTACGAATACAAAGGATCCGCCAAGTACGATATACATAATCTCAAATAAGTCTTAATCTTTTAGATCATTTTTAAAATTGAGTTAGATAATAATGAGATAATCCAACTTATTAATAATGATCGAAATTATTGTTATATCATTTATGAGGCAAAATCGTGGATTTTATAATTATAGATTACAAAAGTATATGAGCGAAATTTTTTACGACACCTATTAAAAATATTTCGTAGAAGACAAGCAATAAAACGGGAGCGAATAAACCTTTTCCTTGAATTGAAATTTTACGACCATAATTGAAGGTATCATACGTAAATCGATTTTGTAAAAGCTTAACCGAATGTTTACAAAGCTCTCCGATAAATCTCACACAAAGATAACGTTCAACAACAAAAAAGAAGCATCGAATGTGAAAGTTTCATTCGCACGTACATACATACATGTAGGTATTATATTTGGTGCATAAAAATCAAACAAACAAGAATAATAAAAATACGTGCTATCACTCTCTTTTATTTCGCCCATTTTTATTACAAACACTTATGTGGGAATTGAACATATTGATTACAACAAAAATGTCAATTTTTTTATCCAGTAATTCAATCAGAAAATTTAAAACATCAGATTGAATGTTTGTACGCATTCAATGTAAAAATACTTAATTCTACACTATTACTAACAGTAAACTCCATTTATTTATACAAACATAATTCAACAACTTGTAAACCCAGAAACTCCGAAATCATTAAGTCGACCCCAAAATGCTCGAAACAAATAAAAATAAGTAACGCGACGTAGATAAATAAAAATAAGTGTACCGAACGAATTCTCGCACGCTCTGTTACGCAGAAAATAATGTGCAAGCTCGCCGGTAAACACGACAGTCGTTCTACTTCGAAAACGAAGCTGAACGCGATCGTACGAGCCTTCCTTATTATTTTTGCACACGATCCGTCCAGCGAAGTTGCGCGGGCCGTTTTTGATACACCCCATATACAGATATAGAACGGACGGTTTTTGAGGCGTATACGCGGACTACCGTAGCAAACATCCGAATAGTCCGTTCCGGCGCTATCCAATATTGACACGGCGGGGTAAAACAATGGAAATATGTTGCGCGGCCAGCGGCGTCGAGGAGGAACGTAAATATTGAGTAAATTAGCATTAATCTGTTGGCCGTACGCATCGGCGTTGCTCAACGAGGCGTCCGTTGTAAACGCTTCGAAAATCACGGGGCGGCACTCCAATAGGAATGCATCATTGTTTTGTATTTGTCGTTCGCTTGAATGTGCCGGGAATGCACGGCGATGCAGGCCGTACGTTTTTTTGAACACTGGCAACCCCCAATTGTCTATCACTTTTAGCGATTTTACAGGGAGCTGCGAAGGGGGTATATGGATGATAGCAAAGAGGGTGGAAACGGAGGGAGGGCGGAGAATCATTGGCTCGCTGTGCAGCAGACAGGTAGTACCAATATTTCGTCGTAAGTGGGTCTGAATTTCATGAGTGAAACTGAAAGGCTTGAAACCGGTACGTGGATAAAAGTTCCTCTTTATTGATACCGTTCGGTCCTCCATCGTTTTTTCGCATCACTATAACGACGGGATTATTAGAATTATTGAACTCTCCCAAGGTTCCCGTGGAAATTTTTGAAGATTGATTCATTCGTTTACGTGAATACGATTCATACGATGCGATGTTAATTGTGGCATTGTATTTTGTTAATTCATATTTGGGACGAAAAGTACTTCGATGTGATTGTTGTAGATAAATGTATCGACGTGATTTTTGCAGGGGAATTGTTAATGCTGAATCAATTTGTTCGCCTGAATAAGATTGATACGATGTGATATTAATTATGGAACGGAATTTGATTAACTTATGCATGGGATAGAGAGGGGTCCACGTGTGAATGGTGTAACGGTGTGACTTTGCACGGAAACTTTTTAAGTTGAATTAATTCGTTTACATGAATACAATTAATACGTCATGGTATTAATTGTGGAATTGAATAAATTTAATTTATGTATGGGATAAAATATTTGTCATGTTTAATGTGTTTAGTATAAGGTAGCCTGTGCATAGAGCGAGTAGGAGGCAAAGTGCAAAGGATAGTTATTTTTGTGATACTGACTCGTAACTGACACGTGTCGTTAGCTGTTCCAAAAATAAATTTGCCAAAGTGAAAGCTTATGATTTAAACTGTATAATAAGCTGTAAAAGCATTAATTTGAGTAATATGTTAATTTTACAAGTTTCATATGCATAATTGACCGGTCATTTCTTTTTGAAAAGTAAATGGATTCTGATTTAAAGTTGGCATTAAACGTTGTGTTCTTCAGAGATCGACAGGGCATTAAATTTATTATTTATTATAGAATTGTGCACAAAGTGATCAGTTTGATTTTATTATTCAAATGATGGTACAAGGCACTTCATTTTTCACGCAAATTGAATTAAAATTAAATGTATATGTATATAATGAAAAGAGAGGAATATATTTTTCATTTTAATAAACGGTGCCTGTCATTTTTTATTTGTTATACCTATATATCATCTCCATGCTGCGGAGATAATTCTAGATTGTATATTCATATAATCATGCCAGATTTCCGTTTCCTCCTTTAAAAAGGTGTTTAACACATTTTAACAGTTAACACATTTTACGTTTACGTTTATATTATTATTAATAACTTTTCATTACACATTTCAAATGCTTTGCCTAACAATCTATACTGCAGTAAACCACACACGCCTTGGACAACAAAAATTAATTAGTACTTAATTTAAATTACAATTATCAATTATAATTCATTCAATAAATTTTCGAAAAACCGTGATTAATTTATTCAAAGCGTAATCTCTATATTTCCTATATTGTACATATATATATTTCTATAATTTTCTATATACAAACATAATTTCCCGTAAGAACTAGTAGCAACTAGGAGCCAAGTTACAGATTTATCCAGATTTGTGATGCAAAGGTGCCAGCGTGTATTTTGTTGAAGGGTAGAGGTACATTCGATAAAGATATTTGAAATTGGGAAACGGATGCCATGAGAGCAAGCCGTGATTGACATCTTGCCGAAGT
Organism: Nomada ferruginata; assembly: GCA_963583965.1. Taxonomy (NCBI): domain Eukaryota; kingdom Metazoa; phylum Arthropoda; class Insecta; order Hymenoptera; family Apidae; genus Nomada; species Nomada ferruginata. Next base: position 7,584,591 of record OY757223.1, read on the forward strand.
TAGAGGGAAAGATCACGCGTAGACACATGACGAGGCCGACATAAACTGTCAAACGTGACGGCAGGAGAACGAGCAGATTGTCCCAGCCACTGCACTGTACGTGATCAGCGTGGCCGGCTATCTGATTTCTCGTATTCCATCGAAGGGACAGAGATCCGTTGGTTACCAATGCACGTTTAATACCGCCGTGGAGGACAGAGATTCGCAAGTTGCAGGAAACTTTCCAAGGGTGTTCCAACGTGACGTCATTTACATTTCCCCAACTTGGTGAGATTTTTCGCGCCCGGAATTCTATCGAACGCTTTGAAATGCGGATGAATGCATGGGACAGGGTTCGAAAACCAATTGCAGGTACGTTAAAAACAGTCAACTTAATGGAATTGAATTTAGTTATTCGATGGGGGTTGTGCGGCGGCAGGTATGCAATTACAGATTCTTGAGTTTATTATTTTCTGATGCATAGTAACATTACGTTTGAAACGGTTGTATGGTTCGTAAGACGAGTAGTTGGTATAATATTTCTGAAAATTGTGAGTAAATATTGAGAAGAGTTATTTGCATTTCAATGGTTGAAATAAAATTCATTATCGATTCATCCAGATTACATTTGAAATTCGCTTTGATAATCTACGATTAATGCTGCTGTACATGTGAAATGTACCATGGAACGAGAAAATAGTGTGATAAAGACATCAAGGTTTTTATTGTAGATATCGTTAATATTTGATACATTTTATATTCAGCCGAAAGCTTTGTAAGATATCTTATATGTATGATATTTACATATACTATCTCACGCAGTTTACAATGCTTTTGTCTGAAAAAAGTGAGAAAGGCATTACCAGTGTAATCGAAACTTTTTAATAGGAAGCTTTTATGCAAATTTCCAGAGAGCAAATTCATACATTCAGTTTTTAAACATCGATTAATTAAAAAGTCATGCTATACTACCTTATTCCGAAATTAAGAGCACCCTTCTCCTTCTAAAGTCAACGAAGTCTACCTTGATTAAATAAAAAATAAATAGACAAACAAGGATTCTGTTCCTGCATTCTCTCTTTTTCTGTAAAGAAGATAAACATTTCCATCGATTTACTATCGTGAGAGCTAGAATTACATGCAGTTTCCCTTTAATGAAAGTATTTAGTTTAATTAAAATTGAAAACTAAAACAATTTTATCCACATTTTTGTTCAATAATCGCATTACATAATCGCCTATGAATATTTTTCGCACAATGTTAACAACTATCAAATCCTATCGAATTCATCATACGATAATATCGTACACGTAGTCACATACATCCATCGATATTTTATACATCTAGTTCCGCAAATTGCTCCTCGAAAAGTTATTTCATCGCATTGAGAAATTATTGAGCAAGCCGCACTTTTTATGCGAACAAACTTCCACAGATCCCACAGACACAGTAATTAACGCGTCGGTAAACGAAATTACATCGTACAGCAGGTGCTTCTTGATTATAAAACCAGCCCTTCCCAAATCTCAGAAACCGTCCGACGTCGAAACATAAATAACTTCCCGTGCCCTCGTTACAACTAGCCATCATTCCAATCAACCGATCTTAAACAACGCGTTTGCAACTTGTTAACAGTTGACGCTGAACCGTTTAACATCATCGAACATCCCCAATTAACCCCTCAACCCCGTATCAAACTTCCCAGCCTGCAAGTGAGCATCGCGGTCGAATTATCCCGATCGGGACACGTCGACTGGCGAGATCTCCTCGTCGTCGGCCAATTCTTCGCATCCACCCGTTTGTTCAATTAATCACGAAATTACACGGATCGCCGCGTCGCACGCGATGCAATCCTCGTCTCGAGTCGTCTCGTAGCGGAATTCTGCGAACCGCCGTGGAAAAATGCAGGATAGTCCCCTGGCTCCCTCGGGGTCTCGTTTACGGACCGGTATTGAAACGGATAAAACGGCGTGCCCGCGACAAAGGAGACTGCACGCACGAGCGGTTCACCGGGATTACCGTCGTTTTGTTTATTCGCAAACATGTTGCAAAAGTTGTTCCTGGCGGAAACGTGGCGAGGACAGGGGGTAACGGCGAATCGTTGGATAGAGAGGGTTGCGTTTCCACGGTGTCCCTCAATTTATGTAAGTGTACCGCTTACCCCGCACGACACGCGATAGACGTGCGCACGTGCCGCTTTTGTACGTAGCGAAGGTGTGTCGTAGGTGGCGAGACGAGGCGAAACGCTCCGGGAGCATTTGTGTTCCAACGCGTCCGGGATATTGTATGAATTGTATCCACAGGCAGACGATTGTACGGTAATAAGTTTCCCTGGGAATACCGCGGGAACAGAGGATACTTTATTCCGTGTCGCATCGACCCGCGGAGTTGGGTTGCCACTGCCTTTCGCTTCTCCGTTTCGTAGAGAGGTAATTCTCTGGAACGCGATCGCTGGGCAACAATCGGGCTGAAGAACTAGCCGGCCGTTTTGTGCATCAACTGCTAACCGGACGTTGAATTGCTGTAACTATTTGCTAACGCGGATACTGTTTTGGGACGCGAACAATTCGTGGAACAATTCATCGATCGCTGTGAAGATAACAGTAATTAATTGGACGAGTACGCGCCGTATGACACTAGAACTACCGATGGGCTTTCGGAGTATTTGGACGGTACACGTTGGACAGATTATACGCTGTGTACGCCGTGCATATAAAGAAAGTGAAGAGGGAGGTTTAAGTTTGGGCCTGCCTCCGACGCAATTCAGATTCCGTTCAGTCTCAGGGCGACCGACCAGTCGAATCATAAATAAAACCATCCGCTGGTCGTTACTCCGCCAAGTTTCAATTCAATATAAATTCAAATTTATAGCAGAGATAGCGTGTAAGTATGCGTTACATTATACGCTGCACTGCCGGACGAATTTGCGATTCGTCGCCATTGGCACCCCAATACCTGTTTACCTGTAGATACATGGAGGGAAAGGAACATGAATGTACATATATGCAGGGTGATTCGTCTAACTTGACGCTCGAAATTACTCGTGAAAGATTGAACGTATGAAAAATGTGCGAATCGAAAAACAGCACGATTTAAAAAGGAGACATGCGATGTAAGAATTAATTTTTCCTACGTTGTTCATTTACTGCACTCTAAAAGCAACCTCGTTTAACTATTTTTTCTTTGACGAAGGGCAGTATATTTCTTTACGAAATGCAACAGAATGCAAAATGTTGTAAAAGTATTGCTTATGGAGATGTAATCAGCAGATTTGTATTATTAACGTAACTTAAAAATATTATATATACAGGTTGCAGTCGAGAGTTGCCAAAAATTTGTTAAATATAATGGAACACGATAACATGAAGGAACGAACACGTTTACTCTGTTTACAAAATATACGACTTGCCTGAAACAAAATGTCGAATCGACTTTTAACTTATATAATAATACTGTTGCGTAAAATATTTTTTATTGGTCCAAAACAGTATACATTTTTAATTTATTTTTTTTGTTTTAGTAAAAGAAACTAATTTGCTTATTTTTGTATAGATAATCATTTTTCTGCATTTTTCTTTAGCATCGAGCATTTGATTTAGAGTTTTGCAAAAACTGTTGGAAATGTTTTGAAAGGCATCAATCGTGCTGTAGGGGTTAGTGTTTTATACGTGTGTACTGAATTCCGAATATAGAGTTTGAGTAGTTCCCTTGAATTACAGCGCACTGCTTTGACAATCGTGACTTTGAGAGAAATGAAACAAAAAAACTGCGTTTGTAGTGGTGAAATGCAATCATTTTTTCTGACACGTATCTCGCGTGTCTTTCATTTTCAATTTCTACAATTGGAATTCGATTTCTTCTTTTCTTCTGCACTCCCTATTCTAAATTTAAATTTGTGCAAATTTATGTAAATTTTTTGTACCACATATATATTTTAACATCAACGCAGTCAAGATTTTCGTAATTAATTTCTTTTCTAGTCAGTTTTTCATCGAAATGTTCCGATATTGTCAAGCTTTCTTCCAATAATTCGTACTACGTCTGCCACGTCAGTTTTAATTACAAATGAAAAATGTAGAAAATGATGGGGAATATAATTTAATATTTAATTGTAATGCACTTTGTCCCATTTAGCTTGCTACTGAAAGCAGGACTTGTAACGCACAAAGGTAACTTATAATGGAGAAAATATTTTCTATCAAGAAGAATATTGAATGCATTTAAATAACATCTGCAGTAGTGAAAGATGTTCTTCTGGGAATCACCTCTTTGTTCGTTTAACAATGATTCCAGCGTTCAAATGATATTTCAAAAGATGGACAATGAAACCAGATCCTTTTAAATATTAGCGTTTCTATTGGGCGATAACAAGTTCTGTTTCCGTTTGAAACGTCTATTCAGGCATCGATAAGACTATAATAGATTTTTTAATATTTCCTTTGAGACTAAAAGTGTAATCTATAATGAATTCTGCGGTATTAACTAAATAAAAGAACAAGTGGTATTATATTACAGTGTTACCCTTGAGTAACTGATCTTGTTCCAGTCGTGTTTGAAAATAAAAATATAATAAAATAGTAATAATTACTAGTAGTTTACTTATTGCATTCAATTGATTTTCAAGAGGATATTATTAGAGTCTGCTTAAGATTATTTTGATTATCCCTCAAACCGTTTATACGTTTTTCATCAACTTTTTCTTTCAAATATGAAAAATTTCGCAGAGTCACCATTTAGAAACAAAGTTTTTCCATTTCATATTCTGACGTCTTTTAACAACTTTTAAACGATGAATAGAAATACGATTGTTTATTGTGTTTACTGTGATAGACCCTAAGGAAACTTATATACATAATAATTCTTGTAAAGTTGAGTTGCTTCTCTTATGTTTTTATTTTGTCTTTCGATAGCACTATTGTGTCACCTAATAATTGGGCAAATTCATCTAATTCGTTAAGAAACAGCTCATATAGCTTTATAAATACATCAATTTATAAATAACATTTACAAAACCCAAAAATTCATTTATTCGTAATACTTACTTTATTTCAAATCATTTCCCACGCGTATGACATTGTCCAGCTTCTAAAATTATTCTATGCATCTTATTCTTACTATATTAAGGTTGAGTGTTGAAAACCTTAGAATCAATGTATATTAGGAACGGACGAATTTAATGCTGCAAAAATCGAGGTACAATATCGAGAGAAATTTATGCTGCAGAAAATTCAGGCCCGTAGGTAAACAAGCTGAAAAGTTTTGGAAAAATACTTGAAATTCGTAATATCGTAGGGAGTATACGGAGTCATTGCCAAGTTTATAGAGAAACATTCCTGAGCTTTCGAGCGGACGAGAGAAGTATCAAGACGCTGCTATCCGCGCTTTGTACCCTAACAGTCTCCAGTCTGAATGGAAAACTTTTACCGTACAAAATTCTGTGATCAACTTTCGACAGGCACATATATTTCCCGTTTCAGCCGGCAAATTTTACGACTGTGCAGAAGAAACGCAATAGAGATAGTTCATAAAGTTTTTATGATACACTCAAACCAGAGAATTGCGCAAATAACATTTATTTGGGTACCGTGTTTCCGTGTGAATTCTTGAAAAAAAAAGAAATAAATAAACAATGAAATCGTTTATCACGCTTATTGGAGTTAGACAGAAGTTTTTCATATTAAGGTATTTTGTTATGAATGTTTGTCCAACTTTTTATTGCAAACAGATCATGTAATTTGGTGTGCGAATGTTAAAAGACCATTATAATATTGGAAATATTAATTTATTACTTCCAATATACGAGGTGTATGTTGCATTTAATAATACAATTGGAAAAAGTAAGAAACACAAAAAAATGGAATTTATTACTTTCAGAGTTATAGAAAAAATGCTTCCGAATTTTTCTGTTGATCCGAAGATGCACGATTCCACATTATTATTGTAATTAAAGAAACGAAAAAACTCCATTAGTGTGCAAAAGTGAATTGAAATTTAGTAGATAATATTATTGAGATTGAAATGTAGTAATTGCATTTCGATAAAGTATTAACGTAAATTATTAACGAAATGAACTTACAGATAGAAATTTAATTAATTAGTTTAGCAATCTGCAATGGATTTATCCCTTAAATTCAATCAATGTATATTGTTGACCATAAAGAATTATTCGGATGCCATGAACCTCACGATTTATCTTATACGCAAATACGTGGAGTTCTTATCGTACTGAGAAAGATATAAGTAGACGAAATTTTTTCTGGGCGACAGTGGAGGAATAAAGTAATAGAGCTGTCTCGAACTCACGTTATCAACGATTTATGATGCATGACGCGACACAAACTATCCCCAAGCGTTTTCGCGCGAATAAGAACCCATACTGTCGTCACTTTAAAAATCACCTTCGAAGTTAATTTTGATGTCGAATCTCATGTTAAATTTATACCTACCTACTTACGTGAATTTCCACTAAGATACTGTTTCTGTATTTGCAATAAAAACGATAGAATAATAAAAAACAGAAAGGAGCAGGCATTTAAGTCCGCAAATCAGAATCCTCCTGAAAAATCTGACAATTTGGAAATGAATTTATATGAATATAATAAAATTTAGATATCACTTCAAATTATTCAATATAAATCACCCGAAAGCATCAATTCATTCTAGTAATTATCTATTCCACACTATCTTCCATGTTATTAAGGATCATTATCATTTTCCCAGATGAGGAGTCTTCTCGTTTACCCCCAGAGGTCTGCAACAGATTTTCCCGCGAACCGAAAAGTTTAAGCGTGTTAGCGACAGCGCATTTTTTAATGAAATGAATGGGGCTGAGTAGCGAAGTGCTATGTATTCGGTGAAGGATTTATGATAGGGACTTAACCTAGGTACGTTTGGAGAGTGTTTTGCAAATGGGCAATCTGGACGACAGACGATGGCTGGTGGCCCGACGCTATTCAACTATCGAATGTCCCAGGATTGACTGTTTATTAGGGGTGTTTGAAAGTGATTGAATGAGACTGAACATCCTGTTGACCGACAATGGTTGGCGACCGCATTGGGTCTTCCAACTATCTGGTGTCGAGGGATTGTTTATTAGAGTGTCAAGTAAAAGACCAAACATGGAAATCGGCTTGTCGCCGTATTACCAAGGAATACGGACTCTGTTCCTGGAGGATCTTGCCACGGAGTGGGGAAGGTTATGCCTTTTGGTAAAAGAACTGTGATTGACAACTCAGTCTTTACCCCAGAATTGACCGGGAAAGATCTACCTCTCTTACGCCTTAATACAAATTTTTAACAAGAGCATACGGCGAGAATGAAATCTATGATATAACTCGAATAAACTGTAGCCGGCGAAGCGATCCATCCAGCGTTCTCTTATTCGTTCCCGCGTCAGCGATGGCTGACGTGTCACGCTAGAAAAGATTCGAAGAAGCACCGTTTCGTGAAAGAACAAGCATCGCGCTGCCAGTCTACATCTTCCTGCCCATGCTCCGCCGTCACACTGCATAAGATCACGAAATTTACGGCCTACTTCCTCTGACGTAACAGGCCATCGGAGCAGCGTCCACGGGCGGACAGTTCGATTGCTTTCTCATCCGAATCGACCGTCCCTCGGAGCTGCTATTGCGAAACCAATCGATCCGTTAATATTATAGTGACCATTTGGCACTGGCGCTCGTTTCTCTTTCCACCGTGCCCGTGTCCTCCTCTTCACGACGGGAACAAAAATTATTCACTCCCGCTCCGGCCTTGTACATCGATGCGCAAACACAGCCTTGATCGTGCCAACCTCTTTGACATCTTTACATCGAGGCCGTTGAAGACGGTACAAGTTATATCAAAGGACGAGTGCCTGTCGAGAGTAGTGAATCTATGGTGGAAGTCATTATCCGAGTGCATTAATTGTGTGTTTATTATATTAAGCGTTTGCAGAGAGTTTCTGGTAGATCATAATCGGAGAGAAAACTAAGGGATTGGCTAGCGTTTCTTTTTTCACCTGTATCTCGATTATGTGATGTTTTATCGTTTATTTATGACCGTTTTGAATGAAACTAACTCGCGACCCGTATGTCTCGCTAGGTTTAATTAACTTTGAATTTTTGCAAGACGGGTTAATAAATCGCGCGAGAGACGTCAGATAATTCATTGTGCCCCGTTTTATTAATGGTGTGGTAAGGGACAAAGATAAATTGTGACAAGGATTACGGAAATCCTTATACCTGGAACAATTTAGGCCCGTTGTAACCTTTACGACTACATATAGAACCATTTATTTCAGATTTATAGACAATTCTTTGGTAATCATTTGCACGGTTAACTTTGATCAATATTAAGTTCGTATTATTTTTATTCAGCAATGCATTTGTTCAAAAATACACTTTGCAAATTGTTCCCTGTTTTGTTGGTAACAGAAACAGCTTATTCTAAAAACGGTGAAGTGTCGAGTTAACAGAAGAAAGATCATCGTGCAAAGCTATACAGGCTGATCGAAATATTTATGTCAAACTTTCCATAAAGCATGCTCATCTTTTGTAGACGAGCCTGTTGTTTCAATGAGAATCATTGACAGAAGAGTACAAGTACTCTTGATACAAATAGTTCTCTGCGTTCACAAGAAATGGCACGAATTTATTGATCGCCTAAGCAGAATATTGTATTCTTCAAAAAGTATTCTGCGAAAACGAGTGAAAGGAAACAAACTGTTTCTAGTTTCACTTTCCTGTCACTCGTTTGACGTATTTATTTTTATTAAAAAATACAGAGACGTATAATTGTTAATCATCTTTCGACATTTAGATTCATCGAAGTCTTTCACATGAACGCACATACCTAAGGAGGAAACTGCTACTAGATTCACCTCATTTTATTACAGAATGCAGAGACATGTAATTGTATCATATTTCAGCATTTAGGCGGCAAGATTTATCGAATTCTTTCGTACTGGAGCGCACACACGTTCAAAGTGAGATTTAATCGTTTAAGTGTCTTAATCGGTGCAGTCGGCAAGCAGACAAATAGTGGCCACAGGCTATTGGCGAGCGAGCTTGCGGCAAAGCTCTAATATAACTCAGACCACCTGATAGTTTCATTACTCTAGTAAATTCGCTGCCCGTGGCGAACCCTTATAGATCCTCCTTCGTACACACTTGTGTAAGTGACTGCCTTTCTATGCAAGAGGTGCATCACGGAGTAATTGTTACGGGAACCAAAAATTTCGATGAAATGTATTTGGGAATATAATTATCGTCGCGATACCATTATCGATCCATGGTTTCAGTGTTTAACTGTTTTGAATGGAATTTGTATTCGTTGCATTCAGGGCCCTCCATACTAACAGAAAAGGAATACGAAAAGAAATAGAGCGTAGACAAACGGTGATAAACCGAATAAGTTCTTTTTCCGTGGTCCGTAGGAACGCTATAATAAGTTAAACATAAAATCTGGACACCCCACCTGGTCCATTTAATTCCACCCCCTTGTCACCTTGTGACAATTCACCGATACACTGATCAATGTATAAATGATATCCCTCTGAATTAATTTCAGCATGTTAGTATTTGATTTCCACATTTCCATAAATATAGACGTTCCGGTTGTAAGAATTCCGAATAACGCATGGCAGTTTAAGCTAGTAGGTTTATAATACAAATAAGTCTCCTAAGCTGTAATACCATTTAAACCGTTGCCCTATGAAACGAAATGGAATTGTAGCTGGGTTCAACCAAATCGTTATAGTGATTAACCGTAGGGGTAACATGGTACGAAGGATCCTATAAATCATACATGGTTCGTAGTATACAATAATAGAGCGAGCATCGTGTTTAATAGAAAGTCTACAAAAATATCCTGTAGCCGGTGGAACATTTTCAGACGAACTACTGGCCAAATTGAAACAGCTATCGATATGCAGCCGAATCTCTAGTATTTCGAGGTTCTTCTGCACGAGCGTTATTTGATTCAATGATTGGATATTTTCCATATAACTGTTTCCTTTGCCATCGAAACGGACACGAGCGAAACGTTTACATTTGTCTTGCGGACCAGTGTATACTTTTGTGCCATTTTAGTGCGAAATTGTTATTGCAAGCGAAAGATACCGTAAACTAAATACTTCTTAACCGTCAGAATTAAATCTCCAGCAATGCAACAATGTGCAACGTTGAACAGTATCTATTTTCGAATCAAGCAATTAAAAATTGCGCAGAACCCATGAAATTGTACGAAACGAATCTCGAAGCGGAGAAGTTTCGAAACGGAAATATAAAAACGTTTACACTCAAAATTTCTTCTTTAAAACTTTTTTAAACTTTTACGCTTGTTCTTCTCGATTTCAATCTAACGCTATGTACTACGAGATTATGTAGGACAGAGATACTCTCTCCATTTTGCATACCAAGTAGGTGACGAGTGAATGGAATGTACCTTCTTCTCAAGATACACATCTTTATATTTCGTCCACCGCTAATTTAACAGTATATCTTTCCGTTGAATTTCGAATAATTTCCAGAAAAAATTTATAAAAGTTGCCACTTTGTAACATAGTCGGTAAATAAGACCGTTCGGCAACAGGTGGGAGAAAAGCAGAGACTTCATATAAACGAAATGAGAGGAAGGCAAAAAATAAGATTGCGAATTCGAATTCGTATTTTTGTTACATTACAACATTAAAATTATATACTGCGTCAAATCTTCACGCTGTTATAGCTTTTTTATTTTACAATAGTCAATGATACGATAGCAGCGTCTAATAAAAATAAATATATTCTTTTATTTATTTTACAATGATGTTACTGCACTGCCAGCTCACTATTTTCATAGTTCGCGAATGATTCAGCAGCACTCCATCGGAAAGCTATGAATTGTTTATAAAACTTCCTTATTGTAGTACGCATATAAGGGGACGTTAACACTAGCCCCATGGGGTTTTCGAATTGAACTCCTAAATGTCACGCACGTGCACAGAAAAGCCAACATACGCGACAGGAATGTCCACAAAAAAAATCCATATATGCCACGAACATCCGTAGAGTGGTGTGTGCAAACTGCAAATATCCAGAGAAAAGTATACCGACATCTCGAAAGTCCGTACGATAGTTCGCACATACTACAGAAGTTTAAAAGTAAGTTCTGACACCCGGTACATACATAGAAATCGTATTACGCCATCAATCATCCTCAAATATTAAATCATCGGTCTAGAAAAACAAGAAAAATAATGAGCGTATACGCAAGCAACATTTTCACGCGCATATTCATTACTTTTCTTTTCCTTTCAGATAAGTAATTCAATATTTAACGGGTACGCGATGCTGGATACTGTTTTTTGTCAATAACAAAAATCGCTAGAACGCAAAGAGTTGTTGACAAATTTCTTCTATCTTTTCGTTCCATTTTTTTATATTACAGTATGTACCACAAGAAACGCCATATGAATTCCCATTCGATTTAGAATTATTTAGGTTTCTTGGCTCCCATAATTCGTGTCACACAGTTAAAAGCAATTATTGTAGATGTTCAATGTGTATTTCGCATGCCATTATTCTGTTTAATTGTAATACGATTATATCTAATTGAATCACTACTATCTATAGCTATATCTGTGGCTACAGTATTCATCAAGCTATGTAGCTTGAATACTGTACAGTATTCAGTTAAACTTGGCAAAGGAAACGACTAGGGGGAAATCTGTTTCGAGTCACTATGTGAATTCCTTTGCAAATGCACATGCTCGCGATTCTGTTGGATTACTTTCGGTAATGTATAATTCGTTGGCAAAAATAAATTTAATAAAATTTCTAATTGTGTAACGTCTCTTTTGGTGCTATTATTTACAGCAAAATAGATACTTTGAGAACATTCTGAGGTCGGAAACTGGACTGGAAAGATGAAAAAGAAAATGGCACATATGCAAAGGTCTGCTGGGTATATTCACAACATTGTATTGTACTTTACGATTGTATCGCTGCGCGTTAACAGACGAATTTTAAAACTAAACGCAGCCCTGCCTAAAATCTTTCGAAGAACAAAAAAGCCCGTTGGATAATTTCGTCGCAAAGGAATAAAGGAATTTCAATGCTATCCATAGAGGGCGAGGAGGTTTCGACACGAACACATGGATTCCGGCTTCCCTGGCATTTCCAGCGTCAAAAGTTGCTAAAAATTACGAACGTTAGTACGTTGCCAGCACACATTTTACTTAATAGAGGCCACGAATGTAAAACACGCGCTTTTAACGTTTCCTTCATATTCAGAACGAGGCGTAAATATGCCAGCCGGTGGCTAACGTTCTGTAGAAAACTTTATGGAAATATGAATGGTCAGGGTTTATTTTTATTAGGAGTCTTTCTTTTATGCGGCGCACGCACGTTCCTCTTGTAAGCCCTCGCAAGCGGAAAGGCGTGCTTTTCCATCAGGAAATATTCCACCTTTTGATGTTCGAAGGCACTTCGCTTGGGTAATGACATTACAGGAATAGGGGTTGTACACCAGCTAGAAGCACACGGCACACTTCTACACCGTCGTTTACCACCTATGACCCCATATACCGAAGTGGTTTGTTGTATACGGGTCATCTTTTTCGTGTACCGCGGATGCCATGTTGCAAAACAGTAGACGCATCCAACAGATATCCATCTGTTATTGCCGCAGAACTCTTTTAACCCGCGAAATTCCTTTTCACCGGCGGTTTTCCTTCTTTCTTTTTACATAGGGCTTCGGCCAGGAAGTATATTCAGCTTCTATTATGGCGAATGTATCAATTTGTGTAAAAGGATGATGAAGATTTATGATTAATATTCTCGTTGATCCTCAATTTAATGCGCGAACAGGATAAGATAACGGAAGTCGGAGAAAGAATGAGAGGTGTAAGACACGGTATTATGGTCGAGTGAATGGGTTTACTGCACCTGAGGAAAGTGTTTTCTGCGGGACTGACTGTTGGTCGTGGTATAAAATCATACGTGGCTTCTTTCACGACAGCAAATTGTAAGCAGAGTAAAAGTTGCTTACTAGAACGGGCTTAATAATGGCACGTTCTAATGTTTCGTTGAAATTTGTGTAGTTTATACATTTTCGTACATAATTTATAAAATTATCGATCAGTTATAAGTTTATAACTTTTCTATCTCCGTTTATTTGGATTAATTTCAGTTCACACATTTTTCTTCGAATTAACGACTATTTTCTTCGTATATGTATATCGCATTGCTATGAATTTAAATCGGCTGATGAGGTCAGATTTTGTTTATAAAGGTACTCAATTAATTAACATTTTAATTTACAACGATACTTAATCAGGTTGTGCGAAGGCATTATTGTCAATAAGTAAAGTGGCAGAAGTTTCTCGCCCAAGGAGACGAGACAATCTACTGTATACAACTTGCCACTTACTAATTAGTAACTCAGCCTGAGTGTTACAGTTTAGAACAATAAAATTTCATTGAAGTTGTATATAATTATTTCGAATAGAAAATCTTCTGACTGGGAAACAAAAAATATCCATGCATTTCAGAATATCAGGTTTTGCATTATCGATAATATCTGTACTTCATCGTTGCTATAAACTGTAAAACTATATTAGATTGTACCGACTATAAACTATTATAAATAAAAGAAAAGCAATCAACCTTGATGCTGTTTGAATTAATATAGTTTTTATAATATGTACAATAGTATACAATATACAACAGTGTAATTGTATATTTATACCTGTTATCAGTGAAAAATTCATTCTTTTCAAAGACATTAAAGAGTACCCACCGTGTTCTCAGGTAATCGCGTTATAAGAGCACCTCTATCGTATTTGAAGCCCTACTAAAAAGAACACGTGGTTCTTGCAGGACGATGATGAGCTTTTGCGTGTTCGATTACTATCGTCGTGATAAAGGTTCCTCGTAATTCGTAGGTTCTTCCCGTACACCGAAGCAGCACTATTTCATAAAGATTTTAATGAAAGTATGTAATAAACGTCTGTGAAATGCTCCGTACGGCTCTCGCGGCCGGCGTGATTTATTTTATGGCTCTACTTTTCGACAACGACGTTAAATTCATTACTGCGAATACTTGAAGCTGCCGGCCGAATACCGCCATTTCCGGGATTATTAGCGAAATTTCGTGTAATGTGTTGAACTAAAAGAAAAAGACGTATAACCTCGTACTATCGCGTAATAATTCGCTCTATGCTAGTACGTCTACCGAAATATGTACATGTATGAATTATTACACTCCTAGCGGAGGATTAACGTGCGAATTCCAATTCTCTATTTACTTGTAAAACTATTACAACTGTTTACAGTAATATTGCAGCACCGAATTTTAGGAATAAAACAAACTGTAACATGTCTACCAAATGTTTGTGACTGAAATGTAATTTTGTTATGTTATTTGTATCAAAGACTTATTAAAATAGTAACTCATCGCATAAGTATAGCTTGCACATTGGATAGAGAGTACCACGTGTTACGTCTTCTGAAGAAACGATATAAGAAAGATATAATAAAAATATTGTTGGACCAAAAGATTTGACAGGTACTGCACTTGCAAATATATTTATTAGGAGGCGCAGTTTAAAGGTGGAAGGATGAACAACATGTAATTAAATAAATTTCATTAACTGGAGGAGATTATCGATGCCTGACTGAGGACTTTTATAATGGATTAGAGAAGTAGCCATTGAATGTTAATACTAGCATACTAACATTAACAGATGTTAAGAGCAACACCGCAGTGTTGTAATAACAGAAATCATACACTTAAAAAGTTATGCTCCAAAGCAGTTTTCACCTCTATCCTGTCTTTGGACAAAGGAGAAAGAGTAAAAGCTAATGGATCCTCTTGTTATCTTCCATCTTGGTACATGACACGTCTTTATCCTTTCCCTTCTTTTCTCTTTTTCTGTCCACTCCTATCTGTAGCATCTCATTATGTTCTATTTTAGTTTGCATAACAGGGACATTAAAAAGGACATGCTGAAATATTGTGAATATTTAGTGAAATATGATTTCATTCTGGCACAAGTGACGTATTACACTTTGTGCTGCGAAATAATTCAGAGCTTATAGAAAGTGGCAGGCTTACTTACAATTAATAACAATATTTCAAATGAGATGTAAATATTACAGTAAATTACACTAAAGTGCTGGACTAAAATATCGAATTGTAAGTATGTCAGGGCACTAATAAGACTGATTCACATAATTGATTGCAATTCTTCAGTACTGAATAAAAGTATGCTTCCGTTTGCCCAATGACAAATACACCTGTTTAATTTTGTATTACGGAACGCGGTTAATCAACGCGACATAAAACGTACTAAGCTACCATTGGACAGATAATCGATTTCCACATCACGTCTTGGAACGGTGATGAAGTAAAAAATAAAATCAATGTGGGCCAGTTGCTGACTGGCATACACATATAATTTTAGTTAGTTAGTCAGCTTTAATGACGTTTCTCTATTACTATGTAATGTCTGTCATTTACAAAGTGGATATCGACATCTAAATATTAAAAGTGATAGGATATCACAACAGTAGTATTTCACTAGCAAGATGCTTTCCATTAGCAAGAAAAATAACTGTCAAAATAATTTATGAAATTATGAAAAATTGAAAAATAAAAAGAATAAACTATCTCCTCACCTTTTTTATTCTATTGTAAATACAAAATTTACTTTGCCTTTGTTGCGTTTATTATCTAGCTTTAATCCTATGATTACGTATAATACATTCGCTTAATTTGAAACAAACTAATTGTCTCGTATGCATATCAATGGGAATGAGGTTTGTTTAGTTGAAACGTCCCACGTACAATGTTAAATAGAACGTTGCATTCTGCCTGTGCGTTTCGCCGCAAACAATTTCCGCTGATTTCGCGTGCATGCTAATAGCATTTCTACAAAACAAGAAGAATATCGCCGCGAATTTGGAACATTGGTGATTGCTATTGATCTGATTATTAAGGACACTTCGTCATATTTCTTTAACAAGACATAAAACGTAATACAGTCGTATATACATTATAATAGTGGACATCAAATTGCAGCTGAAAATGAATAAGAATTGGTTCTGGCAATTAAATTGATTCACCGTAATTATTTCGTGAAAATCGTTTCGCCGATAAATCTTCTTCGAAAGTTCTAAATTGTAACTTTTTCAATTATCCTTCGAATGAAAATGACGAAAATCAGCTCCCAGTTCGCATAAAAAATTGCAACTGAACCTAAAGCAGGAATGAACTTCCCGGTCCGATTACATTCAACAAATATGCATAGAAACCTTAAAATTTGAAAGGGACAAGCTGAGTCGTTGATTCTCTTTAGAAACTGGCTTCCGCGTACCCTAAACGACAGAATAGTATTTAGCGTTTCAAAACGTCTCTCTGACGCGCTGAAAAAGTTCTCACCGGTTTCCCGAAAGTGACGGGTAGACTCGATGAACGAAGCTTTCTCTAGACGCACAACCCATTCCTTGGCTACTGAAAGGGTGTAGCCAAAATGAAAGGAATCTGCGTCGTCTGCGAGAAGACATTCAGTGTCTTCTTAATGACGTTCCTGCAAAGGTTGTTCGCAGTCGAACGTCATCCTGCCACGTGAAACGTCAAAGAAAAATTCACACCCTGAGGTGATTTTGGGACAATTGAGAATACTCTCGAAATACGTCTGGATATTAAATTTGAATTATATTTCATTCTTCTTCCTATCATTATAGAATGGGATGTATTGCAACATCGAATAAGTAATATTTATTTCGATAGACATATTAGATGAAAATAAACTACTGTCTACGTGTAATTAAGTATAAGTCGAATTCAGCTATGGGACAAATTCTCCAATCGTTGTTGGATTTTGAGGCATTTAACTTTTTTAAACAGAAATACATAGGTTTGAAAAAAATGAAGAATGGAATGGAACATCTGCTTTGTCTTATTAAACATATCTGTTGGGGTAATCACAGTTCTGCTACGCTTTAATAAAATACGGAATTTTATGTCAAAGCACTGAAGGTGTTAAGATGAATAATTTACACATAAATTATACTTACGTCTTAATCCAAATGTCAAGTCCATTCTACGTCTATTGTATAAATATTGTATTTCATCCAGCAAATTTTTTAATAATTGTATACATTATTATCATTGATCATTTTTTTTCTGAACAAGGAAATACGTCCATTATCTACTTCCATTAACAAAAAATATGAACGACAATCAGTTTCAAGATATCGAAAGAATGAAACATTTAAAACAAATTTTTGCTCAAGGCTTCCACTAACATTTAGAAGTCACAATTTGTTCACAAGCTAATTTTCTTTGAGATAAAGTGTTGCAATGCTGAAGTTGAAAAATAAACTATACATTTCCCTAATACACATTCTTTCGTCGTCTCTGTCCAGTACCCATACACGTGCATACTTAACAATATATTGTACCTTCTCAACTCAAATCAATTTCTACGTAACTACATTTAAGTATCCAATATAAAACGCACTTAGTATTTCAATTCTTTGATCTAAAATCTAAAGAACAGAATAATGTCTGCAATCCATTTATGGTCATTTGCATCGAACCATAGAAGAATGCAGATTGTATTCATGCACGATATATACATAGACGTGCGTACACCATTACTCTTTCCTAGGGAATAATTTGCCACATCCCCTATAGTTAATCATGATCCTTTGAAGTCGTGCAAAATTCTTAGCAAGCAGTGCTTCGCGGTGGATCCTCCGGAGATTGTGGTTTAGCTCCCAGATGGAAGCGGGACTTGCGGCATTCCCAATGGGACCAGCATTAATGCAGCAACGTAGTTCGATGCTGTTAGTATGCGCATCAAGTTTTTCCATAGGTCCACGATCTTATGACTTTTTAATGCGACCGGTTACTGCAACCCTTCTTAATATAACCACTCTGTGACTGATTCAATAACGCCAATGCCTTTCAGCTTTCACGACGGAATTATGCCACAAGTGTCCCCGGCCAAAGGGACGGATAACTTTCGGCAGGAAGGAAATGAAAATTTTTTAGACTTCGCTTTGCAATTTATAAGTTTGAATTGCTTGCTGTGCTGCTTTCGTGGGCTGCTTGGTATAATTCACGAGCGATGAGAATTGAACTTGAAATATTAATCTTCGTAAAAATCTGACTGAACAGGGGTGTCTGTGTTTTAATAAATACACTGTACTACGTTTAAGAGAAAATTATCTACCTTGGTATGGATATTTCGTAAGAAACATTTTAATCCGTTGTACAAAGTGATTGTGAAAAATTTATATGCTCCCATTTTCAATTAATAATACAATTACAATCTCTTTTAGATAAACAGTAACATAGTTCACCTGTAGTTTTATCCGAGTTAACTGAATATAATTAAAGTATATATATTTATATTTAAAATAAAGCTAAATATAATGAAATGTAACACAATCATGTACCTCTTTGAATATTTCTAGACCACGAAAGCCTGCTTCCAATCGATATTAGGGTAAAGTAGCCTAATAAAAGACTTCTCCTAATATCAGACCCCTGCTTATTTCCGATACATAACTCTTGAATGTATTGTAGCGATGCTATTTTGTTCCGTAAGTAACCGTTCGTTAGTTATTTTATACACCCGTTGGCGTTGAAAGTAACGAAACGTCTTGAGAGATCATATTCTGAAATACATTACTGAAAGTTTTTCTAAGTGTTCGATTAAGTTACAGATACTTCCAAAATGGTAAGCGTATAATCATTTTCATAAATACTGTTGTATAGTGTATGCAATGAAGTTTAAGGTTTCATAGTTCTTTGCCATTACATAACGAAGGCACAACTTTGAATCTATTTAATAGTCATCATGTTATTATTTCCCAATATGGGACCCTAGGAAGTTCCAATTATGAGACCGGTCTCATCTTAAGTACCCAATGTTGTTTTAGGTGGATCCTCATATTGGCGATTAAAGCGGTAATACTAAGCCTAAGAGAAAAGACAATTCCAAAAAACGAACTGTAGAAAGTGATACTTCAACTGATGTTCTGGACTGATATTGTTCTGGATGATGACAGTGACTATGAAGAAAATTATGATGGAGAATGCTTGTTTTGGACTGGTTTTTACTCTTCAGATGTACATGGTGAACAATGGATTAGATTTTACATGCCCAACGTGTGAGAAAAGACAGAAAAAATGAAAAAGAAACTGGGTCTCATATTAGGAACTCATTTTTCTAACCTGTGTTTTGTTACCGTTTTCGGTTTTATTGCATCATTTAAGAAACCGAATCATTTTTACTTTTCTTTTCAATAGGTTTCAAAAGAATACATATTGTACTATTAAAACATGTAGCGATTTTTAATAAAAGTGTTCTTAATCGAGAGTTATGATATTTTAAGAAAATGGGTCTCATATTAGGCTACTTTACCCTAACATTTCCTAAATTAAATTTAAACCCGTTAAATAATCATAACTGCACTTGTCCGTGATATAAGTTAGTCGTGTTATCTTCCATGAAAGATGCATCCAACATTTCGGAACTACAAGTTGCAACAACAACTGATGCCAGGTGTCGATAACAAAGAGTTGTAAATTCGTCGTACACTTGCAGGCATACAACACGGGATACAACGAGAATGCTACGTGTGCTATAAATTAATATAGTAAAGCCATGTTGAGAAGCGGTTACGGAATGATGAATTGCGGAACTTGGCTGTACGGTTCGTTTGTCGACGGTGGTTGAACGTTCCACGCTGTGGCGAAACTGTTAGTGGTTGTATCTGTTAGTGTCGAATCTTGTTAGCAACGTATTAATTAATTTCCTTCGGTCATGGCTTTAACTTTATACTTATGTATTTACGTGTACACAGTTGCCATACACGGGGCGATATCTTTGGCCGGGATAAAGTTTTCCGATTGATTGTTACTTACCCAGGCGTTGCTCGGCTTAATAGACGATTTCTATCGACGGGATTGGCATGCTTAATAGTACGGCAGATTATATAGAAAATTTATGACAGGGTCGATCGTATCAATAGAATTACACGAACTGTGCGTTATATGTGCTGAGGCCAAACAGTTATACGGATAAGATATCGGTATTAATGTTAATCGATCATGGGGAGCTGTGCACAGTAGAAGAAAAGTTTATTGGTAATAGGCACTTTTATTACTGCCGTTATTATTGAACGTTCGATAACGCGCGTTAGCGATTATTAATAATTTAAATACAGTGTTGAAGAAGGTTTGGTACTAATATTTTCATTATTGTTAACGTTATCGAATTTGTCGATTAAGTATGTTTAACATTTATTGGGGCTGATCAATGGAGCGCAAATATTGGGATCGTATAGAAAGGATGATTTTCCAGTAGGCGGACTAATGGACGTTTTAAATTCTGTTTATGTTTAATTTCCTGGGGCACTGTTATTAATTGGCAAAAGTACTGTTAACGGATAAATGAATTCAAGACATTAAAAATGCAGGAGGTTGTTAACAATTGAATTGAGACTTTCCATTTATCGTAACCTTCGCAGTTTAATATTTGGAAAAAAAGGTTTCCTATGTAAATGCGTCAATATTAATGCGTACGAATTTTTTGAGTCGGTTACCTTTTACAGCATTTCCAAATGCTGAGAGAATGGTGGCCAAAACTTTTAGAAAATAAATTTTATCTGACGAATTCATCTTACCGTAACAAAAGTGCATAAAAAAAAGTTAGTGGAAAAATTGCATTACAAAATTAATTATATGAGCCGCAGAGAAAATTGTAATTAATAATTTTATCGACTTCTGCGAGATTGGCTCGGCTGGCAAAAATTTGTTGCAGCACATGAAAGGCACAATACGTCCAGTAGGAACCTTTAATCCGTGAACTATGTGGCCGCGTCATGGTGCGCCGGCGGTTATGTGGACAGTAATTTAGTTAAACCATGCTATATACGCAATAAAAGGACACACCGTCGTGACATGTGTACAGTGTACTCATTTGAAGAGAATGCCAAAATTCTATAAACACGTCTATGTCGTGTATTCTATTGAGTTGTTATCGTACAACGCATGAAAACCACTCAGCGTTCGATCGCATAAGGTTATCCATTGTGAACGACGATTTAATGTTTTCTTTTTGTTGGTAGTCTGGAAAAATTACATCTTACAGAAATATAATCGCAGCCTGAATAGTCATGGAGACACTGAGAGTTGAACTATTTAGATTTTAATTTGAAATGTTACAAATATTCAAGATAAATAGTTTTGCAGGAATATTTTGCATACTACATTGAGAACCGCTAGCGCAAATTGTGAATTCGATGCTCATTGTCTATTGTAGCGCATAATGTGATGGGCACCAGTGCATTATGTCCGCAGTAGTTTGACAAATCTTGTGCCCGACTAGGAATAACAGATAAACTAGAACAATGATACATAGAACATATTATATTAATGTATTTAACAATGTATGTATGAAATATATTTATATTTTCAGTAATGAGAAGCATTCGGCACAATTGGTTTCGGACATTAATACACTTTTGACCAGCTGTTTTATTTGCCAAGTTTCATTTTAGAAACTTTAACAGTACCAAATTTGTAATTAAATTGTCGAAGATACGGAGAAATAATTAATACCTGAATTAAAACCTGCAATACAGAAGTGACTAATGCTATTTTAATACCTTACCCAATTGTTTATTTTAATAACTGCGTAATAATTAATAATAGTTACCAATTTTTAATAATACGTTAAAGTGTTCATAATGTGTTAAACAATAATTGTTAGCTGGCTTGAAGAAATTATGATTAGTATTTATACCATTTGATATCAAAACATCTTTACCTCTAACCATGAGACTCTAATGTTCGTTTCTGTCGCACCACATAAGTACATCAAGTCTGTAACTTAGAAAATTTATTTAGTAAACCTTTAAATTTTTTACAGAATCTACCTCATCCTTCAAACAATTATTCTTGTTAAAATTATCTAAATTAGCAACATACGTTCATAATTTCTTCTGCTTCCAATCGTGAAACGCAAACTATTACAGAGGATTATTGGAATAAATACAATCATTAGATTTCTTTACAGGATCTACATACATTATTCACATTTAAAAAATTCTTTTTTTCATTTTCAATCGCGACACGATAATTCTAGTTATGTATTAAAAAATGATCGCAACGAATGCACAATCGCCGCATCGTTGCGTCACACTCGAAACTGAAACAACCCTTTCACTTTCCTTTACATGGAACGGTGTCGAATAAGGAGGGGGCGTAGTAACACTAGGCACGGCAATTTCGACCCTTCGCTGGACGTAAAGAAGTGTTAGCCCCGCAACCAATGTTGTTCACGGTCCAATACATCTTATCGACTTTACTTCTTATCCCATCTACGTGGGAAAACTCTCATTCTTTCTCTATTCTCCCTCTTCTTCCGCGCTACTCTTTGCGCCTACCCACCTTTATTCCTCTCTTCCCTCGCCGTCCGTTTATATGCCGTTTTCCGTCCTCCTCCTTCACGGGATTATTTTTGTCTACGGCCTTAAATCTTCGGCCGGTACTTTCAAATAAAGTTTACGGCAGCGGTGGAGTTGATTTATATCGAGAAAAACGAAGAAACACAGGAAAAGCTGTACGCCAGTACGCTTTTGTATTCTATATGCACGTGAATCTGTGCGTGTACATATGTATAGTGCGAATGTGTGGCCACGCGCAGATACTGTCGCGGTGTAAAAACGCAATAGCCGCGACATTTTGTCTTTGAATTGCTGCTACGGCCAACCTGATCTATGCCCCCGTTTTGCAGCCACTGGCGTCCCGATATTAGCCGTACGATGTTGCCCTTGTTTCGAGAAACACCCGCAGTATTGCTGGATTACCAGTGGCGATAGATACACACGGTCACGCGACTAAATGAATGTTATATTCACACGTGCATGCTCCAGCGAGAGAAATATCCTTGCGTGGTCAGTCGATTCTGATAAACGAGTTGCGGTCGTAAAGCGTAGCGTTTGTCGTTGGCGAACGATTGTTCTTTCATAGAAGGTTTTGTATAGCTCGCTGACTATTGCCTCGATAATTAATTTATTTGCGATTGGACAAGTGTGGGGAAGTTTAAACAGTTGGGAACAGTGATATGGTATCCGTTGCTGTACCGACGTGAATGCGGGATACAAAGTTTTGGAGTAGAATGATTTTTATTCATTTATTTATTTACTTATTCATTTATTTAATTAATTAAAGTCACATATAGTATAGAATTATTAGATCGCTATATTATAAGGTGTTACGATGTTAAAAAATATAATAAACAGGACATGTTGGTTAAAACTGTACGAGTTTATTCGTCTTCTACAGTTAACAATTATATTTTCGCTTAGGTGAAATATTTGCTTTCAACAAGTATTTGTTTTTACGCCATTTTTTATTAATGCTCATTGTCATATAGAACAGAACTAGCAAACATAAAATCTTTCCCATTTATCTAGTCTATCAATTGCAATTTTTCCATTCAGAGGTAATTTCATATTTACAGTAGCAAAACGTTTCCAAGTATTTTTCAAAAAGTTTGGTCACAAAATCGAATACACACTTTCCTGCGGTCAGATAAAAGACAATAAGGAACTCAAAATTCATCTAATATTAAAAATAAAATAAATCTCCTAGTACCAAGAAGGGAAATCCTATCAAATTCGATTCAATTTCCACAGAAAACACCTCTCCACTTATTATTCTTTTGTGAACCATCTTTACTAACGAAATTGCGAATGGTTTCCCGAAACGAATGCCGTTTTATCCAGCAATTACTGAATCGTAACAAATACACAAATCCGATTGAACTTTCAGCTGCGATCATCAATTAAATTAATCCGCATCCAGGTGTGCATCCTCTAACCTCCACTTCCTTGTCCCCCAGCCAGCAAGTTCTAAATCTTGCTTCGCACAGAGAGAACGTAACTGCGAAGTCTTATCGTACGGTATATACACCTCATAAAACAGGGAGGAGATACGTTGATTCATTCTACTGTGAACTATAACGCGACGACCGGCACTCTCATTATCGCTGCTACGATTGCAGTTGTATAACAGGATTTTCCAATTTGCCAGTTCCTACGTAATTCCTGACTTATGCCCTTGAACACTTAATAGAATTGCACTGCCACTGTTTCAAGGCGTATCGCTTACAAAAAAACCTTGAACCATATTTAGTTACACAATGAAAATAATTCTTTTTAAGAATAATAATAATAAAACAATAAGTCTCTGCAATTGATGTTTTAAAGAAATTTTGCGAGGCGACACTTTAAGATAAAAGAAGAACTTAAGTAACGATGGTCGTTACTACAGTGATTGAATTGTTTCGAAATGTACTTTTATCAGATACTAAAATTGGTAAAGAAATAGTGGATCGCTCATTGGCACACTTATTATACAATCACAATTTAAAAACGCTCCTTGGCCTGTTCCGATCGTTCGTATTCCGTAGAATGGAAGACACAACTTTCAACATTACTTATTCGATCGCGAGGGACGTCGCCAATTTTCTGTCTGCCGGAACAAGTTTCGCAGGTATTTCGGATGTATTTTCAATACGTAAACATTGCAGTATTTTCACCAAATAGGAACAAACTTTTTACTTAAGTCGCTTCGTTTAGTTGGCCACGATGGTATATATAGGTATGTATGTATTCGTTCGTCAAGTTCCAGCCAAACTCACGGTCCTACTGCATTGAACCACCCCCTGACCAAAGTAAGGAGTCTCTATTTACTTACGGTCGGCAGAGGGTGTTTTAGCTGGCCGCGGGAATATTTGCGGACCTTAACTTTCTCGATTTTCCTAGATCGTGCGTGACCAACGAGATTAAAAAAGATTTACTATCTGCGGAATTTCAACAGTCCTCGTTACGTTTAATATTCGAGAAGTTTCATATTTATGCAGCCGGAGAACTTTTCCTGGCGAGTAAATGTATCTGCGATAGTATGCTGTTCTGTAAACGCACAGTGTGCTTTGTCATTAATTGTGCAAACGTGCAGTTAGTAAGTTTTTATTAAAAAATAATTGGGAAGTCTCCGGTGGCCTCTATTTATGCAAATTGGGCTTTAGACTTGAGAGAAGATCTTTTATCGAGTCAAAGTTTTCGTCGGTATCTGTTTTTGTACAGCATTACTTCGACTACGTAACACATATTTAAATAATGACAATCTTGTGATTAATATTTGGAAGATTGAAAATACGAAATACAAAGTACAGAGAGCACTTTCCATAATTTAATAAAATATTCCAATTTCCTATTTAAACCCAATTTAAAGACGTTAATAATAGTTCAATATTTGTGCATAATATTTCTAAACTGAACAAGCAAAATATGTACTTGAACGTATATCAATAACGCGTTTACTCTAATGTCTACTATGTTTAAAACAAAAGGGAAAATCTTCATTTTTAGAAGCGTGGTACCAAATACGTTCTACTCGTGAAATGTAAAGAGTGCATAAGCATTTCATCTGTTACAAAGAGACCGAATGAAATCTTCGACCCAGTCCGAGGCCGGCGCCCGTATTGTTACCAAACTCTCGCGAAATTGCGCAAAATATTCCAAAAAGCCATTGGCACTCGGCCAATGCCCATGGAATCCCTATAGTGGTACGGTTGGGCCGATTCAGAGAAGCGTCCCGGGCACACCTCCTTTTAGCAGCACGGCGAACACATCCGGTGAGGCATAGGTCTACGTTGTTCGCACAAGTATGCTCCCATAAACGCCACAACTTTGTTTATTTATGGTTGGACGAGTCGCGTAACTTAGCCGCAACTACTTTCCGCCGATATATTTATTTGTTTATTCGTGCTTGGCCGTGTAACTGGGACGACTGGCGTTTAGCTCAGTGCGGAAAAGCTGTTATTCATCGGGGCCTAACAGCCACCACTTGGACGGCAGCAGTTTCAACCGAGTCGTCTATAAATATGTGTCAGAAATGATATGATTATTTCTATCAGTTTGTTAGATTTACTTAAAGAATGCTTATTCCATGGAGGTTCTGGGGTAAGTGCCATAGGGTTCATCGCAGTCCTCTTGCCAGAAGGCATAGCCTTCTCCACTCCGTGGCCAGATCCTCCAGGATCCTCCCTATTCTTTAGCAATGTGACGTCAGGTCGCTTGCTATATTTAAACTCTCTCTCTTCTATCTAATAAACAATTCCTCGACACTCGATAGTTGGAAGACCCAGAGTGGTCGCCAGCCACCGCCTGCCCGCAGGATGTTTGGTTCCATTCATTCACTTCCAAGACGTGCAATAACTTAGTCAATCCTAGGACATTCCCAAAACGCTCTTCGACCACACGTAGCACTGCGTCCCCGTCATAAATTATCCCCAGGGTGCGTAGCACTTCGCCACCCGATCCTGTTCCTTCCTTTAAAAATACGCTATCGCTAACATACGCGTAATGATATGAAACGGAACGTTTCCTTCTGGTCATGTGAGAAACACCGTCCTCCTCTTTCTCCTCAAGCGATCTGTCACGTTTTCCATCTCACCCCTTTCGCCGGTTGTTTCCACCCTTCCGCGTCTTTGGTTACCGCGGGCGTGATGCCAGGCCGAAAAATCACTAGGGATATAAATGCACCTTAATCGTGCACGGGAAACTTTAACTCCTTCGTGCCTCGATTGCGACCGCAGTTACTCCTACCGATTTGGCAGTGGGACCTGGCAACGGGAACCCGGCTACGTTTAAATTAAATCATTACCGTTGTATAGTGACAAATCAACGCGAGACTTTCTGCCGTCTGAATTGAAAGCTGGAACGGTATATCCGAAATGTTTCTCTGCGCGGGGGGCATGTAGCTTCGTTGATATACTTTTGGGAGGCTTATGGTGGGTTAATATTGTTGCAAGGAACAGGGTCGGGCCGGTGTAACTTTTATTCGTTGTGCGCTTGCTTGGGTATGAGAGACTGCTGTTTAATTGTTGCAGAGAGTTGAAGAGTGCTTGGGTTTCTTTCTGACGTTGGAATTTTATTTATGATTTTATCATTTTCTATTAAAAGCACAAAGGTGAAATAAATCTCTTACATTCTTTGTTACATCGTACTATTGTTGGATTCCGGGGTTAAACGAAATCGTGTTCAACAATTAATTTTGCACAGAGTTTTAATATAGGAGTACCGTGACGAGCGTGCGCCGCGTTCAAAACTATTCTTAGTAGAATTCATATTTCGCTACTATACATATATTATGACGTTTAGGGGGAAAGGCTGACTTTAACCCTTGTTGTGTCGCCTTAGTCAACGCGGAGTCTGGCCCTTGCTAGTAGTCACATCGCTGACTACTGCCTTAGTGAATAATATTGACTCTGACTAGGCCAGGATCCGCGGGCCTTACAACTTATCGTGACTCCAGGGCTGGTCATCCAACACTATATTAAAACATTCCAATCGTTATTAATGACAAGGAAGATGGACATATAAATATAAAATGCAAGGAATTGTTAATATGTATGTGCAATTCTAGAATATTAAAGTATTTCGAAGTTTGATACAATTATGTGAGTAACGTGCCTCCATTTACTATTCATATAATTATTAAAACCAAAAGTCTTTTTATTAATCATTTCTCATTAATCATAACTAATTTTTGTATTAGTAATAAGTATATTCTAGTACAAGCATTTAATTTGACAACTTGTTTGCGAATGTTAATCATCCGCTAAACTTCTTCATTAATTTACTATAAATATTATACAACCTCGTGTTCAAAAATACCTCGTTTCGCCCAGTTTGAACGATATAAATTAAGGAGCGATTAGTACACCTTGTTTATCATCATTAAACTTGAAGCAAGTTGCTCGACATTCTTAAGCAAGAGAAAGGCGAGAAGTTGAGGGTGTAATCGCTGTTTAGCCAGCACACTGTACGAGATTATCCACTCGTTATCGCGTTATCCGCCATACTCTAATATAGTCACGTTTCCATAGCCAGTTATGCAGTAAGCGACACGAGCCAAAAAGGAAACTAACCCTTACAAAACTTTTTCATACACTTTACACCTGTCCGTAACATAAATGAGAGAAGGGTCATTTCAAGCGAGACACTCTCTTAAAAGATCCTTATGATTCTTTCAACGTGGTATTTAAATAGAACATCGCTGTAAAGACATTTTAATTTTATCCGCACTACTTAAATTTCTGTATTAAAGTACTCTTGTAATGTATTCGCCCCCAATATATCTATGTTAGCCTTACGATATATATTTCTGTACTAGTCTTATTATCTACTAGTCACCTAAGGATCCATGTATACAAACATTTTTAAGTTTCAGTCATCGCAAACACACGTCATGGAACCTTATCGTATCTCCGCTTCCAAAATACCTCGTCATACTGCCTATGATCCCTACTCATTCGCAGTCCTTTGGAATTTGCCCTCACAATCTCTACTACTTGATTTCCAACACCCTTTCAAAACCCAAGGTTCCTTTACTCTCGAGCTCAGATCATACAAGAAAAGTCAACTGTCAAAGTCATAGTCTAAGTGTTAATGCAACCTCTTGAAAAACCGAAGTTTGGAAGTTAAATTTTCTCTGGGTCCATTGCACCCTCTAAATATATATTTAGCACAACAATGTTTCCATCCACGTAACCCTGTGTGCTCCCCGAAACTTGCATATACGTATACCTTAAACCGGTACAATCTATTACAGTAAGATGCCTCCATAACACAAATACATACAAGCAACATGTTCCAATCAAAATCGAGCTACATGTCCGCGTTCAATAGATTCCCGAGCCCCCTGCTGCCCCGACAGCGTTGGAATTTAAATAAATTATCTTATGTGTGGCGACGCAACGACCATGTGATTGGAAGTATCGTTTTGATAGACAGTCATTAATTTGCAAGGGAACGTGGCTCGTGTTTCGTCCTAGCAACGCACGTTGGATCGTCCAGTAATAACATGTTTATCAGACGATGATGCGACTATTAAGCTGAGCGCACGCCTCGGGTAATTATGCAGCCTATCAGCAGGGAAGCACGGCTCGGTTAACATCATAGATATCGATGAGCCATGTCTCTTCTAGCTCGCCCTACTAGCCTCTTACCCCTACTATGTACCATAACCGATCTAGACCACCCAATTATTCGCTCATCTACGGTCCGGGATCTAGGAGACGTACAAATTGATCTGTCTAGGAAGTATTGCGGGATGCCCTGATGGCTTATCGTTAGAGGCATTCAGGGTATCCCGAATATCAGATTCGATCCACTGAACTGTCTCGAGTTGTCGCATTTTAAGCAAGGGGATGCGGGGAACAAGAAGGTTACAGGCTGCGCTGAATGGAATAGATATAATGATTATTTCCACTGTGTATATACTGTAATTTATTTTCGATATTGAAAGGTTTATATTGTTGTTGTAAAATTGTTAATATCCCATTGGTCTTACTTTAATTGAAATGACAGATGAAGGTTTTTGAGTGGTTTATAAACAGAATTTAATTACAGAACGGCAAATAAATAATGATCGAGAAAACGAATGATTTGCATATCAGACGGTGTTATAATGGGATTACGGTTAAGTGCTTGATGGAAATTTGAAATGTGGTATTATCGATCGAAGGTGGGGATCATCGGTATTTTGCATATCAAAGGGTAGCTTCTGTCGTAAAAGCGCGCAACCATTCAATGCCAACGCCTCGTACTTAAAAATCCCATCAGATCTGTGTTTGTTATGCAATCTGTCGCACAAGGGTGTACTTAAAACATTTTTAAACTGTTGCAGAATTAATTTTTCTATTAAGAAATGAAAAGGGGGGTGGAAGTTCTAAGTTATTACAATTAAACGACAACTGTAGAAAGAAAAACAGAATAAAATGCTAGTGATGCATAAGATGCAACGAGTTGCCGGGTTGCGCAATGAAATTATTTAAAGGGAGAAAATTAATTTTCTTCTGCAACACATAATATTAATGTCTTTGCCGGAAATAAACCTAAAACTCATACAGAGCACTATAGAATTAAGACACCGTGTGTAAGACTCCTCTAATGGTATTGTCTGGAGAAGTGAAAGCCGGAGCAGCCATCGCCAAGGGGGTAAGAAAGGCAAAAGTGCTAATGGATCAACGAGATTCCCAGTTTACTTGTTGGCTAGTTTGTTATGTCTGATGCACGCGGCGCGAGATACGTACGTATACATACGTGTGCACAACACTTGTACACACTTGGCCCCAGAACACGGCCATCCAACGACACGCAACTTGCAGCCAGAGTTCGCTAGGTGAAAAGGCAGGCAGCGCGTGCGAAACGACGAGACTTGTGCTGTTGCCATAGCACACAGGCCTCGGAAGTTTCCCATTATAGTCTCCCTTAACTGGCGCTAGTTCCCCGATCATTCTTACTCTCTTCATCTTCGCGTTTCCCCGTTTTGCACCCTTCGTGCAAGACCACACTTGGCCCTCTCTGTCCCTCGAACGCCTACATCTGCTGCCCTCTCCGTTCACCTCCCGTCTCCGGCACCCCCGAACCCCTCCGGCAAAGTACAGGCACTGTCTCTGGTGAACTATGAGACAGAACTATTCCCATCTTTACCGCTATATAGTTTAGTAAAACGCGGCCCTTTCCCACCCCAGTTCGATGCGTCCAACCGCCTCCCCTCTCGCCTATCGGACCTAAGTCCACAGCATGCAAATTCGCCCCGAATTTGCTCGATCCAGCCAATCTTCGTTGTTCGACAAACTACGCCGGCGGGCGAAGGACACAGAACGTATATAGTATATATAGTAGACTGGCTGGATCGCGTCAGGATCGACTTAGAATTTCGGGGGCGCATCGGTGAATCAGGCGAATTCGATTAAATCGGACTCGTGTAAACAAGCGGGCCGCACGGTGAAAGTTCGATGCGCGTGAACGTGGCTCGAGAAAGATGGGGCGAATGTATCCAGAGGTGGAAGTTTCGGGTCAGAGATATGCCTGACTTCGATAAATTTGTGGCTGAACTTCCCCTTCTGGGTACATCTAATTAAGATTTTGGCTCAACTCATATCCACGCCAACGGTGATGCATGCGTTTGCTTAGGTGGGAAATTAATTAGGAACTTTCTTCGCGGCTTCGTTACGGGGACGTGGTGAGAAATAAAGTATTCTTGGCTTTGCTCGCAATTATTGGTACGATATATCGAGGTGTTTGTAATTTATTTAGATGTTAATGAATTGATGTGGCTGTTGCGCATGAAGATTGCAGTTGAGTAAATGGCATATGTATAGATGATTTCGCGAATGGTTGAAGGAAAATGTTTGCATGATCGCAGGGGTTGCTGATTGGAAGTTTTTATTTTTATACGTTCAACTGTTCCGTCATTTAGTTAATTCGTTAAATTATTGAATTACTGGGACTGCCTTCTTAATATAGAATAGTTCTGTTTCGGAAAATTGTATTTCAAGCATGCAAAATTAATAAGAATGTGGTAATTTTGTTTTGAATTTGACACGTATCTTTAATTCGTAAGAAAGTTTTATCAGTATTCTCAGATATTCGCCTTTAATTAAAGCTTTTTAATTAGCGACAGCTTAAATATTCCAGCTAGAACACTACAATTCCTATATATAGTATCTAAATGTTTATTTAGGTACTGAAGCGCAAAAACAAACTTCGTCCCTTAGAAGGAAACAAGTTCGCAGTAAATGAATTCTAACTTTTTGATAAACCTACAACAGCATTAGTTTCACTTGCAGCTTCATTATTTTGGTGTCACCAAAATGTTGGTGTTGAGACAATTATTTCTAAAACAATATACATGGATATGAGGCACATCTATTACACTTTAAAATAATATTTATTGTTTTTAGAATAATTGTCTTAACACCAACATTTTGGCGACACCAAAATAATGAAGTTCCAAATGAAACTAATGCACTGTATGAATACTTTTTTGGCCCACTGTATGTACCTTTTGATATTAAAAATTCAATAAACTAATAAAGAAAGAGATTCTCTCTTCAAAAGGAGTTCATGCGCAATTGAAGTAATTAATCAGGAGGCAGCTAAGAGGTCCCCTTGCCTAATATAATATCTTCAAACTTTTGCACCTATCTATATACTCAAATTAAATTGAAGAAAAATAGTAGCTATACTCTTTTCAGCATATTATTATACATAGCTTCAACTGTGTCCTTTGCCTGCCAATATATCTGAATCGAATTAAACGTGCATACTTATACATATATTTCGAATAATCACAGTTGCGGCGACAGTTCATCAGAAAAATGTCTAACGAAGGGAGGGGATGTTCGTGACAAGGTTAAGAAAGCTCAGCTTACTTTAGCCGGCTGCATCCAAGGAAGATTCTCAAATATACATAGGTAGCCTTCGTATCGAATTTCCCTAGCGGACAGCAGAAGCGGTACCAACGATGGGGGTTTGCATCAAGCGAATAAGAAACCCCCTTTGCAGACGTGTCTTGCAGGTGCACCGACGTTTGTTCGGCCCAAACGTGCACTCTGTAAAACTAAGGTTGGCAAAAGACTGGCAGAGAAGCGGGAATGATCCTTGCTACGTGATACAGGTCTCCGGCGTGTCTTCGAATTCTCACGGATATAAAAATCTCCTGAAATTCAAATTGCGCCGGCATCGTCGCTCGCGACTCCCCTGTGAATGATGTTTTCGCTAGTGGCGCCGACGCAGGAGATGCTTCAAGTAAATGTGATTCAATAATTTAAACATGTTGACGCCACTATTCCCTGCATGTTCCTCTTTTTGAGGGCGCAGAGACAAAATACCGCCGTCGAATGCGTTCGTGAAAAAGTGATCGTTAAATCTATTCGTGGGAATGTGGAACGTAAGACTTGTAGAATGGCACACCGGAAGGCAATTACGATATGGAACATTATTAAACATAGGTATCGTAAACGGTGTAATATAGCGTGATGCAGTGAAGAGTCTACCATAAACCATTAGGTTGGACGGAAACAATTGTCTGATGGAAACATGATTCAATTTACCACGTTAGCATTGTTACGGGTGTTGCATGTTATTTTTCATTGAGTGCTCCGAACGAAGGAAAAGAATATATTTAGTTGTTAGGCTTAGTTGTAAGTTAACTTGATCGCTTAAATTATTGACTCTGTTAATGGACTGATTATAATTCTTTTTTGTCATAGACAAATACGGACATGAAGGAGTTTCAAAGTGAAATTGGGTTTCTTCTGCGTGTTTTTTCTAGTCGATATTTTTATGTATTAACCTAATTTTTCTTTTCGATTATCAATTAAGGAGGAAGCGAGAGGAGTGCAATGGACGGAATTGTAGTAGAATAAATACACTAGCGAATAGAATAATATAGTGATCGCATTAAACAGTTTATTCTGTACAGTTATTTTTATACGAATAATCACACTTGTGCTAGTAATTTCTGTACACTTATGACCTTCAAGTTATTTCACATATAAAAACAACATCAAATTTCTTAAATGGCAACACTTTGGTACAGATAAAAACAATTTAAAGATCTGTCTCTGCAATCATTTTAAATCTATATCTTTCATGATATTTATGCCATCAGTTATCTTATATTCGCATTCTGTTTCCCAAAATAATATGCCTAACCACGGATATCAGTTCGCCATTGCGTTTTCCTTACTTTCGTAAAGTCAACAAGGGATGATACACGATGCGAAAACAAATTTAATTTAGTCAAAGCTAGACAGTGACTTAAACCGTGAAGTTCGGGGAGCAAACAAGGATAAACTAGAGTGGTTCGCGGTCGTCGATAATGCCGTTTCGAGTCCCCGCATATCCGTCGGCTTGTAGAGACGATTTGCCATCTTCTTTCTGGCGTTTTCATTCGTTTCCAACTCTCGTCACTATTTCTTTCCACCTTCTTATCCTCTATTTCTATCCTACATCCGGATCCCTATGGGAAGTTCGCGAACCTTCCAGTTTGCAAATCCCTTTCCGTGCCCCGGCGGAGCAAGAAATGCAACTCTCCTTAGGGAATTAATTGCGCCGTAAAACGTAGATTCAAATCCGTGCTCCAAAGGAGAAGGAAAGGGCGAAGGAAAAAAAAGAGCGGAGACAGGCAGGCAGGGCGGGCAGAAAGGAGGAAAGGATGAAAGAAAGTAGGTAAGAAGGAGACAGGGTGGTTCCTTTTCTTCAGTCGTCCGAAAGGTTCTCCCAAGATGGTTCTCATCTCAGCTGCAATCAGTGTCGTAAATTGCTTGCAATCGCCCCTGCAATTAATTCCGGCTCATCCTCGGGGGATTTATTATTCTCAATAATACCGTAATATTCTTGGGTGGAAGGACAGCTCGCCGTCTTCGCGGCTCAGTTTCCACACTGGGCCAACAAGATATATCTGGCTCTTTCTTCTTTTTTTCTATCATTCGCGAAGGGAAAACGCGGGTCTGTGCGCCTGGCAAATTTATGGATGGAATTAAGTCTTTTAATCGATCTCGACTCGTATGTCGTGGAGGATTCTGCGTACTTGAGAAGAAGCGAATATTACTGCGGAAGATGTTGGGTATTACGAACAGCGGAAGATGTTGGGTATTATGAACAGCGAAAGAATGAATTATGTATGTACGTATGTGTAAGTAGAGTATTTAGTGGCTGGAAAATATTTCTGGAAAAAAATTTATTTCGTTATGCTACTGGTGTTAAAGGTTAGTGAACGTAACAACTTATCGCGTAGATATAGCTTGTGTATTTAGGTTGCATGGTATCGCTTGTTGAGTCTTTTGCCAGAACAATTTCGTTCATTTTTACTCGAGCCACTGTGTGCGATGTGAAATTATTATGGCAGAACGGGCAAAACGATTCGATAAATGATTTTATAGCGAAAAAAGAATTCGCTACTTTTGTGTACAGAGGATCTCATGCAACTGATGAGATAAGTTCTATTTTTCATGTTGTGTGAAATTGAAAAAGTTTGAAACGATTTAAAGGGATGCTATTTATATTCATTGCAATTCTCTGTTATCCATCAATGCACCTGAAGGGTGCGATTGCCATATGTTTTTGGAAATATACATAATTCTTCATTTAAAACAGACTGTCATATGTTTATGCTTGTGTTAAGCTACTAATTGTTTAAATAAATTACTTTAAAAATACTGCACAACATTTATACAGAAATATCCAGTAAGCTATATGATTTAATTTCACCTCGGAACAATTTTTCCACCTATAATTTGAATAAGGGCACAAGTTGCACGTGTCAAATCCTGCACTATTTAATTCGCGTTCATTCGCCTCCTTTATTCCGAGCCAAAACTGTAATAATATTTGGCCAATCGTTAATGAAATCAGAAACGAAATTTGGAATAAATTTTAAAAACGTTCGCCTCTCCAATTTTCTGCTGTCAAATTCACGCCTATTCATACCTCTCGTGGTGAAATCGTGGCGCAAACAGAAATAGAGTCGGCTGCGGCAGCTTGGATCAGAGGAAACAGTAACACAGTTTGTTTCATCCGATATTTTATTTACAGCAGTAATTTCGTCAGAAGTTTGACAAATACGATTCCGTATAAATCGTGCAAAATGTTTAACATACTTTTATCCGTCGCAGAAACGGCGATCCATTCGAATAAATCGAACCCCAATCGATGCATGCACAATTAATTGCATACATTAGCCGAAATTACCTTTACCCAAAGGATACGAAAAATTGTAACAGTTCGTTAAATCTACATCGAAGCATAAAGTGGGGAGGGAAAGATCGAATTAAAAAGTGATCCAATGATAAGTCCGTATCCCTGCAGAGCTCCATCCATTTGCACCCTGGCTGAGTTTCCCTTCGCACGAGTTAATTGGTAACAAACAGTCCCGGACTGTTCGCACGTAACTTTGTTTCGCTCAATTTACAGTCGCAATCCAACCAACGGCGAGGAACCGACGCGACGCCCGAGTAATTTTCGACTACGACGGGGTATCAAGATCCACGCAAACGATTCTCTTTCACTTCTGGTTCGCTGTTACCGGTAGTTCTGACTTTTATATGTTCAGGGGAGTAGGAAGTATGGTCAAAAGGCGGATGGCGAGAACGAGCGAGCAGGAAGAGGGAAGACAAAGAAAGGGGAAACAGGGGAACGGTCCGTACCCTTAAAGAGACGAGGGTGAGAGAGAGGGAGAGAAGGAAAGAAAAAAAGGAGAGTAAGTTGAAACACAAAGTGGTCGCGAGAAGTGTGAGGGCTCGTTCAAACTTTCGCATCAGAGAATTCTTTCTGGGTCCTCTGGAATATCTGTGATAAAGTTATAAACTTTTCGCAAGGACTTGCCACCAGCCGGCTAAATAACTGCTTACTTCTCTCCCCTCTACGCGACATCTAACGACTTAACTAAATTTTCTGTTACTCACCGAGAAAGGCGTGACTGCCCGGCCAATTAATTTCTTCGTCGAATAAAAGGGGGAAAGTAAACGGGCACTCTATCGAGTTGTGATAATGAGACGAAAACTATTTATGAAACGCGTTTATAGTAATTGGGTGGTAGAAAGAGGGCGACATGGTGAACAGGAAATTCTAGTTTATATGAAATTTATATTTTCGTCAGTGTATTATATACGAATTTGTTCGCACGTCCATTTGTTTGTCAAACTGATTTGATGTAATTTATTTATTTTATTTTGAATCTAATAGAGGTGCAGAGAAACTAACGTCTGGAGAATTGCAGGTTTTATTGCACTGATATTTCGTTGTGCAGTTTTATTTTTTTTCGGCGAGTTTGCAAATAATAGCGTAATAATTGTTAAACCATTAATTAGCATTCCACTGTTGTTGGAATACGCAAAGTATTATCAACGCATTCTAAAACTTTCACTGGTAAAGATAATTATTATCGGCTAGCCAAACTTTTTCCTATTTTTCTGGAATGTTAGAAGTTTCACCTGAATAGAAGGATTGAAATATAACAAATTTATTTATTGTTGCCAGATTTTTGAAACGTGTAACCAAGGAATTCGTAAACACACTTCATGATTAAGTGAAATATATTATATACTCCCCCCCGTTTAAAGAAATAATACAATAGTGTCTTCCAATGCAGCGTTTAACATTAGCCAATTTACAATTTTTCTAATTAAATTAGTTACATGCGAGTTAACTACGATGTTACTGCTTCAAGTTCGTTAACTTTCACTCTGTTTAAGTAGATTTGAACTTTTGCCCACAAATCTCTCCTACCCAGTTAATAGTGATATACATATATGTATTTCGCACGACGATTAGTTTAATAACAGCGCAGATTGTAATTTACTAAACAAATAGACCGAGAGAAATAGTATTACGGCAATGCTAAAGAATGGAGAGCAGCAGTACATGTCCGTGTGAGTGCGTGTGTAGGTGTTGGCTAGTGGGAGGCAAGTTGCTAATCGGTGGCTGATTGCAGGGAAGACCGTGCGCGAATCGATACAACGTAGATTTGTGGGAAATAGAAGTGATTGCAAGAAAATAAGTAAAAATCAGTACCTTCATTAGGAGCCAGAAGAATGTTATCGATAAGCAGAAGGTACTGATAACCCCAATATATCCAATATACAGGACGGACCAAAACCATAAAATCACAGGAATTATCAATAAAAGTATTACTTATTATTATATAAAATGTAAGAAAATAAAAATCAGCAGTGTTAATTCGTTGTTCTATTTATTTCATGTACTTACTAAGATTTGCAAGTTTCATTGTATCTTAGTATTTCACCACGTATACATAATATCCCTGTAATTAAGTACTATTTATATAGTGAATTATACACTTACAGAGAATTATACATTTTAAGTATAAAACAATGTTCAATTCAAGTAGAAAATATATATGTACGAAACCACACCAGAGACTAACTAATAGAAATTTTTAATTTATGATAGTTACATTTACTTTATAATTTGTTACAAATGATTAAATAATTTTTACACAGTATTCTTTATATTCGCCAACGAAATTTAAATACATACACTACTTTGCTGACTCAAAGCAATAGTTTAATTGACAATTTACCATTTAAAAGGGACCAAGAATACTATATTAACAAAACTGTAATACACTCCTTCAAATAAATATTACTCCCCCTATCCAATGTTTAACACAGAAATTACCCGATAATTTTCGTTTGTCTACCCTTGTGTTTGTCACAGTGTCGGTATAATTTCCTAATGCATTACGCCAACACAGGATCTTTAATTCGATTTGTCGTCCTTTAGTTGCGATGCACGTGTTGAGAACTCAAATGAACGTTTACGAGGAGAAACATCGATCGAGTTCACTCGCGAACTCGGCAGACGCGTGAATCTCAATTTGCTTGTCCGTCCCTACGGACACGGTACCTCTATACATATGCGTCGACATTTACATAAGGCACCGAGAAGGGTAACATACATAGATACATATATACGTAACATACTTACCTGATTCGTTTTCATAACAGGCTAAATGTTGCAAATGGAACGGCAATAAATCCAAAGAGAGTTTTCGTTTCGTAACATCTCGCTGACACACGAGCGGGAAAAATAGAGATACCGAAAGTAGGAAGGTAGAGCAAGGAACAAAATGTAAAATCAATATTTCAGTCAGCAACTGTGCCATTCTGTTATTCAATTATTGACGTTCATTTTTCCTATCAAACTTTTTGTTGCACCATTAATATTTTTAAATTAATAAATTCAATCTTCGAGTTGCACAGTAGCGCTATAAATAAATTAACTACGCAACCGGTATACAAAATATTGAAATTTAACGCGGGGCTTTCATTCAAACGTTAATTGAAACAATAGAAAAAGGAATCCTACACTTTCGTAGCTTTACTTAAACGTATATCTGAAGCTTGAATAATGGTGCCGTTCGCAAAGTTTCGTTGAGTTTCAGTCGATTAATGCGGGCAGGGGGAAAAATGTTATGGAAAAGTGTCGAACAAATCTCGCTCCCGTCGGTCGATAAAAGAACAGCATTTCTACTACGTTTGAGTGTTTGCACGCGATACACATTTCTATTCACGAGCAATTTACTCGCGAAATAATATTTACCCCCGCAGTTTTCTTCTTTTTTCGTTTCATAATTTACTGCATCGCAAAATTCCTACAGATGGACCAGTTGTTTCCAAATACGGAATTTTCGCGATCAGAGCTTTCTACAATTCTAGTCGGTTCTCTACCTTCGGTTTTGTTTGCTACAGAAGAGTCGTTAAAGTGGTACGAGCGAGGGTGGTATGTCGGTATTCGGCTCCATGCATTGGATTGGGTCACGTCACGGAAGGTCTGTCGACACGGCATGGCTAATTAATCAAGCTTTTATAGCCGTCGTCAAGCTGAATCTACGTTTCCACTGTTCCTTTTCCTTCTTTTTACGCTGCACGCCGACACGCGGTTACATAAATTATTTATACCGCGATTAACGAGATTAAATGTTTGAACACTGTCTTGTTTTTGTCATTTCAACATGCTTTTAATACCGCGAGCTAATGATTTTCCTTTTTCAGTGTCTCCGGTACGGAAATTTTCACGAGGCTTGCTGTAGAATGTATAATTTATATTCCTGGCCTGGTACTCGGCTTGTATATAAAAGTTATGCCCTGCACGTTTCCATTGAAAATATCGAAATACTTGATACAAGTGCAATGATTCAGGAAAATGAAAATGATGATATTATGTTGGAAATTCATTTTGGGTAGTTTCACTGCCACTTGTCTGATCTTTAAAGTATTAAGCAATAATAATTTGCGGGTTTCTATGGAAATTATAATTTTGTCTGAGAACTATAAGTTGCAAGCTTATATATTTATAATTCCATTTAATTCTCTGTGTATCAGAATCTAGAAGTTCTGATATATATTTCAACTTGCTAAAGTTCTAATAAAAAGTCAACCACATTCGCCCTTCAATTTCAAACGGATTCAAGAACATGGGGATCATTTTTGCTTTTCTGTTAAATATCTTCATTTCTTATTTAATTAAACAGTTAACTTTTTAATTACTTCTCAGCATATTAATGGAAGATAAAATTGAATTCAAATAAACATTTATATATTTCCAATGAATAATGAATATTGATGTCATAGTTTTTTTCTGTATAGTGCAGCCTCTGTGACCTATTTTATTTAATGTACTAGAAACAGTAGAAAAGTAGAAAAGGGAGAAATACTCATTCAGCATCCACCTATTACCATATACCTTCCTCGCCTCTATCTTTTTTATTTCAATACAAGCAGTTTCCCTAAAAGCGATGCAGTAAATCATAAAATGACGAGGCTGATGAAACGCATTTCGAAATGCGACCCCGGGGAATCAACGAAACGACGACGTACTGCGAGATCAATATTTCCAATACATTACAAACACGAATTGCGAAGTACCCGCGCATAAAGTTTTATTTATTTCTGCACGATATTTTCTCATGACATTTTGCAATTCCTTGCACATGTAATAGAACATTCTCGTGCAAAGGACAAATCCAATTAGTTCTGAATCTAACGCAATAATTGAGAAACGTGTTCATAAATCTTCGTGCCACAAATTCTGTATTATGCAGATCGTCGAATTGTAAATATGAGCGTTCAGAAAGTAGCTTATATATACGATAAAAAAGAAATATTCGGTTGTTCGGAAAGTAATTTCGTTTTTTTGGTGAAAAGGAAAGACGATTTTCTTATAGCCTATAAATATTTTATTGAATTCGATAAATTTTACCTCTCAGCGATCTCACGAGTTGCTATTCGGCGGTTTGCATCAATCAATGCCCTTATTTTGCCTTCATCAGCTTCAACTGGCCTTCCAGAACGTGGTGCATCTTCAGCATCAAAACTGCCTGAACGAAATTTTGCAAAACAGTTTTGGCACTGACGTTCTGTCAATACATCTTCTCTATGCACGCCGAATAATTTTTTTCTTGCTTATACAGCAATTTTACCTTTTCGATAGTAAAAAAAGTAAAATATGCCGAAAATCCTGCTTTCGACTTTCCATATTTAATAGGGCACCAAACAAAAACTATTGCGCGGCATCAAACAAACTTTCTCACAAACAAGCCTTGCTATGTCAGCTGTCACAATATATAATGATAATGCGGCTTAAGTGTAAAAAGTGCTGTGAAAAAATACAATTAAGTCCTCTGTTGGGAAAAAACGAAATTACTTTCCGAACAACCTAATACGTTGATAATTGTACTGAATATTTATCACTTTGGATCAGGAAGCAACGACTACGTGTAGCATATGGAATTTCAGGCAAGCTTAATTAAACAAACAGTGAAAGTATAATAGTTTTTATTTAATACAAACTTAAAATCTATTTTTCAGATTGATTAAAAACTACCTTCGTTACACGCCCGTTTCATTTTTGCTCTTAACTGCATTTATATCTTTATGTGTAACACGAAGAAACCATGCTTCGATTCTTGGGAACAAATAATTTATTGAGTGCACGCACACTGTATTCCTTTGTCAACGAATTAGAACCACTCGAAATTTGCAACATCCTTCTAATTTCTAATAAAAGTGAAGGGCCTGGACGAAGTTTGACAACACAGTTAATGAACTTTTAAGGTCTTACACACATGCACGTTAATTATTTTGTGCTTACCTCCTCTGCCTTGATTACACCTCGTACCCTTTCCAGAATGCCTTGCACACACTGCCTTATCGCATCCTTCCTGTTTTCATTACTTTACCAAGTATCTACATTTTTATTTTGCAATCGAGCAATCTGGTGACATCTGAGTTGAGTAGACGAGTGATTCGAGCAGACTCCGAATGAGAGTAGTCTCTTACAGTAGTAACAAACAAATTGCTACGTGTGTAGTAATAATTTCTCTCGCTTTTTTTTTATATGATCAAAGTTCAACTTTAGTTGGAAAAGTGAATTTTTTCATACGATCCTAATTCGGTGATTCGGTCCACTGGCCAGGGGCGAGAAGCTACCGAAAAGTTCTCCAAACTTTGCGCCTCTGGTTTAACGTTTATATCGATTTGCTCGGGACAAACGCATTAACGGGGAACCGCGAACACCTAGTCTCAAAGGAGCAATGTGACTATCATGCCCCAGCAATGCGGACCACCCCTAACGATCCCTCATTTCTCTTTGCAAGTTCATTGCGTAGTTGTCTACGTCCGTCTCTCTGCGCAGATCTTTCTGTTCGCTTTCGCCTCTCACACTTCATCGAGGCTGTGCGGCTCCTAAATTTCCTACCCTTTAGTAATAATATATTTGTCCCTTGGGTGTCGCTGGAAGAACCTCGCCCATCTAAGACCTTGAACGCAACCATTATCTTATATATAGCCGAGCTTCCTTCCTGGCCATTTTCGGACCGACCGACCCACGCTATCTAC
Source organism: Nomada ferruginata (assembly GCA_963583965.1). Taxonomy (NCBI): domain Eukaryota; kingdom Metazoa; phylum Arthropoda; class Insecta; order Hymenoptera; family Apidae; genus Nomada; species Nomada ferruginata. Next base: position 7,626,838 of record OY757223.1, read on the forward strand.
CGCTGCGTCTATATTTTGAAGATTCCACATCCGGAAGCGAGGTTCTCCCATGGTACACGTGTACACACACAAACGCGCGGGCGTATCTACACGGGCAGGTGCATAGAATGAAACCATAATAAATCTGTCTGAAACCGAAGAGAAATTCAACGGTGTTAAAGGGAAGAAAAATCAAATAATAGCAGATTGTTTCTTTTTATCGAGGGAACAGTGCACGTTCGATGGGTAATGAACATTTAAAATATAAATAATATCAACGTTGAATATCAGTTTTCGCCGGAAGGTGATATTATAACAGAGGCTAGTAGGCGCAGGAAAGTGATCATTGATGAAGTGAACCGGATAATTCGAACTACTAACAATGTAAATGTAAAATGTTATCCGGCTGTAAAGTGCCTCTAATCCTGAAACAGATCCCGAATGATCAGTGCTGTTAGCTACTAGTTCAAATGCCAGTTTCAAACTCTAAGATGTTATCCTTAATACTAACTACTCCCTCACTCTAGCAAATGCTGATTACTAATACTGAACAACGAGTGACGTTCCTAATAATGGTCTATTGGTCTATGAACTGCTATTATAGTTAACAGCACACACTGATTGGGAACGTGTAAGAATGTTTTATGTGTGGTTTAGTCAGTGGATTCGAAAATATTAGTACTGTAGAAAATCTCAGGTTTTGCAAAAACACATTGAAACATAAAATGTGAAATAAGGCCTATCGTCTATATTAAGTACATTTCATGTTGCCTTAACATGATTTGTCTTAAATGATAAATGTTAATTAGCTGTTTAAAAAACAATAACTCTTATTTACGGGATAACATTGTTGCAAGCTTCAGTGAAAATTAATTTGGATTGCGTTAAAAGACATTTTATGACAATCAGTTATATCAAAATGGTAATTAAGATGCATAATGATTTGAAGTTTTTTCTTTTTATGCGATATAATCCAGTACAAGTTGAATAAACATAGAGCAGGCTACTTCTGTTCGATAATTGAAAGAATTCTTTTCATAATTTTGAGTTGCACAGTATTAAAATACAGTAAATATTTAAATATTCGATTGGCCTATGTTTAAAATAACCATTAGCTTTTAAATATTTTTCGAAGTTACACGCTCATTTGAATAGTTAACAAATTTTGTTTCTTAAATTACTTTGTATTACATTTAAAGTAATAACCAAATAGGTAGCATGCAGCTCTAATTGTAACAAATTAGCTTGTTACAATTATTTATATAATGGTTTGGCACAAATAAGAATAAGTTAAAACATTTCCCAGCTTAATAGCACTTTGCTTGTTTTCGATTCCATTGATAAACAACTTTTTTACATCGGTTCCACACTTATTCGATTATAACGTTAAGTAAGATATATTAACAGATTGGTAATTTGCAAAACCAGATTTATGGCATATGGGGTCAAGAATACCTGAGTCGATAATTATATGTACGTATGCTCTACATCGGTGTGCGTCGTGGGCAGAACCACGTGGACAAATATGCGGAGCAATGCAGTCGTTTCCGAACACGAAACTATGTAGTCACTACTGGATGCTGCGAATTCTGTAAATTACTTTCCCAAATTATGCAGAATTCGCAAGCTTACATGCTTTCCAAAATCTGCATATTTGCTAACACTTCCAAGTGTATAACAGTATATTTACATCTACCTTCGTATCATTGCACGGTTAAATTTGATCAAAACTTGCGTGCAGTGCAAACAATTGTTGGACAGTTTGCATCTGTATTTTCAAATTAATTAATATCTCAGTCTGTGGTTGTGTTACACAAATTGGCCTTGAAAAATATCTTTCATTTTTATTTGTAATTTTTCTATGTAGTAGCTGACTGATTTCAAATTCAGTTATTATTATTTGTGTATCCGTATCAGTCGGAACTACTTATTTAGGACTTACTTGTATGAATTCTACGTTATTTATTAAAAGCATGTTACAAACATACCTATTCGAAAACTTTATTTCAAAGTACTATGTAGTAGATAAGTATTTATTATAAACTAAAGCAGGTATTATAAATAACATTTAAATTCAAAGTTTCAAACTTAGGATTAGGATTGTACATTATCGATAAATAGTTACAAATCTGTATTTTCGAAAAACACACTGGACAGGAATTAAATAATATGTAGTTTAGTTTCCATTAACTCTTTTGCTGTAATTCTACCCAGAAATGATTAATAGGTAAGAAATTAAATTGAATTTTTTACCGAAAGTTAAATAAAACATGAACACTGTAATAAGACAATTATATTTTTATATAATTTTGCTCAATTTAATTATTCCGCTGCTACTTATCTTTGTACGCATATTCCATTAACAATAAATGTTCTTCAGTTTCAAAATTAAAATCTTGTCGAATTATCGTCAGTAGGCATTGTATAATATTGCTGGCGAAATCTATTGGAGTTCCCAGTAAACTGCACGCAGACCAGCTTTGATAAAGCACCAAATTGGTAACACAGACGAGGTATAAGAAGTTACGAGTTACCATCTTAACATTCACTATGGTAAGAAGCGAGATTTAAACAAAGTTAGTAAATTAATAAAATATTTAACAATCATTTTATTCCACGTCTTCTAAATAAACCACATCCAACTGTGTAAATAACCAGAGGCTCAAAAGTGAAATTCTATGTGAAAAATAAATCGAAGGAAACGATATACATACTTGCTCTTCAACTACCCACTTTTTTCATAAATAATAATTCAATACACTTCGTTACACATTTTTTATTCGCCCGAAGTATCGATCCATCGATATATAGGTCGGTATGAAAGCTGGTACTTTCCAAATTCTGAGTTTCTATATTTCCTAATTTTTCGGTGATAAATTAATAATATTAACATCTTCGATAATGTACAAATTCTTCAAAATTGTACAAACTAAAAATTCGAATTGAGAAACCAATTAATAGCTTAAAACACTGAAATAAAAAGTACATATATGTAGGTACCTACATGTAATAAATTATGCACTACCTTTCTACCTTTTTATTCTTTCTCTTTTCAAATTTCACCTGTTTGGCTGCAATTGTTTAGCTGCAATCATTTATCTGTTCAATTTCACACCACTTTTCCTCGGTCGATCTGCAATCAAGTGTAGGTGGTATTGGCCACCGAAATTCAGCCCATCTAATCGGCTGCTCTTGCTTTCAACGCATGTCAATCCTGCAGGCAATATCGAATTAGCGATAATTGTCATGATTAGGTCATTTGCCGAACTGCTGAATGCCCACTCAATAATACATGTCATGGCTCCTCCTAAGAACGGCCGCAATTACGAGGTGGTTTGACAGGACCGATGGTTGAAAGAATTGTACATGTCAATAATTAATTATGAAAGCATGGTTTAAGTCATGTTAAAAAAGAAATTTTCCCGTAACTTGTTAATAAAGTGATGTCTACAATTATACGAAACAATTATTGTGCCAGATATTTATTTTGGACTTATACGATTGTAAACAAATATTTTTTAACTTGTAGAAATCCAAATGCTAAAATATTTAAAAATGAAATATGTGTGACTTATATGTATATTTGTATATTTACTCAAATAATTATTGCAACTTTCTTTTCGTCCCACATTTAATTGTTTTAGATATAGAAAGTGTTAAAATTAGAATTTGTAATGTATTGTATTTACCTGCCTATGTAACAAAGTGTAATGTACGAAAATTACCCTGGAAAGAGATAACACAATGTTGTTAATAGCATAATATCTTTGTAATAAATTGGCTTACCTGCACTCTCGTTGTCAAAGACGAACACCTGGCTGGGCGTGAATAGATAAGCCACTTATTAGGCATTACCTTTCATACATTATCGGTCAAGCCTCTTTACTACTTGCATAAAATAATAGGTCTAGCCTCTTACAATTTACTAACTGTATACCACTTTTGTTATAATTACTCTAAGGCATATGTAGTTCCATAAGAAATAATTACACGCAGTTTAACTTAAGAAAAAACAGAAATCAGTAGAGTAGACAAGAGGATGTACCAATATTTTATTACTGAAACTATAATATTATCAGACATTTCTTTTAAACAGTTCAACAAGAATGCATCGCAGGGCATTCTTATACTTGAATTTTTTGTAGAACACGTGTGGAAAACAGTGTAATAAACCTTCAAAGGGAATCACCGACTATCAATCACTCTTTCCAACTTCCCAAACGACAACAATACTGCACTTTTAGTGTCTCCTCTGGCGTTAACATTTGATAAACCGTACAGTCTTGATCAATACAAACTTTCTCCTTATTACCGTGACAGGTGCTGTCACAGTTACATTGAAAGCGAACAATTCGTATGATATGGAGATCACCGACGTTTGTAAATGTATAGTAGTTTCCGCTTCTCAGTGTTAGTAGTTCATCTTCGTCGTTAATACTCAAGAACAACAGGTTCGTATTGTTTTGAGTTAATACACGTTCAGGTAGAATTTCGGCATACTTATTTTTGATTGCTTCGAGCTTCATCACTTCCTTTCGATTCGCCTGTGGAATCAAATGAATACGTATCAAAATGATATATGTAATATAAAAGACGTAACGGGTATGACGGTTCGTTTAACGAATATAGAGATAATGAAATTTTATTTTTGGCATTAGGTATCGAGTTATATATTAATACTTATCGTTAATGGTGGCTAAAATTGTATACAACTTTGTTGAGAATTTATTTTTCAGTTATTCCTAGATTCGATAAATCCCACTAAACAGAAACTCGAACACATATTTACACAGTTAATTGAAAGAACGTTTAACAATATGTATCAACATTTTAAATAAACTGAAGATTGAGTAATTGTCAATCGCCCGCATTAATGTATATGTTGCGGTAAATGTAATTAGTCCGGTGATTATGTATAATATCCGGTTATTATATATAATCACCACTAAGTTTGGTAAATGTGATGAAATTTCGTTCAGGCTACATCCATGTGACTCAAAATAGCCATTTATTGAATTTTTAATTGTAAATTATAAAATATTGTTATTCGCAGCCTCTTGTGTCATAGTGTCCAACGAAAAACTATCCTTCTGACTAGTAACCACTCAAAAATCTGCGCTGTATTGTACTGGCTCAATCGGTCAAGGTATTTATCACATTCGCCATTACGAGTTTGGAATTACATATATGAACTCGCCGGTTAATTTGATAAATATTCAAGAATTTATCACATTTACCAAACTTACAATTAGTGGTGATTATATACAATAACCGGCAATTATACATAAAATCACCGGATTAATCACATTTACCGTAACATATATGCACACACTTTGCGTACAGAAGTAGCTTACAACTTAAAACCATACAATAAGAAAGAAATCTGACTATTCCCACGATTGCTCAATTCGTCGCGATATTTTAACCAATATGTACCTTTAAAAAAGATATTGTCGATAGTACGTAACAATTAAGAACATTTAACGAAGGAGTTTAAAAAAGAAAAAATAATTATACCCATAAAGTATCCTTCTGAATAAAAACACATGCACTTATGGCGGTCAGCTTGCAACTAAAAATTGTTCAAATCACATTGCATATTAACTACGTACTGTGACCTCTGCGTGATGTTCGAAGCGTTCTTCCTGGCCAAGCTTCCAATTCGCGTAAGCAGCGTTGAATTCCGCGTAAGCTTCGTTGTATCTCGGATGGATATCGACACCCAAGCTTTTATACCCAAATGCCCCAGCGGCTTCCGTGTTACCATCTTTCCCATAGGAACTGCCGCCCAGGAACCACGCAGTGTACTCCCTCAAAAGTGGATACTGGTGTGTGCGCTTGTACCAGTACAACGAGAAGTACAAAGCAAGCTCCTGATTAGGCCCACCCTGTCTAGGCTCGGGGCAAAGTTTAACGGTTGGCCGACCACCCAATAAAAGGCACAATCCCAGACCCCATTTATCCTTCGCGGGAAATATTTCGTTGACTTTCTCGTCGGTTAGGGGACAAATTGGACTTTCTTTCATTTCCTCGTACATGTCCAATTTATTAATCTTCCCCTCCACCGCCAGTATCATTAACGATGTCAGTTTAACGTATTCACGTGCGAATTCTTGCACGTCCCCGAAACAGGTGGAATTAAGTTTCATGGGGAATAGTCCAAGCTTGAATGTCTCCGTGGCCATACAGTCCATGGCGTCTGCGTTGCAGGCTAGCACGTACTCTTGGACAAATTTGTAACGTTTGTTTGCGTCCAATTGCTTGTCCGCCGCCATGGTCCATGGAACAGTTTCCTCTAATAAATCCTTCACGCTTAACGGCACCGTGCGGATTATTTGGTACTTGGTTAGTATGGCCAAGGCTGTCTCGTCTTTTGGATCATAAGCGCATGGCCCACCAGATAGTTGAGACATTGGCTCACCAGAAACGGCCGATGTGATCAAGGTTACGATTTTTGCTGGGTACGCCATTCGTGCCAAATCACCACCTGTATTAATAATTGGATTTTCGTATAGGATTATAATTTAGATCTATGAAATTTGGTCACTGTTACATTAATGCCTTGTAGAGTTTAAATGTATGAAATTAGTAATTGTTTTTATTAGCTACGACTCAAAATGCATCATGAAATCTATAAGAATGTCCAGAATAGATACGCATAAATGTGTAATAGTAAAATAATGAAGATAATTAGAATTCTCTAGGGGTGGCGAAGAAAAAATGTTAAATTAAAATACTGTTAGAGTATTAATTAAACAAGAATATTAACTAAACAGCAACTGTTACATTAATGCCTTGTAGGGTTTAAATGTATGAAATTAGTAGTTGTTTTTATTAGCTACGACTCAGAATGCATCATGAAATCTATAAGAATGTCCAGAATAGATACGCATAAATGTGTAATAGTAAAATAATGAAGGTAATTAGAATTCTCTAGGGGTGGCGAAGAAAAAATGTTAAATTAAAATACTGTTAGAGTATTAATTAAACAAGAATATTAATTAAACAGCAACTGTTACATTAATGCTTTGTAGGGTTTAAATGTATGAAATTGGTAATTGTTTTTAGTAGCTACGACTCAGAATGCATCATGAAATCTACAAGAATATCGAGAATAGATATACACAAGTGTGTAATAGTAAAATAATGAAGATAATTAGAATTCTCTAGGGGTGGCGAAGAAAAAATGTTAAGTTAAAATTCTGTTAGAGTATTAATTAAACAGCAACTGTAGGCGTAATCAATATTCTTTCAAATAAAGAATCTTTAAATTGATAAAACTATAGTAATCTGTGCTTATCAGGAATTATCTGTGACACTAGTATGTATTACTTCAATATAAATAATATCAGTAGCAGCATCCTCTCCTTACCCCTAATAGCAGACAGCTTATTTCGTACAATATTTATTTCCTCGGGGGTTGCATTGGCAGCTTTCAATCTCTGTATAACTCTAATTTTGTCTCTCAGCGTAATTGCTTCATTAGGACAGCAAAGTAGGTCGTCGATCCCTTGCGAGATCATGACTACCAACAAATCCCTTTTCTTCAGTTTCTTCACATAATTCAGAATTCTTCTAGTAGCTGTCACGGACTTTTCATCCGGATATCCGTCAGTCCCACCTTCGACATAGGAGACACGACTGTCTAAAGGGGGGAACGCTTCTGGAAAACACCACATCATGAAAATCGAATTACGGGGAACAACCATGAAACCCTTCTTCAATTGTTTGCCGACGATTCGTTCGAATGCTGAACTCATCGTAACTGCTTCCTTTCCCCAACCGATGAGATGCAAGTTCTTCCTCAATCTGTATTTAACCCCTTTGATCGTTAATGTTTGACGACCGTCGTATTTAATCTTCTCCGGCATAATGACCGATGTGTATACAGATTTTATACCTTCCTCGATAACTTGGCTCAAGTCCTCGCGAATCTGTGATAGAACAAAATCCCTGCTGCCTGTTACATATTCACTGACATTAAATATATGAACGTTGAACTAACTGAATTTAAGCACGACGCTTGAAATGACGATATAGAACGTTTCAGGAAGCCACGCGTTTAAAATAATGGTCTTAATAAATAATATACGGTCGCAATTTAATGGTTTTCAAAGTATTAAGTTTTTCTGGTTTGCAAATTACTAGTTTAATAAACCGTGCTCGCGAAAATGGCAAAATAAGTAATTGTGTCGAAGATGCGAATATGGAGAGACCAGTGGTGCTTGCTTAGAAAAGACGTTCGAATTATTCGTAATTTATTAGGCTTCTCTTGCGACACCATGCGGGTGATTTCTGATATTATTGATCGTACACATCTTTAGAAAAAGTGTTTGAAAGATGATTTAAATGAATAACAATTCGTATACGTTCCAAATAGTTTCCGTTTTCGTTTGGTTTTATCGGTAACACATCGTTAATTTATTAAGTTTCTGTCCTGCAGTTTTGAAATCATTCATTAGGTCTTAATGACAACTAGCATATTCCCCATATAATTAGAGATAAATTGGATATCGAGGAGTTATTGATCCCATGGTTTTGTACATTTTAATGTTTATTTATAACAGGAAGTAAAATATAGTACATAAATAATATTCTTCAAATAAATTAAGATTCATAAGATAACTGAACTCGAATTGGTTAAAACCTGTAACATAGCCTTCTCGCCCCCTTTTTTCTCCGCATCCCTTTGTTGTTTCTGTCGGAACTTTGCTTCCTTTTCAAACCGCCCATTTTCCACAGCTATTTTATCCAATCTCCTTTTCCGCAACGACAGGTGCACTTTATCTATAACATTTTGTCTTTTCTGTTGGATTTCTGCGATTCGCTTAGCTCTTTCCTGTAGTGTTGCTAAATCGGCTATTTCACGCCTCTTCTTCCTCGGCCTCCTTTTTACAGGCTTGGTCATAATTATTGTACGGTGCTATTATATCGCGGGTAAGTTTGAATTTGGTCACGTCTACATTTTTGAACAATTTTGGAGATATGATAAGGTTAGCACGACTACATGTTGGTGTTTAATGAAATTGGCTATCTTTTAAAGAAAAGTGACAAATGTTCAACTTTTATTTTCGTACGTGAATATGACATAAAATAAGTAAACATCAGTAGATAATCCTACAGCACCAGCAATGGTAGGAACGGAATCCAAATGCGGTGAAACATATTTTAGGGGCTTACACCACCGACGAGATATCGTCACCGACGAGATATAAGAATAGACAAGATATCTTATGGACTTTTGTGGCCCAACGTGACTGTCATACCGACTCAGAAATCCCACGCTGATTTGAGCGTCCTCTGCTCATGGACAGTGATCACTTGAAGAACTATTCTTTACTGAAGTAGCGGGGACGGGATTCATGCGATTGTTGAATATATGTAAATGCTTTGGGGGGATCAGGAAAGCTATTTCTCGAGCAACGTTTCGGTAGAAAAATTGAGCTACGATGCCTGGTCGCGCGATGCGCTTCGGCTCGGCTCGAGTTGGGTCGAAACAACATCGCGATGCATTGGGCGATGAAATTGACAGTGTCACGTCAAGCGTCCCGCCTGTGCTGTCCCGCATTCATTGCGCGGCAAAGAACAAAAGAATTCTTTAACGAGGATCGTAGGTCCAGCTAAAAGTTGGTCAGAAACAGTAGAAATCCACTCGGCACGACTCTAGAGTCGTAGATCCGGCTATAAGTTGGTCAGAAATAGTAGAAGTCCAGTAGGCACGACCCTAGAGTCGTAGGTCCGGTTAAAACTTGGTCAGAAATAGTAGAAGTCCACTAGGTATGACCCTAGGGTAGTAGACCGCCGGTCGCCGTCGGCGACCGTCGAAAATTTTCGGAAATAGCGAATACCGCCGAGCGCAGCTGACGCGCCGGCGCGTAGCGGAGTGGGGAGGCTGGCGGAGTGTGGTCGACCGTCGCGCGGCGCGTGCCCCTTCTTTCTCAATTGGAGTGTCGCAGCGTAAGGTCGTCTACGGTGTTGATGGTTAGCGACATACCTCACTTTACAACGCAATAGCACCTCAGGCTTTACTTTACCATTGTGTTCGCTTCATTATTAGCCTCTATTAATTAATACGCGTTTAACTAACAATCGTTCTACTATCGCAACAGTACATTAAACTTTATAGATTATAATCTTTCTTGAGTTTCCTTTGCTGAACGAATATGAGATTAACTAGTCGTTTGTTGTAACATCGCGTTAACTAATTTATCAGTTTGAACGGTTCTTCGAATCTTTATTATATTTTATTACACGATTATTCGGATTCGATGCGGTGTTAAGGTTGCGTTTATTTTCTTTGCAATGTCACTTACATACCCAGTTACATATGGCCTTTCGCAACTTTGCATTCCATTCTGATTTTAGCACAGGTTTATCACGTTAATTTCATTCGCGATTGAAACTACAGTCAGTAAAATTCATTAATTCTAAACGAAAAATTGAACGACGTTCATGTTTCGCTGCATATCGGTCGCGATTTCTATTATAGCTTCACTAGTGTTCTTGTTGGCACTTTTATTATCTCTGTGCCTTTGCACAAGTACGGTCAAAGTGAATTTTCGATGCAGGATTGCCCGCGTACTTACGTATTTGTTGCCATGCCCTTGAAGCATGATAAATAGTTTCGAGTCTTGATTTCTACAAGCAGCTACGAGAATTTATAAATGCGCGATATTGCTTACTTACTAGGATCATGATCACTTTTAAAACTCTGACATAGAACAGTCACAGTACGCTTTTGATAAATCATTTATATTAATCTATAATAATATATCTTGAATAGACAATTAACAATACAGTAGTACTTTATTAAAACACCAAAGCAGTAATTCCTCAACAGACATACAGAAATAAGAAAGAAACAAATAAAATCACATGTGTATTGCTTTAATTTTTACCTCCTCCCCTCATTTACTAACATGTACAGATTTTCTTTCAGCAAATTTTGATGACCGCGCGCAATGCGGTTGGTAAATTCAGTGCTTGTTTCGTTAAAGTTCTTCTTATTATTTTTTGAGCGCAACCGCTCTTAATAATTATAATTAAATATAAATAGTGGCAAAGATACGCGAAAGTAGAGTCAGTGTTTGCTTCGAAATATTGCTCTCGCGAAAAATAGAGTCACTTTGTTCGTCGATCACAATTATAAAACGCGCGCGACGGTAGTCCTTTATCTTATTCTTTTTTATCGCAATAAGTATTCCGGTATTAGAGTCAACACCTAGGCTGTTCGGCGAGTTCGGGCTTTCATCCATCAACTTGAAGAGTAAGTACTTCTGTATTTCTTTAATCTTGTATTGAAATAATCATTGATAATTAACACATTCCAAAAGTACTGAAAATACATAGATTTTAATGTTGTTGGCTCTTTTTGAATGTTTCAGCAGCTTCCATGGCTTCGATGGCGACGAGCTTGACCGCACACCTGGTGAGTCTGCAACCGGTGAGTGGCATGCTTTAAAGTTCCTCTGGTCACTCAATCATGTCGCAGGACTAAAGGTCCGAACCGACACGAGTGACTGGTTGTAATTACGTAGTTTTTTCTGGCAAGCATTGTGACCATGGGTATATGGAAATATACTCATGAGTAGTAACTTTTTTACTGTTTTATATTATATGAGGATAGGTCTTCTTGTACAACGCGTTTTTAAATAGCTTCATAATTTTAAAACAGATCATATTTAGAATAAAATATATCACTATATATCTTTTTATAATAGAGTATTTAATTGAATACCTATGAAACGATATTTAAATAGTTATTAATTATTGAATGAATATAAAGTAACGTCCAGTATTCTACGTGCATTAGTTTGTAGTGGAGAAGTCGAATACCATTCGACTTCGTTTATTTGTCAATTGCAATTACTGCACAGTTATAATAAATTGTTAGTAAGCGTATAGTCGTTCCTCTTTTTTACTACTTTGATTATATGTATATAAAGTAAAGGTACTTACTTACCTTGTCAATTTGTTGGGACTATCGCATAATTTTATTATACGATATCCATATTAGTCTTTAGCGTTTAGAGATATCAATACGTTCACTTTTTCCGTACAAGATATTAATTAAACCTGAATGTACAAGAAGACAATACGCGAACCGGTAGATCTCGAAATCAAAGCAATCTACTTCAAAATCAACCGTGCATTTTAGAAGCAATGCTTTGATGACGGGAACACCGGAGGATGTTTCAATATCATTCAAGGTATATTAATGTAGAGTCATTGAATAATTTCCCTAATAAAGTACAGTCATTGTACAATTTTGCTAATAAAGTAGAGTCATTGCACCATTCTTCTAATAAAGTAGAGTCATAGCATAATTTTTCTAATAAAGTAGAGTCATTTCAGTTTCTTTTTAATAGAATAAAATCATGTATTGATCGGGTATATATATGTATACATGTATACATTTAGCCCGTTAGAAAATCAGTATGTCTTCATCATTTTTTTAGACGAGGATTTCCAGGTTTATCCCTTTCCGTGTTCACTGCCCGGATCCCACTCACGTGCCCCGGTGCTACTTGGGTGGGAAAACGGTGGTAGAGCACGATGATATCTATTTAGTTTATAATGATTTATTGTTGGCGACTGACAGTGCGTTTGGTGTATCGTGCACGACGTAATATCCACATTGTGTGTGTGGTTAGGCTGTGGATTTGCGTCGTTCCGTACTAAAACGTAGTTACTCTAACCAAGATAAGATGTCCATTAATTGAAAACAGAGACATCATTTTTACTATTAACTGCATTAATAATCCCTAATATACCGGGCCACGAAGTTTTTGTCATTTAAGATGACGGAGACCAAATTCCAAAGAGAATCGAATATACTTATCAATTGCTATCAAGTACCTTTTGTATCGGTGCTATTTAATTATTCTATTAAATATCTATTAAATATCTCAACCGCGACGTGGTATTTTCCACGTGAACGCAGAGATCCCAGCCACTGTCAATCGATTTCAGAAAAATGGTACGTACATTAGAGTGTGCAAGTTGTGCGACAGCACTTGGGTGTCGGGGGTGTCCCGGGACGCCTCCCTAGTGTAGGCTTTTGCGCCCAAGTGTTTGACTGAGAACCGTGGAGTGTCGTGTGTTGGTGTGTCTGTTTGCCATTTTTTAAATATAGGTCCAGGTAGGATAGGTAGCATACTTTCTGGTGTGATTGATAGACATAAGTAGGTAGGGCCGGGCAGGTTGACACAGTCTCTGATCGTGTAGGCACTCATTCGCGTGTTCAACCTGTTTCAGGAAATCTAATTTGAAAAGCCGACGGTGAAGCTGTGGCGCGAACGAAAATGCGTTCGCCTCTGGCTTTGCCTATCGATTTTTCGAATCCTTCGCGGTCGTGGTCGCGATTTAGGCTCCGAAACGAAACGTGTTACATTATGCTCGAGGCTGCACGTGTGAACGAAGAACGATTATAATTTTAATCGTAATCTTTGCGATTTTCCGTAATCACAATTTTACGATTTTATTTCATCGTGATTCGGCCACGTGTGTTCCATTTAGCTCCGCGATTTAAACTCTTTATTTCACCTTTATAAGTTTTTCTTTGGTTTTCGATTAGAGCCTCGAGCCTAGTTTAAGTTTCAGCTGGCCCTTGGGTCCAACGAAAAGAAGAGGCTATATGCCGAAGAGGCCCGACAAACTGTCACTCAAGAGGGCAACTAATAATGGCTCCCCATTCTTTTTAAGAATGGGGAATCATTCTTTGTTACTACTTTGTCACTGTGCTTGCATTTTCATTTGTAGAATTTTTATTTGTACTTGGCCGACGCACATTCCGGCCCAACGATGCAGCCCTCCCAAATATCGCGTTGTTTTAGAGTTGTGAAAAACTTGAGAACGGGTCGAATTAGAGTTGCGTTTTTCAAGTAGTGTCGCGAAAAAGAAAACGTGTCTCGCGTATTCTTGGAGTTGCGAAGTGACTCGCGGTTTTTAATTAGAGTTGCGACCAAATGAAAATCGTGGTTGATTTAGCGTTGCGCAATGATACCGCGATGGTTCTTGCAATTTTGCCGTGGTTATTGTTAGTTAAATTGTAGTATTTTATAATATATTTTACATATGAGAAAGTTTCTAGTGTTGCGGAAATTATTTTCGCGTCTTGAGCCTTCAGCTAACTTTACAGAGGATCTTCAATTACATTGCTTTTTGATATTACATATAGCTGAACAGATAGCTGAATCTTCCGCGTTTAGTGTTGCGTTTAAAGAGACAATTGGTGCATAGAGCATCGAGTCATTCTTTCATTAGTGTTGCGTCCAATCGCGATTTTGCTGATTTTTAATACTATTAATGATTAACTTGAATTAGAGTTGCTATTTGACATATTGAAGCACCACTCGCGTCTGATTCTTACAAATTTGTGTTGCTATTGAATTTTCTAATGTTTACAAGTAGTATACTAGCGTTGCGTTACATAAATATTCTTTAAATAATATAAAGTTGTTGGCGGCCCTTCTGGCCACCTGTTACTTCAGGCATTTTCAACATTTTTTTTTTATCAAAGCCAATTCATTGTCAATTATTGTTCTACATGGTGTATTTTTTCTTTTCAGCGTTTCATTTTATTTAGTTTTCTTAATAATTATACTACCTGGAATGTCTGTTGATGGAAATACTGCTAAAAAATTGCATACATAATAGTATATCACCGTGTGGACGAAATGAAGGAAAAGAAAAGGAAATAAATGAAAAAAATGAAAGAAAAGAAAGGAATAAAAAGAAATAATTAAAAGAAATAATTTGTAGAATCTTTGATAAATTTATAATAATTCTAGATAGTAGATTTCAATTACATTCAATACTAGTAACTGTTCATTATTGGATTTTAACTCTTAAATATTTTCCCCTAATCGTTGCAATTGTATTTTTACCTTTGTTTAGTAGAGATAATTTTTATAACTTTTCGAGCTTGCTTTGTAGAAATTGAAATTCACTCGCGATATCCGTAAATGTGTAAACAAAAATCCTTACACGAAAAATGTTCTTGGCCGTAGTTGTGGCTCGGCATAGTGATAGTGGAAGTTTGATATTTTGCTTCCGAATAATCGTTTGTCGCTCCTTTGTAGAAGCAAAATAGAATCAATTATAGTGAAATGTGACTACTTCATTTTGAAGTTTTTAATGATATTGATACCACCATTCAGTTTGATCTAGAACGTACAAAAGAATACATCACTTTGGCCGAAATCCAATTACCTACTGTTATTAAAAAGTAGCTGCATTTCCCATATCAATTCTGATTTATTAACTTTGCTAAAATTCAGTTATTACGAATTAGAAGCAGCTTCATTTCGATATAAAATGGGGAGACTTGGGGATGTCACTAATCCAATGCTTGAGATTGTTACAGATTCACAGATGAACCCAAATATGCTATATTAAACAAACATAAGTACATACGTCAGAGGCTCAAGAGTGGAATATATAGAATACAGATCCAGAAATATTATCAAAGACACGATTGGAAACTTTAAAATTCAAGAGCCAGCCTCGTCGATCCAATTTGTGAGTTTAAGAATTCATTCTTATAATGCTTTACTAATTATTTCGAGTTTGTGCATGTTTTAGAAGCATTGAAAAGAAGAGGATTCATGAAACAATGTATAATACGAACACACCGTCACCCCATCCCTGCCCCAAACCCCTGTCCTTATTAACTAATTACAGGTGTTAGACAATTAATTAGGCAGGCCCAAATATAAATCGAACAATACTTTAAGCTCTTTATGGATTTGTCTCAACACACAATCTTAGATCTTAATACTAGCAGGTTTTACACGAATTGAAATTATTAGAGTTTTAATTATGCAGGGTTTATAAAACCAAATATTGTTGGCAGGTGCTGCAATTGTTAGGTTCGAGTTTCTGTCTGTTCTAGGACACCATGGACCACGAGAGATTAATACGGACTAACCGAAGAGGATTTAAGTATATGCATACTCATACCTACACGAGTATGGGATAGTATCTATTACAGTCCTATGTAGATAGGATATTATTGAAATTGTTCTTTTATTCGAACTGTTAGATGTTATACCTACTAGGTAGGGCGATTCTAGTTTTAAGTCAGATCTTTAGTCAGGTAGGGCGCATTTGAATCTAATCTAGTATTTAAGAAGGGAGGATTTATTTTCAACCTGTGTCTTAGTTTTTAAGGCAGCAGCATACACTGCTGCAATAATATTTCGCTGTCTAATTTTTAAGATCACAGGATATATTTTTAAGAAAGTTTTATTTCAGGAAATTGAGTTCTCTTGCAAATTTTCTTTCAGGTTTCCTTCTGATATTCAACTTAGCTTTCGGTCGTGAATTTACCAAGTACTCCTCTTGTTGTCTTACTTGTACTACGATCAATTAATGAACGTTCTACAAATTGACAATAATAGGAGATTTTTGTTTCTCACATGTTATATTAGAATTTGTTTTCGCATAATTGGAGGGTGGAAGGGCCGTGGCTAGGGTGGGTCTCCATGCGCAGTAACCTCCACGTGGTGAGACCCGGGCAATCAATTATTTATCGTATAATTATTAAACGTTTAAGAGACGTTTGATAATTATGTGGAAAATAATTCGAGCGAATTGACTGCGAATTGACCCCTAGGCTCCCTTTTCCCTTCATAATTATTCTTCCATTCCTCCTCGGCGCGCGCGAATCTAGCATTCTGACCCCGAGGCTCCCTTTTCCCTTCATAATTATTCTTCCATTCCTCCTCGGCGCGCGCGAATCTAGCATTCGACCCCGAGGTTGCCTTTCCTTTCGTAACTATTTCGTTTCCTTTTCCGTTCTCGGCTCGGGGGACTGATGGTTGGGGACTTAGTGTCAGCCAGTTACGATGTGTGGGGGCGTGATTGTGGTTCTGGACCCTGGTCACGAGGCCCTCGGTTAGACTACGTTCTCTAACATGGGTAGGTTATCCACCATTCTGGAATCGTGGTCGCGGTTCTTGCAATATCCGGGTTGCAGTGTCATCGGGGGGCGGTGTGTGGGGCTGTGATTGCTTTTCTGGACACTTTGGCCCGCCTAGTAGGAAATTCCTATGTGTTAGACCACGCCAAGCACACCTTGGGGTGGCAGAAGGCATACGGGTCATAATCTAGAATCGTGGTTGTGGTCTTGCATATCCGTGCCTTAATGATTTCTGTGGCTCGGAATCGAAACTGGTGTCGATGCTAAGTCGTTTTACTGTACAGACTCTGGCCGAGGGCTCGCGGGCTGCTCGGTAGCAGTCACAAACACAGTAGAAATACTGTCGCGAAATTAGAATCACTTTGTTTGTCAATCATAAGTGTTCCATTAGAGTCAGGGCCCTGTTCGACGAGTTCGGGCTTTCAAAGGCACGTTTGGTAACTATAAAATTAAAGAGCCAGCCTCGTCGATTCAATTTCTGAGTTTAAGAAGTCATTTTTATAATACTTCATTAATTATTTCGTGTCTGCGTTTGCTTCAGAAGCATTGAAAATAATCAGCTAAAGAAGAAGATTCATGATAATACATACGTATAATATGACCACATCCCCGCCCTGCCCCTGCCCCTACCCGGGCCTTTTAATTCACTACATTTATTAGATAATTAATTAGGTGGGCCCAATTAAGATCGATCAATACGTTTAGCTCTTTATGTAGGCAGGATTTTTTCGAACAGACAACCTTAGAACTTTATACAGGCAGGTTTTACACGAATTGAAAATATTAGACTTTTAACTAGGCAGGGTTTAGAAAACCAAAAATTGTTGGCAGGTGCTGCAATTTTTTGGTGTGTGTTTCAGTCTGTTCTAGGACACCATGGACCACATGATTAATATCGATGAATTGAAGGGGAATTAAACATATATGTACGTACTTATACCTATATGAGTTTGGTAAAGTATCTTTTACATTCCTATGTTGGTAGGATATTATTGAAATTATTCTTTTAATTGAACTCTTAGATGTTATACCAGGTAGGGTGATTCTAGTCTTAAGTTAGCTCTTTAGTCAGGCAGGGCGTATTCGAATCTAATCTAAAATTTAAGAAAGTGGGGTTTATTTTTACGTTATGTCTTAGCTTTTAAGCCCGCAGTGTTCACCACTGCAATAATATTTCGTTGTCTAGTTTTTAAGATCATATGATATATTTTTAAGAAAGTTTTATTTCAGGAAATTGAATTCTCTTGCAAATTTTCTTTCAGGTTTCCTTCTGATATTCAACTTAGCTTTCGGTCGTGAATTTACCAAGTACTCCTCTTGTTGTCTTACTTGTACTACGATCAATTAATGAACGTTCTACAAATTGACAATAATAGGAGATTTTTGTTTCTCACATGTTATATTAGAATTTGTTTTCGCATAATTGGAGGGTGGAAGGGCCGTGGCTAGGGTGGGTCTCCATGCGCAGTAACCTCCACGTGGTGAGACCCGGGCAATCAATTATTTATCGTATAATTATTAAACGTTTAAGAGACGTTTGATAATTATGTGGAAAATAATTCGAGCGAATTGACTGCGAATTGACCCCTAGGCTCCCTTTTCCCTTCATAATTATTCTTCCATTCCTCCTCGGCGCGCGCGAATCTAGCATTCTGACCCCGAGGCTCCCTTTTCCCTTCATAATTATTCTTCCATTCCTCCTCGGCGCGCGCGAATCTAGCATTCGACCCCGAGGTTGCCTTTCCTTTCGTAACTATTTCGTTTCCTTTTCCGTTCTCGGCTCGGGGGACTGATGGTTGGGGACTTAGTGTCAGCCAGTTACGATGTGTGGGGGCGTGATTGTGGTTCTGGACCCTGGTCACGAGGCCCTCGGTTAGACTACGTTCTCTAACATGGGTAGGTTATCCACCATTCTGGAATCGTGGTCGCGGTTCTTGCAATATCCGGGTTGCAGTGTCATCGGGGGGCGGTGTGTGGGGCTGTGATTGCTTTTCTGGACACTTTGGCCCGCCTAGTAGGAAATTCCTATGTGTTAGACCACGCCAAGCACACCTTGGGGTGGCAGAAGGCATACGGGTCATAATCTAGAATCGTGGTTGTGGTCTTGCATATCCGTGCCTTAATGATTTCTGTGGCTCGGAATCGAAACTGGTGTCGATGCTAAGTCGTTTTACTGTACAGACTCTGGCCGAGGGCTCGCGGGCTGCTCGGTAGCAGTCACAAACACAGTAGAAATACTGTCGCGAAATTAGAATCACTTTGTTTGTCAATCATAAGTGTTCCATTAGAGTCAGGGCCCTGTTCGACGAGTTCGGGCTTTCAAAGGCACGTTTGGTAACTATAAAATTAAAGAGCCAGCCTCGTCGATTCAATTTCTGAGTTTAAGAAGTCATTTTTATAATACTTCATTAATTATTTCGTGTCTGCGTTTGCTTCAGAAGCATTGAAAATAATCAGCTAAAGAAGAAGATTCATGATAATACATACGTATAATATGACCACATCCCCGCCCTGCCCCTGCCCCTACCCGGGCCTTTTAATTCACTACATTTATTAGATAATTAATTAGGTGGGCCCAATTAAGATCGATCAATACGTTTAGCTCTTTATGTAGGCAGGATTTTTTCGAACAGACAACCTTAGAACTTTATACAGGCAGGTTTTACACGAATTGAAAATATTAGACTTTTAACTAGGCAGGGTTTAGAAAACCAAAAATTGTTGGCAGGTGCTGCAATTTTTTGGTGTGTGTTTCAGTCTGTTCTAGGACACCATGGACCACATGATTAATATCGATGAATTGAAGGGGATTTAAACATATATGTACGTACTTATACCTATATGAGTTTGGTAAAGTATCTTTTACATTCCTATGTTGGTAGGATATTATTGAAATTATTCTTTTAATTGAACTCTTAGATGTTATACCAGGTAGGGTGATTCTAGTCTTAAGTTAGCTCTTTAGTCAGGCAGGGCGTATTCGAATCTAATCTAAAATTTAAGAAAGTGGGGTTTATTTTTACGTTATGTCTTAGCTTTTAAGCCCGCAGTGTTCACCACTGCAATAATATTTCGTTGTCTAGTTTTTAAGATCATATGATATATTTTTAAGAAAGTTTTATTTCAGGAAATTGAATTCTCTTGCAAATTTTCTTTCAGGTTTCCTTCTGATATTCAACTTAGCTTTCGGTCGTGAATTTACCAAGTACTCCTCTTGTTGTCTTACTTGTACTACGATCAATTAATGAACGTTCTACAAATTGACAATAATAGGAGATTTTTGTTTCTCACATGTTATATTAGAATTTGTTTTCGCATAATTGGAGGGTGGAAGGGCCGTGGCTAGGGTGGGTCTCCATGCGCAGTAACCTCCACGTGGTGAGACCCGGGCAATCAATTATTTATCGTATAATTATTAAACGTTTAAGAGACGTTTGATAATTATGTGGAAAATAATTCGAGCGAATTGACTGCGAATTGACCCCTAGGCTCCCTTTTCCCTTCATAATTATTCTTCCATTCCTCCTCGGCGCGCGCGAATCTAGCATTCTGACCCCGAGGCTCCCTTTTCCCTTCATAATTATTCTTCCATTCCTCCTCGGCGCGCGCGAATCTAGCATTCGACCCCGAGGTTGCCTTTCCTTTCGTAACTATTTCGTTTCCTTTTCCGTTCTCGGCTCGGGGGACTGATGGTTGGGGACTTAGTGTCAGCCAGTTACGATGTGTGGGGGCGTGATTGTGGTTCTGGACCCTGGTCACGAGGCCCTCGGTTAGACTACGTTCTCTAACATGGGTAGGTTATCCACCATTCTGGAATCGTGGTCGCGGTTCTTGCAATATCCGGGTTGCAGTGTCATCGGGGGGCGGTGTGTGGGGCTGTGATTGCTTTTCTGGACACTTTGGCCCGCCTAGTAGGAAATTCCTATGTGTTAGACCACGCCAAGCACACCTTGGGGTGGCAGAAGGCATACGGGTCATAATCTAGAATCGTGGTTGTGGTCTTGCATATCCGTGCCTTAATGATTTCTGTGGCTCGGAATCGAAACTGGTGTCGATGCTAAGTCGTTTTACTGTACAGACTCTGGCCGAGGGCTCGCGGGCTGCTCGGTAGCAGTCACAAACACAGTAGAAATACTGTCGCGAAATTAGAATCACTTTGTTTGTCAATCATAAGTGTTCCATTAGAGTCAGGGCCCTGTTCGACGAGTTCGGGCTTTCAAAGGCACGTTTGGAAACTATAAAATTAAAGAGCCAGCCTCGTCGATTCAATTTCTGAGTTTAAGAAGTCATTTTTATAATACTTCATTAATTATTTCGTGTCTGCGTTTGCTTCAGAAGCATTGAAAATAATCAGCTAAAGAAGAAGATTCATGATAATACATACGTATAATATGACCACATCCCCGCCCTGCCCCTGCCCCTACCCGGGCCTTTTAATTCACTACATTTATTAGATAATTAATTAGGTGGGCCCAATTAAGATCGATCAATACGTTTAGCTCTTTATGTAGGCAGGATTTTTTCGAACAGACAACCTTAGAACTTTATACAGGCAGGTTTTACACGAATTGAAAATATTAGACTTTTAACTAGGCAGGGTTTAGAAAACCAAAAATTGTTGGCAGGTGCTGCAATTTTTTGGTGTGTGTTTCAGTCTGTTCTAGGACACCATGGACCACATGATTAATATCGATGAATTGAAGGGGAATTAAACATATATGTACGTACTTATACCTATATGAGTTTGGTAAAGTATCTTTTACATTCCTATGTTGGTAGGATATTATTGAAATTATTCTTTTAATTGAACTCTTAGATGTTATACCAGGTAGGGTGATTCTAGTCTTAAGTTAGCTCTTTAGTCAGGCAGGGCGTATTCGAATCTAATCTAAAATTTAAGAAAGTGGGGTTTATTTTTACGTTATGTCTTAGCTTTTAAGCCCGCAGTGTTCACCACTGCAATAATATTTCGTTGTCTAGTTTTTAAGATCATATGATATATTTTTAAGAAAGCTTTATTTCAGGAAATTGAATTCTCTTGCAAATTTTCTTTCAGGTTTCCTTCTGATATTCAACTTAGCTTTCGGTCGTGAATTTACCAAGTACTCCTCTTGTTGTCTTACTTGTACTACGATCAATTAATGAACGTTCTACAAATTGACAATAATAGGAGATTTTTGTTTCTCACATGTTATATTAGAATTTGTTTTCGCATAATTGGAGGGTGGAAGGGCCGTGGCTAGGGTGGGTCTCCATGCGCAGTAACCTCCACGTGGTGAGACCCGGGCAATCAATTATTTATCGTATAATTATTAAACGTTTAAGAGACGTTTGATAATTATGTGGAAAATAATTCGAGCGAATTGACTGCGAATTGACCCCTAGGCTCCCTTTTCCCTTCATAATTATTCTTCCATTCCTCCTCGGCGCGCGCGAATCTAGCATTCTGACCCCGAGGCTCCCTTTTCCCTTCATAATTATTCTTCCATTCCTCCTCGGCGCGCGCGAATCTAGCATTCGACCCCGAGGTTGCCTTTCCTTTCGTAACTATTTCGTTTCCTTTTCCGTTCTCGGCTCGGGGGACTGATGGTTGGGGACTTAGTGTCAGCCAGTTACGATGTGTGGGGGCGTGATTGTGGTTCTGGACCCTGGTCACGAGGCCCTCGGTTAGACTACGTTCTCTAACATGGGTAGGTTATCCACCATTCTGGAATCGTGGTCGCGGTTCTTGCAATATCCGGGTTGCAGTGTCATCGGGGGGCGGTGTGTGGGGCTGTGATTGCTTTTCTGGACACTTTGGCCCGCCTAGTAGGAAATTCCTATGTGTTAGACCACGCCAAGCACACCTTGGGGTGGCAGAAGGCATACGGGTCATAATCTAGAATCGTGGTTGTGGTCTTGCATATCCGTGCCTTAATGATTTCTGTGGCTCGGAATCGAAACTGGTGTCGATGCTAAGTCGTTTTACTGTACAGACTCTGGCCGAGGGCTCGCGGGCTGCTCGGTAGCAGTCACAAACACAGTAGAAATACTGTCGCGAAATTAGAATCACTTTGTTTGTCAATCATAAGTGTTCCATTAGAGTCAGGGCCCTGTTCGACGAGTTCGGGCTTTCAAAGGCACGTTTGGAAACTATAAAATTAAAGAGCCAGCCTCGTCGATTCAATTTCTGAGTTTAAGAAGTCATTTTTATAATACTTCATTAATTATTTCGTGTCTGCGTTTGCTTCAGAAGCATTGAAAATAATCAGCTAAAGAAGAAGATTCATGATAATACATACGTATAATATGACCACATCCCCGCCCTGCCCCTGCCCCTACCCGGGCCTTTTAATTCACTACATTTATTAGATAATTAATTAGGTGGGCCCAATTAAGATCGATCAATACGTTTAGCTCTTTATGTAGGCAGGATTTTTTCGAACAGACAACCTTAGAACTTTATACAGGCAGGTTTTACACGAATTGAAAATATTAGACTTTTAACTAGGCAGGGTTTAGAAAACCAAAAATTGTTGGCAGGTGCTGCAATTTTTTGGTGTGTGTTTCAGTCTGTTCTAGGACACCATGGACCACATGATTAATATCGATGAATTGAAGGGGATTTAAACATATATGTACGTACTTATACCTATATGAGTTTGGTAAAGTATCTTTTACATTCCTATGTTGGTAGGATATTATTGAAATTATTCTTTTAATTGAACTCTTAGATGTTATACCAGGTAGGGTGATTCTAGTCTTAAGTTAGCTCTTTAGTCAGGCAGGGCGTATTCGAATCTAATCTAAAATTTAAGAAAGTGGGGTTTATTTTTACGTTATGTCTTAGCTTTTAAGCCCGCAGTGTTCACCACTGCAATAATATTTCGTTGTCTAGTTTTTAAGATCATATGATATATTTTTAAGAAAGTTTTATTTCAGGAAATTGAATTCTCTTGCAAATTTTCTTTCAGGTTTCCTTCTGATATTCAACTTAGCTTTCGGTCGTGAATTTACCAAGTACTCCTCTTGTTGTCTTACTTGTACTACGATCAATTAATGAACGTTCTACAAATTGACAATAATAGGAGATTTTTGTTTCTCACATGTTATATTAGAATTTGTTTTCGCATAATTGGAGGGTGGAAGGGCCGTGGCTAGGGTGGGTCTCCATGCGCAGTAACCTCCACGTGGTGAGACCCGGGCAATCAATTATTTATCGTATAATTATTAAACGTTTAAGAGACGTTTGATAATTATGTGGAAAATAATTCGAGCGAATTGACTGCGAATTGACCCCTAGGCTCCCTTTTCCCTTCATAATTATTCTTCCATTCCTCCTCGGCGCGCGCGAATCTAGCATTCTGACCCCGAGGCTCCCTTTTCCCTTCATAATTATTCTTCCATTCCTCCTCGGCGCGCGCGAATCTAGCATTCGACCCCGAGGTTGCCTTTCCTTTCGTAACTATTTCGTTTCCTTTTCCGTTCTCGGCTCGGGGGACTGATGGTTGGGGACTTAGTGTCAGCCAGTTACGATGTGTGGGGGCGTGATTGTGGTTCTGGACCCTGGTCACGAGGCCCTCGGTTAGACTACGTTCTCTAACATGGGTAGGTTATCCACCATTCTGGAATCGTGGTCGCGGTTCTTGCAATATCCGGGTTGCAGTGTCATCGGGGGGCGGTGTGTGGGGCTGTGATTGCTTTTCTGGACACTTTGGCCCGCCTAGTAGGAAATTCCTATGTGTTAGACCACGCCAAGCACACCTTGGGGTGGCAGAAGGCATACGGGTCATAATCTAGAATCGTGGTTGTGGTCTTGCATATCCGTGCCTTAATGATTTCTGTGGCTCGGAATCGAAACTGGTGTCGATGCTAAGTCGTTTTACTGTACAGACTCTGGCCGAGGGCTCGCGGGCTGCTCGGTAGCAGTCACAAACACAGTAGAAATACTGTCGCGAAATTAGAATCACTTTGTTTGTCAATCATAAGTGTTCCATTAGAGTCAGGGCCCTGTTCGACGAGTTCGGGCTTTCAAAGGCACGTTTGGAAACTATAAAATTAAAGAGCCAGCCTCGTCGATTCAATTTCTGAGTTTAAGAAGTCATTTTTATAATACTTCATTAATTATTTCGTGTCTGCGTTTGCTTCAGAAGCATTGAAAATAATCAGCTAAAGAAGAAGATTCATGATAATACATACGTATAATATGACCACATCCCCGCCCTGCCCCTGCCCCTACCCGGGCCTTTTAATTCACTACATTTATTAGATAATTAATTAGGTGGGCCCAATTAAGATCGATCAATACGTTTAGCTCTTTATGTAGGCAGGATTTTTTCGAACAGACAACCTTAGAACTTTATACAGGCAGGTTTTACACGAATTGAAAATATTAGACTTTTAACTAGGCAGGGTTTAGAAAACCAAAAATTGTTGGCAGGTGCTGCAATTTTTTGGTGTGTGTTTCAGTCTGTTCTAGGACACCATGGACCACATGATTAATATCGATGAATTGAAGGGGAATTAAACATATATGTACGTACTTATACCTATATGAGTTTGGTAAAGTATCTTTTACATTCCTATGTTGGTAGGATATTATTGAAATTATTCTTTTAATTGAACTCTTAGATGTTATACCAGGTAGGGTGATTCTAGTCTTAAGTTAGCTCTTTAGTCAGGCAGGGCGTATTCGAATCTAATCTAAAATTTAAGAAAGTGGGGTTTATTTTTACGTTATGTCTTAGCTTTTAAGCCCGCAGTGTTCACCACTGCAATAATATTTCGTTGTCTAGTTTTTAAGATCATATGATATATTTTTAAGAAAGCTTTATTTCAGGAAATTGAATTCTCTTGCAAATTTTCTTTCAGGTTTCCTTCTGATATTCAACTTAGCTTTCGGTCGTGAATTTACCAAGTACTCCTCTTGTTGTCTTACTTGTACTACGATCAATTAATGAACGTTCTACAAATTGACAATAATAGGAGATTTTTGTTTCTCACATGTTATATTAGAATTTGTTTTCGCATAATTGGAGGGTGGAAGGGCCGTGGCTAGGGTGGGTCTCCATGCGCAGTAACCTCCACGTGGTGAGACCTGGGCAATCAATTATTTATCGTATAATTATTAAACGTTTAAGAGACGTTTGATAATTATGTGGAAAATAATTCGAGCTAATTGACTGCGTATTGCACTTAGGATACAATGTACATTAATGGCCGCTTAATGTTCGTTTTTTTCCACAGTTAATGTTCGCGGAGTCATCCCTACCAATTCTTGGACCTACTCCGAATCGGAGTATAAATTTTACTCCAATTATTAATTTGGTATTATATATTTCCAGAAAAATCTCGATTAGTACACTTCGCTCGGGACCGAATACGAACACTAATCGTTTGCAGACACGTTTATCGCAGGAATTGCCTTATATTAGTAAATGAGTTACTTCGTTTTTTGTTTTTTTTCATTAAAGTTTAACGTCGCATCAACACCAGGGTCATTAGCACTTCGTTATTGTTATTAGTTGAATATAAATAAGAAATTGCGCCTTTCATTAACGATAAAATTGCTCCAAGGAAAAAGATAATTAAAGAATTTGTCTAGTAACTATACAATTAAGAATTGTAGTATACAATTATCGTCACTATCTTTTTCATTGTGGCAACATTATTGTTTGGGTGTTAAAAAAATATACATCTCTTAGCTCATTTTTTTTTTGTGAGTTATCAGAAAATAATGTAAAGTATAACTTTAAAAATTATTTCGTTTATTGATAGTACAATTGAAATAAGAAAACTTTTTATCATGTGTTTCTTTAATTAAAAGATTTTTAATTAACATTAAATGTTTCATATCCTTCGTTGCCTTTCATTGCGGCAAAGAACAAAAGAACTCTTTAAAATTATTTAATTTTCGCATTGTTTTCTATAATCTGTTGGTAACGTTGCGAGTGACTCGGAAATGGTATGGGTCCCTCAGGCACCCAGAAATTCGGGCCGAAAAAATACATTGGATGTCTTGTCTATTCCTATATCTCGTCAGTGATATCGTCTGTGCTTACACTTTCCCCGTTCACTAGAATAACGAAAAGCGGTGTATAAAAATGTTGGACCTTTTTTATCACAGGAAATAATCGTACTTCGGACAAAAGCACACATGAAAATATATTCGGCATGTATCGTTTTGGTATTTCTAAAGATATTTTAATAATTTGAGTCGCGGTATAGTGTTTGATTTATACGGTTTATACACTGAGGTGTATGGGGAGCTATTGAAATGCTTATGAGCAAATGTGTCCAATAAGGGTAATCTCGGCTAGTGTAAACGTCCTATTTGGGAAATATACATTAAAGTGTGCAGGCCCCGCCGAATTTGCATATATTAATCTACATTTGCTGAATTTAGTATATGGTAGCTGAGATTACCCTTGTTGGACTTTCCAACAGTGGTTAGGAGGGGAATAAATTTGTATTATAAAATAATGAATAGTCATGTTTTCATAACTTAATAATCAAAAGGATACTATGACATAAATTGCAAGTTTTATGTATCGATTTACAAATTACTTAAGATAACAAAATTGTTGGAAATTGTTAAAAGGAACTTGTAATTCACTTGCGGCGTACAGAGAAATGAACGAGGGGTCAATAAAGTAGCAAACAAAAACTATAAAATACTGCATTGATACAGCGAAATAATAATATGGAAAATATATGTTTAACGCGGATAATGTACATAATATTATTTGGCATGAATACACATGCCTCTAATAAATTAGTAAAGCTGTAAATCTCAATAGTCATTACGGTTTTATTAACAAGAGTCAAGGAACATTGTGAATTTGTTTAAACTCCTAAAATTTATGAGAATATTAACTTTGCCAATGTAAGCCAGCAAATTACGGAGAATTTCTACTAAATTTATAATACACGTTCCTTACATGATAAAATCAAATAAATTAAACAAAGTTCTAAGTTATATTATTCAAAAATAATGTAGAACCTAAACTCTAACAATGATATATTGAATAATAATTGAAAATGATGCAGAAAATTAATATCATTACAAATAAAAAAATTAAAAGTTAATAATATTTAAAAAATCGTAAATTAATTTCGAATTATATATCATTTTAAATTAAACTTGAAATTAAACAAATTTACACCAAATATAATTTCAATAGAAGAATTACGCAGAATATTTATAATTTTCTACTTCATATTTCATCATATTTAAAAATATATAAAATAATTTGGAAGAGCCAATAATTGTCGTATAATTATTAATTATCCTTTTCATAGAATCGCGGTTAAGTACGTCAAAGAAAACAAGAGATGGCGCGTACGTAAAATTCTGCGATAAGTGTTTGGCTGATTTGCGTGAAACGATCAGCACGATAGAAGGTTATGGTCACTACATACGCAAAAAGTGACACGGTGTTTATAACATTATTTCTATCGAGGAGATTTCTAAGAAAACCAAAAGTTATATAGGACGTTTCTTAGGATATACATATAAATATAATGGGGAAAAACACAGTTCGGTTATTCTGCAGCCTTGGCATTTTCATTTTTTCCCTTTGTTTCACGAAAGTGTTAAATGCACCACCAAGGATACCAAGCAATATCATAGAAGTAATGCAGGATGATGAGCAACTGTGTCCCATGCCGGACTATGTATACGAAAACGATATTATTAAAGAGTGTCGTAACGTAATATATCCTGAACCCGATGTGGCAAGTGATTCTAAACAGAGGGATGCGGTCTTGTGCACAATATTCTACGATACATGGTATAAGGTTTGCCAACGAGATCAATCGCAGATGCCATTCAACAGTACAGCTTCGTTCCTCTCGTACATTCAGAAGTTCTCCCCCAAAAAGAGCGATACGGATGCCTTCTGCGATAATATTAAGAGCATCAAATTCTCATACGACAAACTGAAGCCATCACTGGCGCACGCAAATTTCGATAAACCTAACGTCTGTTACCCAGTATGTTTCGAGGTGAGCGGAAACTTTGTACCGCTCTGCGGAATTTTAGCCTGGAGCAAAAGCCTGGACGACAAATCCGAGCAAACGAACAAGAATGCAGAAGCAAATAAGGCAAAAGCATTTGAGAACACGCCGGCCCATCACCAAGTACAAGAATCTAGCGTCCCGGCGGACAAAAATTCTAAGGAGGAAGCACAGGGAATTCATGACGATAATACAGATAAAAATGTTAAAGCTGATGGAATTAGCGCCGATGCAGCAGTGGCGAATAGCGAAAAGATTCAAGCTAAGCCTGTAAGTGACGTAGATAAAAAAGTTAAATCTTCCATAGAGAAGCCTGAAAGCAAACCTGTTGGTGAAGAAAATATTGCTACGGACAATAAGGCTGCTACGTCGAATGAGCAAGTGCCAAACAATGAGAAAGAAGAAACGGTAGAAACATTGCCCAGGGGCGAGACAAAAAATGAGGCACAGGATAAAGGTGAAGGTACCAATTCGCATGTAAATACGGGTACGAAGGTAATCGAAAGCGATGATATCGAGGGGAGTAAGAAGGAAATAATATCACCAAATACCGATGATCATGATAATTCTAACATTCAAGACGATTGGAACCACTTGGAAGATGATAAATTACAGAATGGTACTGTTTAGCTTGCATTCAACGTTTCTAATTGCACATATATTATGCCAGTTATCAATTCTAACTATATTCTATTTTCAGATCCAAACGACGACCAGCCTAGTTTATCTGACCCAGGTAAAAATTACATGCGCTGAACGAAAGAGTCGGCTCCTATGATCATTCGTTTTCCATGTTTAACATATTTTTCCGTTGCAGTCGATCAAAGTCAAGGTGTACCTGAACCGTCTGAACGGAGAGATATCATATCTCGATATAGTATCAGGACAGACGAAGATTCCCATTTTTTTACTTACTTTACGATAGTCTCCTTAGTTTCAATCGCTGCTTACGTTGGTTATCATAATAAGCAAAAGGTAAATTAAATGTTCGATCTGTTTCTTTGTTTGTCCGAGCTGCGATACATCGTTTATTTCTGCAAATTAATGTTTCAATGTTACAGATTTTAGCTATTGTATTAGAAGGACGAAGGTCACGGAATAGTCGCGGTAGACGACGACCAAGCACAGCTAATTATCGCAAATTAGATTGTACATTAGAAGAAGCTGTTACGTCCCAGTGCGATGCGAACGTTACCCATGTCATATATTAATGGATGCAATGTACGGGATACTTCGAAGCAAATGTATAATAGCCCTCATGTAACATATATTTTGTATTCAAGTATATTTCCATTACAATATGAGCTTATTTTTAAGAAACGAATTGTTTCTTAGTGTTTTCACTGTATGCTAACGCATTCGAACATATTATTAGCGCACGGTACAACGATCAGTTGTAAGTTAAAGTAGGAACTTGAAGTTGATACCTTGTAGTTTATATTGAATAATTAGTGCTGTTTTTCAAAAGTTTTCGACATCGGTAATTCCAATTTTCTGTTTCAGCTCGTTGCTTTTGTGTTGAGTGAACACTTCCCAGCATGTACTTTATGTTTGTGTTATTTCCGTTTTCATCCAATACCTGAAGCCTTGATTTATTTTGCAAAATTGTATCACGTTCGTGTAATTACAAGCGAATGCATTTGTTGATTTATCATTGTATGCGTGCGTACGAAAAATTAGAGCGAAAAATATTCGAAAAGAACGTTAGACTCCCGCGGGTACGTGAACTCTTTTCGGTTTAATATTTATTTTTATCCTCTATAGCTCTAAATTTATGCTTCGCAATTTAATAGAGGGAACAGTATGTTCATGCTTTCCGTATGATTCTCTTTGATTAGAGGCTACAATTTCATTTACAGTTTTATGCTTTAAATACGTTCATGACATTCATCTAGTAATAATAATATTGTTATTCGCGTTAGCGTACTTACAATTTAACTATTTAGCATAAGATAGCATAGTTTTTATACAACCGATCATTGTTTTCATCGATTTCTTTTTCATGACATATTGCTATTATTTTTTTAGCTTAAAGCTCGTTAAGCATAAAATAAGTAACAATGAAATCGCATACATATATTTTCACGAAGAGTTCCTTCGATTACATATACATATGTATATTGCAGTATTGATACATAGAAATTATCCGTTTTGTTCTCCATATAGCACCAGACTAAGTACTATATGTTACGAGAAATTTGTAATCCTCTGCACGATTTGTGACTCGTTAAGTTAAAATGCAGTACCAATGACGTCAGAAGTATGTAAGCAATACAGGCCCTTATGTATGCTAGGTTTAAGTAATTTTCGTGCACAAAATTCACAGGTGTTTATATGCATTAATATGAAACCCAAATCACATCAATTAATTATCGTATATACGTTGGAAATTGTATCAATTTATGATACTTTGTCAGATGATCGCATATACCGTCCACTTGTACACGGATATACTATGAAAATGTTATTGTAAGTACCAATATCGAATATGTAATAAATTTCATACAAAAAAAAAAGCAAACTAATACCATCAATGCGTGTACTTCGTATATCACAAGGATATTGCTCGCATTAGCAATTATTTGTTAAATATTTAACATATTCAGCCGAAGATATTTGTTACAGACATTTAATGAATTATGGATACTTTTACAACGGTTCAAACAGTTTCATTAATAATATGCAACAAAATTATATTGTGTTGCACAATAAAAATTAATATTTTCGCACACTGTTGACCAGTCGTGAGTATATTCATATTTTAACATGCACCGATTTATGCAACAATTATTACAAAATTATGTAATTGCTGAATAGTGTTTGTTTAGTTTTCAATTTAGTTTAATTTCAGTTACAATATTGGTGTTCTTAAATTTTGCAAAATGAAGAGTTTGAAATAGCCGTTGGCGCGAATTACTTCTTGTATACAATAGCTGATCAATAATAATGCGTTAATGAATAATTCTTGACAAATAGAATTCAAATTTCCACAAAGCAATGATATGTACATGTATATTTTTATCAGATCACAAATACAGTAGAATCCCGATTAACCGAGGAGTTGTGATTTTCCAAAGTCTCCAATTTTCTAATTATAATTAAATTCTAACTTCAAAATTAATTATAAACCATCCGCTATAGTCTCGAGTCAAGTCTTTCAATAACTGGGAAACATTTCTTTCTAATCATTCCTGCTCAATCTAAAAATCATTTAGTTCGCCTGTCTCTCAATTAAGCCGGCACTTTGTATTTATTACTTCGTACAATAGCATGCATCTTTGGTTTGTTGCAATATCCAATTTAAATGCGGGCCAACCCTCGTATAAATTGAGACTGCTGGAGTGCTCCCGCATTTGTTTATATCCGGAATTATACCTGTTGCACAATTAAATTTGGTATTAATTCGCTATCTTAATGTGTGTAAAATATCGATTGCTACAGATTCAAATCATCGCAATGAAATGATCGGGATAAGATTATCGAGGGTGATTAGTCGAACAAATAGAAATACTTAAGGAAGATTATGACACAGACGTCATACTTACCAACTAGATCATAAACTCCCGCATATGAACGATATTGCACAGAAGAGCCAACGTCGTTCTGCAAAGAATATTTAAACCTGTTATTCTCGCAGTGTGTCGTAAAATTTTATTATACAGTAAAAGAATAGATAAATATTTCCTATTTTTCGTTTAGTAATTTGAAGCTATTCGTATAGCCTTTCTTCGCATAATAGTTCTTCAGTAGTTCGTATTATTTGGGATGCGTTTAATAAAATTTTGTCTTTACGAATATACGTACAATATGTACATATGTATAAGAAAGTGAAGACTGAATGTAATTGTACTTTAATTATATAGAATATAGAACATAACAGGACAGGTGGCATTCTTTCGTATAAAAATAAAAACAAAATCTAGAATAAAATTGTTTAAGATGAATTTCTGGAGGAAAGTGATTTAAACGATTTGTCGATATTAACACACTTAACTGTATTTCTTTATTTAATTAAGTTTGCTATAAAACTTTGCTTTTGCTTGCACTTTTATGTTGGAACATTTTCGTACTGTGACACCTTACCTTCCATTGAACTTATACTTGCAGGGTCATGTTAAAGAAATAATTTAGGAAGGGACTATATAGTGTAAATGTCGTGCAGCTGAAATAGAGAAATCCTTTTTCTTTTAAGCAATTATAGTATTCAAAAATATCCAAGCATCAATCCACGACTCCTTGCTTCGTAGAGAATGGATCTTCAAACGTGAACAAGGATATCACTTTCAACAATTTCTTGCATTATATAAATTTAAACTGACAAGAAAGCATTCGATCATAAAATTCTACATTTCATGGTATATTTTTAGTTTAGTCCAATATAAAGAATTCATCCCGGCACTGTTACACCGCCTACTCGTTTCCACCCTGTACATTATGTAAAAACTGCGTACCTCGCATACGATGGAGCTTCCACCTAATACACCGACGCAACCGGAATCATTATGAAAATTCATGGTATTAATTCCAGACCGTATGCATTCATTGTGACCTAATATTGGAAGGCCTAGTTTTCGCGGCCGACACGTTTGATTATTATCGTTCCCATCAATATTGTTTGCCGTCCAGCCCACCACAGTTCCAACCTGTCCAAGATATGTCGAACCTGTAATTTCAAAATTGCATCTGTCATTTAAATAATTTACATTGACGAATGTACTTCGGCGATAATATTTTTGCAATCTCCACCTCCATATTTCAAATAAAAAGAATCGAATTAACTCGGTATTTGTCACTAAAATGAGAACAAAGAAATAAATCTGATAAACTGTGGTTCAATCCAATCAACTCCATACACTTTGCTAATAAAATCGTACAATTCATAAAAAAATAGTGGTTTTAGCTTTGCTATACCTACTGTGGCACAGTACTGGCCATAAGTATTGACCTATGGCGCTGGATTTTTGTATTACTTTTATTAGAGGGTCAATTATCCGTCAGTATTTCATTGTTATTTATTAGAATCGTTTGTAGTTATATACATACCTAATATACATACATATATTTAAAACAAAAATTGTTTATGACATACATTAAAAATTACTTTCGTGTGGATTTATTTAATAGAATATTTTAGCTGGTTCTTTATTATACTTTTTTCAGGTTTCAGTTTTTATAATACTTCACTAATTCCTAGCATTTTTTTATATTGCAAGTTTAATAAATCTCCGAAAATTTGATGTCCAGCTATTTAGGCCACAAATAAAAAAGAACATTCGGAATTGTATGGAGTTCTAAATATTTTCCAAACTGCATATATCTATCCTAAAAAATAATTACTGTTTCCGCATTTAAAATGACTCCAACCCGGAACCATGTTTTGCAAGGAAACGTAAAAGAGAAAGTACGAAATTTCATCAGTGGCTTTCATAAAAATCCACGAAATAAAGTACGCACCTGGATTTGGCAAACAGATAGGGGATACTCTTCTTTCCAATTTAATCGGTTGGCTCAGTTTCACCAACGCCAGGTCATGAGCACGCGACTCTGTATTATATTCGGGGTACAAAGTCAAAGATTCAACGCTGACTGTAGTCGACGAAACATCATCGTTGCATCGATCGTACTCTCCAAGAGACACTTTTATCTCTGGCGCGGTTACGCTGTAAAAATTGGTAATTTACTGTTCTACATACACACGGTTATCCCTATCAGTACCCCTACAGTGTTGTATTTCTTGCGTAAACGATAATCAAGACCGTAGCTGTACAAAAAGAGTTGAATTTTTCCATTGATACTTCTGTGGACTGAAAATTGTAACTGTAAGTTACAAAAATGATGTTTAGTATGCTCGGGAACGATGAATATATTATTTGTTAAAATGTTACGTTGCCCATATAGACGTTCACAATGTTTCAGGGCACGAAGCTACCAGCTCGTGCAAATCTTTGCAACTAAACGATTTTGTAAAATTCAATTTACTTACTATATTCCATCAATTGACACCCTGTTACTATTTCCTTTTCAAAAATTAAAATCATAATTCTACACGAATAATGGCATTCAATATTTGTCAATTCTTGCTATTCTCTTATGGCAATATTATTTACCGAGGCTCAAACACTTGTTGTGAAAAGAAACAGCATATATATACAGTGACTCACAGGATCGTTCAGATGTTGTAATATTTTCAATATATTGACTTCATGTTTGTGTCACATTAATTTAACTTAACTATTAATTTCATTTCATTTAACGTTGCTACGTTTGTGCAGATCTAATGAAAATCTTTTTTACTTGTCTCACTGAGTACGTGGTTAAATTTTAAACATGATAAACACCTGAACCCCTCGTGGACAAATTTCTGAGTTACTGCATATATGTATTTTAGAGCAATGTCTAACGTCGCGTAGAAAATTGTTGCCTTGTACTAAACTCGAAAACCTTTAGGACACTCTGTATACATTAAGTAATTAACGTGGTGGTCGTTTACAAACCTTAGAAGTTGGCTAGCAGACGTTAGAACGTAACGATCGTTTATCAGAACTCCACTGAGGTGTAATTGCGATCTCAGGTGAATATTCGCAAGCCACGGAAACTCGTGTGCTTTCGTGTACTCTCCGCCGTGGAATCGTGATTCACCTGATCGATTTGGACGTCCACAGACTACAAAGAAAGCCGCAAGTATTTTAATCATACTGAATAGAAACATTTGTATTCGGATAAAAATAATAGGAGATCACTTACGACAATTGCCACAAGCTTTGAATCTGCCGAACAGAAAGTCCAAAACACCACGAGTTTCTCTCAAATCATCATTCTGAATGTCCTGATGGAAACAATAGATAAATTTTGAATGTGTATACAGGGTGTTCCATTTAGCAAAATAGCCACCTCGATATATCCTTTAGTTTTGAGGATACAACAAATATTTGATGTACAATTTAAATTATATTAAAGGACGAATTTGTTGCAAAAATTTGTTTTCCTCACAAGGCTATTTTTTCGTAGTCTTTAGGGTCGTCGGTATTATTTTGTACATCAGTGTATATTTTTCTCCAATGTATATTTGTAGCTATCAACAAGGTCAACCCTTCCTTTATCATGTATATGATTATATTTATATTTAGGCGCGTCATAGAAAATTGAACGGTTCCGAAAATTGCAATTAAAATGTTTAAAATACAAGAAAATAAGTAATACCGGAATTGACAACTATATTGCAATAACGGTTCACATAATTTTCTACTTTAATAATTATATAAATTGACGCATTCAGGAATATATACGTGGCAGGACAATAAAGTGTTACTGTATCATTTATCATAAATAATATTTCGTTTTCATGTTTCATTTGAACAAGAAACACGTGCATCGCCTTTGATGAAATTTGGCACGTGCCTTTCTTAGGGACGGACGTTGATATTTGGGGGGTTGAAATCATTCTTCAAAGTTGAAGGTTGCAAAACTATTCATCAAAGAACGTCGGGACCAACTGACGGTACAGTAAAAATGATGAGCGCGAAACGTGCGTGGTTGTTCGCAAGGGTATATTACTAATACTTTATACGCAGTATAACATTTTTTTAAAAACTGGAATCTCATGAAGACATGTACCTATTCTATATTTTGTAAAAGTACAATTCATTGAAGAAGTGTCGATGTTTAGCTACCTGTAGGTCTTTATTAATTAATTTATTAATGCACGTCCTACAGTTTCCTATTAACGACCTAAATTACCCGAAAATCGTTATTTATTAATTTAAATAATGTTTCCTGTAAGAATTATTATAAATGTATTCGTTCGATACTTTGGTGAATTCTTTAATGCCTGTGCTGTCTTAGGTATCCTTATTCAGTTTGCATTCATGACCGGTATTGGAACTGTTTGGATTCTTTATTCAGTGCTTTAAAAAATCTGTTCTCTTAAAAATCTTGATAACTGTAGGGGATGTTAATAACAACATTTCAGCCATTTGACAGTGGCGATAGTCTATGCTCTAAGCCAAAAGCAAATTGCAATTATTAAATTCTAAAGCTTGCAATTAGAAAGATTATAAAGAGTATTAACATGGCAACGATCAATATTAATGAGAATTCATCAATAAATGAGAAAAATATTGGACACGTTATAAAACGTTATTTTTTAATTACTTTCATAAGTATATATGTAAACAAATTTATTGCATTAATAATAAAAATATTATAATATCTAACACGCTACTAAGCGAGTGTACCCAAACGTTCAACACTATGTTTCCTCAATTGCTACGAAGCGCAATGACGAATCATTCAACACAAGACTATAAAATTAGGATCGCTTACGGATGTATCAGGCGCGTCGCAGCGAATCGATCCTGTGGCGACCATCGACAGGACGCAGACCAGGTAATTGACGACAGTATACACCTTCATGGCTTTTCATTCGACTGTCGAAACGGTACTGGTCTTGGCCAAACGTTCGGTTTGTTTTCTATAGCGGGACTATCTTTGCCCGCATCCCGAAGAGTCCAAGGCTTCTTCCTGAACGCCCAATCTACAAGCGTGCGGTTCCTACTCGAGGATGGTGATTTTGTTTTTGCTCGTCTCATTTCGGTCTGAATTACAACCGGTCGGTAACCGGTCGCCCGATACCGTTAGGCGATTTCAGGTGTCGGCTGATTGGATGATTGGGCCAACCCGTGAAAATGGAATATGTTTGTTATGTGTTAGGTCACAAGTAATGCGGCCTTTCTGACCGTTGTGTTCGAGTGAATGGAACTCGTCACGATTATCGCTGATCTGTTTGGCATAGAGGATAGTACAAATAGGAAGCTTTAGACATTGTCGTATCAAAAGTTCGCGAGTAGATTGAAGAATGTTGTCATTGTAAACTTTTAAAATGAACGAGTATTATATTAGTTATGTGAGTATGACGAATGAAATAACGCAATTGTGGAGTGCATATTTGAGGCGTGGGAAGAGATTATTAGCGGAAGCCAAGGTGAAGGATGGATTGTAAGGAACTTGAAGCTGGGAAGTATAGTTTCAAAGATGAAGCTCGTCGTTTCATGAGCTATTGTTGAACAGAACTGTAATAAATTGTTGAAAGCTATGTCCAAAAGTTGAAGTTTCGATCCATTCTTAATAATACGTAGATAGTTGTTTATCTGTACTTAATATACGTGTTAACAGAATTGCAGTAATTATGGAGATGTCGTTGGTTGTTTGCGTAAATACGAGAAAATTGAGGTGATCTTGACTTTTTATTGAAAAGAAACATTTTTGGAAATATCTTATATCCATTACAAATCTGTAGCGGACTAAAACTGACCAACTTTTGCCTGAGGCACATCATTTCTTATCAGAAATGGTTGAATATAATGGTTAATCTTACAGGATACACCTTATCAGTATCAATAATAATATAATAATATAACTTTAACATATTTATTGTATAATTTATATTATGGAAGTATTCATTGAGAGCTTACTTTATTATTCTAATGCCTATAAATAAATGCTACTCTAATGCTGCATTGATTGTAAATAGTTTCAACTTTGCATTTCTTTCATTTTCGTAACATATCAAAGTCGCTAATAATTTACCATTGTCGATATTAAGGAAAACGTAAAATACAAAGAGGATTTGAGTATTCATAAATATATGCACCTTAAGCAACGATTAATTTCGACGCCTGACAGTCCATTCCGTTCAAAGAAATTTTCAATTAAAT
Organism: Nomada ferruginata; assembly: GCA_963583965.1. Taxonomy (NCBI): domain Eukaryota; kingdom Metazoa; phylum Arthropoda; class Insecta; order Hymenoptera; family Apidae; genus Nomada; species Nomada ferruginata. The sequence goes on from OY757223.1 coordinate 7,665,451, forward strand.
AAAAAAAAAGGTTAATTCACTTCGAGTATAATCTATTTAAATTTCAACGTACTTTCTTAAACGAAAATTCTATTCAATGTAATATTTTATTACACAGATTTGAATAAAAGTATCAAATTCTGTTAATCTCATTTTCAATATCCGAAGCATTTTAAGAAAACACGTCGCTATTCTGGCTTTTCACGATTAATATTCAAAACGAACGAACATCTGTATCATATGCTCGGTACAGCACTTCGGGGGGAAATACAGTATAAATCGAATACAATTACTTAGCACAGATAATTATTATCTAACAGAAAAATCCATTGGTTTCACTGTTGCTAGATGTAACGACCGATCTCAATTCTGGTCGCAGAAGCAGCCTTCCCGTGAATGGTAAACAATCCAGTCTATATATCGAGTGATTCTCGTATAAACGCCAGGATATCCTGGTCGAGCACATCCATTTCCCCAAGATACAATGCCTATAAGCTCGTATTTCTTGTCCTCACGTTCAGCTATGAGTGGTCCTCCGCTGTCACCCTGAGAAATAGAAAACGGAAAATGGGTAAGCAATGTTCAACAACGATATTTACAATTATGTAACATCAATGTAATATAATACTATTAGATATCTACGAAACAAAATTACACGGAATATAGATTATATGCAGGTACTACCATCGCTATTAATAGTAATATACATATTAGTACAAATCATCGACATATTTGTAAAATTTCAATAGATATGTATAGCGTATAAACGATCTCACTAAAAAGCAAATCATTGAACTACATAGCTACTGCCCTTAAATAATTTATCAATGGAAATATAAGAAAGATGTCATCGATCTTGAAATAATATATCTACATATGTAGTATATTTCGCAGATATTTCCTTCAAACTCGAAGCAACCGATCCCCGCAAATAGAATAACGATATTAATGAGATAAACATTTATGTTCGAACCCCCCCCCCCCCCAAAAAAAACTCGTCCATCAGCGTAATCTTCCATCTGCATAAGACGCAAATATATCTAGCAAACGTAATGGTCGCCAAGGGACAGCAGAATGCGACAGATCTTCCGAAACCCACCTGACAGGAATCTTTTTTGCCTTCGCGATATCCGGCGCACATCATGTTATCGGAAATCATACGCGGGCTGTAGCTGGTGTTACGACAGTCCTGAAGGCTCATAACCGGCACCTCGACTTCCTGCAGCAGGCAAGACGGTTTTCCATCCTCCTGCAAAGTGCCCCAGCCGGATGCGATCGCTTTTGTCCCAACGTACAGGTTATCTGAAAATATTACAGCCGCCCGCATATTCAGCAATGCAAACATCCACAGAATAGAAAGAGCAGGAGCAAACGTTTCGATGGAATGCGGACAAATGTATCCGATGTAAGCACATACATACATACGTACAGATGTATGTAGGTATAGCCAACGGGCTGGAATATTTTGCATTAAATTGTGCGCATTGGATCCACTTGCACTTTTCACCTAGCCGCTTGACACGAATTACGCAATTCGGTAACAATTATAGGCACATTTTTGCATCGAGTTATGATTCGGCGTGGCCGGTTATCGCACGGTTACACGAGCGGAAGGTACCCGTATGTTGACTAATTTTGTGGCTGCAATGCAGCCGCGCAATCAATCGGCCAATAAATAACACGAACATTGACTGGAACGTGTAACGATAGGCGATGTGTCGCCGCAACAGCTCCCGCTAATGGGATTGTTTTACATTTCACTGTGATATCGTTGCGATGGATCATTGTACACAGCGTTTCACAACTGTACGATTATAATAAGATTGCCGTAGTTACGGAATAGCGGTGAAACGGTTTTTTCGTATTTCTTTCTTGTACGCGTGAAGTAGTGCGATGTTTCTTGGGCGAAAGTAAAGTTAGTATTATTGCTTTTGCCAAGGGGTTAAGTGGTCTTTCAATTGATTTATATTTCCGGTATTTATTATTACGAATTTCGTAGAAATTATCTGATTTAGCAACAGGCATTGTTCAATTTTTAGTTAATTATAAGAAAGACAGGCAACAATTTAATTATTTATGTTGGAAAAGTTCGTACTAATTAGGAGTTTTTGTCAATAGCGATGCTACACTATTTTCGTGAAACTTATTCCATTTGTTATATTTGTTTCTTATCCCGTACTGCGAGTGTCACTCGTTATTACAAATCAGGGTGTTAATAATTACCTACATTGATACCTGTGCAAAGTCCGGTAAACTGGTTGCCAGGCAACAACGTTTAATAATAACTTAGAAGGCTGTGATACTTCGTATAGATATTTCATAAAAGTTAACAAATTCTCGCGGGGAAGATCCAATATCTGCGTTCGGATTAAATAAACGATACTTTTCCTAAAATCCTCACGCTTCCGCTCGCGGCGACAGCTGCCACGAATATTCCCACCTAGAATGGTAATACTAACGACAAGGGGTGATAAAAGTCTCACCTCGTACCGATGGTAGACATATTGGTCTTATAGTGTCACTGAGGGGCACTCTCTCGTTAAGACGCAACAGGGCGATGTCGTTATCGAAATTCAGGAAGCTGAAGTCACCTGTCAACACTCTGACCACGTATCTTATTTCCGATCCCTTCTCGATACACCTGTCGTGTTCCCCGAACGAGACCTTGACCATGAACCACATGAACCTGAAAATGAGACTAGGAAAGCTGATCACAATGGATTGGCAGTTTAAGTGGAGATTGGGGAAGATTTTGTTCAACAGAGTCCCTGACCATTCAATTAGCACTCTTCTCGTTATAACGCTAAAACATAAATGGCAAATTGTCCTCGGCTGTTCAAATTATTACTGAATACGTAGACAACCGTGCATGGGTAGTACAATTGATTTGTTGTTCCATGTGAAAATTTACCATGGCGGTTGGACAATTACGTTCCATTTCAATGCCGTTTAAAATGTGTGGAGCCTACTCACATCGCTTGTATACTTATCGCCACTCGCAAAACTGGTGTCCAATTTAGATGAAAAATTCTACATATTTGGCAAAATAATGAAAGCTTTAACGAATACGATAACGCAGTATTGGCGAAGTATAGCGGGAAAACTTTAACCCTTTGCCCCATAATCGGGTCTTTTTTTATTCATCGCAATCTTATTTATCTAGAAACTAATGGAACTGTGGATAAAACTATAATGACAATATGCGAATATGTTTGTTTATTTATTTGACAACCTATTGAAAGCCTATTTTTCATGAATTTATGTATCGCACTTTTAATAAAAGTTGAGTGGCTGAGTGCATAGCCAAATGGAACAACGCACGTGTAGGTATCTGTGAATGAGTTTAAAAGTGAATAAACTTTGTTACTAAAATTCGTACTGAGCTCTCGATTTTACTAAAACTTTGTTGCAGCTTTAATTCGATGGTCAGGGGTTGTAAGTACAGTTTATTGTATACGTCGTGGAATTTTAATTACTGGATTTTTTATCACTTTTCTTTTTTTCAACTTTAACTTACCCCTTGACGCAATGAGCTGCGGTAAGAACGTAGCGATCGTTTATTAATGCTCCACCGCAGTAGAACTTATTTAGGTATGAAAGCCTGGCCATCCATGGGAATTCATTCATTCGTGTTGCTTGACCACCGACTATTCGACTCTCTTCGTTTCGCAGGCCACAACCTAATTATTTTAAATAGTTGTTGTATTAGCAGACTGATTGCCTTGGCCGGGAAAAATCATGTTATTTGTCGAATTAAAAGTTAAATACTTTAGTGGAAAAGTTCTTCAGACTTCTACTTCAGTCACTAATAAAATTGTTTTTATTAGTGGTTTTATAAGTGTAATAAATAGAGAACTGTTAATAAGTGTACTTGCAATATCGACTAGCAGCAAGTGAAATGGTGTGTTAATAATTTTATTTATTCCAAGGGATCTTCAGAAATATAGATTATTTTGTTTACAGGCAGTGATGATTAATTTGATGTTATCATTAAGTATAAACGCAAAATATGAAGAAAAACGGGGAAAATAAGTAAAAAATATTGATCTGAAATATATGTATATGTTTTTATTATTTCAAAAGATAATATTGCCAAATGGTAATGTATTATTCGGTATTATAACTATACTTATGTATTTTACAAACAGTCTCCACAAAACTATAAAGTTTAGTTTTTCAATTACTAGTAACTGTAATTAGAAACGTAATTCGTGAATATATACTACGATTATACGAATACTGAACTTTTAAGAATTATTAGTATTTATAACGATATGAACAAACAATAAGGATCGCTTTGGTTTCACAAATTATTAATAATTTATTTGCTTGGTATTGTTAGGTAAAATACATGTAACTTTACTTACTGCAATAGCATGGTGCAGGTGTCTCCACAGCGGACGGTGGTTTGTTACCAAAAATACCCAAAAAATTTTTCACCCTTTCACCAAAGGTGTTTCCCTAAAATTTTTCATATTTCTAAATAAGCAATTTTATATAGTATACTATTTTATACATCCTATTTTGCCAGAACATTTATTATTGAAGTCATGTCATTTCACGATACTAAAATTAATTCCATTATATTTATGCCATGCTACCCTAAATCAAAAAATATTTCTTTTATACAATCTGTCGTAAAGATTAATAATAAAAAGAATTAAGACGATGTGGAAAACGTCGTATTATAACAATAGCAACGAGAAATATATAATCTATTTAACTAAAACACTTGCTTACGTTAATCAAAATTGTAATCATTTCGAAGCAAATATTCATTCTTTATAAAATTACACATTAGTTATGTACCTACTTAGATAAATGATATACGAAAATCAAATACACGTAGTAATAAATAAATGAAAACCTTTGCATTCCATGCCACGATTATCGTTCCTTTTTATACAGTTTGTGTCTAACAATTGAATCAGATTATAGTAGTGTTCTAATTGAAAATATCTTATACGATAAGCAATCGTAATTCGTGCTTATTTATACATATTAGTTTTTAAATTATTTATACAAAATGTCCTATATCATTCCATTATATCCATTATGTCCTAAATCCATTATATCATTTTTGAAATCGTAGTTATACATTAATCCTAAAGAAAATTCGTACACAACTTTATCACCCTGTTGCACAATTGTTTCACAAGTGCATCGATGCATCTGTGAGGTGAAATAGCGATCTCCCATTAACAAAACCATATGATTTTCTTCATACGTAACGATTTTTTTAATTGTTCTGCGTACAAAGGGTGCAGGTAATACTATCAAAAATTCAGTACACAGAAGTAGCGCATTATTGTACTCCATAAAACTTGCAAAACCATACCCAGCATCGCCGAAAGCATTCAATCTACTATAGCATTTCTAAAAATGAATTATTTCACATTTTCTTACGATCCCAATTTTACCCCTTTGCCTCCCAAAAATGACCCAAAAAACCGGTACCCGCAAAACCAATCCCTACGTGGTAAAATTGAAAGAAAACAACAAACAGTTAAAAAGTGCATCAATGCACTGGCTTAACTAATTACACCACAGGACAATAAAGCTTGCCAAGCCATACAAAACTGTCCCTAATTTCTCTTCTATCCTCAATTACCAACAGACCGACACCGTAGCCCACTTGCGAAACTCACCCCCTCTATCAATACATTGCCGATATCACGATTGTAACGTAATTCAGCGCGTAAATGATTCTTACTTGACAGAGGTCCGCGGTCAGTGTCAGGGCGGCCAATAATCCAAGGCACACGGAAAACCTCATTTTCCGTGGACGAAATTCAATCCCTGGTTATATCCGTGGCAATCTGTCGGCCGTCACGATTTCAAAGGAAGAGTTTGATTAATGAAAGATTCGCCGCGCGGGCACACTGTCAGGAACCAGTTACGAACATGTCCCTGACTGGGAGTTACTGCCGCCAGTGTCCCACGGCGACTGAGGACGCCTCAGGTCGAAGAGGTAATTACTATTCCAGGAGAGAAGGAGGGCACAGCCGACTGGTCGGCGACTGGACAGTACCTGACCAGTTCAGGTTCACGTTCAGGGTCGAGTTACGGATGACTGTTATTGACCGTCATCAGGGTCACGGTTGCTTTGAACGATTTTCCACCGATAGTGGCAGTCTCGGTTTTTTATGGCCCCTGTGGTCATGGTACACGGCCGCCAATCGAAACGCAGCTTAGTACTTTTGTTGCGAACATTACACTTGGTTTCGGTGATTTGTAGAACTGCATTTTTTATTCTATTGCACGGGTGGGTGGGTGTTTGTGGTGGTTCTTAAGGAGGGGTGAGAGGAAAACGGGAAATTATACATTAACGTGCTGTTACAGCGAGTTTGGAAAATATTTGTTTAATATAAGTGCTCATTTGTAATCTTATTTGTATTTTGTAATTTGTAATCTACGTGTTTCTTGTTTAAATTAAAGATATTAAATGAAGTTTTAGCTTATACACTCCATACAAGGGTTCGGCAAAAGTTAAAATGATAAAGAAAAAGTTGTTGAATCTGTTCCACAAGTAGGAATTATTTATTAAAATAACCCAATCTTGTATTACCGGAAAACGAATATATGTATAATAAGAAATATACGTTATTTCAAAATTTCTGTTTAGAATCCCGAAATTTTATTAAATCTCTCGCAGGATAGTGCTGGGGAAATGTTTGTTATCCTCGAATACAATAGTTTGAATAGTGGATATATTAAAAATGAGGAAGGAGTTTTCTCATCTCCGTTTTCAAGCAAACGAGGGTTCAAAATGCTCTAGATGATATCTTTCTGTAAATATCGCAAAACGAACAAATAAACAAGTAACACAAAAATATAAATTCATTACACAAGTTAGTGGTAATAAAATAGACCATAAGTGTTTCACTTTCTAAATGAAAATTTTTCATTCTGTGAACGACGTCGTTTTTGAGAATACTTTTTTATTACCCAGTCATCGGCCAAGCTATTGCGACTCGCCTAAACATTAGTGTTTCGAATGTGTTATGCACATTCCATGGGAGAAGACGTTTTATGACTAGTCATCTGTATTTTATTACATGCAAAAATCTTATTATACCCAGGTCTGGCATCTCATCCGGCACATTTCAGGTGTGAGTGCTTCGTCCTAGTAATGTGTTACTCGTTCGGGATAAACAGACACGGAACGGTTCGATATGCACATTAAGATCTGGTTTTTCCACTTTCGACTAAATTGCAATTCATTTATGTTGTCATGCGAAACCTCGAACGTTAGGCGATCGACTGTGGGACAAGAGTCCTTAAATTTTTACTGATTCCACGAGAATTCGTTTTTGTCGATATCTTTTAACGATAGTATAAAAATAGTTGTCGAATAACGTCACGTTATTATTGGCAAACGAGTATGAAATGGTTTAATCAAAGTTTTTCCACAGCTAATCGTAATAATCAATAATTGATTAATACAAATTTGTACATTGTTTGGAACAATCGGGCTGCTTAAGAAACGTTTAAAGTGTCAAATGCCTTTTATTAAAGTACAGAATGTTAATTTAATCAACATTTTCAAGGACGTATATATTATTTTAATAATGAATATTACAGGTGCACAAAGTAATTACATTGGCCATAAATTATTCGAATAACTCAGTAGTGCCAGAATACTTTTGGAAAGTGAAACATTGTTTAATTGATTTATTTATCTGAAAGTTAAATGCTATTTCAATTTAAAGTCAAGGCTTTCACTTGCTTATCGAATGAGTATCGTGGAAACAATTTCTATGTAGATATTAAACAATCCTATTAACATGAACATGTGTTTCGAATTACAGACATGCATTATTGAGAATTAGTTTCGAACACGTACCATGCATCGATGCATCCACAGTCGCTTTGCTTTTATTGTTAGCAGATAGCCGCTGCGTTATGTTAATCGTGGTTCGACAGAAAACCGTTACTCATAGTTATTCCAACAACGCACAGGCGCCATTATATGCAACAAAATGTGTGACTCAAGTACAGCTTGAATTAAACAGTATCTATGAAGATGTTATAAAATCATCCAACAGCAAATATATTAAATAAAAAGCACTTGGGAACACCCATCGTTTCTACAGATTTAACTTATCGCAAAGAAATAATATAGCTCGAGGTAAGTACTTCCATTAAAGTATCGGAAAATATTTGATACACTTCTAACGTAATTCTTATATAAAAGTTTATTGTATACAGTTAAATATCAGTTTCATATTTTTTTATTAATGTAATTGTTTATGCGATATATACAGGGTGTACATTCTAACGGTCTGCATGAGTTTTTACATATATGCGATGGTGTAATGACAAAATTGTATTAACAAAAGATTCATTATATTATGTACATTATGTCAGCATGTAAAACAACTAACAAAGATTTAGGTGATTAAAGTATTTTGAATGAATTTTCATATTATTCTGGTTTTACAACATTGTGGGGGATAGTGAGACGAATTTAATTAGTAAAACTATTTATAATGTATCATATTAAAATATATTATAGTCTGTTTAGTTACAATAGTATTAAAATAAGTTTAAATGCGTCTGAGCTTTCGGGGATCGTGTACTTTTTTTATACACAATCAGTCAGTATCACAGTTTTAGTAAAATTCACTTATGCTGAACACGTCTCAAATACTGCTATCTTAACTATTGAAAACTTAATACTATTATGTATAAGAATCTTGCATTATGGTAATAGTTTTCATTTCGTTTGAAAATATGTACGTAAAAAACTGGACGACACGTTAGAATGAAAAAATATAATCTCACTTTGCGACCATCTCTAATGCAAAATAATTAGTAAAATATGTTTCTAAATAATGGAACGCAATAAAGAATTAGCCGTATTTTAGTGATCTTGATTTATTTGATCATGAATTTTCGAGATATGTTATTTTACGAGTATCACTCTACTTATGATAATATCTAATCAATTAATTTGTCAACATAAATAATAAATAAATTTATAAGACTAAGTGACAAATTTCTATCTGATTAAATTGGTTCTCTTTGAAAGCGTTTTATAAAATATAATTTATATACAGATATTTGAGGCAATCAAATATCTGGTTTTAAATGCTCAGTCCATTATTTTTAATTCTTGCATATACATCCTTCTTTCATATTCGTGTTGATCCAGTTCAGGTATCTTGTTACCCTGGTATACACTCCAGGATATCCCGGTCTCCCACAACCAACACCCCAAGAAACTATTCCTGCAGTTACAAAAATGATAAATGTACATCAAATTAAATTTTACACTACGAAAAATATTTATTTAACATATGTCTTTTGAGGTAGTTCTTTATGAATTTCATTCCAATGATATTTATACAACCACGCGCGAAGTCGCTATAGGTATTTAACAAAATCTGAATTTCTATTGAATTCCTTTTTTGCAGACAATTTAATAGACAAAATGTAGTGTCTGTATTTTCTTCGAGATTAACATGTGCGTCATGTCGACTACCCAGTGGTCAGTAGGTGAAAGTAGAAATTTTTGGTATGCATGTAGAAATATTCTCTAATCTACCTACTACTGCAATAAGTTACATGTAAATGAAGTTGAAAATGTGAGGAATTCATCGGAATTCGTATTCCGCCATTGTGCGTTATTTTAACGTATCTAAATATTTGCCAGTGGGAATAAGACGCACAAGTTTCTCGTTGCTACGTGAAATTACAGAATTCTTTAAGTCATGTCATCGTGTTTTCACTTAATCCTATATAGAAGAATTATTATTTTAGTGACTTCACTTGGCTAATCAAAATCTTGAATGCACCTACATGTTAAGAAAATTTTACGCTTAAAATTATCGTTACTTCTCTGTAATTAAACAGGAAGAAGAAACGAAGATTACAAAGTCATAATTAATAAAAATACAACCTTCGACAAAGACATCCCGAACTTTCAAATAAAACCGATACCTTTATCAATTTTTCTAAATGTTCAGTAATTCTTCTGCGTGGCTTCTACACTGTATTTAACACTAGAACTACCAAGGGGGTCAAAATGACTTGTTTCACATTTCTTGCTTTAGAATTATTAATATATAGGTATCGTTGTAGCAATTTATGATGAGTTTTAATAAGACAGAATGACAATTATATATCTCTATTTAATGTCCATTCAATGACTTTCGTGTTCATAATCTGTCTAACGTATGCTATCTGAGTAATACCAAAATGTATCGGCAGTTCTAGTGTTAATGATAGATCCTTAAAAGTGAAAGAAGAAAACAACGAACAAATAAAAAGTAACATAACGCTCTATATATTCCGTAACACCTAAAACGTGAAAATGTTAGATCAACAGGAAATATTATTTTTCGTTTCTCACCAACTATTTCTAGTCTGTCGCCTTCCTGCACGAGAAGGGGCCCACCACTGTCGCCCTGGCAAGAATCCTGACTGCCTCGTCCAGCGCAGAGCATGTTATCCGTGATACGATTGGCTCGATATTTCATTTTACGGCACTGCGTTAAACTTAGTATCGGCACCTGCACTTCGTGGACTTGTCCAGCTAGCATACCGCCTTCTGTCGTCCGGCCCCATCCGACCACTGTTCCTTCTTTACCAGATGGATCGCTACCTGTAAGCGATATTTAAAATGTGTTTGCTACACGAAATATTCGTAACGTCAATTTTTCTATTTCAGTAATATTTTATAGTTATGTACATATGTATTATATCACTTTGATTATATCGGTCGTTTTGGTGTAATGTTATTAATTTAAACTAATTGTAAGTTGATGGATGTGAAATGTTTCTTAGTGTATTGTTAATTAAATTTAGCCTGTTCATCAGTAATCACAAACTCTGTAAAAAAAGGGGAATATTTGCTGCGATACAGATATATTGAACGTTAAGAATATATTAACCATATTTTTGTATGACTTTTCAGTCTGGAAACATTGCCGAAGATATGATTAAGAACTGGCGAAACTAAAGCGACATCGTATTTTAATTAAGTAAAGCAATATGTAATTTATGTAGGTAATATAAGATGCGCGGCACAGGTGATCTGTTGGTTCAGAGCTAACGTTTGATTGAATGCTTACACTGGTTGTTTTGCTGAATTTTCAAGATCTTTCAAGTAATTCGTGACCCATATCTCATAAGGGTTATTATTTTATTAATATTTCAGTTACTTATTTTTCATTCGACGAAAAATTACTGTTCCTGAAATTAGAGAACTATTCACACACACTCGCACACACGCAGACATAATATTGTCACTAACGTTGTGTTAGTTATTACATTGATATAAATGTCACAAAATATTTTGGAAATCTGTGGAAACACTTTCAAAAATTATAGTTTCTTGTTTTCTGTCTGACAATAGCTATTCGACAGTTCCAGTTCAGCAAACTTTTTCCATTTCTTTGTTCACATGACAATTAATTGTAACTAGACGTGATCACTATGGTATTCTTGTGTGTGATGACATTTAAAGTAACTGAGGATCATTAAGAGCACTAATGTTAATATTTTACGAAAATGATACGATATTTCTGAAGAAACGAAATATATCGGTAAATTTCAGTGCTAAATAAAAATGAGGGCAAAGAATTGCTTCTCTTCTTTTCTTGTGTGTAAAATAATTCTTGGCGATGAGCAATAATGTTAAAAGAAACTATCAATTAGAGATAATAATTAAATATAGTCCAACGTAAGATAATCAACAATGGGGTACATCTGTTATCATTGCATACCTGTTTGTGGTAAACACACTGCTTTAATGGTTTTGGAAAATTTTACAGACTTTCGTAGTTTCAGCAGGGCAACGTCATGATTGTACGAGTTCATATCAAAATTCCTGTGTCGAATTATAGCGCTCACTGCTCTCATTATAGCAGGTCCGTCGCTATTTACGTGTTGGTCGTAATCGCCGAGTACTACACGGATTTTCGAACGCTTTAATCTAGAAAGAAAACGAAATTTTATGTATTATCGTGCAACAAAATTTCATACACAAACTAGCTACTCTCATTTATACATTAAAACGTTAAGACACTGAAGCAGTTAAAAATACAATTTAAAGAATTTTCTTTATCTTTTACGCTGAAATGAATAGATTAAAATGTTACACTATTTCTGTTCAAAATTTTGATTTTAGTAATGTTCAAAGATAAAAGAGAAAAGAAACAAGACAGGATAAACAAATTTTTCATTCACGAATTAAAGAGAGCGTATTGGTTAATCAGCTTGGCTGCAATAACTTATATAATTGTGAATCCCATGCTTCTTTAAAACGCCATTGATTTAAGTTAACAATGGCTTTTCTGTTATCGTTTGGAAGAATGATAAAAATCAAGTCACGTCAATCTTTTAACACTGAGCGAGAGGAACAAAATTTGCAGCAGACAAATATATCAGATTAAAAGTTGCCAAACTCTTTCAGTAATTCACATCTTTTATCAGAACGTAAAAAAATTCCAAACTAAATTCTGCTTCAACTCATCCACATTTTCTACCACATCAATATTACCCTGGAAAAATGACCAAGCAAAGAAATAAAGTAACAGTGTGCCATTACAAGAAACCTTCCACGTTGTCAGCGAACTTTCGCAATAACAATTACATTCTTGCAGCAAGCTCGATCGTCAAAATAAAATCCTAACTGCAATACGAAACTAAGGAAATCGTAGAAAACAACCCTGTGACTTTATGCTGCAATATTATTTTCCTCCGCATACATACATAAACGGAAGAGTTGACTTACCTGCGTACGCAGTGAGCAGCGGTAAGCACGTAATCATTGTTAACGAGGCTGGCTCCACAATGAAAACGACCCTCGTACACAAGTCGCGCAACCCAGGGGTATTTATTTGGGGTTGTTGGGCGTCCACCGACTATCCGATTCTCTTGATTAGACACGCCGCACTCTGAAAGCCAATTCCCCCTTCATTACTGCTCGTTATGTGTCATCATCTTCGCTGGAAGAGTCAGAAGCATCCACGAAAGCTTTCTACGAGAGGCTGTTACATAGAGTAGCCAGCATGCAATCATATGTACTGACTGTTGTTATTACTACTGTCCGTGGTCATGTGCAAATACTGGCGCGTGATGTAACAAGTATGCGATGTCGCATTGGGGAAAGTGATTTTTCAATTGCACTTTCATTTCACGACGGGAGAAAGACTACCGATGTCTATAGAAACTAGATTCCGTGGATTTCTTTTTTCTTCTTCTTCCTAGCGCCGCGTGTCTGAAGAAAATTCATGCCGGTGAAACTGTTGTTCGCGTTTTATTACGCGGCGAGATCAATTTGAACGATCGATTTAAAACTGTGGGCGGCGTTGTGGAAGTTTCCCGTTAATGAATTTCGTTATTTCGCAGACAAATTGTAATAGATTTTCCATTTGCTGTTTGAATTTAATTGAAATATTGCGCGCCATTTCGAACGTTTAATAATAAAGATTAATAGGATTAACGTATTACGAAGGGATTAGGATATTAATTCCAGTCAGAGATGAAAGATTGGGAGATTGAAAAGGGCACGAGGTGGAAGTCGAAGCAAACAAACTCGAAACAGGTTTAATAAAGAAAAGTTCATAAAGAATATTCACTTCAGAATGCGTTTTATATCGCGTGTAATTAATTTCTCTTTAAATTGCCGCTTTCTTATAATAATTATCATTGTACCTCTTTGGACAGCAGGCAGAAAGTCAACTTTGATTGCCGTCGCATTTTTAGTTAATATAATTTCAAATAAAATATGTACCTTGCAAATGTTCAAAAGAGTGAAAAAGAAATTAATAAATCTGGCATTTAATTATTTCAGACACTCCACTGAATTGAATCGAACGATCTCACTTTGTTTATAATCTCATATGGTTTTTGTTTAATTCAACTAGAAAAATCACATTCATAAATCAATTGTATTTAAACAAAATGTATCACTTTCTCATTTGCGTACGCGTAATGGTTAATAATTCGTTTAAATAGCAATAATCTTACCGCATGTGCAATTTCGCGACGTATCTTCATCGTCTACGGTGGTGGATATATCGAGGCCAAATAAATCGTCGAACAAAAACTTGCCCTTTCGATCGAGCGTCGAATTCTTTGTCTAAAAGAAATGCATCGGTCACTCTTCAACGGCATGCTCACTTTCCATTACGAACAATCAGGAGGAAGGATCAGAGAAAGTAACCATGATCTGAATTATGGGTCAAGGCCTGCATCTTTAAAATCCGTGTGTAACACGAGCAAAGCTAGGAAACTTACACGCTACGTACACAAAATTCATTTAATTTAGCGACAGAACTGCAATAAACAAAAGACCAGCTAAGAAAACGCAATTGACACTATAAAAATTATATTTAAAATAATTTCTATTGCGCCGATAATTGAGAAATATTATTTCGTGCATGATATTAATTGGCAAAACCAGATTGCGGTTCCATCCCTTCGAGTTTGGATCAGGAGGAATACATTAAGTCTTAAAAGTTATTGAAAAAGATCATGTAGTCACTAATAGGTGAAATTTTACCCCAGAATATTACTTGAAAGCTGAATTGGAACAATATCAAGGGTTTATATGTAATAAACCACAAGCTTACATTATTGATATACTATATTAACACTCAAGAGATTAATATTACCAGCTGTAAAGCTTGCGAGTAACATTCGAACAGAATTCGTTTGAAACCCAATTTCATTCAAGATAGTCTTCAACCATTAATACTCGAAAAATTTGAAGTTCCAATTGTTCTATACTCCATAAAATAATTTACCACAGAGGCAACCATCTAGCCAATTTCCTCGAATCAAATCAGAAACCAAACCAAGATGTTCTTCCAATCCTCCCAAACTTTCCATCATCGCGCAACGTCTCGCGCAGTCTTCGAACCTCGCCGTTAACAGAAAAGCGTCATTCATTTTCTTACTCACACTATAATCCGTGGCAGTTAACGAATCACCCTTCAGCAGCCTGACATCCAAACAGTTCACGCCAGCAAGGAGCAACGAAACCAAGCCAAGGGTGCAAGCTCCCCACGATCTCATCCTGAGTGTCATCTTTTGATCAACGGTCTCGCGGAAACGTCACAACAGGCTCATCCATTCGTTCACGAAACTTCTCAAACACTTGCCCTGCTCACAGACTTTTCCATGATCGCGCATTATATCGCGCGTTCGCACACACCTTTCCACTGTTTCCCTCGTGCCTCTTGTTCCTCAGCCTCTGCCCCTAGATCCCGTCCAGAAGCTGCACGAGACAGACGCGGGACGTGGTCCCGGACGCTTTCACCGCGCTACCACGAAGACGCCAGACTGACCGGGCAAGAGCAGGCGGAGTAGCGTTCGACGCTGGCGAAGAAAGTTCTTTCACTGTGCCCTGTCGCTCTTCCCATTCAGTATGCGACGCTGATCGCACATGATCCTCTCGTTTCGAAATTGGCAAGATGGTCGCGGCGGCGTGGATTCGTGTCACGCGACCATCCGAATTCTACGATTCCAGCTGCTCGTTCGCTGCTCGCACCCCGATGATCATTATCGAACGATCGGTCGATCTTATTGAGATTGCGCGAACATATTTCTATTACACCGGTGTAGAAGCGGGCCACGTTGTGCCGGCGCGAGCGGGATTTCGATTGGGGGACCGTTTAATATTCCCGTGGCGTTTATTCTGGGTGGAAGTTGGAATTGATTAGCGCTCCGATGGAAACTATTAGAAATTGGTGGCTTCGCGGGGGCGGAATAATTGTGGCGAAATAATTTTGTTTGCGACCGGTAATTAATTGGAATTTCTTCGCACGATGGATGCTACTTGGAGTACTTGTGACGCGGCCGGCTGTCTACGTATTTAGAGCTGAAAGAACCTTTTACCGCGGTCGAGAATCGACCGCGTTACTTTGAATTCTCTCGAACGATTGCCCCTTTCAGCGAGATAAATAAGACACGCTTTCGGAGCCCTTTCAAAAAGTTTCTCTTTTAGTGGTTGCTCGGAAGGCTTGGTAATGCGAACGCGGGCCCACCTTTGGTAAATGAAATCGCGCGGCAAATACGAGTTCGGTCACGGAAAGATGTTATTAAAAAAGTTCCACGCTGCACGATACACCGCCGGGGTTTTACGGTTACCTCGTATCGAGGCATTATTTTGACTGGCATGTGCTCTTAACGACATGCAATAAGAGTTTTCATTCGTAAGGGGCAACGATATGGCAGTTGCAGTTTCGTGCTCTGCGAGGTCGTCGAAAATGTTTGTTAATTGAACGCCTTCGAACTGAATTGTTCTGATAAGGTTAAACGAGTTTTGCAGAAGCTCATAACTTTGTGTTAAAGTTACAAGAATATTTGTGTACTAGTTTTGTCATTTTGTACGAGATGGAGGAAATTTTGTCTGAGGTTGCAAAGAAGGAAATTAAATGAGACCAGAGTATTCTTTTTTTTAATTATTAATGGTCGAGTACCGTATGCCGTATTCGAATTATTCCTTCTCATGGAAAATTATATTATCTTAGCTGTGTGAGAATTCGGGCAAAATGTTGGGACACTAAACCCCATTTTTTAAATAAATTATATTTTCCATTTTACGTTTGTTCATGTGAATGTGTGAGATTGGGCCACGTTGGTATTTAATTACTTAATCGTGGTACATTTAAAAATTCTATGCAAGGGTACGAATGTTTCAGCCGTTTTTGAGAATCCATTCCACTAAAATCTGTAGGTTCTTGTAGACTTTATTATAATGCTCCAGGTAAACATTATCTTTTTTTATAAATTACTTGAACTATGGAGTGTTTCTTCACATAATACAATATTATAGACTTTATGTTATACTTTTCATTTCACATTTCATATTTCATGTTTTCAGAGAAAAAAGATTTCAGAGCTCTTGATTCAAATTCAGTCATAAATATGGTTTCGAAATTTGTAACAAACACCTCGCCGATATCCAACCAATCTGACGGTATATTTAAGCCGAGTTATAAATATAATGTAAGACGAGACAATGATACCTGCCTCCAAGTAATATGACACATGTCCTCAATTATCCTTTCTCCACTTTCTATTATTAAAACATGCTTCACTATTTTGTAACGGATAAACGCCTTCCAAATATAAATTTATGTGATTTTGTGCTGCCCTCCCGCTTCAATTCGGGAAGAATCAGGATTCGTTGGTAACGGTCTGGAGGTTTCACTAACCCACATACACCGTTGAAAGCAAAACGTTTCTGACTACTGACCCGGTTTCCGTTATTGCCCGTTCATCTCGATCGTGGACTGTCATTTATCTAACATCTCGGCGTGATATACAAATTTTTTACTTTATCTTTTGGGCGACCGTTAGTTCATACCGGTTTTTTCGTGACCAGTCATTTTTCTTAAGAAAGATGAAACGTAAGTTGAAGAAAGTGCAGCGTAGACTTGTTTAATTATAATTCCACGGTTTCGTTAATCGTGCAAAATAAATTATTTCGTTAAAATTCAATATTTATATAACATTAAAACGAAGTCCGTGTTTAATTATTGTTATAATTTCAGAATAATATAAATGTGCTTGTAATACGTAGTACTTCTACTGCTGTAATTATTAATGTATTTATAACTAATAATATTTGATTTAAAAAGAAAATGTTCTTCTAAGGTGTATTTCATTTCTGGTTTATTGTTTCAAACGTTGTCTGTCTTATTAAAATTCATATTCCATTCACCCGAGCAATTTACAGTTTTCGCGAAGGCTTCAAGTAATACTTTCAGCTGTTGGTAAACATATTCTTTATTCAACAATTGATTTTACACAGTAACCGCGCAATCACAGAAAATCGGAACTCTTCATGTATACAAATACACTTGGACTAGATCACCTCAACTTAATGCACCTGAGTCAACAGGTGCAATAAATCAACGACACACTACGATGGCTCGATTGTACACAAATCGTAAACTATTTACACATATATGGTCGATATTGACAAGCGTGTTAGCAAATGTTAATGAACTTAAGAACGAAATTAATATGCGCATCGTCATCTTAATACTGATCATACTGTTTCGTCGAGTGTCTCAATACGATTAAACACATTAAATAACAATATTTGTAACATTTGTGTCCACGAACAAAAGCATCCTTATCTTCTAGGTAACAGTCCTTAAAATAGGGATCTAATATTTACGGGGCGGGGGACACACACATTCGTCATCCAAGTGGTCCTTAAGCCATCCAAGATAGTTTGTTAACTTCGTGTAGATGCCTGGGAATTTCGGCCTTGCGCAACCACGACCCCATGAAATAATACCTAGACAATAATATAATTTGAATACACATCTCCCTGTGTCGTAACGCGTGGTAATAGTTTGATGCGTTTCGAGCTGTCATTAATAATGATTTATGGATATTACCGACTAGTTCCAAGTGGCCAAATGTGCCTCTCACGTGAAGTGGTCCACCGCTGTCCCCCTGGAAGCAACGTGAAATTATAGTGGAAAATAATTATTTTTGAACGGCGAATAATAACTTTCTCCCTTGCACAGAATTGAATTATAGAGGTCTGCATTTCTTCGGCAATTCTTTTTATAAAAATACTTCGTGACCGTTGTTAAGAAGGAATTTTCCTGTGCATCAGAATTTATTTAACACGTATTAATAAGGTAAGGGCAGTTGAATATATTTTCTATGCAATTATTTAATTATTATTGTTCTGGATCTTTTAAATATTTATGCACGATCATTATAACCTTCATCGTTTAAAACAATATTTGATAAATTTAATAAATCGGTAACTGTTATATTTATTTAATTTAATATTACGAGGATGGATTTCAAAAATCAGCATTACATAACTGTGTTTCTGGAAATATACAAAACTCTGATTGAGAGAAACGACAAATAATTAATTTATAATCAATACGTAGAACCAGTACCCTTCTCTGCTTGATATTAAAATTAATATTGCGATCGAATTTATGCTTGTAAGAAAAGTTATTGAAACACTTGCCAATATATATACTTCTTCCCATGAAATGAAATCGAATACTTACGAAGCAAGCGTCAAGTTCACCCTCCAAGTAACCAGCGCAGAACATGTTTTCCGTGATTCGATTCTTTTGATATCCTGCCTGATCACATTCCTCTTGCGATAAAATTGGTAGATTAACTTTTCGCAATTCGTCGCTCACTTTTTGGTTCTCTCCAGTTCGACCCCAACCAATCACTGTCGCAGTTGCACCAGTATAATCGATGGCTTCTAGAAATTTTAGAGAATTTGACTTTATTACAAGATTGTGTGCAATGATATGTTATAGATGTTTGTTAAATAGTAACACTATTGGAAACCTTAATTGTCCAGGTTAATCGAAAAAGGGACAGACTGAATAAATTGAGATTCAAGGGAGAGTATTTAAACCAAAATGTTTCCAAACTTTGAATAGTTTAATTAAAAAGTGTAGCGTTTCTTGTATAAGATTTTAGAATTAGAACATGCAATTATAAATATATTATTAGTAGACCTGGTTAATTAAGGTTCGATTTTATTTGAAAGCATCGTTTCAAATTAATCATCCAAGAAGCAAAAGAAGGAAACGTTACATTAAATAATATAATAAATATCACACAGTTTTAAATAAAAAAATGACTGCACGATTATTAAAATGAAATTCTAATATGTCACCTTGGAAAAAAATTTAATATCGACCATCAACATATACGAGACTCTGAGTAAAAAGTTACAATTTCACACATATTTTATATTCGACAGATTTATCTGAATAATTCAGTAAATCTGCTGTTATCGCTCCACATCTTCTCACTTTCACGTCATGCGAATGCACAATTTTTCGAGCCAAACAGTATAACTGTACTCACTGTCTTCGGGTAAACAGGCAGTTCTCACAATACCATTTACATCCACCGGGTGATCCATTTCGATGATAGCGATGTCATTGTTGAATGTGTAAGTATGAAAGTTTTCGTGGACAGCAACTGATTTAACGCGACGAACTATGGCATTTTGGTCCAAGCTTTTTCTGTCGCTGTCTGCCAGGACGAGTTTAATGCTTCTTATGTCAAATCTGGAATTTATCAACACAGTTTGACTTAGAATATTCAGCAATGCCACTTAGCATAATTGTTGTATTGGAGAATATTAATAATTCTATCAAAATTATTTAAATTATTGATAACATAACTTGAACGTAAAATATTTATAACGTTTAATTTAAGAAGATAGCAATATCCCACGAAATATTGAATTAATATTAATATTAATATTTGATTAGACAGCAACTAGAGATGCTAGAACATTATAAATTTATGAACACAAGTATAATATAACATATAATATGTGCCTACAGGTAGGGTTATCGATTAATTGTTAAACCCGTTGAAATGAAAGCGTAGTAATTATTGTCAATATAACGTATATAATAGTGTATTGTTATGTATGAATTTGATGTACACTACAAATAAAAGACGATCTGATTCGATGAATGCCATTGGTTTGTGCTCATACGTGTGCTGTTTAAACTCGAGTGGGGAAAACTCGTTTTACCCTACAATAAAGCCTACATAGAACGTATGTAAATTAGCAATAACACACGATAACTATCATATGTGCTCTTCTCATTACACGAAGGGTAATATTCTTTGAACTAAAAGCGGACTAAAAATAGAATAACCTGAGTGTAAAGATACCTGTACAGTACCGAACAATAATAATGGAATTTTCCTTTTTGAGATAATAATGACAAATGTTATTCTCATTACATGGAAAGCAATATTCTTCGAAATAATAGTGAAACAAAAATAGAATAACATAAATGTAGAGATAGCAACACATATCATTAAGTAATAATAATGCAAGAGTCATATTTAACACGTTCACGCCGGGGCCGATTTTCATGTTTTTCGCTGTGAGGCGAAGCGTCGAATTCACGCTCAATTATTTAAATTTTCAACAATACGGCAATTTTTTCCAGTTACTAAACGAACTATATTTTTGATGGTGAGCGGCGTCTAAACGAAAGTTCAAGCGTGACCCACCGGTGATGCACGCCGCCCGATGGGACAGTCGAGCGTGACCCACCGGTGATGCACGCCGGCGTGAACGTGTTAATATTGTTAATTCTATTCGACTTACTTAATATTATATTTACCAATGAGCTGATAACAACTATTATTATTATCGCAATAGTAATCACGATTAATTATTCTATTCAGTTTATTGCATATTATATTTACCCAAGTCAGATAATAATAACAATAATAATGCATCTTTCTTGTACGAGATGAAAAATTTGGTTTGACTTACTTAATACTGTGTCTACCTTAACGGTGTGCTTTATTTCTATGGTACACTATATTTTACGTAACAAAACTCACCCCTCCATACAGTGTGCCGCAGTTAGTACGTGCTTCCGCGTGATTAAGCTACCGGCACAATAAAATGTGCCTTTGTTGCTTATACTGACGATCCACGGATATTCGTGTACGCTTGTCACGTTCCCACCAACGATCCTCGTTTTCCGGCCCACTCCACATACTGCAATAGATATGTACAAATTGGTGTTACATGTAAAATGCGAGTACATGTATCGATTGCGCTTAAACTCGATTTCGTAGGAGCTTCAAGGTATCTCGAGAAGCTAATTCAACATTCTTTGTAATTTGAAGAAAAGGCTACCGAAATAAGTATCGCATTATCAGTTATGAAAGCAGTTTAATGAAACTTCGATTGAAGGAGTATAAGTAATAATAAATTGATAGTAATCAAAAATTATGGAATTGCTGATATTTACAATTGCAAGTGCGAACGCAAGTAATAATCTATACTAACGTAGAATCATTTTGTTCGTGGCCTTCAAGTTGCGAATGCATCGTTAATAGAAACTTCATAGGCAAATATTTATTTTCAATTTTCGACTGATTTGTTCATAACAATTGCCCTCTTTAAAACTCCACCACGATTACCGGCGCACGGTGTTTTTTTATTCAAAAAACTATGCTAGCCATAAATAATTCTGTGCCCAACGTGCATTATAAAGAAACAGAAAACATTAACACAACTATTCAAATAGTAAGTTGAACAGAATAAATATTATTTGAGAATTGTTGTGTATTATAAAATATATTACGCTTCGAAAATTTCTTATGAACAATCGTTATGTTTCTTAATTACCTCGCTTGTCGATAAGCAGTCACTGACCCAAATACTTACGAGCACAGTATCTTAAAAATATTTTTACTTATTATTTCCACGTGCCTGTATTAGAAACACTTATCTAATCTGTCTAATATAAATTTCTACCAAAAATCCTGCCTAAATTAAAGCTATCCCTCCCTTTCCCTTCTAAGGTGGCAAATTAAATAGAACACATTTACACGCGTTGAATAGTGTTTGTGCGTCGATTGCTACTACGATTACTACGGCGTTCATCAATTCTTAATTACCGCAGTTGTCGCAGACGTTCGGTCTCCTTGATGTAATCGAACGTCCTGAATTAAAATCGATGTACGACACTCTGTCTATCGGTCTCAGATCGTCGACCTCTCTGCTCGAGATGTTATAGTGCCCCTGAACGTTTGACGATGGCAGATTCTTTGCATTAAACCGTGGCGGCTAAAAACAAATTATAAAATCATTGATAAAAAAAGAAGATCGAAATTGTTGCTAATTAATCGAACTTAAAGAGGTAATACAAAAATATGAAAGGAAGTGAATGTTACAACAATTTGTTTGCAAAGAATGCCTCGATACAGTTTGGTTTGTAAATATCGTTCATTACGAGCATCGTTCAGATTTGTATGCAATCGATATTTTGCCGTAATCGGTTACTAGACTTTTGTAATGCTGAAACCGTTGTGTAATTAAATTGCATAATCAAAAACCATGGACGATGGGCGTGAATCTACTACTAAAATGAGTTACGTCTTGTTCGCCTGTAATCCTGGGGTATGAAATCGTAAGTTTCGTAAAGTATCGCGTTCAAATTTAAAGTTCCTTACTTTGTGTGTATGTATATGTAGCTATTTTTGTGGCGGTAGAACAGTACGGTCTCAAAAAAAAGATTTGGATTAAACTTTGCGAAAATGTAATCAATTCAGATGAAATTGTAGTGTTTACTGCGAAAACAGTGCAATGTTTAAATATTATTTAAACATTTTTATAATATACGATGGGTAATAAACTTTAATTTGTATGGTAGGGGTGTAAGCTGTATTATTGAATGTTTTTATATTATTTTAACATAGAAGTTGCAATTATTATTGGATGCATCTAATATTGGGTCAACTGATAAATAATCAACTATTTGTTGATTGCTTTCGTGCCTTATTATTTAAACATTGTAAATTAGATTTTTCTGTACTTGATCACAACATAGTCTTCTTATCGTATGAATAATCTTCTTTCGTGAGAAATGAGGACAAGAACATAGAAATGAATAATATAATGAGTGGATTGTTTGAAAATATCCTGCAATTAAAAAGTAAAATTACTACAGAGATAATGAATTACCTAATATTACCCCCAATACATTTATATACTCTTTGCAAATTTGCACAATAACTTTCTCCGCAGTACTATTCGTCTATTCGCCAGTTGATGCAAACAATTACAAAATACCACGAAAATAAATTGTTTTCATTCCCTGGGAAGTGTGCAATTTATCCTCCTAATAATTCTGCCAAATTAAATTCCCATCTTTTAACTCAAGAACATTTTAACATTACCCTTTTCATTTTAATGTAAATCTTTCTTGCAATATCATAAAAAATGACACGTCCCGTTACTGACAAATGCGAATTATCAGATTTATTATCGCATAATAAAGACAAAGATGTATCGAACGACGATTCAAAGATGCAACTACAACATTGGAGCAATTGTTTCATTACCAATAATCACAGTACCATCTATCCTGACACAGATTCAAAGAAAACGAAGAAGAAGAACAAGAAGCAGAAGAAGAATCACTACTCACCACTCGCGGGAGCGCGTAGCCGCAACAGCTTATCCAGACCAAGATCACGAGTATACGTTGCATTGTAGTATAATAATAACTCAACATATCGCGACTTCTCGATATTATATATAAATATATATATAAATATATATATATATATAATGTGCGGTTCAATTGTCGATAATCGACTTGCAATGCACGCACAGGCGGTATTTTGATCTCGTATCAAACGATATCGCTATACTGCTCGTTGCACGTGCCTATGCCGGGCGTGAAAAGTCTAAAGGCACCGTGGTCGTTTTGCCGTTTTATAGTAAATTATAACTATTGAAGAAGCCGACCCGTTGTCGGTGGGGATCGTCAACCTTGAGTGGTGCGTTTGCATTGGCAGATGTTGCATGTGACAGCCTTTAAATCAGCTGGAGTGTCCGTGTACGTGGCGTTGTCTCACCTGTACAAACGCCCACAACGGGCACGCTCGCAAAAAGGAAAAAGAAGAAGAAAAAAAACAAATTACAATGTTCATACGCAATGAATAACCAGAGGTGTTGTGTGTGTGTTACGCGATCGAACAAGGACCACCAACAACGATCAATGTCAACCAACACCACCACCACCACCTCCGCCGTTTCCACCTCCAGCAACGTTCCGAACCCTTTCGTACGCGTCCTTCCTTCCATCCTTTCGAGGATCCAGCAGACTGGATCAATGTCACTTTCGTCAATCGAAATTCTTCGTGTCCCCTTCGGTCTTCACTTGCCATTGTCTTCGAGCGGCCAAATATTCCTTGATATGTGTAGGGCTCTGTGCGTGTACGCGAATGAGCGGACAAACGGCACGTTAATTGAAAGGGTTTCACATGTCGACTGGGAGCGTCTCGTGGTTGGCTGTGTAAGACGTTTCTGTAGGAGGAGATATCGAAAAGTGAGACTGACCCGAGGATGCCAGGATGTTATACGTATTTTGTGGCTTTGAATGCGTTCGGGACACTTAGGAGGTTTCGATTATTTTTATTTCGACGGTGTCGCAATGCCAATTTATATTTAGGAATTGTTCCCACCCTTTTAGGGAGGTTTTTTATTAAGTTGGGTGGAAATGATTAAAAGAGGCGCAATCAAATATTATAAATGTTGCAGCTTACAATTTGCAAATGAATAGCTGTTTAAGATATTGACACTGTTTTTGTGGAGAATATATTTCAGTTAAGGGAAACTAAATTAATCAGTCTGGATTAACCCTTCTTGAAATGTCGAGCTGTTTAAAAAGTTCTTACTTTTAGCAATTAGAAAAATCTTCCATTTGTGTTAACATAAAAATGGTATTAAGAGGGATTATGGTTTTATTAAATTCAATGATATTAATCAGTATGTATTGGTAGCATTGCGTAATACTTGAATCCTATCTCTGGGAACAGAATACGGTGGATATTTCTTTCGACAGATGCTGACCTTGACAGGAGATTTGTAGCTTTTTTCTTTATTGTATTGAATGTACGAACTGCTTGGTAGTCATTTTATTGGGGCAGAAATGTTGTTTGCTTCAATCTCAATGACTAAAGTCTGTACAGTTCAATTTCGATTCAAGGTTTCCCAACTGCTTCCTTTGAATACATATATTTCCCTGCACTTTAAAAATTCAGTGTCAAGTTCGAGTTACATTGGAATTATATTAACTGCTTTAATGTAAATTGTTCGAAATACATGGCAGAAAATATTTGCGTTGGAGAATTATTTCTATAGCATTTAGATTAGCGTGTGAACAGTATATTAAATGAGAAGAGATTTCCTGTTCACGCTCCTTTAATTTTACCGTGCTACCATTTAGACGGTACCAGCAGGCAATTAGAAAAAGAGAATATTAATAAAATTTTCCAGTATTTATCTAAAAAAAAAATAATATCATACTAGTCCACAAAAATATCCATCTATATTAATCTATGAATATTTACATTACTCAATATTTTCAAATTCGTAGCAGAACTTAGTTTAAATGCTATTATAGCCATTAAATATTAGTTTAAATTCTACATTTTTATCTTATATTTTCACACAAATGGGCAGTTTTCGAACAATATACAGACAAACTATAAACAGAGCAAAAATATTAAATAGATTCACACTTCACCGTACATAATATCTTACGTTCGCTGTAAGAATGCATATTTCATCGAATGCTGCGTATAAATTTTTCAAAATCCAACACCGAAAACAAATACACGTCGGGCAGTTCCAGTTACCCTCGTGAAATGAATAATGTATCGCTTCGAACGTTCATTCCGTACGAATCCCAAAGTTTTATGAAACTTTTGGGGGGGAAACCACGGTGGAGATTCTCGCGGGTTCATGGAACAGTTTCGTGCGAGGCGTAGGCGGTAAAGGTTTTGCTAGATGAGATTCTAAGAAGTTTGTGGCACCGTGGCGATATTACGTGGGTTACCAGTGCGGTTTAAAATCGGGTCAATGTAATAGTCAGTTGCCCTTGTCTTCAGATTCGTAAGGCTGGGGCAAACATTTAACCAGCAACAGCGGAGACGTTCGTCCCGTTTCTCTTTGTACAACTATACCAGCGTTTGGAGAGGGCATCGTAATTCTGTTAAAACCACCAATGAGCGATGTTTAGCTAATTACACGATAGGTGTTTCACTTCGAACCGAACAATGTCGGCATAATTGCTCTACTAAGCGATTCTCGTTATCTTATGTAAATTTGGGAAACTGTGTCAGCAATTTGTGGCCGATTAACCTTTACTTATATTGCTCTTTTTACCAGCGTTACCACTTGCTGGCTTCACATAGCTGTTTGTGTAATCATTGTAATTTCTTATGTGCGAATATAGAATAGAATAGAATAGAATAGAATTTTTTATTTGCTTTTCGGCCTCACAGCCGTGAAAGGGAACTTGCTTTACATTCTTAATTGTACCTTACATTACGTTCTCCTTCATCTGCCTTGGGCTATATTTATTTATTCCTATTTACCTGTTATCTATAACCTTATACTATACACTAATATGTGCGAATATATTTATGTGTTAATTATTAAGGCGCAATGCTACGAAATATATAATACGCAGCACTGCGTTGTTGGTCGAAATTAATTAATTGACCGTTACTTTATGTGTGAAAGAAGTGATATGGAAAATATGTTTTAGGGCGGAGACAATTAAATCAATTTAGCGTAGAAAATAAAATAAATATATTTCGTAATTTAATGTTTCTGATATCAGTTCCGATTCCTCGTCGTACTTATTCAGTTTTATCGCCATTGAAAGTAAGTTAAATTAAGGTTGTCACTCGAGAATACATACTTTTACTGCAAACTATATATTGAAGTAGAGCAAGCAACATTTTTGTGTACATTTATTAATTCTTTAGCGATACTAGAAACGATAGCTCATTTAATCATAAGTAATCCATAGTATCCCACAATATTTATAATCATACAGTGTCCGTATTTTGGCCCCGACAGATCGATCGTGTATCAAAGAAATTTCACTTGAAGGTGTTGCGTACGGGCGCCGCATTCTTCGTGTACCATCGAGTTGAAAAAAAGCAACGGTATTCTTACTTTCACCGCCGGCGAGCTTCCAAAGAGCTTATTGACAGAAATCGTAATTTTCCCAACGCCATTGATCCCGTGGTGCAATCAATTCTGTCCCCTTCCAATTTCGCAACGATTCGACGACACCGATTATTTATTGGCGTACCGTTAAGTTGAATATCGCGCAAGTTTCGCCCGCAATAAGGTTCCGCGATCCGTTCGATTTCAATTACACCGGAAAAAAGGATTGCATTCTTCGTTCAGAGCTACGCGAGGTGCAAACTATTTAACGGCGTATAAAGTTTCTGCGGGTACGAGCATAATTTACGGGATGGACGCGTGGTTTACGGGACAACGAAAAAAGAAAAGAAGAAAAGAACGAGAATGCCCTCGTTGATTGGATGAGAAAGGGAAATACGAGCAACAGCAGGAGGGTCGTTTAGCGCACGAAAGTTTTGGATAATTTATGTTCCTTGCTTGTTTCGATACTTGTACCTGAATTTTCACTTTGTTAATTAGTCGGTTAAATTTTTTATTTGATTCGATATTTGTAGTTCGGCGATTCGAAATTGTATTAATCGGGCCCGTCGTTAAAAGAGAAACCGAGTGAAGGGAAGGTAATCGTATTGGTATAAAAATATTTATGTTAGATTATTTTTGGGATGTTCAAAGGTGTTATACTAGTAATAAAAAATCGGAAAAATAGATTTTAGTTTTATACGCTATCACTGCCAGTATTGAATTGCGAAACATTCAATCTATTTCTTTAAATATGCTTTTAAGTTTTGTTGGTATTCACAAATTCGTTGAACATTAGCATTGATATCTATCATTGCACATCCCAATATTGCATTCAACTGAATCGTCACTAAACATAAAAATTAATGTAAATAATATACAGGAAGTTTATTGCAAATAATTTATGCCTGTATCACAATTGTAATTACAATGGATTTGCTTTTGTTGATTATCAGAAGTGGATGCAATTACTTTTTATTTCAATAAATTATAAAGTATTTAAGAAACGAAGGCTTAAAAACATTCAGCTTCATTTGTTAAATTATAATGCAGAGCTATCATTTCAGCATTATACGAAAAATGACAATAACTTTTAATTAATATTAAAATATTAATAATTCTATAACATAAACGAAGTTAAGCATAAATATAACACGCCTTCAATATCTTCACCTATAAACAACAAATCTTCTAATCATTGCCAACCAATAAACTGCAACATCAATTGTACCACGTTTAACAATAATCCACGTGTACTCGGTAGAAACGAAAAATATATTATTACGAGTACCGGTAACTCTTGATGGTTTTATCTTATACGCAAAGCAATTGAATTAACGCGAGTATAACGCACCGTACTATTTGTACAAGAAGATATTGTTCCTATTAAGGCAAATATGTACAGAGACAGACGATACGTTTGCGGTCGTGGACGAAAATTTATCTTGCCCGTGAAAAAGCTGAAATCATGGTGACAATCTGACCCTGGCGATAAGTGTAAATAAGGCAAGGCTGCCGATAACGTTAGTCATCGTAGCAGACAATAAAGCAATGTCCCACCCGCATGAGGGTGCTGTGACCCATATACCTTGACCCACTGTCACAGGTTACAGGTGAGATACAAATCCTCCGTCCTACATCATCTTATCTCATTTTCTTGGGACGTTAACTAGACGTTTGATAAATCGAATTACGCTGGAAAACCGCGAGTAAGTTGCGAGTGTATGAAATAAATAACGAGTTGCAAATGGGAAGCTGCAACGTTTCTTTGCTATTTACTGTTTAGTGAAGAACACTTTGTTTTGTTCATTTATTTATATAATTTATGGAATTAACGGTATTACGCTAGGTGATTTAATTGCATAGTTTATGGGTTTAATGTTGTGCCGATTTATTAACGTTAATCGCTTTGCAAGTTTAATCGCGAATTTTTGAAAGTTTATACTTTACATTATGTTCTGTGTTATATTACTTTCTTGGTGTAAACTAGAAATAAGAAGATGTTAAGATGACCCGTTTCTGATTTCGTACATCTCTTTCTTGTGGATATTTATTTTCTGTTTTCGGTAGGGAAGATTTGATGTATCATTTATTTTATGGTAATACTAGATTTATTTCTGGTTGACATTGAATCAGATACGAAGCATAATTACTTACTAAAGTCCAAAGTATATTTTTTATTCTTCATTTTTCTATACAATTCATTGGTACGATGCAAAACACTTGCATGGTGCATTTCGAAATATTAAAATAAAAGTGTCATCAAAAGGTAACATGGACAATAATAGGAGAACAATGTTTTTAGGAAAATAAATAACAATAATAATAATAATAGGTCTTTTCTGCTTTATTTCTTACAATGTATTCCACAAATCCTTTTGCTACATACCTTTACATCGCAGCAACATAATTGTCACCACACAAATGTGCTCGTTCACTCATTCAATTCTCACTTCACACCTCGAAAGACATTTATATTAATACTAGTATATTCCCCCGTCAAACATGACGATAGTGAAATCACAAACACATAGATTTCGAATGATATAGTAATAATATCTAATGTTTCTGCAAATTAAGTAGCCTATACTTTGTCATCAGAACGTAAAGAGCAACTAAACAACAGAGAAATCACAAATACACAGATATCGATTTTTATATTACAAATTGTAAAACTATTTCTATACTAATATGCATATTTTTTAAAGCACTGTTTACTTATCCAAACAACACTAATTGTAATATTAAAAATTACACAAACACATTGCGTAATTCGATCAAGAGGAATCTGACTTGTCAAATGGTTTTCTCTACTTTCTTGTAATAGGAAAAAAAAACGTCGAAGTCAATTAATCAATTAATCAATCGACTAATCAAACGTATAACTATAATCGAATTAGTAATACATTCTTTTAAATCATGCATACTTAATATTCTGTATCGTAATTATATTGAAACAATTAAATTCATAAGTGATGTATTTAACACTTTGTTAGGTTGTGCCATGCAGAAACATGTTCATGGAATATCCCACCGAAAATCCTCAGAAATGTGGAAGAAGAAATTAATAAGAATACCTGTAGTTCTTTTCAATTCTCAGAAGAGACTTTCATCAAGAAAGGATTTGTGTGAATATCGATTACAATCTTCGATGCTTCTAAGCAAATAATACAGCTACATTTTCTCCTGCCTTTTTGAACGACGATTCAAAGTCTCAGGACCCGTTTTACGGATTGTATATGAATCATAGAAAGTTTAACATAGAAATTTTATCGTCCTTACGGTTCCTGGTCGGATGCATTGTACACACAGGTAATGATAATTTACGTTGTGTGGAATAATGTTTACAGTTATTAAATTAAAATTATATTAAGATATTGATAACATAAAGATGTTAGTACATATTATGAAAGAGTTTAAAAAATGATTGAATTTCGAATGTTAATTTCATGCTGCCAAATTGAAACAATAACAGAAGTATAGAATAGAATTAATAGAATATAAATATAACAAATTCCATGATATTTCTGCATGACCCAATACTAATTTTTGTTGAAACAATTATTTACAATACATTGTACTCGTACACTTAAATGGACAATAAAAATTCAGGATAGCGACGACCACAGTTTCACAAAAAATATAAGACTCTAAACATAATTCCTGTCTATTCGTAGAACTTATAACGGCATATCAAGTGCTCAATATTCCTTGCGAGTATTATCGGACCTACGCGAAGAAACAAGAAACCCAGTACCGGATCAGAAATAAATAGCACATGTGTACTCAAACTAGTAAAAATACAAAATTGCTTCTTCATTACAATTCCCAAAATTATTATTCGAACCACACATTGATACATTAACAATCCATCAAGCTTCCACAAATGTTATCCTCGCCAAAACATCGACAACAAATATTAAACTTCCAAGGACCTCTTCATACCTTCCCCCATACACTCCGTCCACTTCTATCAATTATTCCCAAATCAACATCCAACTCCAATCAGTAAACTATCTTAATTATTTAAAATTTATCCACCCGCAACCAATCGTTCGTATAAAATCAGCAAGGCACAAATGTAATCGCAAAGGAGATTCTCTCGTCCTGTGCGAACAAGAAGACCCCGTATCCTCGATGAACCGGTATATTCGTCGCCGCAAGATCCCGCTCGACGTCTGTCCCATACACGATGTTGTCCGTCCACGATAAGAATTTACATACGGTCAGCCTAAATTTTCACTCAACCACTTGACCGTCCGCTATTCCGTATAAATAAAGATGCGACGACGACGTCCAAGAACTGTTGTGTGAAAGTGTACGCCGTCTTGGTAGGAAGTGTGTATCTTGTTCCGATTGAATCGGTTGCTCTGTTTTATTCGACGACCGAGCGCCACCGAATACACAGTACTTGCTTCGTGCGCGGCAAGAAAAAGTGCGATACCCCGCGATCATGTGCATCCGCACGACGCTATTCGTGGCCGTCGCGATCACGGCGGCGTGTGCCGTTAATTGCGAGGAGGTAAGTAACTGTTAAGAGCAGAGCACCGTTCCTAACGCGTTTCGGGGACAGGCGAGACGGAAACGTCGACGGAATCGTCCGTTTGCGAAAATGAAGAACGAAGTGATCGATGTATTTGAATTAAATCTTCGCTGTTTCAGTGTAGCATATTGTTAGTAGTCGTTTGGCAGGTGTGAAGATTATTGGAGACATTGATAACGCTTTCTGTCAGAGTTAATTAAAGGCAACACGTGAAAGAAAATTAAATCTATGTGGAAAAAGCATCGAGGCTCTTAAGAATTGGAAATTTGTGTTCCGTGGTTTCAATTTGTTAACAGGGAAGGTATATGCAGGGTGCACTACGAAACGTGATCGACTTCGTTTATTCTGTTGTTAGTTGGTCCAGAAGTTCTTTATCTGGTAGCGAGGTTTAACTAGAGCTTCAGAATATAGTGAATTGTCCATCCGTTCTTCGGAAGATCTCAAAGTGGACTTCAGTTTTCTGTATGAAACAATCTTATTAAATGTCCAATTAAGAGATATTATACCAAATGAATAAATTGTCGATCGACCCACTAGCAACAGAACAATCTGAGCTTATCGCGTGGCGGTATTAATTCGCAGGAATTAATTTCAACGGTAGAAGGTTAATTTGTTAGTTGTCCGTTTCATTCGTTGTTCTGTGAAATGAAGAAGTAATGAAGTTTAATGGTAGCAATTGTATAAAATTTTTATGGAAGGAACAGTGCTATTTTTGTTTCATGATTTACTGAACATTTTTGCGAGACCAGTGGGACGTCACTTTGTAAAATTTGTTATGTAGATTAGAAGTTGGGGCACGTCGTGTCTAATGGAGAGTGATTTTTTGTCGCCAGATTTCGCTCGTGTATATATCATTCTGAAATATGATAAGCGAAATATGATTAATCCTTTACCGTTTAGCATATATGTATAATGAGCGTCATATTGGGGACACATAACGGTGGTGAAAATTATTAATGGATTGCTAAATATAATATTGGTGTGTTATTAAATACTTACCGAATTTCCTGGAATAGGAGTCTGGAGAGGCCACAAAAGTATGGCTCGATTATTGGAACAATATTATAAGAATTTTAATTTTAAAGGATTTTCGTTTAACGCTATGCTTTACCTAGGCCAAATATTTTTTATCCAATTCAATAATCATCAAAATCCGAAAAAGATGCTGTGGAATTATAAAAAATTATTAAAAACTATTTATACTTTTATTTTTCGTTTAAAATGAAAAAGTATTCAACGGTCAGGTTGTTTCGAACATATTCATTTGCCCAGTTTAAAAAAATAAAATTACTAATTATTTTTCTCATATTTAATAATTATACTGGATGTAAAAAAGCAAGTAATACTTTAACAAGCACAGCATAACGCCAATCAAAATTTATAATTACAGTCGACCACTGTCAGCAGCGTAGTAAGCTCGAACGCTACGCAATTTAATTCGACGGTCTTAGACGACAAAAATTTGTGGGAATGGCTGTATAACTTTCTATCTACGGCTGCACCCCCGACAATACCATCAACAACAACAACTGAATTACCGAGGCCAGTAAAGCCTCAATTGTGTCCACCGTGCAGTAAGTCATCGTTTGCTCTGTTTTCAGATATAAAAGTAGATGTTGTATTAAATTCTAGCCAAATAGTTTTAG
Source organism: Nomada ferruginata (assembly GCA_963583965.1). Taxonomy (NCBI): domain Eukaryota; kingdom Metazoa; phylum Arthropoda; class Insecta; order Hymenoptera; family Apidae; genus Nomada; species Nomada ferruginata. Next base: position 7,699,106 of record OY757223.1, read on the forward strand.
ATTATTAGATTCCTCGTAAATTTCTATAACTTTTGGGTGAAATAAAGTGTGTTAGTTATTTAAATAGACTTTTATTAATTAATTTCAATATAGTATCCACTGTTGCTTATAACGGTCCCGTAACTATTATACCATTTAATTATTTCTTATTTGCAGAGTTTTTAATAATCTCATTTAATAATTTTTGTAACTCCCGTTTAATCTTGAACTATATTCGCAAGAGAAATTGAAATAGATCCCAAAGAAGTCCTAATTAGAAATTTGGATTACTGTATGTATGCGTTTCACCTGCATTCCACACGCATCGTTCCAACTAAATAGGCTCAGCATGATACTACGTTATGTTATAGAATGCGGTTTGACAAATACACAGAGACGTATAGTGGGCGGCGTTGAGACTCAAGTTAATCAATATCCATGGATGGCGCTAATGATGTACAGAGGACGATTCTATTGCGGCGGATCTGTTATAAGTTCTCGCTATATACTGACTGCATCGCATTGCGTGGACAGGTGACTTTGTATTTCAATCGTGTGGCCCTAAAATGCATCAATATTATGATATCGATGTATTGCAGTATTAATTGATTACAACGCTCGAGATCAGATGCCGATGCCGGTGTCGATAGCGATATTATAATAACGACGTGTGTACACTACCTGTCGAAAGTTTGGAACCTCCAGGCACTTCAAGCTGTACAGAAATTACACGACTGATTAATAGTTTTAGGTTGAAAATTTGAGAACACTTCGTTAAGAACAATATGAACGGCAGTTCTATCTAAACATATATGTAAACTGTATTAAAGATTGTAAAATTCAAGATTTAAACAATGAAAAAGGATATTATTTTGTTTTCTAAAACAGCAAAATCTGTACATTTCCTAAAATCTATTAATTGGTGTGTCGTAGAATTTTAATATTTTGGTTCACGCGTTCCATGTGCCAAAATTAAAACCGAAATTAAAAACCAAATTAAAAAGACCGTACTGTGTTTCTATGTTTAAGGAAATTCTTCCAAACTTTTGGTCGTTACTGTACACATGTACGTAGTTATAATAAAAATGTAATATCGCCGGCAGTTATTAATAATTATAACGAACTGCACTTAATGGCCACTTGTCAAAGTTCTTACCATCATTTTAATTCGACGAACGTATATTCATTTAGATTTGATCCAAACCTCATGTCGGTACGTATATTGGAGCACGATCGTAATTCTACGTCAGACACGGAGACGCAAGAGTTTAAAGTCGAGCAAGTAATCAAGCATAGCGGCTATTCCACGTTCAATTACAACAATGACATCGCGCTCGTCAAATTGAAGGGCACCATTAAATTCGAGGGGAAGATGAGGCCTGTTTGCCTTCCAGAGCGAGGTAACATTTTAAATGCTGCTTTTATGCACAACAACATTGTAAATCGCATAACTCGTGTGCTCATTATTTTTTCTTTCATTATTTCATCTTACAAGTGCACTGTTAGCTGTAGTTATGATATTCCCTGGTTCCGATTCAACTTTCGCAGGAATTTATTAAACAATTTTGGTTCAGATTTAACTTTCGCAGGAATTTATTGAACAATTTTGGTTCAGAATGCTTCGATACTACATATTTATGGAAAACGATTGTGAAATAAGAAAAATGGAAGTTCTTCGACGAAATCAGTTTAATATATTGGAATTCCAATTCAATTTCTTGCAACACGATTCTAAGTTTTCTAACGAGAAAAGAATATTGTTCTTCTTATTTTCGATTAGATCGACCGAATTTTTCATACAATTATTAGGTCAAGTCGAATGCTGCACTTAAAACGACAATTTTAATGAAAGTATAGCTAAAAAATTATATTGCTTTTGTTTCTTCTGACATTTCTTAAAAATTCTTCTGCTATTCCTCATTTGCATTGCTACAAGAAAAGAAAATTGTTACCTGGAAATTAACTTTTGCGACTGAAATGTATTTCAGAACAAAATTAAACCAAACAAACGTCTAATAATTTTCTACTCTCACTATACTATTTCTCAACGATCAAGCTTCGTCGTCAAGTTTTTCACAAATATACATAGAATCGATAAAAATCTAAACAAAGATCGAATAAACGTTTAAAATTATCCTTCTTCAGGGAAAACTTTCGCTGGTATAAACGCGACAGTGACCGGCTGGGGAGCGATAGAAGAGTCTGGTCCCATATCGCAAACGCTACAGGAAGTCAGGGTGCCCATACTCACGAATAATGAGTGCCGTGCCTCCAAATATCCGTCACGAAGGATCACAGACAATATGCTCTGCGCTGGTTACAAGGAAGGAAGCAAGGATTCGTGTCAGGTAATTGCACAACACCTTCGTCTCATTTTTATAGCCATTATTAACATCGTTCCGTTTGACAACACATAAAAATCGAAATTATACAAATATCTCTGTACATTCGCACGTAGACGTTTGCGCCCGTCAATTTATGCACACGTACACGTTGAACTCTTACATTGAAGCTTAGAATAAACCATTAAAATTTACAATCTTTCGCTAGGGTGACAGTGGTGGTCCTCTACACGTCATCAACGACAACACACATTCGATTGTTGGTAAGATGATGATCCATTGCTTGTAATCGAGCAGAACTGTCTTTGAAGAAGATATATACAATATGAGAATGGTTCTTACATTCCATAGAAAAAGATAATAATATAGAACCGTCAATTATAATAAATAATTCGTGGGAAATGATGTGTACGATTCTGGTAAAATCGTAGTAAAAATTGGGTAATTATTTATGGAATTTTGGTCAAAGCGTAATAATAATTTGTTGAAAACTCAGACGTATAATTTTGATAGAAGTCGAATAATTCGTGACAAATCAACCACAAGCCTTTTGCAGTTCTAATTAGTCGAACTCTATACAAACTCGCAAAGTGGGACACGAAAGTAATGAAACTGAGTATTATCAAAACGATTCAAATATAGATATCTCCGGAATGTAAATGAATGAATGTATCCAGAGCTCAGTTGATATCTTCTTCACCGACAATGTTCCACTATCGAACGCAACAACAATGCCGAATCTAATTTACAGGAGTCGTGTCCTGGGGCGAGGGATGCGCAAGGCCAGGTTATCCAGGTGTTTACAGCAGGGTGAATCGGTATCTCACGTGGATAACGCGTAGCACCGAGGACGCGTGTTACTGTTGAGTACACTCGAACAAATGAGTACCATATTCGAGTCTGACATGTTCCATATCGTCTCGATTGATCTCGCTCGATGGAAAGTTTACAATTCTCGAGCGAGAGCCCCCTTCGAAAAACTGCAATTCATCTTTGTCCTCGCGGATCGTTTCTTCCACGAGTTTCCGATTTCCATTCAATATTTCGAACTAGATCGCGAAACAAGACGCGAGGACAAGCGCGGTATATTTAATTTGCGTATTTATTTATTGACTGTATTTAAATTTATCGTACGGCTCTTTTGTGCCCGCGGGAAGTTCAAGAATAAGCTGGCTACGCCACGAGTCCGCCGTTCCGCGTCGAAGTCGATGAAACAATTGAAATTTAAGGCACGTACCGCGCATCCGACGGGACTCGCAAAACTGGAACGTATGCGTACACGAGAAAGAAAGTCACCGAGACTTTCTCTGTTTCTATCGACTTGGAATTTCGGTGAAATCTCACGTAGCTACAGCCAGCTATCTGCACGGAGCTTTGCTTTGTCGCGCCGCGAAGAAATCAAACGCTTCGTGCATCCTTTAAACGATTAATGATTATCATGAGCGTCGTACAGTGAAACGTCGTTTGCCTCTCGTCTGATTACACCTCCGCGGGAGTGTTTCGTGTCAGAATTATTTTAATCAGTTTCAATGATACTCTTTACTTCGTTGCGCCGTTAATGTTGTACTTTATTTATACGAGTGATTGTACTGTGAAATTTGTTGTTCCCTTAAATTAAAGATTACAAATACTTCGAACCGTGCAGTTGCAATTATGAAGTAACGTATTAAGAACGGTGGACGTAAGTTACAGAAACGATTGGTTCGTGCTCCATGGTGGACGAAATGAAAGGAAAATATTGGCGAGAAAAAGGCACAGTAAGTGATTGGAAAGAGCAAATACTCTTCTGAACCTATAAGGTATTAAGGTATTAGAAACGAGAAAGAAGTAGGCAAGGGAGACAAGAAATGAGGTAGAAGAGAGATTTGTTTACTGTAATATAAGTTACCCAATGATATTTCTCTACCGTGGTAATATCGTAATTAATCTTTGATATTCATTTATTATCAATCGACGTATCATTGTACTTAAAATTTTCAGTCACTACATTTAAATTATCTATGCGAACCTACGGCCAATAGACACTTAAATATCACTCGAATAAACACACATCGTAGAATTTAATTACCAATTGTGATATGTCTACGTTATAATTTTTACAAGGAACTAAAACAACTTGCAAACGTTGTTAACGATTTTAAACTAGTGATCGCGATGCGCGTGATTTCATGACAATAATTTTCGATCTATCTGACGGTTAAACGTTTAGACAGAATTATTGAATTATTATTGAATCCTGAAGGAAATGATTGGTACAATACAAATTTGCTTAATGCAGTAATTTATCTCGCGTTATATATCAGTCTCTAGCAGTCCTGGTTTAGTAGTTTCCTTTTCTGTCGATTTTGTGTCCGTTTCTACTTTGTCGGACAACCAATAAGTTTCCATATTACCCTTTCCCTGCGTGAAAGAATAAACCAGCGAGTTATGGTACGTGGTAAACGAGACCATGTGAAATCAATTTTTTGCGATACAAACCTTCACCCAAACTAGTCCACGAGACTCGAAGTGATAGTGGTCGGGTGGTAGTAACGCTTTAGTGTCTGATGAGATGTGAAGCTTTCCTGGCTGAATAGTAAACATTTTTAAAGCAATATTTGATTTGATAAAATTTAGTTAGGGCAGTAAGCACAGCGAAAGAAAAAGTAATAGTGCATTGTATAACAAGTTCGTTCACCCTTTAATGGTGTATTTATTTATATTTATTATTTATTCATACATTATGAACGAATCAATTACTCAATCTAATAAGTATTAAACTGTTAAACATTGAAGCAGAGGTCCAGAGGAATTTATGATCACTGAATTTCGAAGTTGCATTTAAAGGAATTATAGTCTTATACTACTGAAATCTGGGGTCGGATATAATACATGCAGTAATTGAACTCCACTTTATCCCTTTCTCTACATCAGTCCCATAAGTTATTAAATACTTTGTTTAATTAATTAATGCATAATAAATATAGGAAATTGATTACAGTAATGTAAAGCTACTTGGGAGAACATGTTTGTACATAACGTTACTTTTTCACCAAACACTCACTGAACTTATGAAATGACTTTTTCTATTTTATTCCAATAATTGTTAGTAAATAGTAGAAGAAACTGTAGCGGAGTTAAATATTATCGAGTGTTATATACGATTGCTGCAGAATTCCAATTCCTGTCACATTTCATTACATGGGCAACAATCAACGATTTAGAAAAAACTATATTCCATATCATCCTGCTGCATTTAATGCTTACGGCAACAATCCCGTTTTGTATGAGTAAACTTACCAGACTGGTTGTCTGCATTCTGGAAGCAGTGTTCACCGTATCACCGAAGAAGCAGTATCTAGGTAGTTTGATGCCAACGACACCTGCCACAGCTGGTCCAGAGTGAATTCCTAAGAAAGTAGAACACACTAGCATGCAGTTCCGACCGTTTTTGCTCAATCTCTCAGAAATAGTAAAGATATCAACCGCATTGAAGAGAAAGCTGTATACGTTCGTACTATCTTCTCAAAAGTCAAAGAAAAATAGGACGAGAAAGGAAAGAAACAAAAATGCTAAAATAAACGAACGAAAACAAAGATACATTTCACATAGACCTCACGCAAAGTTACCTATACGAATTTGTATATCAATGTGAGAGGGCAGTTTGAGGGATCGAACGTGTTTCAGAAGCTGCAGCGAAACGTCTGTGATATTTCGGGCGTGACTTTCTGTTCTATCGGGTGCTCCACTAGCTACCATGTAGACTCGACCAACAGTTTCCACCTGTTGAATGTCGTAAAGGTAAAATGTCCCACACGGAAGTGTTTACCGAGGTACTCGAACAATGTTTAAATGTTTGCTGCCCTCTTGTGCAGATACGCAGTAAATCGTACGGTTTGTTACTCACTTTGTAAACGTTAAACTCGTCCATCAATGAATCGAAACAGGAGTAAACGGCGTTCATTGACGATACAATGTCCATCGCACCCTCGATCGTTGAGTAATCAAAGTCGCAAAGCTCACAGAACATCACTGATATGGACTCGAATGACTGCGACAGACAGGACACATTGAGACACTTTTATTTACTGCAATTTATTATGATTTAAGGGTTTCTTCTATTAAATATTCAGTAGTAAAGTAACGCAACGATTGTCATTGCTATTTTCGCAAACTTATAATTTTTTGTTGACTTTTTAAGTAATTAGTATACTTATCATTTCTAAATAGATCTCGTATTTTCAAACTCATACTTTTTCAAGTGATTCAATTATCACGTCTTTATAATAAACTAGGTCTTATGAAACGCATTTTAAATTAAATTTGTTCAAAACAACCTTAATGAATGAATTAGAACCCGATGGTAAATTATATTTTAATTCAGCCCGCTGATTCTGCAATGACTTCTAATTAATAACTACGAATATTACGGTTTTTTTTATTGGAAAAAGTTGGCTATTTGTATCTTGTATCTCCCTAGTTAAAAATGTCGATAATCCCAGCTATAATATTCATTCCAACGCCTGCTGTATACCGGAGGAAGATAAACCAAAAGCAGTATTTTCATTCGAAGCTTGTTCAAATTTATACAGCATATGGCGTTGGGATTCTTCGAATACCTCGCAAGTGCTCAAGGGGCAAGCACCAGAGCGCAATCGATCGGCAACCGTCTGGGGAATCATAGAATACAGAAGCTCGTCACTCTTGTTTTTCCAGCGATCTAGCAACGCGTAGCTGTTTTCCAGTTCGGTCGATCGTTGCTCCGCCCTTTCGAACATCATCTCCAATCTGACATGGCACATGCAAATAGAAATCTTTCACATCTGTCGGGGTGCATTTCGTTTGAACAGCAGATACAACGTGATATAACAGCTTAGTGAATCTTTCAAAGGGTACAGAAAGTAATTGAGTACCTGCCACAATGTTGCCATCCGGCGAGTAGTAATTCGCGACTCAAGCCATGGAAATTCAGGTCGTTCAGGTACAGGCCCATATTGAGTAACTCGTCTAAACTGTTGACCCTGTCAAACGGTAATTTGTTAGGTTCATTTCTGTTGTGCTCTCTGCTCGTTCGATGGGTTTTTTTTGTATTTAGTTAGTGTAATATGAAAGTGCTAATTTAGCGTGGCGTCGAATTTCTTTTGCACGGTGGAGATAAGATAAAAAAACAGTCGTGGCGGGAGACTGGGTGGAAAATGATTCACTGAAGTGTAGATAGTTATATGGCAATAAATATCAATGATGCTGGTATCGCTGAACTGGATTAACGTTCACTTTTTGGAAGATAAATTCGAAATACCGCGTAAATGTTGTGCAAAAATATAGGTGCTGGAATATGTTTCCCATATTTCCCATTTATCAAATGTTCTTCCAGTAAATTGCACTTTTTCAATTCTTGGTATAAGCTTTCAGTTCATTAAGCACTCAACATGTTTTAGTAAACGTGAATGAGAAACAAATTGCTCGCATTGCAAAGGAATTTTTAGGCGGAATATGCATATTCATTTTAATGAACAATTAAAATTAATATAATACGAGCTCCAATGCAACATTTTCTTCACAGTTTCACAGTTTATTGAAAACTTTGATAATTTAAATTTAAATTAAACAGAAGCCATATTTTTGCCACAGAAGGCTAAAACTAAAAGCAGTTAAAATTACTTCGACTAACTGGAATAGTTAGGAATAAATTTATATTCACCTCAACTTACGCTTTGAAGATAGCAATTTCATATGCACTAACTATTAACTGTGACAATGTGAACTTACAGGGGGCAACATAGGAAAACGATGGCTTTCATGTCATCGATGTATCGCATCTGCCCTTTCAATAATATGCTTCTGGCCCCTTGACTGCCTCGTCTATTTAATCCTGAATGCATACCCACGATATTGTCGGATTTCGATGAAGTATCGTTACCGTTTACTCTGATTAGTTCCAGTTCGAACATCACCGAATGCAAGTATATTACCTGTACAGGTACACGTGTCTTATTAATTTACCGCATATTTTGCTAAAAATACCTGTTGCATTAATTCATTATTTTAGATCGAATTAATAAATCTGTTGCAAATAAAATGAATTGAATTTTAAATTAAATTAATAACTCTATTATAAATAAAATTGATTTTCAATTTAAATTCTAATACCTTGCATGTCGTCTACAATTTACCTACCTCGTATATTTCAATACATTATACCTGCATAAACATTTACACTTTAATAATGTGTACGTTCCTACAGCAGAACTGATCCACTTTCTTTTCGAACAAGATAAACGACTTTCTCACTTATTTAAAAATAAAACACGCCCTTACGTTTCCCCACGTGAAGGATATCCCTTTTGGCCTGCGCAGTTTAAAGACCTCTGTGATGTGCTTATTCAGAATAGAGGAACTTCCACCCCATGCCTGCAACAATTTATCACCGGCACCCAATATTCTCATGTCCTTGCTGATCACCACTCCGAATTGAAAGAGGCGTAAGAGAAACGAGGTTGATACTGGCGCTAATCCAGGGCCCAGTGGCATTTTAATTCTCGTGTTGTTCGCGATCTAGCAACGTGAATTTTCGATTACAAATTATTACGCTTTTCTCGCAAATTCCCAATCGTGAATTATTCTTTTAATTCCGTATGTAATATGCGAATGTCGTTTACTCGATTACTCACGTATTCCCGATTGTCAAAATCGATTCTAAATTTAACCATCACACTTCTCGATCCAGGAATATTATTTGATGTTCCTAACACTCTTATACTCAAATCTATTTCGTAAAGTTCTTTTGCTATGTGAAGCAGCTGACCTATGGAAAGGTATGGACGTGAATATTACGGAATAGTTTACAGAAACTCTATAAGTACAGCGTGTATTAAACTTTGATATAATATTATAAATTTCTGTCAATTTAAAATACCACGAAGCTGTAGTTCAATAAATTGCACGAATAAAAATTCAATGCAAATATGACGTAAGCATCTACGTACATAATATTGGTTTTATTGTTTCGTTTTGAAGCTTTGGCTTTCATAGAAAAACAATTAAAATCAATCTACTCTTGCACACTTCTGTCAATTTAATCTGGTAAATTAATATTCATTTTATGATATTCCATGGTACTTCGTAACGTTCTAAATATTTTGTTTTTCATTTCCTTTTTTAATGGCGAGAAATTTTGTTCGAAAGATTGAAATATCTTACCCATGAGATAGTGAGTAAAGCCTTGTCTACTGCTCCGATAAACTAACTCCACGCCATGCGGATCGACGTGCGTAGTGTACATCGAAGGACTTTTCATTTTTGGGTATGTGAATCTCATCTGCATGTGAATATTGTCTACGCTTTGTAGAAAGTCGCAAAAATAACGCCCAGTGGCCTTTATCATGCACGCGTATCTGTTGCAAAGATAATAAATACTGCTGAATTTCATTGCAGCGAAGTTTTCATTTTTTTGGCTTTTTACTTTTCAAGACTTCTACATAAATTATTGCGACGAATAAAAACGTCGGTTGCTTTGCCAATATCAATACTTTTATAAGCAATTCACATAAATGTAAAATGTACGTATAAACTGTAATTTCGTTGCTTATTCTGGATAAACAGATAATTGCCAGTAATTAATATTTTATTTATATAAAATACACCACAAGTTACGAAAGCGTTCATGCACCCTCTGAATTCTAACTATTTCCAAAGATGCAACGGTTCTGAACATCTTATGAATAAATATGATAAACTTAAGAAATGGTTTGTTATCCACACTATCACCGTTAATTTGACATGAACTTTTACGTCCTTTTAATATATAATATTTTATGTTCAAGAACTGTATGTAGTCTTTCATGACTGGCTATGTATCAGAAGCATTATTTTTCAAATTTCCTTATAAAGATCTTAGAAAGACTTTGTTTACATTCATGTAAATTTAAGAAGACGTCAGGTCTTTTTGTAAAATATTATTCGTAGTAAAATAATAATTTCTGTGTATGGTATAATTACATTTCTAACAGCTGACAAGTATTAATCGATTGTTACGGTATAAATTAAGCTAACGCAAGCAAACAACAGAGACACCCTAGAAATTCTTCATTACAATCTATGGTCAGTTCTATTCGAAATTATCGATTGAAGACGTAAAGCAACATAAAGTTGAACGATTAACTCAGACAATAAGATATCTGATTGCCCGAAAAGGGGTTCGTTAATGAAGCCAAGTGGAGTATCGATTCGAACGCAATAAAACATGTGAAGCTTTTAGTGAAACTCTACCCATCCCTACGGGTTATAATTAATTTCTACAGCACGTTGTTCTCAATATGTAATGGTAATTGGTACGTTTAATTAGCAAGACCTCAAATCCAATATCATGGCATGAGCTCAATCCAATCGAGCACACGTTCCACCCCGTGCGTTCGTAATTTAAACGTATTTAAATACTATCATTCAAATTTGTGAACCCCCTAATAATTAGATCCCTCTGTTTACTGCATGAAATAATAAGTATGCTTTCAAGGACCCTTCTTTCTATTCCGATCGATCAGGAACTATATTAGCATTATACCAATTGCTACAAGATGTGTGTATCTATCAAGTAGTTTTAATATTAAGTATATATGTGAGACAATTATTCTTGAAAGAATGTATTTCTCACTTATATGATTAGTTTAATATGAAATTGTTATTTGTTATTGTTACTGTATTTGGACAGTGTCGTGTCTGAAATATGCACTTACCCTAAGTTGCTAAAAAATCGAACGAAACATTTTCCAAAGAATTGCATAACATTGTCCAGAGACTCGCCATTTAATTCTGCCAATGCGGCAGCCAAATTGGGCATAAGTTCGTCAGGATATGTCTGTCGCGTGTTGAAAACTATATGCTTGCAATCTGCTCTTTCCTGCAGTTGACGCCACACATCCTCGCCGTACTCTAACTGTAATAAGATTTACATTACTTGTTCAAATCGTGCAGTTCCATTTTTCTTTTTTGCGTATACTTTTGCAGGTCTGTATTTGGAAAAAGATTAATTATTGCCCCTTCGATAGAATTCTCCATGGAACCTCTAAAAAATTTGTGCAGAAGAAGTTTTCTCGTAGGTATGGAGATTTTTTATTGGTACGTGGACAATTTTTATATGGTGCTACACTGTAGTGGGAGGTACGGTATTAATTTTCTATGACTTTATTTCATGTTTCTGGACAGATTCTTTTTATATAACGCAATTTTTATTTAAACACGAGAGATCAAAGTTTACTTTTAATTTGCCACTCTACTAAATGAACATTGACACCCAATTTTATTTACTAGCTATCTTTCTTAAAATATGATTGAATGAAAATAGTGATTCCTGTCTTCCATTTCCAACTACCGAAATGATTAAATCTGTACTGCTGCAAGCTCAATTTTTGCAGCATTTTTATCATTTTAAAACGCATCTGCATCACACCTGGTTACATAAATAAAGCACAATGCAAATGTTAGTTTTATATTTGCAAGAAATGTTGTTTTGATGCCAGCCTGACAGCATTAATAGAATGAGTTAAACTGTCAAGAAAAATTCCCCGATTTAAGGTTGCTTCTATTTTGTTGACGCAGATCTTACAATCGGTCGATCGATTTCCGATGAAAGTGGTTTAGAAACAGCGAGAAAAGGGGGATATAAAAGGATAGAACGTGTAGCCGTTTCTATTATGCTCCAGGGAATATTTTCTCCGTTCATACGTCTTATTGTTCCTCTTGTACACGCGAAACGGAGAGTAAGACATTATACACCTCGTAGCAGTATCCATATAACATGACGCCTATAAACTTCGTTGATTTCCATTCTAAAATCGAATGTACTACACAAATTGCGAGATATTTGCACTTCTTATGGAATGAAATTCGAAAATACTCTCATCACATTATACCAAAGAATGTTTGTGCAATTCTCATTTGGACGCATTGAAGAAATTCAGTTCGTTTAATTAAATTCAACTATGTTTATATTTTTTAAGAATACACTTCAGTGAACTGTGAATTTAAATAAATTGAAAACGAAATTGAATGTAAGATCTATTTTGTATGATTTTTTAACTACAATTGCTCTATTTTATTGTTGGTTTCCCTTTTAACAGACATTTAAAATAAAATCAACGGCCGTAAAATATGTGCGATACTATGTATTGATCGTACATTTGCCATAAAAAATTCATTTTCTGCTCCAGAGCTCGAGCATTTAATATATGTATGTATACACCAATTTCTAAGCGTATGAAAAGCACATTCGACATACATACATACATATGCGTCCACGTGAAATTGATTCGCGCAATCAAGCCAATTTCTGGTCCCCCATAGAATAATAAATGTTTCCTCCGTTATTATGACTCCGGTCACGAAAATTAATACGATCTTCACGTTAATGAGGCCCCGAGAGATCCAATATTCCAAATGGACATGCAAATTGAAGCAAAAGATTAATTTTTGAGGTACGATTTTCAATGCGAGCAGTCGGCAATTAATATGTGATTTGTACGATGATATAGCCAGAGAAAAAGAGTCACGTGCAGGTGAAATAATTTACACAGCCTTCGTGAAATACTAAATGTATATTTGTTATTGAAGTTATAGTATTTCTGATTTGTTCGATTATTTATAAACCACTGTGCAATGATATAAACATATTTTGCATTGCAGCATACAAAAAGCTAAGTTCTGAAATACAAAACTTACTGCTAAGTATTTAACGGTAACAAAATTCTAACTCGTTACTGGAATCTACTTATTTAAATTTCAAACATTCTGAAGTTTCACAAACTTAGTAACACAACGTTTAAATAAATAGCTCGAACAAAAGTTTCAACCATGTCGCAATGCAACTTCACCAAATCTAATTTATTTGACAAATTACACGTATTTAAATATTTATATTTCTGCCTTCAGGTTTTATTATAATTATAATTCCGCCCTTTGCACATACTTTCTCCATTGATATCATTACTTACTCCAACAAGTTGCCCTTCAATTATCCCCAAATGATCAGTAAACGACTTATTGTTAGTTTCCACGAGGTTTAAAATTACTTTTGACGATCTAATCAAAGCAAGCAATTAAAGTAATGTGTACGCTAAAGACCATGGCGGTTTTAAAGTCATAGAAAATGTGTTCGTTCCTGTAATTTGGTCGTCAACGAAACTCTGATCGAGCACAGAAATTCGAATTAATTGGAAACAATCGGGGAACGCTGTATAATAAAGGATGGGACGATCCTCGATGATGCAGGAACGTTCATTAGAAAAACAAATAGGTGTCCTTAAGTGACGGAGGAGCTATTTTTAAAGCTTCGTACAGTTAAGGCGCTGGTCCAAAAGGAAGTCTCGGTTCATCCATATTCACGTACCTCGTTTATTGCATACCATAAGACCATTTCCTTCGTCTCGGTAACGTGACTCTTTTTGCAACTGCTGATTATTTTTGTGTCGTGAAATAAATAAACAAGTTGCACACTGCTTGACGAACCCGCTTATCGATATTTCAGTTATCAACCTGTCTCTGTGTGCGTATCGAAAATACGTCGAAAAACTGCCACCTAACGATTACACGAGGACAGCGTTTCTTCCGGCGGTATAGTTTTACGACGGGACGATCGTTCTGGCGGATATGAAAAATATAGAAGCTCGCGCGACAAATCAGCACATTCATTTCACGCGTCGATGGTTATACAGGCTGCGGTTTATAAAAATGGTCAAGGAAGAAGGTGGATCATTGACGCTTTAGCAACCGGGACATTGGAAGAAGATATCGTGTTGCACTTTCGATCAGATTTCCACTCCCCGAGGAATTCTTTTACATTGGTTTAATATATTCGTTCAATATCGTCTACCATTTCCTGAATTATTATGAACAGCTCGGCATTGCAACTCGTTTGACGTTCGATGAAGAATGGACGTAGAAATGCACTTATAATGATGTCTCCTTTTGTTGCAGAATATAGTGTTATGTTTTTAATGATGTGACGGTCGATTGATATTGGATAATGCAATTAATGAATTTATTCTTAAATTACATGAATTAATTTGGAATGAAGATGCGCATTTTTGCCCGGACACCTCAATACAAGGGGTGTCAGTACAAATAAGTATACAATGTCCATAAATCTACTGGTAAATATCTTCGCTCAATTATGTAGTATATTGTAACATGTACACACGCTATTATTTAACAGTGTTAAATAAAATAATTATCAAGAAGAAGAACAATCAACAAAGAAACACATAAAGGGGCAATGTAAAAATTAAAGGCAAAGTAAACTGATTAAACAAAACTCTGTTGCGAGCATATTAAAATATCATTAAATTGTGTGCATCTATATGTTAAGAACAAAATAATATCTTTTTTCGATGCATTTCGAAAACTGTATAAACAGCATACACAATAATATCCCTCACCACTATTGCAAACGCACAAAGGGATGGATTCACTATTAAAAATACATCCCTAGTCCGACATCGGGCAACGAGCAATGAAAATAGTCAGCTTCGTTGAGAATTAAATATGAATAAGAATTATAATCTGTGCATAACTGAATGACTTATGACAGAATGATTTCACGAACAGTTTTCCTCGACGTCACCTGTCATCAACCTACGGATACATTTGCAACGATCGACTTGCCCTTTTGTCCATTAGTAGTAGTGCGAAACGATATTCCTGCGCCAGCTATACTCGTAGTGATTTATGCCTAGAAGCAGATCCCACAGCAGACATGCCTGTGCCATGATCTTTATATTTATGTTTCTGACACCCTTCACATTTTTGCCCCTTCTAACATAACTCTCGAATGCGTATCTTCCGGCGAAATCGCGAGCCTACCCCTTAATGGCCTCACTTACAGCCAATTCATATGGCCCGAAGATTTATTTGTCGTTTCAGGTATTGCTTTATTTCACAAAAATACCGCAATGTCGTGCAAATGTGCACATCTATATTCCACAAATATGATCTTAAGGGTGTTAATTGTTCATTTGACCTGACAATATAAAACTGTTTCACGATATTCAAGCTGTGAACTATATTTGGTGAGGGGGTTGCAGAAATTCATATTTCTAAGTACGCGTATTGGAATAGTAATAACACAGTAGCATAGTATTCGTGACAAGAACACTAATCTTCCAGGGTGACACGGAAATAGGAGAAGCAAGAGAGAGGAGGGAGAGACGATTAATGTGCCCGAAATGTCAGGTGTATTATAAAAATTTAATTGTGATTTATGTTTCAGATGGTTGACAAGTTCTCCGGTTCGGTTGAAATTTTTTTTAACGATTTACCGAAAGTTGTACAAATACAACAAACATTGTGATAGTAGAGAATCGTTTCATTCTTCATCAAGTAGAACAATACTTCCAAGCTTGCTCACACGTCACTGCACTATACACATTATTTGTACACACGTGTACGTTCTCTGAGCAGGGCAACAAAGAGTTTCACGTTTGTAACTTTGCTCCGAAATATGCAATTTTCCGCGCGAACCCATAAATAACTTGTGCGCATATACACTAGATAGCAAAAAGGAATAAATAGATTTAACAAGGAAAAGTGTCATTGCTCCCTGAGAAATTTTTGTTATTAGTTCGAATTGGATCGAATTGGACTGATTAAGATTAAGTGTACAGAGTGATTTTAAGCGTGGGGCAAACTGCTAGTTCAATTTTAATTGAAGATTGTTAATCTTTTATTTCCAAAATTAATCGGCTATAAATTACATGTTTTGGAGAATTCTTTACTTGCTTCATAATATTACTTGCACTTCTAAAGTATCCGTCGCTTATATTTAAAAGTTGTTTCAGCATTTTAATTCGTTCACGAAATTAAACGAAAGTATTTGAATTTACGTTTGAATAAATGAATATTGAAATATCGTCATGAAACGTTCACAATGAAGTCTGAAGTAAATCCTATTATAAAAAAAGGATAACACAAAAGAATACCACAACTTCATTAAAAGAAAATCCATTTCAACCGGCCCCAGTTCTCAGAATCACCCTGTACACTCTGTGCACGTGCTTCATGTCATCTCGACAGACGTTCCTTTTCCTTTTCACCATCAAGCAACGGCATTATTTCGAATCAAAAGGAGAGCCAGTCAATCGTATCGTCTCCCTTTAAAACTAGCATTTCCAATAACGCGTCAGTCCCTCATTGGAAACATACAATCCAGCAAAGGTGCGCGTCAGTGAATAAGGTTGTAACAGAGGCACGGTCGACAACAGATAAGAGGTGGAAAACGCGGTCTATCATTTCTGGTTAGTAAAAAAAGAAACATACATCACTCACAAATTTGCTTTCCTCTATTTTCTTTTACGTTTACCGACCTGCACGAAGTGCTGCACACTCTCCAACAGCATGCCGTACATGGTTCCGGTGGTTTCTGCGATACTAGTTCACCAAATGACGTACGGATTCATAAATAATGGCGGAGACTCGTGACCGGGATCAAGAATTCGTTCTTTCGTGATACGATCGGCGTTGAACGTTGAACGTGTCGCATCGTGTCACGGCGTTGCACCTTCGGCGTTTCAGTCAAGTAACATTTCGCGCCATTAGCACAGCGTGTACCATTTCGACCGTTTGCGGTTTCTTATCCCCTCGCCGTGAACAGAGAGAGACTGGTTCGGTTCGACTGCGCGCCGAACTTTGAGTTTCAGTTCGTGCCGCGGGGGTTATTCGCTACTTAGGAAGGGTGGTTGAGATCCGCGCGAGGATGCGTGCGCAGGCCCTTCAGTCCAGCTCGTGGAACTCCCGAAAACGGTCCTCACGCCGTTTGTGAACGTTCAGCGGGCAAAGATGTTGAACTTTATTTTAATAATGGGAAGTATAAACGAAGACGACAAATGTTGCTCGGGAGTGGTACGATCTGGGTAGCTGAAGGTTCTTCGTGCAAAGTGAAGGAAGGGTTCTCTTAACCCTCGCGCGTTCCTCAGTTTGACACGTACACTCGTGGTCTTCGGGTCGAAAATGACTCGATTATATGGAGCACATATTTCTAATTTTATAATGAAATCGGTGGACTGTATAAAGTCACAGTATACTAGATGTTTGATTATACCTTTATACTATTTCATTGTACTTATTATAGAACGAATTGTTTAACAATATGTGCACAGTACTGAGGAAAAAAGTGAACGAAACATCTGAGAAAGCTAATTCACTAAACTCAACAAAAATTAAATACTAAAAGTACTTTCACGCAGATTTTGTTCTTTATTATACCTGTAAGAAGATAAAGGACTGATTACATTATCAATATTTCCATTGATCTGAAGTTTGTAACATGCCTCCCCACCCACACCCCAAATTACGATTGTTACTTTTACGAATTGATCGTTCTACAACATATTAGTAATCAAATAAGTCATGAAACTGATTAAAAAATGGGGGATTACTTATTGGTACATCTAATTTTTAATGAACAGGGGGGAGGGGAGCACAATAATGCAACGGTGTTTATTTGGAGATGGTTTGCGTGTGGTAGTTTTAAAAGGTAGAACAATAATGCACTTTTTCCAGGTGCAATGTTCCGCAGATCGTTAGGTCGGAACATAAACCTTGCAACCATTTTACCCCTTTAAACCATTCAGATTTTATTACGTGAAATCCTTCGCTCTGAATATGATGAAATTTCTTACAGTGATTTTCGCGAGAAATAACTAAACGTCCTTCGGCTGCAATTTATCCGCTTACCGAGATGTTATTCGAATGTTGGTTTAATTCTAATGTTTATTCTACTTAAAATATGCAGTATACGTAACATTGATCCATGAACATAGGTAGCAACATACATATATGAAGCCACCTACTTCCACGATATAAGTTCAATTTCATGTCACTTTAGGTGCCAAATTTTAAACAAGAATATTACACAGTATGTAACATAATTGAGACAATCTTTTAATTATAATGGAATGTGTATACATGCAGTGCTAATTCTGTAATACATATCTCTGTACATACGTAAAGATATCCAATAAGTATACATACCCTCACTGTCTATACAAAAAATTTGTTGGAATGAGGTTGAATTCATACATCTTTGTTATGAATTACTCAATTTTGTTAAAATTTGATCTAAATACGCTGTATATAGTGAACATTTACAATAAAAAATGTATGATATAATAATATATTCTTCCATTGACAGCGAGGGTACGAATACTTATTGAACTGACTGTATAGTGCAACCACTTTCTGTGTATATTTACTCCCTGCCTTTATACCTACATACGCCAAATTCTGTGCGTAATATAGTAAAAATAGCTTATAGCTTTCTGGTTACCTTGAATTCTAGTTTAAGCTTGCAGTGGCACATTCTGCACACGTAAAAATGCAACAAATATATCTTCCTTTTTTTTCCCCCCATAAATTATGTGCGAAATTATTGTAATTGATGAATGAAGTAACTGTTTTATTTAAGTGAATAAGGTTAGATGATTTTTACTGTGCTTTATATAAGAATACAAAAAAGTTCTATAAATATTGTTTGTAAATAATTCTTCAGATAAATTTCGTGCAATTATAACATTTACCCGCGACAAACTACCTCCACAGTGAGGATTAAAACTATTCATTACGTAAGATATATTTAATATACTGAATCTAACGTAGGTAGTATCCATGTTGCTATTTATTGTGCATTATGAAACAGCATGTACAGCTTGAAAATGTGCCATACTTGAACAAAGAAGATATATCGAATGTATCTTAACTTATGAAAACTATTTGATATCGAATTAGTCCATATGCTGAATGGTTTTATTAATTTATGTTATCTGCAGATTTTTATATCAGATTCGATACGTTACTATAATTAATCTAGAATAAACATACGTACATATGTAAAACATTAATAATATGTGGATTAATATTTATCGTGCCCAATCTAAACCTGATATTCACAATTTAGCGAAATTGTGCAATCTGAATTACGCTGTTTGATCTATATGCATTATGGGTTTGAATTGTGATATACATTATCAGAAGGCTGCAAGAGAAGGACGTTCACGATAATGTATCGCACATAGGACGCATGTAATTATAAGTTGAAGTAGAATACGCAATGTTATCTTTGTTTGAAACATGAAAATATTTCATCGTTTCTGTTCTCACAGAGATAGGGGAGTAATGTGATTTCGAAATCTGAGACCTCACGTGGGAAGTAATAATTTTACCTGCGTATTGTCCCAACACAAATGCATCGTACTTTTGTGTACGGCAATATCTAATTTCGATATTATTCCGTATTATATGACGGAGTTGTAAATCAGAAATTCTGGTCCGAAATAAATCATATGATTATAAATATTATATGTATAATTTATTCTTTTTTTTCTTCATTTCTGATCCAGTTTGCAAGCTATTATTAAAGCTTATATTATAACATTAGCAGAACTGTTAAATGTATTCCTAATTCCTTTTTATATTTTGAAAATTTCTACCATTAATTTGTACAATGAAATATAACATAATGTAATATAGGTACTAGTCGCTAATATCCCTATAAGGTGCATGCGATTTAAAATAAATAAAATAAAGTAAAAAGAAAATCAAATAATGTCTACCGAATAGAGCAACAAATATTTCTCAAATGATTAATTGTAAAATAAAAGCGTGATACCTCAGTAATTATGGCAAACTGTTAATTATGTCCAATGTACCATAAATTACAATGTATTTGAATAATTAATTACAGTTAATGATATCTTTACTCCGCATTAATGAGTATAAGTATAGGATACACAAAAGGACAAAATAGTTCCATTATTAAGTCGGAAAACTCTGTAGAATGTTCAAATACTATTATTTACAAGGAGTAGTATATCAATTATCAGGAAATAATTGATAGTTTCTAGGGGTCATTATTGTTTAATGGTTTCAATTATTGATTTGACTAACCGGGAATTAAACACGATCCCGTGCCTGTGCAAAAGCATGCGTCAGAAGGCGTATAAAACAAATCTTTAAATACATACGGCGATCGTGCATATATAAAACAATCAATAATAGTAATTTGTATACGTGCTCGGGTTCGAAACACAAATACTTTGCATGAACCTATGGGCAACGCTCAGAAACGAGTAGTTTCCATCGCCAGAGGCAAATACACAATAGCACGCATGCACAGCGTGCACAAGTGAATCGCTCCAGACTACGTACTATGTATGCACTAATGCATATGGGGTCCCCAGACTGGACAGAACCTAACCTAATGCAACCTAACGTACCATAACCTAACCTAAACTTAAAGGTGCGCGTGAAACTATTCTACTCGTTCGACTGCGCATGCCGAACACAAGCAACCACTCGCTGACAAGCGCGCGCGCGCGCCATCGTACAGTGAAAACGTAAACATGGCCGCGGAGAGTAGCGAAGGTTTGCCAATATCTCCGTCCGAGAAATCGTTAACCGGTAGCCTAGTGTCCGAGGAAAATGAGAAAAGTGTCTCGCGATCGCCGTCGACTTACTCGATACGGGAGGACAAGTGGCCGGATCTGGTGGTCTCGAGGCCTAGAAAATTGGACGCCTGGTGGTTACCGAGACGTGAGTACATAACGCGATAGGTGCATGTTTCTGATCCTAGTTTCGGCGCGTAATTCAAAATTTATGCTCTCGCTGGCGCGAAGTGCGCGTGATTCAACGTCGATGAATGACGCGTAAATTAATATACGCGGACATATTGACCCTCGTTTATATTTTTATCGCGAAACGCCTACTTCCAACTTAACGCGTTGCCACGTGATCATGAATGACAGTATTACACGTGTTACACGTTTGACGCCCGAGGGGTCCGGTTATTTACCTCTGTTACGACGTTATTACTATGTTATTGCTATGTCTTCGATTAATGTTACGCGGCGGCGTTGGAAGAACGGTATACGAATGATGAAACGGGAAATTGGAAGATCTATTACAATGAAAGATAGTTTTATTGTTAATAAGTAATATTTCAGTTTAGTCCAGTGGAGTGAAACAAAAGTGCATGATTATACTTGTAATATTATTTATAATTGTAACAGAACATAGTAGCTTTATAAATTTAACAGTTTAACCAGGGGCGACGAGTTAACTCGTTATTGGAAAATAGACAATGTGACCTGGTGACTCCTCATCCTGCGTTAAAGGGTTAACGATGGAATGATGCATTAAGTAGACAATAAACTTTTGATTACTGTGAATATTCTATTTCTGTTTAATTCCCGTTAAATATACGATCCCTATGTTATCGCACGCTATGTTATCGACATAGCTGTACGATGAAAGATGGCAGCATACTCCAGCTGGCCCCAGCAAGATATTGATTATCGTAGGTGGAGGTGAGGTCGGCGGGAAAATCAATAGTACTTTTCACCGGTGACTCGCCATTTTCGTCGTGAAATTTTTCATCGACAAGCGACGCACGGCATACGTGTTTATTACGACAGTGAATCAGTCTAATCTTTCGCTCCCAAGTATCCACCTGGTGTATAGCTCAATTACAATGTAGTACCGATCAAGTGCGGACAATCGTTTTTTCTGCTTCGCCTAAAATTTCTTTCGCCGCTTTTACCGCAGTGTCTATACTTCCTTTTCCCCCGTGTCATGGTCGGACTAACGCTTTAACTACCTAACAACACCCGCATCGAGCAAACCCTAGGAAATAGTCTTTTCGAAGGACTATCAACATTGTGGATCGTTTGAATCATTTAAAGCAAAACCCGTGGAATAAATACGATTAACGCCGTTAATCCAATACGCACTAACCAAATTACATCGGTACAAGATACAGCTTGGTAAGCTGACTGAAATACCGTCAGAAGCAGCGTATATGGAAAGAATTCCATGCGTGTTGTTCTACAAAGTGACTTCGTGAAAGACAAAGAAGCTGATTGAACCGGAGATCATCGGGGATCAAAGTGAAAGAGATTAATTCTCGTTAAGAAATCTCAATTGTTCGCCCAGCGCTGCAAGATATTTCTTCATAAGAGTCTGACTTGATAGTCCGTGCATAGAAACGATCAATACCAGAGAGAAAGCTTGGTAATAGACACGAGCTCCGGACATCGGAGTGATCTAAGAAGATTCGTTGTCACAAACGGTTTTCTATGCGGCAAGAGTCCCAAAACGGTCTGAAGATCAGACCACTGGCTGACCACGGTGGGGTCATGCTCCATGAAGAGATGGCTGGCGCCCAGGATACAATATACTTGTGCAACTTCCGGGTATCAGTCGACGGCGAGTGGCTGTGCCTGAAGGAGCTTCAGGATGTCGAGTTCACGTTGCAAGAATCGTTGCAACGTTCACCCTCGCCGCCTCTAGCTCTCAGTGGTATTAACCATCTTCATCATCATCATCATCATCACCATCATCATGTCCTCCATCGCCAGCAACAGCTGCCGGAACAGCGAGTGCTTCGCGAAATAATGCCGCCAAGTCTACCGCCATTGCAGCACGTTTCCAGCTTGTGTCTGTACTCGATGTTCTTGCACTAATCGCTTCATTTCATTTTCCTGGATTCCTTACTACTTGGGATAAGGGCTGTACAGCTTCCTGTAGCCTGTCCATTTAATCGTTGCCCCTTAAAATTATCGTTATTTTATCATCGTAGTGTAGACCTTCATTCAACTTGGACGAGTTTAAGTTCTGAGGCTTTCAATGTTCCTTGGTTCTGTCCTTACCTGTTGGTACCATGTTTAACCCTTATTCGGAAATTTAGGTCAATGTGAATTAAACTCGAAGCAAGAACTATTCAAATTATTGCATTTGAAGAAGAAATTAGATTATCTTAGAACTGTTTTCTGTGGGAAATTTAACAAACGAACTATATTTTTTAATTTATGCACGGTTTCTGTAAACGGTTTCGTATAAGGGTTACGAAGTTCAGTTTGCAAGGAAATTTATTCCGGCAAGCTTCATTTTCTTTAAGTAATTTCAACGAGGCTGGTTAGTTCATTGGCGTAGAAGGATTCCAATTCGATCAATTCATCCTTTGCGTTTGCGTTGGATCAGCTTTATGCTCTTTTTGGCGCAGCTATTACTTTCTAATCGTTTTACGTTTCGCTTCGCCGGTTGTCATAATTCTCATCATCATATTCATCCCTCCGGGGGAAGTTTTATTTTCCAAATTTTCAAACGAGGACACAAACGAGGGCGCGACGAACAATAGTCATAAAACGCTGATGTGTTTTTCAAATTGCGATTTTTAAATTGGAACCAGGACCTGTTGTTTTTACAGCACGAGATCCAGTCATCATCGAGAGGAGTAATCTCGTAAACATTTCAAAATTGATCGTAAAGGAACTGATCGAAACGTCGTTGAGATATGGTCGAATGCTCGATTCGGATCATATGCCGTTGCAACATTTCTTCATCGTCCTTGAACACGTGCTTAGGCATGGTTTACGGCCAAAGAAGGTAAACGATGCCTTGGAACTATCTGGACAATGGTTTGCAACAAAAAAAACAAAAATGGCACTAACTGCCTTGGATTTCAGGGTCTGCTTGGACCCAAGAAGGAGCTTTGGGATATACTTCAGCTTGTTGAAAAATATTGTTCCGAAGCACAGGACATTACGTCCAGTATTCGTGATCTACCTACTGTTAGGTATAAAGCAACTATATTTTTGGTTTTTAGTTAGTTCTTTTAGTAGGCCAAAGTAATCCAATTATACATATGCATTTGGGATATTTGAGACAGAGCTGCCAAATGTTAAGCTGCGGCTGATTGAAGGAAATAGAAAATATTTACAGGGTCACACCACTGTGGTGGACTGAAAGTTGGGATGATCTTTAATAACAATTCAAAGGCAAATAATTTTTAGATTTGCGTGCGTAAAATTAGAAAAGATAGTTACTATATGTGCCCTTAAAGTTTGGCAAAAGCTTTTTTGAATACCCTATTAAAAATCAACTGTAAATCCAAATAATTCTTTCTACCATTTCTGACTATTCCGTGCCTGATGTAAAATGGAATACATACGTCATTCATCCCTTGCGTAATTTCCTGAATCGTAATGAATCTGAAGTTTCACAGAAGTCCTGATAGAACTGTCCCTTACATCGGCAACTTTCTAGTATATAATTCACGAATAGAATAAAAAATCGAATTAAAAATAATTGAACATTGTGATTTGAGCAAGTAAATCTTTGAAACAACGCATCACTATTGCATGCATTTACAAACAGATCACATACAACATTGGTTAAATACTATTAATGGCTATCAAGTTCTTAAGTTCGAAAGTTAGATGTTCCCAAAATTGCCCCAATCTTTCAAAGTACCCTTTAGTCTTCTGTTTAAAACTTGCCAGTAACAAAGTGATATCTAATTGTTAGATCTATCCGTCCAATAACACGGTAAAAGAACAATCGTGTCGGCTATGTTATATCATTTGCCCTGGCAGTTTTCTTACATATACTTGACTCAGCTGACCTTTGTAGGACGGCCATGGGTAGAGCTCGGGCATGGTTGCGCATGGCGTTGATGCAGAAAAAGCTTGCAGACTATTTGAAAGTTCTGATCGATCACAAGGATGATATACTGTCCGAGTATTTTGAGCCGGACGCTCTGATGATGAGCGAGGAAGCAATCGTTGTAATGGGCTTGCTAGTGGGCCTGAACGTAATCGACTGCAATTTTTGCGTAAAGGTCAGTCTCGTTTGCTTTTCCACCTGTACACCAAGCCTGTCTAGCAGGGGCGATGGAAATTGATTAAAACTGTTGCGACAGGAGGAAGATCTCGATTGCCAGCAAGGCGTGATCGATTTTTCGCTGTACTTGCGAAACAGTAATCATATACCTGGCGAATCTCCGGACGAGGAGCTCGAGAACGATAACATGACCACGGTTCTCGATCAGAAAAATTATATAGAAGAATTGAATCGTCATTTAAAGTAATTGTACCCCTTTACACGCACGCTGAGAACGATTTGCTGGAGTTCGCGTACATGAACGGTGTAGAACTTGTACCTTTGCATCGATTTCAGCGCGACCGTGACGAATCTTCAGACCAAAGTGGAATCCTTGACAACAACGAACGCGCTTATGAAAGAAGACCTTTCGATCGCTAAGAATAACATTCTGTCGCTGCACGAGGAGAATAGACAGTTGAAGAGAGAGTTGGGCATTGAAGTCAGAGACACGAACGAGGTACGAGCTTTGATATCAACGTATCACGATGACTCGCATAATTGATGAAAAAAGGATGAAGAGAACTACTACTTGTCTGGTTTCAGAACGGGAAAGCGCCAATCAAGATTACGGAAACGACCGTGGAATTCGAGGAGTTGAGGAGTAGATTGGAAGCTGAAAAGAAAATGCGGCAGGACGTGGAGAAGGAGTTAGAATTGCAGGTCGATATCAATTCTAAACAGGATCGATCTTAAATGATTTGAAATTTTGAATCGAGTACTTTCGATGCAATTGTTTCGGATTGTTTAAGCGCAATAAACAGTATTCATTGTAAATCGAAACTGAAGGGTTGACTGTTCAATTTTTTGTGAACAGATTAGTATGAAGTCGGAAATGGAAGTGGCTATGAAACTGCTGGAGAAAGACATTCATGAAAAGCAGGACACGATCATATCTTTACGGAGGCAACTCGATGAGATCAAATTAATTAACTTGGAAATGTACAAAAAGCTACAGGTGACCACTTGAATTCCTTTTCATTCATTAATCGCGATGCAGGATGTTTCCCAATTAGTTAATATGTATTTATTTTCTCGAAATTATCAATTCTATTAATGCAATATTTATATCCTTATCTACAGTGTGTCACTGAAATAGATAATCAAACTTCCATATTGTAGTTTGCTTTTTCTAAGGATGAATAAACAGTCGTATAAAGATAGGTCCAGAAACTCATCCTTTATGCAGGATTTAAATATTGTTCGTTCCTCACGATATATTGCACGAAAGCTTATCACTATTCAGGACAAATGACTGGAAATGATGTTCTTTGACATACGTGATTGTGTGACATTTCAAAGACTTTCATAGACTATGCTTATTCCGAATTTTGTATGTACTAAGAATTTGGTTTTCGAGTATTTTCAAACTATCAATAGTACCATCATAAATTAGAATTTTAAGCTGTCTTCATAAATAACAATATAAAGGATTAAAATCAGTGTACTATTACATTTTTACAAATTTATCGATTGACTACTGATTCATCAAGATATTGTCAAGCAGTTCGAGTGCTTATTGTCTATGATACACCTTTTAACAGTGGCAAAAATTTTATATTTTATCTAGCCTCAAGTGCACATGAAAGAAGACAAATGTAAAAAACGTTATTTGCATCTCGAAAAGGAAGAATTTGCAAACCTATGTTTATACGACCATTCTTCATTTTTAAGAACAGTAGAATGAAACACCTGTTTCACATATTTCCGTGAAATCTCTGTACAAAAATATTCGAAAATTTCTGAGCACAGTCTCGGCTCAATTATGATTTCTTCCTGCATCAATTCTAATTTATGTACCTTTTTGTCATCACACTTCGAAGGGCCGATTTTCCGCTGCCCCATTCCCCGGCTGTTTTAATTTCATCAGTTTTTCAGATTATAGCGAACAGACAGTTCATCTGTCTACGATCCTCCTGGCTATGCCGGGGGTCGGCGTAGCGTTTTATATTCCTTGTTTCTGGAAATATTTCCGTTATAGGAGTGTGAGGAAGAACTAACGCAGAAAGGTGAAATGGTGAGCCGGCTTCACGCGAAGACAAATCAGATTGGCAAGATACTGCACAATCTCGAGAAGTACAACCACCTGATGAAGGAAGGGGACAATATTCGTAGCCCGACCACGCCGAGCGGTGTCTCGAGGTCGATATTTAACAAAACCAGTCCCACTTTTCCGCGAGACTGTACCCAGTCCTCTGTAAAGAAAACAGTCTCTCCTCGTAACAATGAAAAAATGGAGATCGATAAGCACAACGATGTCCGTAACGGCAGAGAATCGACGAAGCCTGATAACAACTTAGAGAAAAGTAAACCTAACGGCGAGGTGCCCGTGGAGGCTTCAGTTGAAGAACAATCGACCGCATAAAAGAATACTGTCTTTCGAGAATGGTTTTTATACTACGCATTCTGAAAACTGTGTTTAACGTTCCGCTTAATCAAGAGCGTACAAAAGACAGTAGTTCCTTTGTACACGTGGTGCTTCTGACGTGTCCAATGATATTTTAACGAGGTGTCTATATGTATATAGATAGTAGTTAATTCTGTATGTAGTTTATGCGATATATCTTTATTTATTTATTTTTGGTTTATCCACCGATGTTTTCTTAGGTGTTTAAGATACTTTGTTATATTCCACTTTGAGTGAGTGTTATATTCCATTTAATGAAGGTTCCGTTACGAAAGATCTTCCTATTATTTTCGATCGAGCTGTAACAGTAAGAGATTAGACCAGCTGTAAGTTGCAAGTGAAGCTTAAAGGCGCAGGTGTCACAACACAATTGAAGAAGAGATGGTTTTACTCGTTAGATAGTATGATTGTTGTTGAGCCGCGTGGGATTTATTCATAAAATGTTGTTGGACCGTTTGGAGGCACTGCTATCGTACGGCAGACACTGAATAAGTATTATCACTTAGGTCTCCAAGTGGACGAAACTTTATATACCTGAAATGCGTAGAATATTAACGAATATTCAACAAAGTAATCGGTATTTAATTATCTAGCAGCTCATTGCACCAGTAAGCTTTCAATAGATCATCTATCATCGAATGATCGTGTTTCGATCGGGACACTCTATGAAATTAACTGTGCTTTGTTGCGGCATCGTTGCGACGTATAATGAATTTGCTATTGTGTGCACAGAACTATCAAGGACAATAATGCTAATAGATATTCTTTCCTAATTCAATATTTTACCATTCGTTCAACTACTGATTACGTATAGTGCGCCCTTTCTCTTTGAAGAGTGTCTCGGATACTTGATTACAGTTTACCACGAAATAAGCGTACCTCGATGAATGTTAATTATCTCGCCGTACTAGTGCCAGGTTTTGTCCGGTGATTTTTTTTTTAAACGGGACTGAATTCGCTTATATTTATCAAAGTTTCCTAAAGAAAACGTCATATCTCGGTACTTAACCGATAATCAATATTTTATTGGAAACCAGACAAAGGAAATTGAAATTGAAATCATGTTCGAGGGCTTTGGGAAATTTCGCATGCCTTCTAATTTTCCAGCTACGTCTGGATCCTTTTTTTTCATTTAGAAAACTCCTTTACACTTCAAGCTACATTACATTCAAGTGCGCCAACCCGCGGTTTGTAAGTCACACGTTTATATTCCACTTTCGAACGGCGTGGACAATTTCAGGGCATTTCCTTTAATCGAGAGGCGAACAGCACTGTCCATTCCGTGTTTTATTGAAACAGCATTTATTTCAGGAGTGCGAAGGCTCGCTTAAGCATAAGACAGAACTGATCACTAAATTGGAGGCTAAGACGCTGTCGATGACTGAGACCATCCAAAAAATGGATGAGAAGTATGTTTATTATTTGTCTTTCATTAGTGTTAATTATTTTGTAAGTACGACTGGTTCATCGATTTTAAGTTACATCTGAATCGATCGTCACATTCTCAATGTCAATACTAACATCTTATCGTATATACATATAATATATTTCACCTCGCTTTCCGAATACTACACGTGAGCTCGTAGCTTTACGGCGACCCCCGTGAGGTTTTGTTGCCGCGTCGAGATTCTGGCCAACGCTTCAAATTTCCCCGCGTCTAACAAAGAGACTTTGGTCCTGAAAGTGTCAACCTCGTATCGGGCGCTCTCTGTTGATTCTTAAATATCGGACAATTTCTCCTGCGAAACCTTTCAAGGTCTGCGTCAAATTACTCGAACAAAAAGTGTTCGTCGAAATTGATTACGCTCGATAAAATCGCACGGCGATTGCTGGGATGTTGGGGAATCTGGAAAGGAAATTCTGCAGAGAACGCGAACTTTTCGGTGCCAAAGATCTCTTGCCACATCATCGTTCCATCGATGCTTTTCAATTTTACAAAATCTCACCATCACGATCTCACTGCGTCGCAAAGTTTTGCGACCCGTTCCGAGGGAACGCTATATACACAAGCCGCATAAGAAACTCCTAATTACATTTATTGAAATCGTTGAACGTTCTAGCATTTATGTACAAATCTGGTCGTTGTGATAAGAGATTTTCTATCGTTGTTCGTTGTTTAACGATCAAAGGGGCCGCGACGGCGCTGCGACGGCTGTAGTTAGAGGTGATTTATTTTTTACTTAGGCGTCGCGAACGCGATCTGACTTAGGATAGACTAGCAGGGACAGACATTAGGAAACAGTATTTGACTTATCGTTAACGGAGATGTTGGCAAACCTTCACTCAAACGGCTGCTCGATTAAGGCCGCCATTCGAGTCGACGTATAATTATAAATATATAACGTTACCATAGGGATTAACCATATTTCTCTGCAATAATTGGTAGATTTATATCGCGAACGGTGTAACAAATCGCTGGAACAATGTCGAGTGACGCAAGCATGACACGTATATATATACGTAATATAAAGTGTTGGGCTTCTCGAATCGATCGGCTTGCTCGTGCGTGAAATCCGTTTATCACGTTTACGTTAATTGCCGTCAATTATATATCCACGTTGATGGTACCCGGTCAATTAGGATTATGAATTATAACACGGTACCTCGTATTTCAGGAACTGACTTGCGATCATTTTTATCATCGTTTCAACCCCTATATATTGTATCTGCTGAATTGATTACCCTGATTTCGTTTTCCTTCTTGCCTTTGTATCGATCAAATTTTGTCTGTAAACGTGTATGCCTCGTAGTTATACACATACACACACACACTCCATACACGCATCACACATACGCTGTTTGTGTCGTTCGCATTAACCGAGAGACTTACGAAACAAACGTGCCAGGCTATATTTATATAAATATAATTATGTATAAGCATCGAGCAACAACGGTCTTTATAATGCACCGAGACACTGCGTGTGCTTGTATATCAATGCAACCGAAATAAATTCATGACAGAAGATTATTTGCAATTTAATTATCCTTAGATCATCGTTTAGACGTAAGGCCGGACTTTTCCTTCAAATAGTTTGTATATTATATTATATTCAGAGTTGAAATAAAACGATGTAAATAGCTCCGATTCTCTTTATTCGCTGGTTAATTTGATTTTATGCAAATGTCATTTGTGCCTAAATATAAGCATAAATATAAGCAGAGATCGTTGTTCACGTTCTCCTTGGAAATTCTGCGCTACGATCGATCGTAATAACGCTAGAATGTACCAGGTTTACGTTGAATCGTAAGGTAAGTCGTGCTTTTGCAGCGTTAAAGATTGGATTACGAACTCGTGGAAAAATAAACGAGACCGGAGTTCCAGCGTTTTGCCTGAATTCGCTCTGAAATTATAATATAAAGCCTTTAAAAAAACATTTCGCCTGTTTCTTCGGTTGGGCAACGTTATTCGGTCATGAATAACCATGGAGAAACTTTCGACGGGACCTCCAACTAAGTTACAGATCCTCTGCTTTTGTAACTTTCTTCTATCGGGAGGCTTAACGTTTCCGTAAACTCGAACAGCGAAACCGTGCTCTCCGGTTTCACGAAAGGAATTTATAGTAATTGTCGAGATTTATTCTCCCATCCATGCCGGTCGTTCGGCAAGGAAGCATCGTTCGAAACAGCGTTGTAAAATTCCGTGGAAATTTTGTGAATTATTCAAACGTGGATATATTATCAATTGAAGCAGGCCTTGTATCACTTACATCGACAAATGATCGCAAGACAGTGCCCGAGATGCGACTTCCTTTCAAATAATTACATCTACTACGGTCGTGGATGTAATAATCCATAAAAGTCACTTGTATTTACGACACGATTCGCGAATCTCTATGAAAAGTTTCACGATCTCATAATATCATTATCAATTCATCAACACTACGATAAAATAACAGTTCATTATTTTCATCTAAATCGTATCACCACATGACTGCATTCGAACGTCACTTTCACGTTCAATATCATTCCAAGCAATCCTTCGAATATCATTGCTCCTTGCCCTTGTCCATTTATCCATTTATTGTTCTTCACGAATCGTGTATATGAATGTGTGTGTGTGTGCGTGTGGGTGTGCGCGCGTGTGATTGAAGATAGCAGCGTGTTTCACGCTTTGAGTACCAGCGATTTGACTTAATCAGGTGCAAGGAAATGGACAGCGTGAGATCAGGATCGGAGGAGAGGGTGAGGATTTTGGGAGCCGAAGCTGCCGAGAGGGAGGCGAGGGTGAACGGGGTTGAAAGGGAATTGCGAGTCGAACGCGAATGGAGAACCTCCTTGCAGGAAGCATCGATCTCTAACACGGAGAAGATCTCTCAATTACATCAGGAGATCTATCAGTTGAGGCGAGTGTCCGAGGTACGTTCTGTATATTGCCTTCAGCTTCGCTATATTGCGTGTAACTAACTGCTTCCTAAAGGGGTGACTAAACTTTGGTACAAGACACTGATTGCACCGGGGATGCAGCCAATCTTTCTAACAGCATTTACTTTTTTCGTTATTTGATTGGCTCAACGGTACGACTGGAGAATTTTGTCAATCTTCGATTTGAGAGGGAAAAAGAAGTTTTGGGGAAAATTAATTATACTTGTATGGAAATTTGGGTTGGATTGATAAAATTAGATTGTTCTTCCTTGATCTTTCATGCAGCATTTATGGTATTCTATTTGAGGCAAACAAACTATTGTATTAAACCTTTTTCTATATAAATAATAATCTCGTTATTCTTGAATAGCAAACAGTGTAGACATTGTAAACTTGTTGGGCAGTGAAGCATATCACGTGGTGGATTAATATTTGTACTATTTTACTTCATGGAATTTCTGTATAAAATTCAATAGATCACTGGTGTTTCCTAATTTACATAGGGCAGGATAAAAAATATTACTTTCTGTATTCAAACTGCAGGTTCGCACGAGAACGACATATTACAATTTTTTATTAGTTATCGTAAAAGGGCAGACATTTTAATAAAACCAGAGTATCTATTTGTCTACTTCCGCCACTACTGAAATTGAATTAAAATCGTTCAATTATCTAAATTAAACATACTCCAACCGAAACGTTAATCTTTTAATTTTAGAGGACATTATGAACGACTATCACAATTGACTACATAAACGAAGGAAACGCAACAGCACACTTACCCACTACATTCATTCACTATCCAATAAATAAAAAGCACCAAATAAATTATGCTAGAATTGCTGTTTGGGTAATTTAATATAATGCTGGGATATTAAACCGAATTGTTTAAATAAGCTATATTTCTTATTTTATACTCGTTCTTCTGGAATATGAGATTAGGTCATTTTAACTTTTCAAATTTCTTCTTGTTGGTATATTTACAAATTTTGTGTAAGGATTGTTGTTAACTGTAACGATGTTTAATACAATCACTACATGGATAATCTTACAGAAATGTATGTATTTGGCAGGTTTATTTATATTTGTATTTGATTTATGAATGAAGTCACTGATCTTCATTTCATGTCCATCTTTTTATCCAGTTGAAAATTTCTTTCGAAGTTTAAACACAGTATTTGCACCATTTTAATAACTTCACTATAATTATCTGTATAGCTCATCGCAATCATTTTTTAACGAGATCTACATATTATTTTCGTATTCAAGCTTGCTGACAATGTAAGGATGAATCTAATCGCATCCATTTTAATCGATGCTGCAAATTTCATTGCAGACATCGCCAAGTTTCTGAATAAAACCTCTTGTCACAGGTCGAGCTTCAAAACGAACAATAGTTCCATCGTCTTTTCTCTTTAATTTGATCAATCTATTTCCGATAAAAAATTTCTTCTACGGTGAAATATTTGTCGATCACCCATCGTTTTACATAAGATTCTCGTGCTTTCTATTCGTAGTGTGTAGCTATTTTTGGGTTCAATAAACTGTAAGATTCTTTATAACATTTTTTTCTAGAATTCACAGCGAGTAACGCTGAATTTTAATCGTTTTTTACAATTTTTGTCTCTGTTTACGAATAACATTTTATTTTATAATCGTCAGTTCTTCTATGTTTGTGTTCCTTTCTGACACATTTGTAGAAGTCCAATTTTATTCATCTGTGATCTATTGATCTTGTATATCTTGTATGTTTTTGTTGTATAGGTACGTCTCGAATTTTTAATAATATAACATCTTCATTAGAAAATTAAAACTCCGATTAAGTTCGATGTGGTCTTGCAGTTACCTTCGAGGACTATTATATCCTAAGATATCTATTGTTTATTTTTCAAGATATTATAAATGACCATTTCTATTATTTTTAATGCAGTCCATAGGAAGTAGTGTACATGGTTTGAGAATCCATTTCCTTTTAGTTTAATTATATGTACATGTCTGAATACATGGCTGACACAAAGCGCTCCAGTTTGCAATCCAAATCATTTCACTACAGTTTAAATATGCATTTTCTTTAATTATAAGTCCTTTGTGTTCTTTTCTGTGGTCAGTCATCTTCCGTCTTCTGTAATCTTCTTTGTTTCGCATAAACTACGTCTGTAATATGATTTTGTTTTGCTTTCATGGTGAGGCAGCTTGTCTGATGTCAGTACAAAAGCTTTATCTAAGTGTTCTTCCTCCCTCTTTGAACATTTCTGGTCTCATTTTTTCCTCAACTTGAAATATTGCATTTTTCATTCAATTACTTAATTGTTACTTATTTAAATGGCATTTGAACTTTTCAACCATTAATATCCATATTAAAATTTCAGTTAAATATCATTATTGTAAAAAATTATTTATACCCTTAACAATTATCATTAGATTTGATATTATTCTTTTCAATCGTTCCTTTTTAAAATTCTACTTAATAAATGCTACTAATTCATATGGATTGCACTTGACAAACGTTCCTCTAAAAAAAGTTCTAAAAAGCTCCTCTCATAATGTTAGACGTTATGACAATAATATTTATTATTTCTAAAAATGAAGTATGTGAATAAAATACGAAGACAGATAAATATGGAAATGATAATATATAAAAATAGATGACACAGAGTTGCAAAGCATGATATTGCTGTAACTCATCAGTACATATTATGGAACGAAGAGATTTAAAATGAAATGTCGAAGTAAAACATTATTCATCGCGAATGATATAATGAACAGTGCTCAATGTACTCGAACGTTTGCGTTAATTATGCAAATGTTATGTCAATTTCGGAGAGACCATCATGTAAGAAGAGAATGTTTTACTTTCGTTGTCAGCGAATTTATATGTATGAAACTGTTGAACTTAATATGTACCACTTCCCTCTGAGGTCTTTGTTTCCTTTAGTGCTTTTACTTCACCTCGCATTTCCGTTGACGCATTGAATCGACATATCGCAGCAAGGTTCTTCTTTATCAATACAGGATGAAATTATTAAAACTATCTTTGTGTCAGTTTTCATAGAAATGGCTAATTAATTCTAGGTGGTCCTGGATTATCTTTCTAAAATCCTCTTGGTTTTCATATCGCCTAACGATTTTAAATATGTATATAATTTTTTCATTATTTTTTATTGACGGTGAAAAGTGTTGGGATTATATTTAACATGAATTATAAAGTTTAATTTCAAGTGTGAATGCAAGTGCGCTATAAAAGCAAGAGGAGGCAAAAATATTTTATTACTCCAGCTAGAACGTGTGCCCAACTGAAATGTACGCGGCATAATAAAATCTATTCCGTTGGACAAAATGTTTCAAGACACTTTGTTTGTCTGGTTCTTATCATGCGAAACTGTATATTTATAATTTCCCAGCTAATGTTGCAAATGCAGATGCTATATTGTTTCAAATTAGAATACTTGTGATCGATGTAAAAATAACTTTCACAATATTTATGTTTTATGCAGATGAATATATGTCACTGTACGGAAATGTGTTTGAATATTTTGTCGTTACTAGATATTATTTTGATTTAATACTATTATATTAATCCTTTTCTTGTGTAAATAATAATCTCGTTACTTTTTAATAACAGACAGTGTAGACATTGTTAAATTATTGAGCAGTGAAGCATATCACGCGGTGGATTAATATTTGTACTATTTTATTTCATAGAATTTCTGTATAAAATTCAATAGCTCACTGGTATTTCGGTATTTACAAAGAGCAGGATAAAACATATTACATTCTGTGTCAAAACTGTAGGTTCACATAGGAACGATATTTTACAATTCCTTATTAATTATCGTAAAAATGCAGACATTTTAATAAAACCAGAGTATCTATTTGTCTACTTCTGTGAGTACTGAAATTGAATTAAAATCGTTCAATTATCTACATTAAACATACTCCAAACCGAAACGTTAATCTCTTAATTTTCGAGGACATTATGAACGACTATCACAATTGACTACATAAACGAAAGAAACGCAACAGCACACTTACCCACTCCATTCATTCACTCTCCGATAAATAAAAAGCAGCCCCATCAGAAACCTCAAAGCGCAGCCGTTCATTTGACAATTTCACACGAAACACTCTTACAACTCTGTAGATCGATTCAAATTCGTTTTCGCTCGCAACATTAATCCAGCACCCTGCTGCAACAAATACCACCCCACGCTCCTCACCCGCTTCAAACTAAATCAATCTTCCCGAACTCGTTCGGCTCTCGCTAGCAAAGCCTTTTCGTTAATCGGCGACTCGCAATCACCGACAATCAGTTATCGGGACGCCGCGGGACGGACGAACGCCAGTCGAAGTTTCCAGCCGTTTGCGTGCGTAATCCCTGCGACCTGGTGTGTTACAGAAATATCTAACGCTGCAGGAGGAGCATTACGCGTTGAAGGAGACTTGCGCCGAACAGGAACGAACTCTGGAGGAACTTGGGGGACAATTGAGCGCGGCGAAATTGGCGGCCGTCGAATTACGCGAGGCCGCTGACAACGCTCAACGCCAGCACCACCAGCAACGCCAGCACGAGCAGGAGGATGCGGCGACCTGGGCCGACGATCGTCTGGTCACCCATTGCAAGGGATGCAAGCGCGAGTTCAACATCACTCGTCGCAAGGTAATCAAACTTTTTAATTGCCCCCACGCTTTCCGCCTCTTTCGCTCAGCCCCGCCGTGGTCGTTCGTTCGGCTCCACCGTGGTCCTCGTTGACGTCGTTCGTTGCCGTTCGCGCGACGGCTTCGACGCGGAGGGGGTTGGCACGTCGACCGAAAAGGCCGCCGTTGGCTCGCTTAATCGTTCAATTATCCTCGCCACCTTGAAAATTATCGGCTCGGACTGGTCTGGATTTCTCCAATCTGCACAGCTTGTCCGAATAGGTGCGCTCAACGCTTCCTAACGACGCGACGCTTCTCGGGAGAGGTTTTATCACGGTGTCGGCGAAGCTACACGCCTCTTCTCGGCCCCCCTGTCCGGCTGTTTCGAAGATCGGAATCGCGTGCACCAGACGGGGAACTTTGATGCGTGACAGTTCTGTTATTAGAGATAAGACGGTGTATCGGGCTGTGTTAGGGCTTGCAATTACAAGCGGCCACGAGCCCTCGGTTGTTGGTAGTCGGTGCCCTTCCTTCCTTCCTGCCTTCTACAACCTGCGGATAATTGAAGAGATTTCCGCGTGGATTTTTGATTAGATACTATCGCGACGCTCGCCTAATGCGATCCCCTTGCCACGTGTTTAAATATAAGTGGTAGTCTGTTCGCTGGCGTTTCCTGGTTAGCCGTGGGAGATTTGAATTATTCGTTGATTAAAATTGCTGGCGAAATTTGTTTGCATTTTTTTTATGGATAGCAATTTGGATCTGGCTTCGGCAAGAGATGTGCAACCATGTTACGATGCTGTTTCAGCAATCTGTTAACACGGGCAGATTATAAATTCAATTAGCGTTACCAGTGTTTCGTTTGATTTAGAGAAACGTTCAGATATGAATGCCTCGCTTGTCAAATCGATTAACTCCACTTTCTGAATTTTATTAAATTTTAATGTCAAAACACTAATAAACACTAATGAAGTTTTGACATTAAAATTTTATAAAATTAAAAAAGTGGAGTTAATCGATTTGACAAGTGAAGCATTCATATATGATTTTTGCTATCGTGTATTCAAAATTGGATTTTAATAATAGATCTTATCAGTTCGTGTTTAAAAATAAGTATGAAATTTATTGTGTGATGCATGCGGTTTTTTTTGGTATAATAGTTAATGCACGGGGGATTTAAGTAACTTTATTAACTATTTGAATTTCAGTAAACATATGTTTCTAAAGTTCCATTTACATTTTTATTACGTCGCGACCTAATTTTAAACGAAATACGTATCTTAAATTGATTCACCCGTGAGACGACGGAATTTCGCTTTCACGTTCGTCGAAATTCATCGGGCACTGGAAAAATAATATTCAGAGGACACGAAATTATAATTAAATTCTAAGTTTATTGCGAATAGCACTTCACAACTGTTTGAACTCCGTCATATTTCTTTCCTGATCATATTCTACATTTACGAATTTTTCCCAGCCCTTTGGCAACGAAAGAATATTGCATTTTTAACTTTCCTTCATTTCACGACCTCGTTACTCTCTTACAGTGCATTGCGCCCCCCCCCCCCCATTCACCAGTCGAACTCAAACGATTCTATGTACATGTCAAGCAAACTCCAGTTTACACATTTAAAACGTTCCAAATTCGCCCCACTCAAGGAACCGTAAAACCCGAAAACATAAATTAAGAAAAAGCCAGAAAACTTAATTTATCCAGATACCAATGATGGATATTGTACCTTTATTTTCACCTAGCTAACCGGAAATTAATTGGTCAACAAGTTGACTCGAATCGAAAATTATTCATCGTTATCCAAGTGATTTTATGCGATTTATACTTCACTCCTTCGGCGAGTGAACCACTTTTCGGGACGAAAAGAAAAGATATCGCGCAAACACTTTCAGCCAGCTGTAACCAGGGAACACCGTACGCACACTTTTTCCACGTCTTGTCAAAACACTGATAACGTGCAACAAAACATTCTTAGAACAACGATTAATCGAGCAGGGGGCGTGTTGGCGCGGCGCGAAATGAAGTAATGGGGTTTCCTTTTTTTTTTGCTTCTCCCCCTTCTGGTTGAATAATACCCGGGCACGATACAGGCATTTCAAGTATTTCGTCAAGATCGGGTCGCTTCGGGGGTGCAGTTGCGTGCATTGATAAGAAATGACCGCGAAGTTAGACCGTAATCGTGCATTCGTCACACGGATACACCATGAACTCAGGCACAGTCCCAATGGCTGCACTCCTAAGTAACTCCTTAATGAAATATCTAAGTAAACTAATGATTTTAGTTTGATATAAACATACAATGGTTCCCTTCACCTGTAGATAACACATTTTTAAATTGTTTATTAGTTTGTGACCTTCTACGGACCCAGTTCTTGATTTCTGAGCAGACTGTGCAGCTGTGGTACGATTAATTAGAAACGTTAGTTTCACGGCTGCTAGAATTGTGTGAAATATCAAGAATAAAAAAGTGTGGTTACTTTGACCAGCGAGACTCGGCAATATAAAATAACATTTGTTTAGAAACTATTACAGCTATTATAAGTTATTCTGATAACATTCACATCTGTACACATACGCGAACGAAGTGATATGAAGCGTTCACATTAAATTAATAATAAAAATAGAAGAATACTTCCATCGGTAGGAGAAATATATTAATACTGTTTTGCAGAGAAATTATAATATTTCCCACTAAATAAACCAGGCAAATCTCACATTCGTATCGCCTTTACGGGTGCATCTATAGAAAGACTAATTACACCAGATTATATTCCCCTCGAAACCGTTCGATTTCTCTTCGAACAATTCTTTCCCGCCGGAAGATAGATTGCGAGCAATCTGAATTTATAGATTAACGCCTTAACGATCGACCCTTTGTTTTATAATACACGTGTAGCATAATTATAATATCCACTGTGCACGGTCTTTCGATCGTTAAGGGTTAAAATGGCGCGCCCTGTATACCAATGGCCAGAGTGCACCCTAGGACCTTATCGAAATTTCGCTTACGTTCACAACAGATACGATTTACTGGAGTTCCTAGGGACCTTCTGTTAATGGCATTGCCGGCCTTCGTCTTCATAAACGGTGGAAATAGAGCGGGATCGTTAAGCGCGAGATTCCTTGTCACGTTCCATCCCCGGGGAGTTGTTTTACGCATCGATCGAATCGCTTCGATTACCATCTAAAAACGTTCAATCAGCTGTGGTAATCAATGGAATGCTTTCACAAGCAATTGGAAAAGACGGGCATGCCTCTGGCGAAACGGGAGGCGTGTTATTGAACGAGCTCTGATTACACTGTCCCGCATCAAAATCTTTCCGCGGTGGAAAAAAAAGAGATGCAGGTTATAGATTTCGATCTGTTGAATCCGTATCTGGAATCGGAACTGTTGGTTTTTTTTCCCCCCACGGAATATTGGATTTTGTGGAAAATATTGCATCTCCCCGGAAATTTGTCGGCTTTCAAATGATGAACTACGTTAGCCGAGATAGTTGTACTCCAGGTTTTTTTTAATTGTTTTTTTTTATATATGTGCTGTAGCTCACGTTTGATAAATTGGGAAGCTGCCATTCATACCTTACATCCTTTTCGCTTAATCTGAATTGAACATTGATGTATTAATCGAAATCTTGTAAGCTAGTGGCGAAAATGCGTGCCAAATATTAATACCTATAAATTTTCACGAGAAACGTAGCAAGTTTAAGAAAGAATGCTATAGCAAAAGATAACAAAATGGGTTTCCATTTTTAGGTACACTGGAAATTTAAAAAAACAATTTTTAGTTACGTGTTAATAAAAATTTGTCACAGAGATAATATACATATTTTAATAAACATTTTGACACCAGAATATATTTGTTGAATTCCAAGGCCTTGCCTGGTTAAAAGTCTAAGATGAGAATGCACATCTGATTAGAAAAATCACATTTCAATTGCGGATTCCTGACAGATATTTTAATAGCTGTTTTTAAATTTGGTTAAGCACAAATTGGATTTGACTAATGTATTCAATATTTCGATTCCTAAGTATTTAATAATCCAGTGGAATTCGAAATATCTTCGCGGCAACAGTGTCTCTAAACTTGAACGACACGCGGTGCAAATATAATCTTTAATCGAAATGAAATATTAATATCTTTGCCTCGCTAGTTTATGTTAATTGTAATAAGTAGGGAATGTACTAAAAAATTGAACAGATTCATTTAATTACAGAAATAGGTCGACGGAATAGATTTCATTCTGACATTTTCATAAGTGGCAAAATATTTTGTTCAATATTTGAATAAATCAATATCAGTATCCTTTTCGAGGACATTGTACTGAGGAGTATTTCTGGCAACTTTAATAATACAACAATTTTGACACGTGAAACGAATAATTTGCCGTGTTGTGGTTGACCTTTTCAAATATTTGATTTTATTATTTACACAATGTTCGCAATACTTGCTGATCAGTGTACGCGAATAAAAATATCGTCCACTGCAAAGTCAATCAAGGAACAGCTCTAAGGTTTCAATAAAGCTAATGTAATTGTAAATTAGATCTTTCTGTTATAAATATTATAATAGCGATGGCAATTCCTATTTTGTTTTTCCAATCTCATCAGTGGCAACTTCTGATAATTTATTTCGAACTATTATGTACATTTTTGATTCATTGCCTTTTTATACAATCACTTAAATGTAACATTATAATATATCAAACATATATTTATATAATAATATAATATTTCTCGATAATCGCGAAACGTCAACAAACAATTTGTTGAAATCAAACACTGCAGTCTCATACCTGAACCTAAATGTCTTACAATATATTATTTTAGATAAGTCTGTTTTATGTTCAACGGGTTTGTACAAATTTTATCTCGGTTCGGACGATTTTGCCAGGCAAATTCTTTGCATATCACTTGTTATATCGTATACACCTGGCGGTGTTTTATTCTTAAGTAAAGCAGCGCTAGTTGGATAACGAGAAAAAAACAAGGAAATGCTGGATAACAAAGATGCTTCTTTACATTGTGCAGATAAGCTGGAAATATCCTGTATGCGAGGTGATCCTAAAAACTTCGCTGCAGACATATCCCAGGCACAGATAGAGAAAATGTGCAGTGGGGAAAAGTTTAATGAGTTAATGAAATCCTTAATGATGATGACCCTAATCTCTAAAAACATAAAATGATACGAACGTAAAATATTTTAATATTTTGTATGATTTCACTTAGATTTAAAAAGCGGGTTAAAAGAAGTACGTTCTTAACATGCCTACAAAAAGAGTGGCTTATTAATTTTTGTGGGAATTTTCATAATTCCCACTGCGATAGTGGTAATCGAAGTATTAGATAAAAATTATTTCAATAATTCTGAAACGATAAAATAAGGAACAGACCGGATGTAGAATTTATTTAAACCAATTCTTTCAACTATATTCGTATACACTGAATCGGTACAAGAAAAGTTGTAATACAAGTAATTAATAATAATAGGTAATTTACGTAGAAGTATTGTAAGGAAAATGATTGTTAAGAAGATTGGCGATTTAACAATGATATAATATTCAGTTTGTCCAATACAAAATAATATATGCGTGTCCTCTTATCAGCCTTCCACATTACATTACTCAATTTCTTTTCTTATGAGATCCTTCCGTTGTAACCACATTTTTCCAACCACTCCAATTCACTTCCCTGCACATTCAGAGTTCTATAATTAAGTCTAGAGTTCTTCAATTGGGTTCCTATGGTAGTAATAATTGTTAATCAAACAAATAAGAAACAAATTCAGCGAAAACCAAGCCCAAGAAATAATTCTGTAAACCCACCCTCACGAAAAACGAAACAACGAAAATTATTAATGCAATAACTCCCCTGAACATTAAAACCGAAAATCCCGCAACCAATCCAAATCGCGCTAACAATCAGTGCCTCGCCCCAATCGCATTACTTCACCATCATTCGTGTCACCCAAGCACCCACGTGCACACACAAACCCCGCGCTTAATGCATGCATGTTCAGCATGCATATTCAAATCAGCCACCGCGATAGAGACGTTGCTTGGCCCGTGAAGCACATTTAGACCCCGCTTTCTTCCACCTTTTTTCCGTCACCTTCGTACACGTACGTACGTGCGATCGTGCGGCCTGGGGCGAAGACACGGGGCATTACGTGGGGACGGCTAGCTGGAACCGGCTGGTAAGTTATTGCATAATAACAAGCCAGACACTGGGGGATATCCTTGTTACTCATTTTTTCGCGCCACGCCGGTATTACCATACTGTTTAATATAGAATAGGCCAGCCGAGCGTGTTACCGTGTCGGTGGACAAAAGCTGTCGGTCGGGTTGCCGATGTGTTTCACGTGGTCCGCTCGTATCCGGCCTTCCTGGAAAAACCGAAGCGAACGCAAGCTCGCGTACTTGGCACATGCAAACTCATGCAAAACAATAACCCATCTAGCTTGCTCGCACCCAGCCGTCGAGTTTCGGCATCGTTGGGACGCTAAATTTGTTGCTTGCGAGAAGCTGTTATAACGGTGAGTGCGGAGGGGAGCGTATCATTGTCCGGGGATTGCGTTTCGTTGAATGAATGGATGAATTTCTGCAAAGGGCTAATGTTGGATAGATTCGTTCGGCGGGGATATTTATGAGTGATTGTTAGTTTGCACTGTATGGGACAATAGGTACTGAGTAGTATTAACCCTTTGTTTTATGATAAGGGGGAACGTCGAATGAGGACAATACGTGAAAATTCCAGTTTTCTAAGTCTAAGGAGAATTTGCCGTCTACAGCCAGACACACAAGTAGTCGTATCCTTACGGTTAACACTAGAACTATCAAGGGGGTCAACATGACTTGTTTCAGATTTCTTGCTTTAGAATTATTAAAATGTAGGTATCGTTGTAGCAATTTATAATGAGTTTTAATAAGACAGAATGACAGTTATATATATATTGTATTTTCCACACGTTTAGTTTAACGCGAGGTGGGAGGTCAATGGTTTCACTGATTCCCAAATAATATACAACGACAAGGTACAGTTAGTAAATGAATATAAATATGTATATTTCTAGACTTAACTGACTGTACAAAAGAGAAAACAACGGTTCGGAGAGTAAAATAACTTTGCTATGTTATACGGATCAATTCCGTTCGACACGATATGTTACGATAGTTGTAGTTTTTAATGTTCTTGTTTCGAGGTGTATCAAGATTCTGGTCTTTTGTCGGCGGTGTATCTTCCACGAAGCCTCGGTTTTCCTACTTTTCACGCTGATTGGTCGGCATTCGATTATTTCAAATGCCAATCAGTGTGGCTAGTAAGAATAACCACCGCCCTTCCAATACGCCCTTAGCGTGCTGTCCTTGGAAGGGAGGAAGGTTACCTGCTTGCATGGTGAAGAAGTTTGACCGTCATGGGTATTTCCGTCGGCTGATGCTTCGGCTGCCGAACCGCTACATCCAGATGTGCCTTCGGAAACTCTTCGGTTTATGGCATGTTTTTAAGCTATTGAGGCAGGACATACTCTAAAGTTATAAAAGCAATCAACGAAAAATTCCTCATTCTCAAAAATAGCTTTAGTTTTCAATCGTGCCATAAACCTTTGCCCATGGGTTCTAGCCTCCCCTGCGGGGTGCATTATTGCGACGCGACATATATGTATATATCTCTATTTAATGTCCATTCAACGACTTTCGTGTTCACAATCTGTCTAACGTATGCTATCTGAATAATACTAAAGTGTATTGGTAGTTCTACTGTTAATAAAAGAAGTTCGTTAAAATTGGATGATGTTTTTGAGGTTTATCAGTACAATTTTTTGTTACAAGTGAACAGTTGTGTAAAGTTTATTTGAACGAAATTTTGACAGAATCGAGTAATTAATAAGAATATGCGAATTTTAAATAACCGTTAAGCATTTATCAATTTCTATTCATTTCTTGTATAAACAGAGAGACTACGAATACTTGTGGGCTGATTATAATCGGCACATTCTCCTTGCCCGGCGGAATTGTTACTGAATACACAGGCGACCATGGAAATTGATATACAATTACTGTGAAAGTCTACTCTCATGTACACATTGCCCAATTTCGAAACAAAAACAGATATTTGGTACATTAATGAAGTTATAATTGATATGAATAATATGTGGGCATTGAAAGAAACGACTGTAACTCTTAGAACAAGATAAGATCCGAATAAAAATATATTTAATACATAATGTGATATAATATATGAAACATAATGTAAAAATGCCTAAGGTAAAGAAGTTAAACTGGACAGTCCCAGTTCATCGATTTTATACCTGAATATTTTATTGTTAATTAGGTAAGATATATCTCTTGTGGAGAAGTATTAATTCAGGGATTATATATCTTTGATATCATTTCTTCTTTGGAACAGTCGTAATAGCAGGGGTCGAAGCTTGCCGAACGTCAGAAATCGTGTCGAGGTGCTTTCCTTTTAACTTTAGCATTAACTTA
Source organism: Nomada ferruginata (assembly GCA_963583965.1). NCBI lineage: Eukaryota > Metazoa > Arthropoda > Insecta > Hymenoptera > Apidae > Nomada > Nomada ferruginata. The sequence goes on from OY757223.1 coordinate 7,744,004, forward strand.
GGAAAGAGAAAATAGTTGTAGGGGGACAGATCGAGGGGATTTGGTGGATGATTCGATTGTATGACATCCTTTCAAGCTGGAAACTGGTAGATTGACCGATATACTCTGACGAACAAGCGTTTCACCACGGCATGATAATATTTTCGATTTGTCTCCGGCAGATGCAACGGATACGTTCAATTAATTCGTGAACGTTTCCCATAGTTTCGTCCCCTCGAGTGGTCAACGGTTTGTCGTTCGATTTACTGTCTTTTATTGATACCCTACTTCTTCAACTCCGCGTATTATTCGTACGGTCGGTCTGCTTGCGATGGGATCTGATATTCATGAGGTTTATGGGATTTTTGTATTAATTCAAATATCTCGATGAATAGTAGTTTGCACAACTTTGCATGGAATTTAATATGAGCTTTATTTTCCATAGCGACCCTTGCTTTCGAATCAGCTTTCAATATTTTTGAATTATTCGTCCAATAAGTTTAAACTAATCTAAATTAGGTTTAGCTCGATGAGTTTAATTTGAAGAGTTTACGATGTGACTGTTAGGCCTGTTCCAGAGCGATTTGGATGGATAATGATATGTGAAATTGAAAATCCAGGACATTGTTAAAAAAAGATTCATTCATAGCTCTCTGTGAATAGTTGAATGTATAGAATACTATTCACGTCGTAGCACGTGTAGGTAAAGGAACGTCTTAATAATGATGCAAAACGTACAAAGGGGTTCTATTATGCACCAACGCATACACAATAGACTTGTTGTATATGGCAGATAAACCGTATTATTTTCTTGGGAAATAAATATTTAGTCGCCTAGGAGGTACACTTTTGAGTTGTATTAATATCGCAGAATTATGTATTTGTATTTATATTTCATATCATAACTGAGTTATACTAAATTCGCTGTTATAATGGTATTTCTTATAATTTGATGTTTTAATTTATGAATGCGTTTACGTTATCTAAATGAATAATTAAATAAATAAAGACTCTTTCAAGGTTGTTTAGTGAAAAGATTTGGGGAGTACTGTTTTCAATCAAATTCCTTTGACCCTTGGTGTATTGCTTTTTGCATCTTATCTGAATAATATTTTCGTTTCATCTATATTCGGCCAATTTATATGAGAAAATACATATATCGTGTTTGAAATTCATATTCTGCTGCTTGTTTTAACGAAAGGATGTTCAACGCAAACGGTTGATCTTTTGTCGTAAAGTATTTATCTTCGAAAATCTACAATCAATTTTCTTCTTTTTAAATAATCGCTCATTCATGAATTATAATTACATATATATTAAATTCGCTTAAACAATTTACGTAATAATTCCGGTCAATGATTTTTCCCAGGTATTGCTGAATCGTTGGAAAAAGAATTGAAATATGCGGCTATTTACTGCATTTACGTCTTATAATCGACCGTAAATGCATCGTCGATGTTCACACGATGCAGATACCAGATGCTAGAACGCATAAATTTGCAAATTGGAATAAGGAGCCGTTTGTAATACCAAAATGGCTTCATAACGTTGCATCATTACCAATATCGATCCGGGCGCAGGTGTTAAAAGTAAAGCATATCGAACGTCTTAAACATAGTCGGTGAAAGGTAACGATACGACGAGAAACCGAACGTTTAATGAATTTTCGATAATTCCACACAATCTCGCGAACGTTACAGACGTTGCTTGAAATTATTCTTATAGGCTTTCGAAATAACTATACCCCCATTTTATAGAAATAGACCTTTTGGGACGAACACGGCAAATAATTAAGCATTCTGAGCCTAGTTCGTTCCCATTTTTATATCTTTAGGTACCAAGCCATTATTTTGTCAACAAAATTTCTGGCCACCAAGTTGAATTACACTCGTCAACATTGATTTATTCTATTAATCATTAGAAGTGTATCAAACGCAGATATAGCTTTTGTGGTTGACGTGCTAATAACGTTTCCGATATCCGATGAACATTTCATTTTCCCACATCGAATTTCTATATCGATTTTATATTATACGCATTTCTGTCTGCAAATGTCACGTATAGACCGCGTACTAGAATGTTTTTCTGCATAGCTATAAATTTCCCAACATCCTTTACTTGAAAAACAATTTCTAGCAATTTTGGCTAATTCGTTTCAGCAGAAAAGCATATGTACACATTGTACCGACACACACATATCAATCGATAGCATTTATTTGGAAACTCTTTCAACGAAATGTTTTATCACAGTACAAAATATACAGAACAGAAGAATTTCGAATTTATGAGAGACAATACTTTATCCAGCAATAAAGAAGTGTTTTACTGAACGGTAGTTAAACACAGGCTAACCATAATAACGCGATCTAAATATCTCGGTGCCTAAAAAATATATATCCCAGGCAGAAATTATAGCAACCCAGCAATGATCATTAAGATTTAACTCTAAATTCGTAACAAATGTTCGTTTTCCGTTTCTCCTTGCACGAATATCGCAGTTTTGAGGCGGAAAACAGCTGCAAGCAATAAGACACGTCCAATTAGGTTAACGATTCTCCGCGAGCAAAAAAAACCTTCGTTCGTTCACGCAATCGCGCGGAAAATGACTTGGATGGCTATCGTGATACGAAGTTGAACCAGCTAAATGATAGGGGTTTGTTTTCGCAGCTCGCCAGTTTACGTTGCAACCCCTGCACCCACCCCCGCACCCATCTTCCTGGAATCTGGTGTTTCAATATCACAAAGCTGATTAACTGCATCGAGTGATCTTACGTTTGATCCGTTCGCAATGGTGTACACTCGACTGATTGATCTGACTGCAATTGTCACTTTGGATTAGATCGTGGATACGAAAGCAATAGGATGTGTAAAGAATTGTTTCGTATCAGACACTTTGGGCTGACACTAATTCAAGACATGTTTTTTTCAGCGAAAAATTGTGTTACAGAGTCGCTTGGAATTAGAGAATCCATATTCGAGGTTTATCTTTATGAGAAAGTTATGAACTTCACGGTCGAATGACTGTCAAATCACTGGAGCAATTTTAGTTGAATTTTATACGAGCATTCTGTCAGAGTACGATATGAATTGGTTATAGGATTTTTGTATAATTACTTTAGGAAAAGAGTTACATTATGGGGAGAACATTGTGAATAAATTGTGACCGAAGGATGTTTAATTCTTTATTATTTGTAAAAACAACTTCTTTCCCGTTGAGACAGTATTAGTAATTATTGGAAACTCTTCAGTGTTCAAATAGTGATTCGATGATTTAATTATTTATCTCCTTTTAATTATTTTTTAATAGCCCATTATGGTGGCATTTCGTAGGGAGCACAATAATGTTTAGTTAAACTTAATCACATAATTTAAGTGTCATTAATTTTGGTAAATAATTCAATTACATTTGTATAATAATTTAGGCGAAGAAATATCGTTAGTGAAATGGTACCCTGTATATTATATTAGCCAGGTACATTTTATTCTCAACACTCAACTTTGTTCCCTTGTTGTTAGTTTGCATAACTCGTGCTACTTCACTTTTCAGAGGCACCGATTATTCTCGTGACCACAAGGATGCTCTAAGTTTCACAAATGGTTCTAACTTTCGCAATAATCTTCTGTTTCATAATAAGAATAGCGTATCTTTAACGCCGATGGGTGAAAAACTTCCATACGTAACGACAACCACTGCTGTAAATTCTTTAGCCACAGTGCGCGCCTCACAATACGTAATTTGCAGTAAAAGAATGGAGAAATGCAAATTGTTACCCGTTTTCAAGTACTCTTGACAACCTATTCAAATTGTACCTACGACTGTTTCCCATTGGAAAATTTTAATTGCGCGTTTCATTCGACGAATCTGAATATTAGTACACGCTTAATGCATCTGCTGCAGAAATTTCTATTAAAACATTGACGATATTAAATCGTTCCCAGGACTTTTCTTATTATTGAGATTTATTGAAATCATAATGAAGAAATGATTTGAACTGTGTACGGAAATTTGTTTCTATTATTCCGCGTAGGTAAGTTTTATTTATATTACTTACTATAAATTCAAACGCCCAATGAGTTAAACAATGTATTGCTTATAAATAGAGACCTCATTAATCCCTTTACGACCATTCAAATATGTGTGCATGGAGTGTGCCTTTTAATAACGTTATCTTGGAGAACATATAGATTATTTATTTATCCCATATATTACATACCGTAGAAAAGGTTGTCTTCTTATTGAACAATAAATAACAGACGTGAAATAAATTTCTGGCCCATGGTTTCAAAGAAAGTTGATTTCACAAATTCATTTTGCTTATCGAATGAAATGATATAAGAAACAAGTATGTACTATTATAAGGTGTTAATTGGGACTGAAGCGGTACGAATGCCAAGGTTCACTTGTTTCTTAACATTGCCATACTTTTACTATACCCTTTATCGAATGAAGCACTAAAAAATATACTAGACACAACCAGTACTACAATTAATACCCTCATTACAGACATAAAGCGCGTGTTCTGCTTAAATTGGCGATTTCACATTTGAACGATTAATTTTATAAAATTACATAAGCTAAGTTACACTTCTTTTCACAGTTCTAATGAACAATTGTTAATTAACTCATCCAATGCAACAGCCATGAAATTATGATTATATTTCTGCACGAACACACAAATAAAACATACATTTTCATACACCGGCTCCAATAAGTCGATCTCCCGATCTAAAATACGATCGTACTTCAAAAACCACTTTATTGTTAAACCTTTCAGTTGATGAATCAATGAAGTCACTAGTTTCATACGTAAGCAATAGTTGACGGTAGTAACATTGTCATTTCTTCCCAAGTAATTTGTAAGAACCTTATTCATCTCTGTTTGTATCCTAATGGGCTTACACTGATTGGCTTCCGGACCCTCCATATGAACCCAGAGAACAGAACACCACAAAATCATTCTTATAAAACAATTTCCCCTACTTTATCTAAAAACAGAAGGCCAATATTTCCCATCGGTACCCATCCATCGCAAACTTATCAATGTATCCGTAATTAGCGCAAGTCCCGTGCAGGCGACTCGAAACGTTCGTTCAACAGCGAGTGGCGGTCCACTCCGGGTAGCTCGTTCGCTATCTCTAACGTTTGTTCGAACGGGCAAGCTGATTTATTCCCGCTGGAAAAGTATCCATAAGTACGTATCTATCACGCGGGGAGGATCAAGCGAGTTGAAGGGTGGCTCGTGGATACGGAATTCTCGTTCACCAATCGACCGTGGGTTTCCCTCGTAAGTCATGCCGATGGGACGGTTCAATAATTAAGTTCGCGGGGAAATCGGTTATCGGGATGATAATATTTGGCCTCTTAGTTCCCGGTAATAACCGGTAGCCAGCGTTGAACGAACGAACGGCTCGCCATCTTACTTAGAGGGGGTGGATTCAATTTAGATGTAAAATTTAGAGTGGTGGTCGCGCCAGATCCTGCCGCGGCGCCTCTCTTTTCCTTTTCAAACGACGAATTGCACATTATTATAATAGACCGTCGGTAATGGCTCGAAAATAAAGACCACGGGGGTAATGGAGGAATCGCGGGCGGTTGGGTGGAGAAAGGCAAGCCCGAAAGGCCGAACATATACGTATAGACGCCATAAACTTTCATCCCCGTTCTACACCGCGTCCCCCTTCTTATCCGTGCCATTTGCAAATCTTCGGGTATTTCTTATTGCACGATGCGCCCCCCGATGACGTTCGTTTTCTCGCTTCACTTGAGAAAGTAAGTTGACGACTGATAACGAGAAAGTAACGACAGTCTTTTATTCTCGCTCGTTCATTCTGCGCCGCTCGCGAGGCCGCTGAGAAATTTCTCGTTTATGGTGTTTGCGAGATAAGGGTGTGCGCGAGTAGTTTATATGGTGTCCGTTAGGGTTGCGCAGGGTTGGTCGTAAAATTTGTTGGGAACTATTATTGCGAAATTTTATGCTTCATTAATCGTTAATTAATTAAGTGGATCTGATTGGAGTGTGCATTAGGAATTATTAGTTCTCGATATTTTATTGTACGAACGGGCGTATTCAGAGCAAATATTTAGTAATTTCTTTGTAATCTTTTTATATTAATAGTTCGACTTTCGTTAGATAAGTACGGTGCTTTACGGTATTGTGTGTAGTATAGTAATTTTTGTACTCGCTGTCGGTGCTTCGAGATGACTTTCAGGAAAAATTAATATCAAATATTTAACTTTCACATTAGTACCATGGCTTGTATTGATCAATGCAAACCTGGGAATATTAGTTTTATAATCGGAGTTCCGATAATGGGTGATTATTATTATTGTTTGGTGAATTATTAACCGCAATTATTATTAGGATAATATACGTGCGATAATTATTGTTACGTATTATTTCGCAAAGCATTAACAAGATGGGAATGGAATAGTCTTAAGTAAATGTTTTAATTCGTCATTTTCTAACAGCTTAATTCTAACTTCATTAGCATGCTTTTTAATGAGCCCTAATAATTTTTCATTTTTGCAATTGCTTATTTTTGTTTATTATAACGGTACTTTGACGTTGAAATCTACTTTAAAATCTCGCAAAAAATTATTTCGACATGAAAGTGTTTCCACGCTATTACGTGTGTCGCTTGAAGTATCGTAACTTTGTTCCGAAATGTTTTCTTAGACAACTGTAAATAAGGCAGATATTTAGGTGACTTCGTTTGGTCGAGACACCCTGTATTTCATACGTAATTGCCTACTAGTTCCGCCATACGATAATTGCACAAGCTGCGTCGATTTGTAAGGGAAACCATCGAATTTGAAACCATAGGCAACTTTTCCCCATTGTTCGGAACATTCCTGTGCATCAAGTTCTCCCACAATCACGAACAAGAAATTTCCTCCAATCCGTCCGGCGGTGTTACTCAATTTAATTTTCACGCGATATTTATGGTTCAGTGGCAGCGAAAAAAGGACGAAAAGAAAAAAAAAAAATGGGAAATAGTATTCTACAAGATTAAACGCACTTTTTCCTGAAATTGACGCGGGCACAATAGAGTCGCCAGACGGTGAGCGAAAAAAGCTCTGTTGTCCGCGTGCCAGCTTCAGGTGCAAGCCTGTGAACTTTTTTCGACTTTCACGAACGTAATCCGTAACTGCGAGCCGCGTTGCACAGCTCTTTCGTTTCGACCGGGGCGAGAGCAGCACGGTGAAATTTTTTCCAAGCATCTGCTTTGACACTGGATCGAACGAAATATCGCGAAACGGATCGTAAATCGCGCGGTGAACGTATATTACATTAATTGAATACCTGACCATGGTTTATACATAGATGTACAGAGTGTTCTGCAATATTTATGCTATCAGGAACGCGGATTAACTCTTGGATTTTTCACATCGTTGCATGCACTAGAATTTTTTCGTTTATTTAGTTATTTATTTATTTATTTAATCGTTATCCCGTGCATTTCAGATTTAGGGTACTATCGGTATTCTGTCTTTGCAAATCTATTTTACAGCGGTTTTGTGTAAAATCTTGCACCCTATGTCTTACAAGTATATAGTTGCATAGATCAGAGTTGACTATTTTATTTCTATATTGGACAACTATGTACAATATTTGGAAAGATTCGTAATTCATATATTCACACATTTATTAAGTTTCGAATAAATTGTGTTTAATGGTATTCTACCTGTATTTTGGATCTTTTATTGAGCAAGTGCTATATTATTGCTAATGTTACTTTTATTATTCCTTAGTGTATCAAAATTATTCGCAACAGAGCATTCTGATGAACGGCGTTATAAAAAAATTAGAAATACGCAATAAATACTTTCATCCACCGAACAAATTACTTGCTCAAGCTTCATTCGACCATTTTCCTTCATAAGAACTTGGTAATAATACATTTACAGATCTATAATTGTACGATATTTTTTTTTATTATCACCGTAATTAGTAAAAGAACGTTCAGCCCCTCGTATTATGATAGAAACACCATGTGTGTGGGAAAGTGGACACGTGGTGATCCAATCTTTTATTGCTCAACGAAATTTGGGTTAGTGATTGAAGTCATTTAACTTGATGGAGTTCCCGCTAGGTTATCATACATTCATTTGATCCATGACGTCCGTTTGGATAATGTATGTGAAAACGTTTCTTCCTTAATTATAACAAATAACGAGACTCAAAATGAAAACTGAGAGGCTTTTTTGTGGCAGATAATATTATCGATTTGTCATAGACTTGCTAGGATATAAAGGTCTTATTTCCTTTTCGTACGTATTTATAAACGTAGGATCGCTGTATCTGCAATGTGAATGTTTATTTAATTTTTATAGCATTTTATGCTATTATAACAATGCGATGTAATTTATTGGGAATGAGGTTTGGAAGATCTGTACCGCGATAGTTTTATTTCTGCATAACGAACAGAGACCTTTATTATAACGAGAAGCCGGACGGCAAACATGCAATAAAATGGATTGCACGTGTATTAATTGGACCAACCAAATTATTCATAATTTGAAACACGGTTGTCTGTTTCGTATTTAGCAATTAATGCTCGGGTTTGATTCTGAACTACCTTTGCGTGCCAGACGTTCCACTTTAGTAATTACTCACAGAATTACGAAAGTATACTATCAGCAGATACACAGAGAATTACTACTGATAGCTACAGATATTTCCTGGGCGTTAAAGTTTTTTACTTTTATGCTTGTATTGCTGTACGGCTTGCCGAGAACTGTGATCAACGAAGTTTTAATATATTTCTAGCGTGTGCAGTCAACCATTTCGATTAATTAACATTTTCGTAGAATTAAATTCCACTTGAATGCTGCGGGAAAGGGAAACAATTATTGCAGTAAAGTTATTTTTTATATTACAATAGGGTTGTCATTTTTTAACATTTTTGTTTACACGTTTATTATCCGTTGGAATGGGGATAATAAAATAATTTTTAGTCGCTACATTTGTTTGAAATCTCTGACAATTTATGTATGTGAGATAGAATAAGAGATGATTAAATTAAATAACCATTTTCGTAGACAGTTCGCGAATTCATTTTTCCATTAATTTCCATTATTCTTTTTTAGTGAACCCTTTTCCGTTTCATTGTGTCTTATTAACGAAAATATATTACAGAATTTCATTATTCAATTCATATTGCGATGTAATATATTGTATTTGCTGTTCATAATGATGCCAGGGCGATAGAAAGCACACGTTTTAATTTAACGGAAGCGTATGAGGCAAGCATACATGATATAATAATCGAATTTACAGATCTGAAATTAAATTTCTGTACTATGTATATGTATAGGTTCAAATTGTTATACAGAAACATACTTTGGCATGAAAGCGGTGCTTTTAAGTACACATATTTGCCCAACGTACGTTGTATAAAAGTAGAGTGTACTTATTTTTGCAATTATCAACCAGACGGATCTTTTTGTAATATCGGAATCAATGCTGTGTTAAATTAGTTGAAGAGTTGGAACACCTATTCTATTTTTCGTTTTTCTTCATTGGCGAGAATGGACAGTTACGATTTCCAGGCAAGCGAAAAAATTAAACTGTTCCACAAAATATTTCGGAACAATTGCGGATTCATCTTCTGCAATTAGTGAATAATTTAAGTGAAATTGATTGTGCTATTTCTAAATACAGACACATATTATTAATGTCATTTTCTTATTTAGCATCGCACCAGTGAATTATAATTTATTTAATTTTATCGTATGAAATTCTTATATTTTTAAACCGCTTCGTCGTTATTTAAGAGAAGTGATGCATTTTAAAATTCATAATCATCACCTTTATTTGACTTTCAATTAGTCATCCTTATATTTAAAACTCCTTAATTTTATTTAATTACTGGGCATCCTCTATCTTTTATTTAGATGGCAGTCCAAGGGATGTTGGATTCTTTTTATATTACTCTTTTATAAAGTGTGAAGTATAATGTGCGGATAATATGGAAGAAAATAATAGTATAATTATATCTTGAATTTGTCCCTTATTAGTATCGAAGAAAATTAAGTGAATCAAATAATTGAAAAAGTCAATTCACCAAACTCAATGACAGTCAAATAATAAAAATACCTTCACGCAGCTTTTGTTCTTCGCTGACCAAAGAAGTACATATACTTGTGATCAAACATTGAAATTTTGGTATCAGTGATAACAAAATTGAATCAAGTCTGAAAAAATTACGATTATTCCTTTAACGAATAAATTGGTTCTATAATATATTACTAATCAAAGATTAGTATAGATTATCTAGAAATAATGTATTACTTATTAGCCACCCCACCAAATACATCAATTAAAATAATAATTTACAGTACAGCAAAGTGCATGTAAACCATACAACAATTTGGAAAAAAACGAAACCAGGAAACGGTGAAGAATATAGAAAACATAAATCTCACTACCATCCAGTAGCCTTAATGTAATTTCTCTGTACCGCGTAACCCTGTTGCCTTCACATCGCTAATTAGCTTTAACCCTTTCTGTTCCAGCACCACTGTCGACACTGCGGTAACATCTTCTGCAATGCTTGCAGCGACAATACGACAGCCCTGCCCAATTCGACCAAACCTGTTCGCGTGTGTGACGAGTGCAACGCGTTCCTGATTGGCCCGTGTTCATGGGTATCACTGGCTCCAGACGGCGACCAGCATCGAAGTTGAGAAGAAAAGTGAAAGAACGGAAGGAAAGATCTATCCCACACCTATACACAAATACACACGCGTGCACAGTACTATCGCGGACAATTTCTTCAAGCGTTGGGCATTATTCGAAGGTGTCAATTTTTATTTAGAAAAAACAACAAAATACTCGGTTCAACGAGAAAGCTGTCGTGGCGATGCTGCTTCGTCTTCTCGAATTCCCCTCGCAGCAGTATCGTCGCGAGTTGTTCGTTGAACGATTCGCCCGGCGTGCTAATTGAAACGAAAGACTTTCTTTTCCATGGAAAGGAATTTTATTACCGCTCTCGAATCATTGAAGGTAATCTCCCCCTTTGAATTTCTCGCAAAGCACAATTATTGGAAAGTATTTATCGTCGAATTTGCAATACGCTGTTTGCTGTAAGAACAATCGAAGCATACTCGCTTACACGATATACTGCTACGTTTCTGTGTTTGCCGAAGTTCGATACGATACAAGCATGCATGCTGTTCCTTTCCCGATGGACTTCTATCCGGAGACGCGTGGCAAGTGTTGACGAGTATTTCGCAGATTCGACTTGCAACACTCGGATCGAAGTTGTGAGAGATTTTCCGGACACACATACACACCCGTCGAAACGCGTGCCTGTACAATGATATTTTTCAAATGTTCTGTAGCGTCATGGAAAGATTTTATGCGAATAAAAAAGGCTGGTTTTATATTTCCCACGTTGTCATTTACTTCTCGTCATGTCTCCTTCGTGTAAGACTGTTCTTCTTTTCTTTTTTCGACAGTGATGTGGATCGGCGATAAGAGAGACTTCAAAGGTAAACGACAATCTTCAAAGGGGATTTCGTCGGATCAATTTTTAAATTAGATGTCAGCTGACGGAATATTATAAGCTAGCAAAGCATCGTACACTGAAACATGTAAATTCTATGTGCCTTTGACTGTAAGAAATCTTTTTATCGGCTTTCTTTTTCAAGTAATGTTTAATTAAGTGAAAAGGTAGTTACTTCTGTAACATTTTGGTGTAATTTAGTCATTTCGTATGTGTAAAAATAATATTTTATTAGTATAACAATGACGGTTGGCCAAATTTTATAAGTACTCAGTTTTAGTTAAGTTTGTGTACTTGTTTTATGAACATTTTGTGCCTATTGCGATAAATAGATAAAATATTTGATGTTTCCTTGAATTTCTTGTGTACTGGCAATTTTGTATGACGCAGTACAATTTTGTGGATTTTAAAGTGATTTTAAATAATTCATTTATTAAGCAACTGACAATTATAACTTCAGTGCAACTGGGAAAACATTAATTATAAAAGTTTTTATTATATTTTTAGAGAACAATATTACAATATATTGCAGTCGACAGTTAATTAAAAATTGCAATTATTTACAATGATCTTCTTCTACCAATACCATAACCTAACCTAACCAATACCATGGAAATGTTATTGGAGAAATTATGGATATTCACAATTGACTGTAAATTGACTGCAAATAACTGAATACATACAGTAAACGTTCTCTTTTAATTTACTTTGTAGATCCCAGTTTATATGTCAGAGTTCAATAGAACCCTAAAATAATTTTCCGTTGAAAAAATGCACCCCATTAATACACATGATCAAAATTTGCATATGTATTTATTATTTTAGCATGGTCCATCGTGAAATAAATAAAAATACTTACGTAACGCAAAAAAATGATTTAATAAAAATACCACCCAAATCAATGTTTTTCTGTACAGATAACTCCATGCCAATTTTAATAATAAACCTTATTATTTCGTACAAGCTTCCATTTACAAACACAAGGTTGATCTTCGTACGTCCTTTGCACGTTCTATTAACTGATCGACGAACTCTATCCAGTTTAATGTTACAGATTACAAACAGAACTCCACAAGCAGTTCTTTGAACAGTTCCGAATCACGTGAAAGTACCATTGGGATAGAAAAGGAGCAAAAGTTTCTAATATACCTGACACCTTGCTCCTCCTTTCACATCCCCGAGTTATAACGTGCCTTTCATTCCGAGCAAATGTTCAATCACAGGAATCGCCTCATATACCATTGTCCGCGTTTCAGGGAGCGTGTTGTGATGCCCAGGGTGGAGTGATTCCCTGCTAGCTTCCACGCAACCAGCCAGCCAATGGAACGACAAACAAAAGCTTTCAAACTTATGTACGATCGGTATATTATTGATAAGAACGATATACCGAATTTATATAATCTATTTAACGATAAAAGGAACGCGTTTGGATTATCAGAACAGTAAATTAAAACGATTTCGGGGGGAATCTGGAGGACCAGTCTCTGTTCAGGGCAGTGCTGTGTGCACTTGAGAATATCTTGAATTTTTAAAGAGCGCGGTACGGAGATGTTTCGTGGCGAGAGACAAAGGTGAGTGAAGATGTGAGTTCTTATCAACATATAGAGGGTTCAGAAGCCGATCAGTGTAAGTCCATTAGCATTCAAACCGAGATAAATAAGGTTTTTACAAATTACTTGGAAAAGAATGACAATGTTAGTACCGTCGTCTATTACTTACATATGAAAATAGTGACTTCATTGGTTTATGAATTGAAAGTTTTAACAAAAAAGGGGATTTTGAATTACCCTGATTGGCTTCTGAGCCCTCCATATGGTGTTTCCTTACTGTAACACGTATTTATATTTTGCCTGTGGGACTTCTGCGGAAAAACTGGAACGCCTTTTGCAGTGAAAATTTCAGGGAATATTTATCCGTGTTTCGCCAAGGTTCATAATTTTCGTTGTCAAGAACATATGATTATTAATGAAGAAAGAAAAACAACACTACAATACTCGATACTCTTAGGACATCTACGATCTGTACAACGTTCGCTGCAAGTGACTACTTCCCCATAGTGAAATAAAGCAATCACATTTAATTAACAATCAAAGCACAAGGATATTTCATACACTGGCAAGTGTAATCAATCTTTCGACCAGTAGTGTTCGTTGTACATACATATGTACCCTACTATAGCAATTCGCTATGCACATCGTTCCCGCCCCACCTTCCCTCTAACTATCCAAAGTAATAATGCGTGGAAATCGTTTGAAACGCGAGGGGGCGAAGAAAAGTGGACTGGATCGCCGGCCGGCCCCAATCTCCATAATATCTCACTCCACGACACCGAAGAATTAATCGCGTTCGAAAGGAGCGACCGAGAGGAAACGAAGCTTCCAGCCACGCGGAAACCGTGCCCGTGCAAAACGCCGGCCATAATGTGTAATCTACCTGCCGAACGTAAATCCGCTCCTCAGCTGCATACACGCTCCCTCTAATCTGTGCGGGTAGAACCGCACGCCATACCATCGGCTCGACGTTGCCCCTACTGGAAAAGCAGTAAAACAGTCCCTAGCCACCTTTCACGGTGCTCTTATCCGTTCTGAACGTTAACAATGCCTGCCGCACCGAGATCGCACGGTGTATCTGTATGCAATGCTGCGTATGGTACACACGTACGGGGTGTTCTATTTTAATAAGTCCACGAGGACGAACTGTGAAGCCGGCTGAGTCGGACAGGGAACACCTTTTGGCGAATTGTTTGCGCTTGGTGCCGTTGGAGATTGGTGGTTCTGAGAGCACTGATTGGTTTAATCCTCTGTACACCGGTGTAGAGCGTAACTGCCAAGTGGTGCTCGATGTTATCTTGTTCTTTCTTTTTATTGATAATAATTACTCAATCGTTGCACTATTCTATTAAAAGCAATGAATTTGTTGTAAGCTATTATCAATTGTGAATTTGAAATTGAAAGCTTTTTATTATAATAAGCTGTTTAGAATCTTTGCAAGCGTGAGGAGAAATTGAGGTGTAAAGCGTTAATGGAATGCCTGTGGAATTAAGTAAATGTGAACACTGTTCTCCTTGGGAGTAGGGATTTGATTGTTCTTTGTACGATTTTTTATTGAACGCAATGGTCCACTATCTTTTTGGTTCCGTTTGTTCTAATTTTATGATAACATGAAATTTTTATGGGATGCAATTTTTGAGGAACTAGTTGCCATGTATTTTTTTTATTTCCAGCGTTAGTCAAACATATTGGGCAGAGGCTAGAGGTGAAATTAGCGATCGTGTCGGGGTTGAACACAACTGACAACTAAAGCTGAAGCAAAATCTGTCGCATAAAGTTTAATACTTTTATTATCTCGCCAATTTGATACTTCAATGACTACAATGCCTTTTTTTTATCTACGTAGCCTGCCATTTACATTGGCTCAGATGCAGGCAAAGAAACTATTGGCTAAGTGCGGATGTTCTGGCTGTTCTCGTTTCCCCTAACAATGGCTTTGTTTTTGTAAATGAATTCTAATGGACAGAACCTTGCTATTATTCTATACAACCGCAACAGACGTTCCATTTTAGTAATGAATAAAGAAATAACGGATCCTTGTTTATTTTTGTCAGAAATCGGGACGATAAAATTATCGGTCAGTCAAGTTCACAATGTAGTATTGTATGTTATACGAGCATAAAAAAGATAGTGGTGCAATTTTCGTACGAAAAATTATCAGTGGATTTTTTTAGTTTAGTAATGAAAATACAAGGAAAAGAATTTTATCACTAATGGATCATTCGTTTTTGTGTATGCGTCGATAAATTATTTAAAGGCAACGCACAATCAGGACTTCAGGGATCAAGAATTTTTTTCTACGTTGTATTAAGTGCAATTAAATAAGCATGATATTAATACATAGAAAATCCATAAAAATATTAAGAGCAGTGCTTTGTTTTTATTATTTAAAACCGATGGAACTTTTGCAGACACCCAATATATTTTTTCTCGAATTATTCATAGAACGTTGATTTTCGTAAAGAGCAATCTAGCATCACCAAAGAGCCAATCATATTCCCGTGCAATCTAGAGTTCTAATAATGTGTTTTTAAAAAACTGGGACATTCCCCAAGTTTTACTTAAAAAACTGGGACATTCCCCAAGTTTTACTTAAAAAACTTGGGATATTTAGTAAAACAACGGAGCATGTTAAATTATATGCTGCGCTTTAAATAAGGTACTGGCAGAAAAATACACGCATTAACTAACATAAATTAAACTTTCAAGGAGAATTATAAATCACTAGTATACATAATTACAAAAATTGCATCTTTACAAACTATAAAACGGTGAGGTTCACATTTCAAATTCATCAGAATATTTATCAAATTTATGTGCCTGTACAAGAAGCTCCTTTTTTCCCTGACATTTGAACATTAAACTCCTTAAAGTGACATCTCTACCATGATTAAATCTTTCACTGTCTCAATTTCAAGTCTACCTTTTGCCTCGCCCTAACAGACACTTAGAAAGTAGACCGTTTAGAATATTTTATCCAATAATAAAAATGTCCCCGAAGAAGCAGCCTCACTACAACCAATATTGTTCCCCGCAAAAACCAAACATTCTCCGCACTCAACATATCAATCCTCTTTACTTTCTCCACCCGGCTAAGTTTCCCCTGTGTTCCACCCCTCAATAACGATCGCCCGCCACGAGCCCAAAAAACTGGCAACCCAAATATTTTCTTCCACTCCCGTCCAAGGCGTGGCAATTTTCGCGCAAATCAAAGCTTGTTGTTGCGACGCTTCTTGCCGCCCAACTATGCAAGTCGACCTTCCGTCTCGGCCCCGTGGTTCATCAAAGATCCATCCTGAGTGGAACACCCTGTATACCTGTATACACCCACTCACGAATCTATATAGGTATGCGGGGGTGTTATCGGTGTCGTGTTACACGTGTGCTCGCGGTGCTTGCTAGCTGACTGTGGTAAGTTCCGAAGGGTGGTTCCGAGCCGCGGCCGTCCGTGTAGGCCAACTTGTCGGCTATCTACGACTTTCGAAAGCTCGTTAGCCACGAGCGTGCACGCTTAAACGGCCGCTAAATTGAAATCGATCCCTGCAGCTTTTGGCTTCGATCCCCGGCCCCGCCGTCTCGAGGATCCGACCGCGAGAACACACTCGTACCGAACCCACGTGCCTTGCACCGATGTGCACGCGACAATCTTGTTAAACTCGGAACGCAAGCTCATTGTTTTCGGGAAGAGGATCGTTACACGCTAGGGGAAGCTGTTGCTCGAGCGCCTCCTCCCGAGGTGCTCTCGTTCGACGTTGGACGATGCGGGTTAAACGCTCGCTGCGCGACACGCTGGGTCGCTTTGGACCCGGGAATTTATTCTTCGCTTTGTTCGTTCTTTTAGACCTGCTGAAGATCGTGGCGAAATTTGGAGTCCATCGGATGAGTACGCGCTGGGATATTAGAAAAGGCGTGGTGGGAAACGCGATTTCGAGGCGAACGCGTTTAAAGATTTTCGCGGAGGTTTTATGGGGATGCGTGTACAGGTAACCCTCTTGTAACACGGTAGGTAGGTTCCTAGAAAATGCCGTGTTATACGAGAAACAGAGTCAGTGGAAAAAGGGGGCGTGGACAAAGGACTGGTGTTGTTTAATCTTAGCGCGGAGATTCGACAGTCTATTGGCTTCCTACGAACAGTTAAACGAATTATTACAAATATTTTTAAAGTGCACATACATATGTAGAACCGCGTTGTAAGTCACCGTATTGCACGAGGGTTTCCGCAAATTTCTGATCGTGTTAGAGCGATACCGTGTTATAGGAGGGTTACCTGTACTTACGATTACTCTGTCAGTTCCTGGTTTATAATGGGCATCCTTCTCGTGTGCGCAATGTATCGCGAAATCCTTGGTTAAGTTTGCGCACAGGTAAGTTCTGTTTTGCGTCTCCCCTCCCAAACACCTCTTCAACAAATCCATCGTCATATAAATCCTCATACTTATATAGGTTTTATGTCTTTCAAAGCAGACGGTTGTTCGTCGACGGATTTATTTAGATTGCTTGTAACTTCTGCTTTTCGTAATTTACACAAAACTACAAGGATCGTGTTCTGTAAACATTTATGCCTCCGTTATTTTTACGAACTAAAATAAATCCTTTTGCAGATATGTTTTTGGAGGCATATACTTTTAAATAGAACTTGAAAAGAATCAGTTTTCAAAAGCTGTAGACCAGAATACCACTTTAACGCGTACGACTGTTCACGCCTCGGAAATGTGCCAGGTTGTACGATTTTGTTGCTAATAAAAGCGCACACGAGGAAGGGTCGCGCTGTTTAGTCGAGATAAGTGAAACCGCAGGAAACAGAGGAGGTAAATGAACACTGTGTTGGCTTCTAGGAACTTCTCGGAGCCGATTATGTAGGATGTAAAAGGTACGCTTTATGTATTTGACAGCGGGAAGTGAATATTTGATAAATAAAAGGGCGCGTAGAAATTGAATGCACGGTTCACAGGGTTAATGTATAATAGTTACGGAAACTTTACGGTATGGTAATATAGGAAGGGAAGGTTTAATCCTTATATTATTGTCTTCAGATGTGGATTTATATTAGTACAATTTATTTATCTAAAACTTCTGAATTTTGATCAAATTTATTGGAGACCGTGTTCTGTAGGTTTTTATTTAAATTTAGAAGTTATAAAAAAGGAAGTTTTCGTAATGTATAACCAGGATCATGTAAACATTTAAGTGGAAGATTGTTGAAATACAGAATCTTGGTTTGCATCAAGGATGAAGCAAGATACTGTAACCTTCTTAATAAATTTGTTTAATTTCGGTATTATTGTTCAGTAGAATGTCTATTATACCAACATCTATTATGAAATCACAGTATTTATTTTCTTCTGAAATACGAAATACCTCCATAACAATTTTGTGTAAAGCGGTATATCCCAGTGTCAACAAGAGCGCATAGTACTGATAAATGAAAAGAAGTACGAAACAATTATGAAACTTGATCGTGGTGAAGTATTGCATGTAGAATTAAATTTTAAACACTCGTTGTTCTACTTTGTATTGCTACTCGATCGAATAATAGCAGATTTAATATATACATACAATTCTTATATTCTAAATATACGTTGTCACCTGTATCCTTAATATATTATAAATTGAAGTAGTAATATGTTGCATTTTATTAGCTAACTTTCTTAGAAGATGTTTCAAGCATCGGATTCAATGAAAATTTGGGTATCCTGAAATCCAAGTATATAAATACCAGTAATGGTGTGTTCTAAGAACAGAATATTTTGGGGTCAGTTTTTCTTCGAAAAGGGCGAATATGGTATACCTCAACGTTCTTGGATACTAATTAATAATTGAAGGCATTGTATATTGAAGAAGTCGGCCCAATTTCTTTCTGGATTCTCGTGGAAAGCGTTGCTTTTTGTAGGAAGACAGGTTTTGGGGAATGAGAAAATAAAAAAGCAGTCCCTGGATGTGGGGTTAGTTAAGCATTACACCTTTACAAGAGAACTAATTTAATCCGAAGATTAAACGGAAAATAGAAATTTTAAATATTGAAATATTACTCAATAATATGCTACTTGTTTTTACTTTTCTTTTAAACTAATTTTTTAAATATTATTCAATTAAATGACAGTTACTTTATAATCACAGTTGGTAACTAACATAACACAAATCATTGACCCTTAAGAGTATATTATTAACTAGAAATTTCCTGTATTACAATCAGGTTCGTGTCGAGTAAACTAACAATTTCAACACGTGGACGTTTTTTATTTCTAAGGAAACACTGTTCCGATTGATAAACGAATTCTGAGGGCAGAAGTATTTGAATTAAAAATCAAGTAACAATAATAATTAACGATTGTATAATTCAGATCGTCACACTTTTCCCATTGTCGTCCACGTGCAAGTTATTTTCGTTCATATTAACTGTACTAATTGCTTCCATTTTCGGCACAGTTTTACCAGTTTGTCGCTTTTGAAGCATCTATTGTTTCGTTCGTACAGTTAGTACTGCACATTTCTTTTTTGATGCAACTGCACATCGAACAATAACACGTATAGAGTCTATTCACAGTGAAGTAGTACAGAGTATTCATTTGCTTTGTATTTCTGTTTGGCTGATAGTGCATACGCGCAACAAATACAATCATTGAAGAAAGTACGTTATTCGGATGGAAAAACTTTTCAATATGAAAGGTTCCAGTGGTCCCATAGTTTTGTGCCCGTTGATTTCAAGGGGTAATCGAAATGTATGGGGGACAAGTCGTTCAGTTTTTAAATTACCTACGTTACTCAATTTTCTTTTAATTCTACTTTAATAAATAAAAAGAAGGAAATTGGCAACTCCGTAAGTGATAGACTTTAAAATTGTTTGCCATATGGATTTTTATACAGCAGGCAAAAAAGAGGACAGCTGAAGGGTGAAATTATTCAGATGGCATAAATCTCTTTCTAAAATAGTTTAGTTTATTATATAGTTTATTAAGAAGATTGATAATTTTATAGGATATAACATTCAATAATAATATAGTTATCGATTTTTCTCATCTGTTTCTCACGTCACACTGTACAGATACTTTGTGATATATCATGAAACTACATATCACAGTTCGATAATTATTGAAATATTAATACTGTATATATTACTCTAACTATTATATTCATACGATTAAGCAAAAGAGTAATTGAACTACGTTTAACAACAAATGAATGTGACAAGCAGAAGTCAATTGTCCATTTGCAAAGTTCAGGTACCTAGAGAACTGGTCCACAAATCTTCCAATCGCAGCAATTGCAGAATAAGGAAACGATATATGCAAATAATTTAAAGCATAATATGTATACCGTGACTGCGAATCGTTTCATTTTCGACGAGATGAGTTCGAGGAATGTTGCTAGCACATCGCTGGGCAACGGGTAAGGGGCGAATGGCGATTTACAGGTTGTATACGTTGAAATGACGAGTCGGCTAGCGTAAGATCATGCAAATAAAATAATGCCCCATGCATAACAGCATTAACGATAGCATAGCGTGTTTAGTAACTCGTGGAACGCTGTACCTAGATCGCGAACGTAATGCCATCACATCCGCATGACCGACACGCGAAATGCTTAAAGCTCACGTTATTATGTCATAAGAGCCTTTTGTGTTTCTTACAGATTATGAAAACTATGGGGAAGGCGCCTAAGTATAAATATAATTTTATGCGTTTCTCCCTTAAACGACGAAACAGTGACTGCGGGCATAAATCATAACCCAGCGAGAAATTTACGTGCACGCGGCAGATGGATAGTAAAAGTGAAATTTCGCATGCATACAGGGTGGCACAATAATATGTAATACCTGCTGAAATACCTTCGTCATCTTTAGAAATGTGAACAAATGTTTCTGTTTGTAATTACGATTTATAATTGGCATCGAGCACACCATGATATGACAATAATAATTGGTTTCGATGGGTGGATGGGTAATCGAAGATTTCAAAGTGTCATTTTGTATCTTTTTATGCCACGTACAAAAATAGATGTTTATAGGATCTCAGTGAACTATAATATAAAGTCATTCGATCACACTGGAAGTTATTTTACTTCACCTTGAATATTAGTTCAAGTAGTAAAGGTAATTTGGAAATGATTGTCTTCTGGGGAATATAACGGAAAGGGGAAACATTTTTCGCGATTCAAATTGCGACAAATTATATACGATTTTCTTTGGAACATTTTACTTGCTGTTTAATTACTGTAGCAGTATATTTAAAGTGCTAATTGAGTTATTTATCGAACTGTGAAACGATGTCTGAATGTGAGAGCGAGCGGATCGCGGAGTAACAAAGTACAAACAAAAAATTAACGAAGAGGGTAATGCGAGAGACGGAAAATAGTGCATACAGAATAATGTGCGTTGAAGATTACCAACGCATTTTTTAAATGAAGGTCTTATACTTATATTATTATCATTATTATCTATTATTATTATTTCGTGTTTCACAAACTGCTGCTGTTACTCGCAATCGCAATTCTGCGATTGTCGATTGTTCGTCCATGAACGTTCGCCATTGGTTTTTAGCAAAACTTAACTTCTTAGTATAATACATGTACCAAAATATCCAACAATTTGTTGCGAATGTGTATGTTGTATCTAATTGGAAACATGTTGTGTTCGTTGGAAGCTCGTAGATCGCGTTGTCAAACAATTCGCAATTTATCAAAAACATTTTCTCCAATAACAAATTTTTGGAATAGAAATCTGTATTTTCTGTTCCCGACCCATTTTTTGCTCGTCGGCTTGTTTTTTATATTATAATATGTATATGTATGTATTTTGAAGGAGCAGGACAAAATATTTGTGCACATTTATTTTACATTAATGAATTTGTCAGTTTTTCTATACAGTCCAGTAGAGATTATACAAGGATAACATTCTAGACTCTCGTTTTTACTAAAAATTCTTTCAGTTACATGAGAAAGGGGTACATTTATATTTAATCGAAAGGTAAACGTTATCGCGATTACACAGGGATAGAATAATTTTAACACTTGTCAGGGCGTTGAGCGTTATATCCAGCGAACTGGGTTTAAAACAATTTTGATTGAAAGTTTCTGCGTTTCACGTAGTTAAATTACTCCCCGTACCATTCGATATTCATCAATGTCGATTTAGGTGTGCAGATAGGATACTTTGTTATACAATTAATGAAAAATCTAGTTACCACACCACGTTAGAAACAATGTCTTATTATGTTTTCCTGAAGTATTTCAATTAACATGTAACGCGTTCGGTAAATTGAGCGCTAAAATTATTCTGCTTTCTCTTTTAACGTCGTTAATAACCCACATAAGCGGTTATTATGGTTGTAAATAATAGAAGGAAAAAAACGCAACGCATAGTTACTGCAATATTCGATAACTGTATTAGAAGCGACTTAGTATAATAGAGAATGTCCAATCGTAATCAAGTAAAACTTTACAATAAGAATGTATCAGGTGTCACAGACAACAAGATTCTTGAAAAACTCGAAATCTATTTCCTCCTATATTAAATTATCTATGAGTTCGACTAATGATATTTGTTCTGTTTCCATTTCTATTGGAAAAATAATATACGTGTTTTTTTATCCATTATATGTGCAACACTTTCTACAAATATAGTCAAGAATTACATACAAATGTACATCCATTATCAACACCCCTGGAAAACAATAATTAAAAATATGTTTTTCGCAGGCATTAAAGAAAACCTTCACTCAAACCTATAGCACGTTCGCTGTAACCGATTTTAAAATCGGAAGACACGAGTATAAACATACTCTTAGTATCACAAGCTCGATAGGTCAAATGATCGAATATCGGATAATCACGACCTCGTTAATCGAGGCTCCACTAATTTAACGTGACAGGGCAGCCGCAGAACGTAATGAATCGAAGGGCTTGAAATGATCGTGTCAGAGCTGAATGCTAAAATAAGGAAGGGAATTGCTGTCATGGCCCCGTAACCAGGTCGCAAATCAAGACAACTCATATTTAGGACATTTCTCCCTTTAGGAAAACGCCACCGGAACCGACAACCTGTAATAAGTGAAAGCAATTGCGCGTAATAACATCTGGCTGGAGGCGCGATTCTATCGAACAACACGCGGACCTTGTATAGCATCCGTGTCGAGCCTGAATTATCACGCGAGCTGCACAATTATGGTGAACATTTAAAAATCAACACGGCCGCGAATATGTAGCTTGCAATTGTAGTCAGTTGCCGGTAAAATACGGCGAGGATCATTTGTAAAGGTTGGCCCGCTTTGTATTTCTTACGAACAATTTGATTTGGTGTTGTGGAAAAGTAATGTCGGTTTTCCATTGCCCCAAATATGGAAGTAAAAGAAAATAGCTGAACATCCCCAGCAGTTTAAGAATAATTCTGAACAGTATTAAAATTGCGCGGAATCTCTTACAGTGTTTGAATCTCTAACAAGCTAAATTGTGCACAGTTTTAACCAATATGGTGCCTTTATAATTCTTAAGATTGTAACTTACAATTAGTGTAATGTAGTTAGTAGTTTCTGATAATCGTATGTTATTAGATGCGACTTCAAATAAATTAATAAAGAGAAAATATCGTTTTTGTGCGGCAGAGGCAAGTTGATTTATAATAAAGTATAATAAAAGTACATTGGATTTAAGAAAAATTTTGTTGGCAACGGATAATGACGTGTATGATTAAAGCTTATCTTTGAGCAAGTAATATCTAATAAACAATAGTAATCATTATTAATATTGATATATAAATATTGACATCTGGGTTCATTGATTATACTTATTCAAGGATGGTTGCAGTTGTTTCCAATTTAATACATGATTGTCTGGAATCAAAGTTTCCTATGCTTCGTCTCTGACTATTCAAACTATATGTATGTATCTTATGTTCGATTTATAATTTAAATGGAAGCTCGGTTCTAGATGAACGTAGAGCAACAAGCTAATAGAATGAATTTCCCATAAGAAGTGGCTGTTTAAACAGTTGAAGCAATTTAGCTCTCAATCGTAAAAACCGTTGTACATTTATATTGAGGAAAATAGATAACAATGCAACAGTAAATTCATCGGGTTCTAAGCGATGACATTCCTATAACGTGAATTTTGCTCCACTTTCCGTGATGACTTTGGGAGTAAAATGATATTAGTGAAAATTAAATTGATTAAAATTAAAATTATTAATAAGTATTGCTTATTGTGCACCCATGATTTAAATACGAAATTAGAGTCCTTCTCCTACAATTAAATCGTCAGATGTAAAGTTTATAAATCATTTGGGATGTAATGTCAGATTCTGAGAACTAAAATGTGAGGGATTCCAGTAACATTGAGTGCTTTGTTAATATTATACAGCAAAGAGATGTACAACGAGTGAAATTCCAAATAAAACTGGCAACCAAATTCTTTCGTTTAAAAGAATTTGTACACGCTTCGTTTATCTCATTAACGATTTACTTGCGTATCCCTTTTGCAATATCCATATAGACAATTTTTCTGACATTTTTATTACTGAATGCCTGTTATGAAAAAGTAAAATCGTGTTAAAGTTCAGCATAAAAGTTTTATATATCTTTATTCATAAAGTTGATGGACTCATTCGTGTTACATGCGTGATATACCTACACAATAGTAGTCCGATGAAAAACAGTGTTGAAATCGAATTTATAATTATTAAATTTCAGCGTTAATAATTAGGCAACTTTGAAATCAAATAATTCACGAACAAACCAACCGAGAAACTGAATATTATACCATACAACTACGGTTAGGGCGTTTATAAATAATAGGGTTAGAACATGAAAAAAAAGAAGTAACAAGAATATATTTAGGTGTACATAAGATTCATAAGGTTTACATAAGACACATAACTTCGGTCTCTGCGATTCGGTAGCGAACTGCCGATCCTAACGCGCGACACATAACGATATAACGAACGATATTAGAAAGATTAGAGAAACTCGAGTCCAACGAATAATTCAATAATTAGCGAAATTGTATTAGCTTTCCTGCATTCTTATTTACATCGGATTAAATACAATGCGTGTAAAAATTGTATTTGTATTCAAAAATTACAGATTTGTTTTATTCCCGGATACTCAATTTGTTACACTAATTTCTCGTTGATTATATCACGAACCTTTGAAATGCTCGCATACACATCCATGAAATTCGTTACGTATTGAAAATTTATATCTCTGATTTGCTGCACAAACAATCACAGGGTTACGAGAACAGTTCAAAGTAAAACAAGAAAAAACACACTACCATAATACTGTCCCTGGCAAAGCTTGTATCTTTGGTTATACGCAGATATAAAATTCTTAGGGAACGCATTCTTAACGAAACAATTTCTGTCGCGCGTACCTATACGATTTTTCAAATCGCACGGTTGACTGGTTCAAGCTTTGAGCGAAACAAACTGGAGTGGCGATGTAGGCACCGCGAAATGTAGTGTATGTGGAACAATGAAAATAAAAAAAAAAAGGGAACAACGAAAATGAAAGAGGTGGAAAATTTCGTGATGCATCGAGGCACGGAAAGTTATATGGAATGGTGAAAACAAATAATCGTTTTCCGTAACAATGCATACGGCAAGCTGCTTCGTATTTTATGGTTGCTGCTTGCGTATTTACCCTTGCTAATACGGATTCACCTGGATAAATGGATTCATGGCCGCGGAGCATTTTCTAAGGATGATCGAGACTTAATTCGAATCGTGTATACTTATTTTATTTAGCGTTTGGTAAAAGGAATTGTTTACTTTTATTTTGAAATAGAATTCGAGACCACGGTATTTTTTCACGCAATAACTTGCAGAAACTGTAGCTGTCTTTAATACTTAAATGGAAGAGGTCAAGTTATAATATTATCATAATCTGCTGTTATATTATTTAATTTATTTTAACTAAAATTATTTACGAATATGTCAAATGTCGTAACATTTAAGGTACGATGCAATTACGATAAGGATAAGATTGATTGGCGAAAAATGGTGAATTTAGAAGTAATAAATATAATTTCTCGCAGATCTGTTTGACTGTCAGATTAAAATCTGAAAGTGAAATAAAATGATATATCGTATTTAACAACTTGATGGGGCACGAAAATCGAGATATACGTTTAATAAAAATATTCTTAAGGTACAATACCTGAGCTTTATTCTCTTGTAAGCAGCAATTAATAAATTGTATTATAATATATGCATGTATCTCAGTATTGTTATTTTTTAATGCCCGAAGAAGAACGCGTGTAAGGAAACATTGAAAATATTTTCAAGCATTGACAGGATGGGCTAATAAACGAAATAAATGCTTTCCTTCTGCAGTTTTTCTTTAAACTTTTCAGATACGTAGTACCATTTAAGGTAAAATATAAATTGTACGATTTATAAATAAGTAAATATCATTTGGAATAAGTTGTCGCTTAACAATAAGCAATGTCAACTCAATGTTAACAATACATACGTTCTGAACGTCTCGGAAACGTTTTAACTTTGATAAGAAGTTTAGATTAAATCTGATTTAAAATCGCAGTAAGTTTAACTTCTCCATATTTATGAACGTATTATTCGAATTATTGTATCAGGAGAAAAGTATAAATTGTGTAAGCATTGCGGTGTAGAAAATCTAATGAAACTTTAAGGTAGTAAACTGAAATTTTCAGATGAACAGTATTTTTTTCTCTTTGTGAGCTTTATTGAATGCAATCGAATTCAATATTTGAGACTGCGATTTAAAAAAAAATTGAAATCTGAACACTGAAACCATTAAACAAGATTTTGTTAAGGAATATTAAAAAGTTTACTTTCCACAGTAAGTATTTACCACGTTGTTTTATTAAAATTGTAGATAAATAAGCAAAAATACGACCGTACGCGTTTATGTTCTTCGTGTAAGAAACGCATAAAAGATTTCTCCTCTGTGTAGTATACAGGGTGTTAATAAATATTAAAAAGCACCTTAAGCCTCCCTTAATAACGACATCACGCGTCAAAGTACCAGGGGGTGTTCGAGCACATATATTCAATGGGATTTTAATGATTATTACGTATTTTTAAAGTGGCGTAAATGATGCAGCAATGTTCTGCGAAACTGATGAAAAATGAGGCAGTATAACGTTATAACATGTTATTACGATCTTCGTAATAAGACAATTAAATCGTACCAACAGTACAATATAATTAACTGTACGTCGCTCAGATTTACATAAGCCATGTAAAATTTGTACCCTTATAAGGAATACTCGTGTTTCATTTCTTCACATAAAATATATTTACTCTTTGAAATGTTCTTCATCTTATATAGGGTACGACTTATATGTTGGCGAAAAACGGGAGCGATACGATTCCTTATGCAATCGTAAATAAAAAGTACGATTTAGAAGCGGTGCGTGCAGCGATCGATGAACGATCAATCACTTAAAAGAGTTTCAGCAATCAAAAGCTGATCACTTCGAATAATTTTATGGACTTCTACATTGTACTATATCTTACACATAAAAGGCACCAATGGATTATCTTCTGCTTTAGTTTATCTCATACTTAAAGGGACTTTTATTAGGGGCAGAATTTAAAGGGCCACCCTGTATATTTTAAAGCATGATTTTCATGTGAGGGATATTTAAATTCATGCTATTCTATGCTTCTTCTAAAGTACAATTTGGCTGCACCTTGTGTGCAAATTTCTTATTTTTAGTCGATTTTGTTATTTGGTTTTCATAAATAAACACTTGTTAGTGTTTTCATAAGTATACTGATTAAGATATTCTTTCCTACGTAGATTATTACAGCTGTCGTTATCGTTGAATCATTAAAATGAAAATTAAATTAGAACTGAGATGAAAAGAAAGAGTAATTCGGCACTGTTGTTATCTCCACGTATCATTTTATAAATTTAAGTACACATTTGGAAATATCGTAATTAGGATTACTACATAATTAAAGAGCTACTAAACTCTCTGTGAATAATACATTGCTCCGGAAATTTCTAACATTCTCGTCACTGTGAAATATGCAATAATATAATATAGGTTGTCATTGAAACAGGTATTATTCAAAGAAACACTGACAGCCCTAAAATCATAAAATGAAATATATGAGATTGCATCGTTTAATGGGAATAATTAATAATCTGCTTCAACTTCAATCCATAACAACGTAGTACAGTCAGTTTTATTAATAACAAAAATAGAGCAACTGGAGTGAATCATTTTGAATGGAAATTTAATTGAAAACGAGCATTGACAGCTTCCACTTGCATGCAATAATGATGTACTCATTTTATTGAGAAACCAACATCGCGAGCACTGTAAACTTTATTTCTGGCGAATTTAAAAGTATCCACAGTGTCTTCTCAAATTTGCTAAAGGGATCAATTAATATTTAGCGATTTCGGTTTCGACAACCGAGCCATGCTCCGAACTCACTTCTACAATTAATTATAGTATTGTGCACAATTTAATGGATGCAAATCTACGAATTCCGAGAGAAGAAGCGGCAACGACGTCGAATATTGACAGATTAATCGCATTTCTCTTTTATAACAAATTGCTCGAATACCATATATAGCAAAACAGATTAAAACTTCAGCACTAATAGCTTCGTTAATAGATTCAATTTACAACAACATCAATCAATATATGAACTTCTTTACTGTTTTTGCGCAACCCACTATACGGGTGAATATTTTAATCCTTTTTTTTAGGTATCATTGGAATTTTTTAAGCGACGGACGCGAATGTAATCAAACACCTATGTGTGCTACGATATTACTGATTGTCCCGTTTATAGGGCATTGCCTCATATCCTGCGGCTAATGCTGCGCTTACAGCGAGATGAGGGCAAGAAAACGACGCAGCATATTTGACATAAACAGTGCTGTAAAAATTATATGGACGTGTGGGGACTTCTCGAAATTTGAGGTGAAGGAAGGACGGTGAAAACAAAGTACCCTCAAAAAATCGTAAAATGAATCATCGCTGTATATGACCATATGAATATGAATATTATATAATATATGGAAAGTTTTCGCCGTGGAAAATAATTATGATCAATAACTTGTGGAAGAGTTTATAGAATGCAATTTACTTCTTAATTTCTAATACAGGTATTCCTAGTATTATACGGTGATTGTGTTAAAAGATATTTTTTGTTAGGAAATGAATTAAGTGGGACCAAGGATAATGCAAAAAGTGGGATAACGTTTTCTTGTAATATTCGTGTGTCTGATGGTTGATTTATTATTGAAATTATTAATAGTAATGCAGGTGTTGTGCAGGAGTTTGAGCCAGATTAATTGTTTTCCCCTTAATCGATTCTAAGCATAAATAGGAGTACTTCTCTGGTTTGCTGATATATAGGTAGAATAATTGTCTTTAGAGAGAACTAGGTTACAGATAAGTCCTCTATGAGTTTCTCACTGTTTCGTATCTGAAATTTCTTTCGCGAGCACTTTTTTGCAGTTCGTTAAGAGTATCAAGGTGAAACTGTGCGATAGGAGTGTGTTATTACAAGAAATTCTCGACAATCGTCTAATCGCGTTAGACCGAAGACGTGCTGCAAAAGTGCAGTGTTATGTGAATTTAGATGAACACTGTTTCATCTGTGTACGTGTTACATTATTGAACAATGAACTCCGCAAATTACTTTCACAAATTCACTTTATACTTCTGCAAATTGCGAATCACTTAATTTGAAAGCAGTTAATTCTATCATTTCCTGAAATTGATATAAATGAAACAAGACGAAGAAGTAATAGTTAATTATGTTTACAATAGAGAAATGAATTCTTCTGTTCAGGCATGGTTTGTCAAAATTTCATGAATTATATTGGCTCTAGCTCAAGAAGTTTCTTGTGAAGAGCAGCTGACCAGGACCTCGTTAATTCAATACCACCTGTTTCATCTCATATTCTACTAATACACTGCTATAGCACAACTCGTAGTTTTTCCCAACTCTAAACTTTGAGGAGCAATTTTGCTCCCTAAACATGAATCTTTGCCTATGAAAAAGTAAATTATGACTGTACAGTACACTAAACAAGTACCCTATAAATAAAAGAATATAGGCTACGAAAAATAACCGAGCATATTTAAATATCCAGGTTAATCTGATCTTAAGAAAATAACAGTCGCGCGTTTAACATAGCATAGTTTGTAAATCGAAATTAAATATATTTGTTTCTTTAAACTACATTTAATCGCAAGTATCCTTCAGCATGATAAAGTGTCTAATTAAAATTATCTTGTGAGTCCACAACTATGTGCATATCTTCTTCAAAATTATTGAACAACGTTCCCTTCTCTGTGAATAAACAGGATTTCTAAATCCAGTTTAGATAGAAATCCGTTCGAAATGGGTTCGAAAATGGTCAGTAATAGTTGCTCCGCTCAAAATGAAACGCGCCTCGTGACCTCGATTAAACTTTTCGATGCACGATACAATTTATATTCATCGATGCGCCGGTTATTCTTAAAGCTTGTTACAATAACTCTCGTTGGTAAACGTGGCGGGGGAACGCAGAAAAGTTGGGCCTGTGCTATTGCTAGCTTTCAACTTGATAATTAATTACCACAAAAAGGGCGCAACGGGTGGTTCCGTACAAATTGCAGGGGAATCTTGTTACGTATGCATGGAGGGATTAAGTAAACAAGAAATTGCATAACTTTGAACTTTTAAAACTTTCCGTGATGCTTGACAGATACAAATAAATCGATCGCAGTATCATGCGATGAAAATTGCTAATAAGTGCACAAAGTTGTTACGATTTTAATATGCATTAGTACCGTAAATGTGTGCGCATGTTCTCTATGCAGATATTGCAAATAAATGAAACCTGATGAAATTTTAATGCATCTAGAAAGTTCTATTTAGTTCTGTCTGCGAAACCGACGCAGCTGAAACGATTAAAAACCCCCGACAGATACTCGTTTTCAACGCAATCACTTGAGTCTGAAATTAATTTTTCATAAATTGCACAATTTTCGCCCTTTCTACCAAACGCAATCATAGAGTTCTATGGAAGTAAATAAAATAATTTGAACACATTATTATTCAAATTCGTATGACCTGTACACTGTGTCAATGCTTTCGATCACTATTGCGTACAGATGTTATCGATGCGTCAACCCATATCCGCACGTGTACATCGAAGTTGAAGATAAATATCAATCGTATGTACACAACCTGACAAAATCGAACTAGAATTAACCGTCTCGTTCCCATAGATACTTACAGGTGCCACGTTTTATTTAACCTATGACACACCGGCTAATATTTGACCTACGAAACAAATTGGACGTTTGTAGAATAAAATATACATTAGGAGCAATTTATTTCAACATTTTAATCTGTAAAGTAATCGGTGGGAGTTTCGGCTGTTCTTATTATAACTATTGCTGTTGTTACTATTAACAATAATTATTTCTAGTTTTATTTCTCATAGAATTGTTCGTTCAGAGTAACGAAACGCTTGAAATGTACAAAGCTCTGCCAATATTGGCCACTTGGTTTGCTTTTACCTGTAGGCATCGATTGAATTTCGTTCCAAAAGAGAAACGCATCTTATCAGAGCGTGCATACTTTCACTTACGAATTAACACATCCAAAAACCCCGCCCCTATCACCTCCCTGCTGCGAAACGAATTAAAGTATTTCCTTCTCGCGTTTCCGCCGCGACAAAAGAATCTGTTACACAGGTCGCAGATACAATTAACTTGCTTTTAAGACTTCAGTTGGCCAGAATGCGAAAGAACCAAGGAGACAGAGAGGAAAATCTTAAAGCAATTACCGGCTAATGTAATTAGCATGAAAAGTGACTGGCGCAAAAGAGAGGGGTGGAGTGAAAGAGTGGGCGAGGGTAGATACTCTTCGTTCAGCCCTTGTAGCGCGAAGAGGCACTCGTGTCGGTGTACCTGGTCGCCGGGACGATTGTAAACAGATATTTTCACGATATTTTCCCTGTTGAGTCTCGCGGGAGCAACCGGATCACGCGCAGGCGTCGTCCCCTTGGCGGCAAAGCGTCGCGACGCCCGGCGTACGCCAGTCAGTTGACGTTGCCGCGTCGTCCACGTAGCAATATGCTCCCAGTTCTCGCGGTCACGGTTTTCTGCATCGCGACATGGGCATCCGCGCTGAACGATCCGCTATCAGGTAAATCGATCAATCACCTGGCCAGCCGAACCTTTTCTTTTCGCACTCGATTCCGCAGAGGAATTGCCCGCTCCGTCTTCAAAGCCGTCAATTTTCGAACGCCACCCTTACTGTTCACGTGTCACGGGGCAGTTAGAACTCTTGGTTCACGTTCACGTTGAACAGAAATATTAATCGAACGACTCTTTTCCCGTAGAACTATTATCAACTGTTGAATTTGTGTAAATTTCATTCGTTTTATATTAGCATAAAGATTTATAGATTGGTTAGATTGATACGCGAAGATACATGAAATTATATGAAGTACATTTCAGAATAGATGAAAAACGAACAATAAATGGGGCGATGCGAGGACTTGCACGAATTATAAGCGAGTTGGGCTGTTTCAGTGTTTGTATAGAATGGAATCGTGAGCTTCGGACGGCAGCTGCTGTCAAACGCGTGTTAAAGTTTATGTCTTTGGAATATACGTTGTATAGTGTGTCAATGTTATTTCGGTTCTCTGTATTTTACGTCTCGATAGGAGGCGTCTGGCGAACAATCTCAACATGACGGTCGTAAACTGACCGTTTGCTGGTCGAACTGTCGCGTTCGAGCAAGGGTTGTAAAGGTTGTTCTGAACGGGGAAATATAGGAAGATAGGGGGCTGGTTATTGCTGTGCCGTATATAATCTACGTGACACTATTAGACGTACTCCTTTCTAATTACATTTTACAGAATTAATGGTCGAAAATGATGCGTGCTATTTCGTGTGAGGAATTTCTATGGTTTTCTTTTTCACAAGTGAAAATAAAGGCTTTGAAGATGAAGTGAGATAATTGAAATTTGTTGCTTAATCTGTTTTTAATATAATAGTGAATATGGTATAATAAGTATGTGGTAATGACAACGAATGAAATGGGAATATAATAATAACGATTAGTAAACAATAACTAAATGACAGGGTTAATTAATGAAATGTTTCTGTGATATTACTTAAAACTTTATGTGCGTGAAATACTCTGAAAGGTTAGTTCACTGACAAATAATGTATATTTCTAGTTTAGAAACTTGACTTTGCGATTATAGAATGCATTCATCTCGTAGACTTCTGTTATCTGATTCTCTGGTTTTGTGTGGGTTTCAGGTGACACTGGCTAGCTTTGCGTTTGTAGGCTTTCTCTATTGGAATTTACCTCCACTTTTTTGAATTTGCGCGTATACGATTTTTCAACGTTTGATTCTCGCATTAATCCTGTGTTGATCGTCAATATTGGCTGTTCGATTTGGTATTAACTAATTCAGATTAGTTTATAATATTTACTCCTTTTGTAAAATATTCAAATGTTTCATGGGAACGCGTAGATTTATTTGGAACAGGTTTATAAAATATTTACGATTAGTTTGCAGCGTGTGAGATCAGCTGTGGATATAACACATTCGATAATTTTCAAATCTGTCTGCATATATTACTTTATACATATGTTAATAAAAATTAGACTCATCAGACATATTATATTGTCAATATACGACCACAAAATTGGTGTCCCTTATAAATTATATACATACATATTTTCCATTCATTTTTCGAGACTTTTAGCTCATAATTCTAATAAAGTTTACTAACGATCCACCCATTTCTGTCCGGGCGAAACGAGAAACGAAATATTTGCCATTAACTCACAACTTTTTTGCTTTATATTGACAGTGGCGTTATAATAAAAGCTACCACGCACTGGAGCGAACCATTTTACATTAGGCCTGCCAATAAAGGATTCACTATTTCTTTACCAATTTTACCCATATTCTATCGATCCATTTACATTTATTTTCTTCATACAAACTATTTCACAAATATTTCACAGTAATCCACGAGACCACTTTTTGGATTAATGCATCTAATATCATATGTCACTCGTTGTCTCCATCTTTCGCTTCCGCGTCGCCGTCATTTCTTTCCAACGAATTACACATTCAGGTATGATCGGTTTCGAACAGATTCAATCCGTTCTCGATCATCGCACACCTGAGCTGTGCAAACGTTTCGCGGAAAAAGTAAAGCCTGGTCATAATACGCCCGATAGGGCTCGAGAGAGGCGATCGAAATCTTATCGCCACGCAGAATCTCTTTAATCGCCACCCCCGTTTTACTACCCCGCATACACACGCACACACACACACATTGTTGCATGAAATGCCCGTCAGCCGTGACTCGCGCACCCCGTCGACGTCGCGGGTTCGCGTTTGTAAATTTATATACTTTCCATCGATCGAGAACGATCTCGCCGCACGCTGAATTATCACTTGTTTTCTGTTTTCGTCACTCGTATTTCATTTAATGACCGAGGCGGCCCAATGTGGGGCAAAAGCTCGATAAACAACGCCGTTTTCAGAACAATCGTGTGCTTTCGAGCGGTTTCAAGCAATGGATCGCAGATTGATATCGGTACATGAAACGTATAACACTTTGTAGCCTTATACTTAAACGCGACAATATCTTTGCCCGGGGGCGCAGGTGCGTTTAGAATGATGCCTGCTGGATTATTGTTTAGCACGGCAGGGAATATTGTCCGTAAACTTGTACGATACGGAGGATATTTGTGAAATAGGTTTGAATCGGACAGGGATATTGGGAATCGAGTTTAATCCACTTTGGTCCGCGACAGTTAAAGTCTGTTAGAAACATAAGTACCGGTCTGGTTGGAAATATGGAAATGGGTAATTGAATTATGGCGGAATTCAGTACGTTAGTTTCACCGAATTGTCTAGCCACTCTACGTATTGGTTGATTATTCTCTGTGGACTCGCATAATCGCGAATTGAACTAGCGTTTTTGTGTTACGACCTTACCGTTGCTGTAAACGTTTTGATGATTTTGTTAATTAATGCAACGTTCGTGCGAGCGAACAGAGGGCTTGTGACCGTGTACCAAGGTCCAATCAAATTAAAGATTGTAACACTGTTTATTTCTTTCTTTGTAATGAGATTTGTATTCAGTCAATTTATTACACTTTTAAGTATTCAGACGTTCCTTGTTGAAACATTAGAAAGATATATCACTGAAAGATTACATTCAAGACAAGCATAGATTTTATTTAAAAAAAAAATTCAATTATGCAAAATTATATGTGCTAAGTATGGAAAATTTCTCATTTATCTTAAGATCTTCATAGTCGTTGTACACATTATGTAATAAAAGTTTCATCATATAGATTCAAGGATAATAAACTAATAAGCTCTAATTGTTGAGTACATCAGAACAATGGAAGGGCATAAGTTTATTCAGAGACACAAGTATAGTCAAATAACAAATAACACATACGTGAAACAGAACAAATAAAGGTGTCCCCCAAAAAAGGAAACTTCCTCAAGTTCAAAAATATTTGGTGATGTGTATCTACGATAGATAATAGTTCATTGGCCCGTTCTCTACACGACAACGGGGAAAACGTTTCGGATGATTGGTATGCTAATGATACACTGTCCACTTCTATAAAAATACGAATTCAGAACAGTGTAAAGCAAATATGATAAGTAAAATAAATACGGCCAACCTACTGGTAGCACGTCACATCTAAAAATGGGCAGAATGTTCTCAAATATTATCCCCTCGGTCGTACATAATCTTTTAATTAAAACATTTAAATTCTTCACAGCGTCGATGGTTCACTGAGTTACTAATTCGTTCAGTCGAGCAATTTTCCACAAATCGTCAGCAGACCTGACTAGAGTTAACAGTTTCTCATTAAAATATGAATACCCCTTTTCCTTAATTTCAACGTCATGAACGAACATTATCCTACAACAGCTTGATAATGTGAATACAAAGATAAAATGGTTTTGCCTGGCATTTCCAACCTTTGAAAATTTTCTGCGTCTACGTCATGAAGGTAGCACAAAGGAACCGCAAGGCACCACCTATGGACGGCGTTATACCACGTGTATATCAAATTGTGGTAGATCTAAAAGGGAGAAAATTCGACGCGCGAAAGTAAATCGAAAATATGGAATTAAATTTTTTTGTTTACAGAAGCCTTTATTCTTTGCCACTAAGCGGATTCTCCGTAGATTTCGGTTTAGGAAATGGAATTTTGCACCGAGTAACGGGATTTACGTATTTGAGAAAGGTAGAGGGCACAATCAAAATTTTAATTTGATTTTTATTTGATTTGCTGATTGGAAAGTTGAAAAAAGTATGCAACTTTGTAGAAGGATTAGATTTATTTATAATTCGAGGAATATTTTTAAGAATAAAAGAGCAAGTCCAGTTATTCTACATTTGAAAATTAAATCCTCTATCAAAACAAGAATAATAAAAACAAATAACAAGAAATTTTACAAGATGTATCAATTTGTTCAACAAAAATGATCTCGTTGCGTGTAACTCAAACAGCTGAACTTTCTTGTTCAGAAAGATGCGAATAAGTTACAAATACACGATGGTACGACGAATTCTCACTATTTTTATAATAAACCCGAAATGATTTTAAGATAAGATTCTTTTCCATCGTTGAAAAGCTGGTTTCCCTGGAATCGATAGCGTTTACAAGATAATATTTCATGCAACCGAAGTATTGAATCCCAACAGAAATGATTCCCTGACCCGACTGTAGAGGTAGTCATAAATTGGGCATATACCTGCGTGTCTGTCAAAACATCACTCTTCTGGATTCAATTCCACACCTAGTCAGCAACTAGTATATCCAGCGCTAAACCTACCAATAAGAAAAAAAAACTGTATAAAACTTGCCAGACTCACATAGACCCCACCATATATTCAAGCAGACCTTTGTAAATAGATGTTATGCGAAAATTCACATTTTCACTGAAATTAGCTGCTGCGATAGATAATAGGTAATCACTGGGAAGTGTAAAGCTGAAAGTAATTTAATAGAAATTCTTATAAACTTTGATTATGCTTGTTATAGACTCCCCCACCCTCGACTGATAGCATGTGTGCATATACAGGGTGATTACAAATTCCAATATTTTAGGCGCTTATAGTACGCACCAACGGGAGTGAAAGAATGCTTAATTAATATAGATTCGAAAATTAACACCGTGAATACTGTTTAGCGATGCATACAAAGTACACGTAGAGTACTTTACACTTTCAGTGCCGGGCCAAATGCATATAAATTTCCATTCACCCCTCGTGGACCTCGATGTTCCACATTTCTGTATTTATTATAATATTAGATTTCGCTATAGCATTAAATCCACGCTTCAAAGAAATTTTCATTCAACATTTCCAACTTTGTCCACATTTAGCACATAGTTGCACGGTAATATTTACAAGACTGCGAAACTATTGAAACACTTCATAATAATAATGCACTGCGCTTATCGTGTTAATCACATCGTTCCCTCTGTAATAGCACATTCATAATAGCACCACACTTTCATTGCTGCCGCGCTACCAATACCATCCGTTACTCATTTCATCAATATAAAATATGCTTCGCCCATCGACACGCTCCGAACTCTCCAAACAAATGAACAATCGATCACTGAACATCCACGAAGAATCGTAAGAAAGCTCAGTCTTATCGGATCATCCCCGCCATTAATTATTACAACCCCTGGCCCTTGCCGCCCGCCATTCGATACCCAATTTCCGTTCCACAAACGCAAACACCAATCCCCGATGCATCTTAACAGGTCCCCAAATTTTTCCCCAAACTCTTGACCGATCTACGAGCCGACCCCCGCTTCGCACCGCTTCCCTCAGCTCGCGATGCCGCGCATCCCGCAGGCACAACCGCGCCGAAGCGAGCGCACGTAGCCGGCCCCGATAAATCCGCCGTTAACCCTTCGAGTCGGTTTCGATTTATCGCGTAATCGCCGGCCGACGGTTCATTGCCTGGCTTCGCGGCTAAGGACGAGCTTAGAAACCGCGCGTTGCCGCACATTCAAATGGAAACGTGCAAAGTCGGCATTGTGCCACCTGTGCTCTTTCTTCTTTTCTCTTTACCCCGCCACCCGGTCGTCCCGCTCGGAGCCGCGCGGAGCCATGGCAAGTATAAATTATCACGGCGGAAGTTAGTCCAACGAACTCTCCTTATCCTCTCGCGTGATAATAATTACCCTCTCTCTCTCTCTCTCTCTCCCTTTCTCGGCCGGGTTCGCTGGAAATAGGTTCTTTAGTCGTCTGACGGGACACTTCGTAGATCGTGCTGGAGATCCCTCGTTTATTCGCGCCGGAACGATTATTTCTTACGTCCATTGGAAGCGGAGTGGAGGGTGGGGGGTGGATGTTGGGGGTGGGGTAGAGGGTGGGAGAGATGCACGAGCCGAGGTGCGATTTAAATAACAAATTCATGGATGATGATCGTTTTCAGGGTGATCGGACGGGGTGTGCTTTGTTCCAGCGGTGTTTAGCTTGCAGTGAATTGCGAGGGATTTTAAGCTTTTGCTGTTAACGACTTCTTTTGCCGTGTTGTGTGAAACCGTGTTATATGAGACGCCCACGTGGACGCCACGAAAGCAGACGGATGATCGGTGGGTTAACGCGGTGATTCGACAATCGATTATTGTACTTCCAAAAGTTAAAAAGTTAAAGAAAAAAGTTTGAATGTGTATTTACATACATATAAATATAAAACCGCGTAATAACCGTGTTGTACGAGGGTTTCCGCAAATTTCTGAGCGTGTCAGAGCGAGACCGTGTTGCAGGGGGGTTACCTGTATTTTGTTCTTGCGTTAAGCGTGAAACTGTTCTTGGCAAGATCGAGAACGGGACATGTAAACATTTTATTAATGGACGAGACGCGAAGAATTTTGTATCGTGTCCTGGCTTCATGTCGCATCGACACCTGGATCCTTAGCGGCAATTACGGCTCGCTATCCTTGAGGTAGATTTCGTGGTATAGCTGAGATTCTTTGAGGTGATTTAGTGTGTCCGAGGTGGGGTCCTTTGGTGCCGGGGCGGTGTTTGGATTTAATTTGTATTGAAGTCTTTGGAGGAGCCCAATAATTGGGATACCTGTGAAAGAATATACATTCAGCACAAAGTGATGCAGTTTGTTTAGAAATAATTATCCACGAGCTTAAAATTTCCGAAAATCACCTACATGTTTCAAAATCCTCCCGCCGTTTTTAATTAATGTAAGCAATTAAATTCTGCACAGTTCTAACCAACATGTCCTGCTTATTATATTTTTTTAACAATGCAACCTAGTGTGATATACTGGTCGCTAATAACCCTATGTGGTGGGTACGACTTAAAATAAATAAAAGGAAAATGACTGCATGGAAAAAGTGCATACACTTGTTTGACACTTTTATAACAGTTTTATGTAGCGTTAAAAACTATTACGAGAACACCTTCGCAGTTTTTGTATTTGGATTTTACCCTGTGCTGCGAGTTACAGTGGCTTGCTTCAATTGTCACACGTAACTTGTTACACGAGTGTCGCTCGTTATTATAGGGAAGGGTTAAATAGTATTATTTGTCTGTCTTTGTGCAGAGGATGTTGGTACAGTGTTTCGACTGTTGCGTCGATGTATACAGGGTGGTTTTAAAACAGCGGTGCAACCAAGGCGAAGGTGATCGCTCGAGGTAAAATATGTAGGTCGAAAATGTAGAATAAAATTTCATTTTACGCGTTTCGGTTTCAAGAAAATGGAATTTCTATTTATGTATTTGCTGAGTGTGCATAATTGAGTGACTGTAATTTCTTTGATTCGCTTAACCTAGTTGCCTTTCACTACTTATACCCGATTGTGTAAAACATTTCAGGATTTGGTACGACTTCACGTAATGCAATAAGTTACAGTAATGTACTCATTTCACGAAGTTGGAAATTGGAGGAAACATTGCCCTTATCGCATACAAAGTGAAGTGGTGTATTTTAATATATGCGTATTCGACGAAAATATCCAAATCAAATTCTCTCGGAAACGAAGTTTCATATAAGAAATTTTATTCTTTATTTTCTCCTTAATTCTACATGAGGATTTATGTTGTTCCTTCTGGTTGCACCACGATTTCGGAAACGCCCTGTATGTATAAAATGGATTGAGCACTACTTGTTCATGCAATTTGTTTCTGACTGCAAATGTATGTATTTGAATATGTATTTACATAATAGATAATAAAAGACTTTATTTATTACTTTATTTTTTCTTTGCTATGCATTGTACACATGGAATTATTTAATTAATTTTCATATTTTGAAAGAAATCGGGAAGAGTAGATATATAATTATATTTAGGTGCAATTATC
Source organism: Nomada ferruginata (assembly GCA_963583965.1). NCBI lineage: Eukaryota > Metazoa > Arthropoda > Insecta > Hymenoptera > Apidae > Nomada > Nomada ferruginata. The sequence continues at coordinate 7,784,395 of OY757223.1, forward strand.
GATTATACGTCAATTATCATTTACTCGCATATAGAGCAATAATTGTGTACCAAAATTATTCAGCTTTTCAATAATTTTGTTTACTTAGTTTAACGATTAAGTAAATAAGCACTGGTACTATGTGATTTGATTGGAACGTTTCTAAATCAAAGTAAATGCTTTTTCAATTAAAATAGAACAGGCGCATCAGGATGCAACTGGAAAGTGATTAAAAATAATTAAAATGCTTGCGATGTTGACTGGTCTTTTTGACGCGAACCATTAAATTAGTGAAATAATTGAATTTCTTTTCCTGCTAATATTATAGGAGATAAGTAATATGAGTTTCATAAAAAAAATCGCGAATTTAAACGATTCAGTATGCATATTTATTTTTAAGTCATTAACAGTTCCAAATCTTTCTTCTGCGAGAAATATAATCTATTATAGAGAATAGAGAGTACCTGTTATAGAGAAAATATATAAAGGTTTTAAACGTTCCTTTCTGCTAACAACACATTACCGACAGTGGTACGATAATATTTTTTTTACACTCTTTTCGATAATTGTAATAAAAACATTTTACGATAAAAGCATATTCAATACTGCAATACCTCGATTCCCTATACTCTACCTGCAAGAACCAATGATAATATCATTCGACACGTATAAACATTTAAGTGCGTAATAACAGAAAAATATGTAAAACCTGTATACGTATTAGTAATCTCGTCACAAAGAAAAATCAATAGTCTTTCTAATTTAATACAATTATGCACCGTACCAGAGTAGAATAGCAAAGTTAAAAATGAAAATTACACAAGCTTTGCATATGCTAATAGACGTTTTGCATATATAATAATTTAATCAAATAAATCATAAAATTTGCTGCAATTTTATTCAGCCGATATTCGACTAACACATTGACTCCGCCGTTCGAATACTTCCATTACTCACTGTACGTTACAAATTACAGTAACCGAATGTTGAAAAATGTCAGCGCAAATCGAATCCGGTAAAACCATTAGCAGCCCGCTCAGAAAGTATAGAGGTATTATAATTCCGTTTCGGAACGGAGCCAACGGATGCATAAGCATAAAATTGGAAGGATAATCGGAACAAGGATGGAGCAAGGGGTGGATGCTCACGAATTAGGAGCCACTGAGATACGCTGCCGCTATTATGCGCGCCTTGCGGTGTAATCGGCCAGGCTAATGACTTAGCACCGAATTATCGCGCGTCGCTCGACGTCCCCGTAAATCTACCGTTCTGGTTTCTCCCTAATTGCAACGAACCTTATTACCCTGAATTAGTTACGAATTTCCCTCCCGCCCCACCTATACAGAGGGACAGGCCAATTTAAAACGTAGAACGCACGGTGCCACGTGTGATATGCTGGTGATCGCAGGTACACCGAACAACACTTTTGTGTTTTGGGATCAATTTGCCAGCCGGGGGAAAAAGAACTGCTGGTTTTCCTTGGCGCAACGTTCGCAGGTGGGCTGTTGGTTAACGGCGAACAGGACCAGCGATCCGCTTTATTTCCACGATTCCTGGTAAAAATAATGCTGGAGAAAACCTCACCACCTTTGCACAAATATTTATTTTACGATACACGCGACGGATGATCTGGATGAATCGATGCGCACGAATTATTCAATCTGTGGATTTTTTTTCTATTCGTTGCTTGTGTTGCGATCCTTGTCAAATTCAAATCGTCCGTTGCCGTTTCTTGGCGGGTTTCTTCGGTTCGTCAGTGGCCCGAGACCAAGCACGCTTTAAATTGTGCGAACACGTTATAAGGTAGATTTGCAGGGTAGCATTGCGATGCTTTCATTGAGGCACCTTTAATTTCGACGCGCAAACAGTTGGATTCCGTCTGTCGTTGGATTACGCGAAGATGCTCGTTCTCCGCTGCAAATTCCTCGTAGGGGCGAGTAAATTAAAACGTAATACAATTCGGTGTATCGTTCACTCTGGGATATTTGGTACTTTGCGAATGAAAGTGTGGGCTTGTTGGATTTCAAATGAAACGTAGCTTTAAATATTGTGACTCGAGGCTACGGTTTTTATTCAAAGGTTTCTTTACATTTCAAACTTATTTTATATACCTATATATTGTTTAATTATGTATTAATAAGAATTAAACTTAATCTCAATATATGGATTATTATTACAAAATACTTGTGACTATGGGTCAAAACATTTTGCAATTTTACCCCTTTCGTTTAATTGATTAAAAGTGACATATTAGATTTTGCATTAGGTGTAACATTTTATTTTAAAATAATGTATTTTATGTAATACAAAATATTTGTGGTGTATGATATTTTGATGCGCTCGACGCGTTCTGTGAGTAATGTTAACAACTTTTATCAATGCCTCTATTGGAAGGTTACATATCCATCGACAGATGTGAATGAATAATGGCCCACAGTACCACATGGCTATTAGGTGAGATTATACAATTGATTCCAGCACGTTTACACAGGTCGAACCAAACCGAATGAAAAAATTACGTTAGTTGTAATCGGCTTTCAAATATTGGATTTTTCTAAACGTCTACCTGCTAACACAGTTGGGTAAAAACACGATGGTCGAATAGATGAGAAATAAACACATACAAAATCTTTATTCTACATTTCATATTGAATTTGTCATTTAAGTTCTAAAGAGTACTAACTAAGAGTAAGTTTTAAAGCGGCGCATACCTTATTATTATCCAATCGCACTGAATATATTATTTAGTTCTGAACTAAAGGGACTCATCATACAAAAACAATAATCATTCCATTATAAATTACACTAATAACCATCAGTTTTCCTGCTAATAATGAATGGCATTCGTGTTGAAAGTCACGTGCAAAAAACAGAACTGAAACTCGCAGGACAGAATCAGATCCGAATTCAAAAAATACTTGCGAAAATTTCACATGCCACATGAAACAATTACGAATTGTCGGATCGGTGTCCAGTGTAGAAATTAAACCCTCGACCCTAACGCGCGTGTTAACATGAAAAATCGCGAGCCAAGGGATTATTAAGTTTCACGCGGTCAGAAAGTCTTACTTAACATGAAGCGTGATACGTCATTCATTGACGAACATTGACGTCCGTACGTATTGCTCGTCATGCCTCTCCAATCTTTCGTATGACGCTGCTGAAAGGCACGGATGAAGCGTTTAAATTAATTGCGCCATCGATTCCGGCGAACAGACGGCCGCCGATTTGATTCGTTGATCACACACACCGGAGACTGGTGTTTGATTTACCGAGTATTTCGAGTTATTAGACGGCGGTCGCTCGTGATCGACACGAGGGTGCATATTTCATTAGGACGAAGCGTGTGCCTCTTCTACGTTTTCTACTTTTCGTTCCCTCTTTTCACTCTGAGCTTCATCTTCTCGACGTCACAGTCACGACGGCTGGATCCTTTTTTTTTATTCTGTTTCACGAAAAGATACTCGATGAGCGAGTATGGTATAAACTTAATTATCATTAACATTGCGATAAAACATTTGGATAAGACGGTTTCTCAGAGTTGAAGGGCTACTCGTTTGATTAAACTTATTGCTTCGCGAGGGCCTGGGATATTGTTGAATTTATTATTTTGGCACTTACGTTTGAAGCTGTTTGCAATTTGAATGTGCGAAGTTAGTTAAATTGAATTGAAAAATTGACGGTACTGTGAAGTTATTGCTTTGAAGCAATAATAATAAATGCGACGTTATAGAAGATAAATTTCATTAATTTTTCTCGCTTAATTTATGAAAAGATCTGTATAAGGTCTCGTGTGGGGGTGCTTTATTTATAGAAGTGTCTAATGTTTATATTTAAAAATGCGTGTTAGTTATTTGAATAATGAACTATTCTTAAATTCACTTTAATTCATTATATTTAATAATTGGAATTACATATGTGGTACATTAGAAAAATTCTTGTATCATTATCCATTTTATTTCATTTATTATAAAATCTTGTATTATTTTCAAAGTAATTCTATTTTGCAACATAATGTTCTTTAATATTATATTAATCTACTTCAAGCAACGATTAAGCAAAGGCATTATACAACCACAAAAACTTCGATTCGTCTAGACTTGAGAAATATTCATCAACTGCTTCTCTAACCTCCGTGTCTGTCTGAAAAAGGAATTTTTCAACCCTAAAAATAGGTGGATGACTGAGCCAACTTAATCGGACGAATAAGGCAAGTGTGACAGACAATTGAAATTGAATTTGTCTAAATTTAGTTACAGAAACGACACTGATATATGGACGTGCATTATCGTGGCAGAAAATGTTTCTCCTCTTCGCTAAATCTTAATCTATTTGCACGTATCTTTTCATTAAATTGATCCAAAAACAGGGTACTAATCTATATCTGATATTTACAAATAAGTATTTTAAACACCTTAATCATAAATTCATTATTATTTAAATACAGAATTCGCAGGATAAATTTTCTCAATTCAATAACAAACTTTTTGATATTCCTTATAGAATCTTAGCACCAAATTACATGTTTAAGTAATTTTAGGCCACTATATTATCTCATTTCTAAATAATCCCCATCTAGCCTATTATTATAATCAATATTTACCACAATTAATGCCAATAACACTTGTCACACATTATATTACATTCACTAGTACTCTCGAAATCATAAATTCATGCCAGATAATTCGCTGCAAACAAAACACTACTTACGAAACTCGTTTACATCCACCTGTCGATTTCTTCACACAGATCTTTTCTCTCCGCACTCCTCTAATTTCGTTCGTGATAGTAATTAGCCGTGGCGCGTCTATGATTGGCAAATAGTACGATATTTGCCGGGACGATTTTGCATTTGATTGCGCCTAATTCGCAAACAGGGAACCGCTGTCAGTCGACGCATCCCTGTTTGCACGCCCTGTCGGTATTAAACCGGCAATTCGCCACTTCGCACCCCCGAAATCTCCGTGCAAGAGACAGCGAATCGTACGTGGACCAACACGCTATTGGCGAGCACAAGCCTGGTGACTTCTGTTCATTCTGGGGAATGAGGATCGTTTTCAATCTCGTTAAGCGACTCCATTTTTGCTTTCGCTTCGAAAATCTATCCCCGATTAGCAGGCGAATACGATTGCTTATTATAGGACATGCATATTTAAATTTAAGGAAACATTGACAGTCCTGTAAATGTTGAATCTTTTATTCATTTAAGAAGTTTTATTTTTATTCCGATATGATATTGAAATTTGGAGAAGCTTTTGAATGTTTCATTTAATGTTAATTTTTTGGAAAATTCTTGTTCCTCGCAATTTTTAGTTAATGCAGTATTTTCTTTAGTGAAGTACATTTATTTATTACAATTCCATGTGCATGTTTTATGTGTTGAAAAACTATATAAATATATAGTATAAAATTTATATTTACTCTTTCAGACAATTATAGGTAAACTTATGTTTCTTAAGAATAAGAAATTCCAATATTAAACTAGTGAGACGAATAGATATTTTAGGGAGTTAAATGATAACGCATAAAATCAAACATATAATATTCTATCTGACAAAATTTGAGGATAATCATTACGTCTAAAGTTCATTATCATTCTCTCATCCAGTTCGTATAAATTGCACATTAAAATATTTTAATGAATATCAATATGCATCCGATTAGTAATAATAGTTGATTGAAATAAATCGCGCTTCAAACAGCTTCGAATAAAATGCTCTATTAAAAACATTTTAATTTCTTAATGTTTTTACAAAAAATTAATCCAACCCCCTTTGTCACTGGCAGTGTTTTAGACGACAAGGGAATGGCAACAAAAATGTGACAGCTTTTTCATTTCATTGGAAGCCGTCAGTGAAGCTCTTTCTAGTGAGCATTCCGCGCAAAGTAAAAAGAATTAATTCTCCTTTCAGTATAATATTTTACGCAAACTTTACGAAGTATTAAACGAACGGATTACAAACGTAGGGCACTAATACCGCGTTTATGTCATGGGATTTTGTGTTTCTGTGACGATAGGAGGGGAAGGAATTGGCCGGCTTGTTAAATTATCGTTGGGCAGAGCAATGTTCACCCAGTAGAATGGCTGCGGAACAATAATGTAGTTTTACGGGTAAATGAAATTCGTTTTATGTCAAGTGAACCAATTATATGGGACCGGTAAAAAGAGTTTCTGTAATTTTCAGGACGATAAAAGAGAGGCTCGGACGGCTTGAAAGTTTTATACACAATATGATATTAGCGTTTCGAATGAAAACAAATGTGATTATCTCGGCACAGAAGCAGACAGCTGTAATATAACGTATTCGTTGTTAATCAAAATATTCCATCGGCAGAACGGTTTCGATTTACCTTACAAGCAACCTTACGTTCACCTTAGCAAAACACACCAAATTAATTGGTTTAATCGAAAATTAAGAGTACGTAGAAAAATATTTTGGTGAAAAATTATTAGTGCAATCGTAATTTGTGTTTTATCAATTAAATAATTTATATAGCATGCCCGAATATCTGGAATGTATTTGGAATTAATTACCCCTGCCGTGTTTTAATGAAAAGGGACATGCAACTATAGAGGGCGTAAAAATCTGTGAAAGCGAAAAAGAGGTTTATTCGAATACGCTGTATAATTACTATAGTAGAAGTAAAAGAATTTTTATTCGTTTTCGTATGTACAGTGTGCAGTTTGCATGTACAGTATGCAAATCACTAAAAGAGATGTTTATTAGCAACTTTTAAACAAAAATATTCTGCAATTTATTATTAATAAAGTAAGACTCTTCGTGAAAGCTACAAGCAAAGTATTTTTCCCATTTAATCGCTAAATTATTCCTGTCTTTAGTTTTTTCAGGTGTATAGGAAAAATTATTATCGCTTTCATTGTTCGAAAATTTCTATAAATTAATCTATTTTCTTTCAATCAAGAAGCGTCTGTGGTTATAAAGCCCGTTTCACCAAAATGAAATTAACGTAATGAAAGAGATTTAAAAATATAGCTTTAGTACTTCCCTAGGGAATTGTAAATACTTATTTTATTTTTAGTACGTGGTACCAGTTGTAATTCATTTATAAAAAATACAAGTGCCTCTGTTAACTTACGCCTAATAATTGTTTAGCAAATAGAATATTTTGTTTCAGGTCCACTCGTAAATAATACGAACATCTCCAAAACAGGATATTTGTAAAAGAAACTTTTGCAAACAGAGGGTAAAATTACCATAAAACGCATAAACTATAATCACAATAAATAAATAATATAAACCACTCTAATGACTTCATAAAACTGACAGAAAACTCACTGCAACAGTAATCTCTAATAAAACCATCCGCTGAACGAAGCTCGACGAAAAATCAAACAAACAGCAACAAATAACATAAATGATTACGCTGCATAACATTCGACGGACGAAAACCACATTTCATTAAAGATACATAAACATAAATAAGCAACGGTTCTCGACTCCTTACAAAGCAATCGCTACTCACATTTTCATTCAGAGACTGTTAGTGTAGCAGACCCCATAGAAATACGGGAAAAATTTCAATTACTTTCGCGGCCGTGGGTTCCTTCCGTGGCGTGGCGTGGGTGAGCACCGTCCGATTAATTAAAACCAGGCGGACGGAACAGTTTCGCGCTTTCATTTCACGAGACTTAATAGAAAGCGCGCAGGTGATGTCGTGTTACCGAATCATAGTCCTTCATTTAACTTTCGAACTTCGGCACGAAAAATCAGATAAACCTCGGCATGGAAGCCGCGAGGGAATTCGATATACGCCCGCGTTTATCGCGACATATCAGAAAGCATATAACCTCGGGGGCTCGATTATCAATTAGCCGCGACGCGTGAAATTTTCTTTTCTCGACTTCTGGAAAAAGCCTTTTAAAGGCTATACTTAAACTTTCAAGGCTACGAGTTATACCATGCAGTGTTCAGTAAAATTCATTTCCGGCACTTGGCTTTTCTCTTTGCTGGCAATGTGATTCGCTTATCAATTGCGGATTCTCTTGGGACATTACGACGGGTCGATGTCGACAATTATCTCTTTGAATATTTATCTGATATTTATCTGCCAGATGTTTTGGACGGAATATGGCGCACTTGAATATTTCATGGTGAATGGAAATTTATTTGATTTCGAGGCGACGCCTTGCGAACGAATTATTGATAATTCGTTTGAAATCTCGATAGTTTCTCTTGAAAATATTTTCTGCAACCAAAGAAATTAAAGTCTGTCACATGAATGAAGAATAAACAAAATAATAGCATTGATTAATACTTTCGCAGTTTTTGACTTGTCCTGAATTGGTTCAGTAGGTTGTGAAATTTATTCGGGACCCGCAGACATATCTTTAAATATTGAATTGTCAGACCATTACGAAATTCTCGCCTGATATGCCCTTCTTACAATGAAAGCAAAGAAATTTATGCAGTGTCGATTATTAACGCCTTTCAGTGCAGAGTCTTGTTACATACATTTATTTTTAATTGTCGACCTATTGGCCACTATTTCCTACGTCCCTTTACCATCTCTTAGATCATTTTTAATGCCTTCTTTAAAAATTGTCCAAGTGACAATTAGCTAAAAAGAACGAATAAAAATACCATTTTAGAACTTCGAAAATTATGTTTTGCACTTTCTCATGTGTAAAATATTTTCATTGTACACTTTACAATCACTACTAAAACTGCATCTGCACTTTTACAGCGTATGTTACCATAAATGTTTCTCGTTGCCATTTAGTTATTATTATTCCTTAAGCGAAAAATATGGTTTTGAATGCTGAAAACGCTCGATCTACGCTACAGAAGGAATACTCTTCTCAAATGCAGAGGAGGAAGTTTATACAAACATATAATCCGAGAGAAATATCGACGTTTGTTTAAAATAAAGTATGAAACTACATTATTACTGAACTATCTGGTTCAATATGTCAAATCAACAACATTTAGCTGCGACATACAATCTCGTTCAGATAATCGAACGGGTAAAAATCAGTTCGAGAGATATGTCGTCCATAGATGCGAAAGGGTTAACAGGAGGCGAGTGCTCGTTGATTCCCTGAATACGGATCGACGCTCTGCACGGGACATTTAACTCTTCACCGGTTCAGGATATGCTGGCTTTTTTTTGCCCGGTGCTTGGTTGCGACATTTTGCTCGATTTACTTCGGTTGAAAGCTTTCATTTTAATCGATCCGATCGAATTAAAAGCTCTTTTAACCGAGGTGACGCAGGTAAGCGAGGTGCATCGATCCCAGTGGATCTAGCTGGATGGGAAGATTTAAGCCCACTCTGTTAGGTTGAAACGGAGGCTACCATTTCAGGCGATTTCGACAATGTAAATATTCTTACGTAGAATCTGAGTTTGGAATTTTTTTGCAGATGCGAATATAAGAACGTTTGATAATATTGGTATCTACAATATATCGCGAGGATGCAGAATTATTATACAAATTGTTAGATTAGGAACAAGTACAAAGAAAATAATATTATAATATACAGTGTAGGGTGATTTTTGTTACGTTGCAATTATGTTATAATATTCATGGCACAGTGGATAAATAATTTATAATAAATGAGGCACGACGAAGGCCTGCTATGACAAATTATAAAGATAATAATATTAAAATTACGTTAGATGTCCTGGATAGATCAAACATTCTGACTTATATAAAATATTAACAAATAATTAGCTTTATAAGTTTATAAACACTAATCATTTCCATGGCAAATTAATTGTGCTTGTAAATCGATAGTTGTTCCTTCCACGATTACACACATTGTATACGTCATTGTAAGTGGAACAATCGATACCGCTAGGATTCAGCGTATTAGTAGTTTAACGGATCAATGGAGAGCAATTAATAGGCTTGAGCATGAATTTTGTAGCAAGAATCATTCGATAAATTGTTAATCCACATAGTTTTAATTCGAACGATTTCTAATTGAAACCATTGAAAGCAAGCATCGATTCAGCAAGTACATTCTTTGATAACTACGGTGATTAGCGATTAATAATGTTCAACGAATTATTTCCTATCTGTTACTATCGAACGTTTACGTCCTGCATAATACCTTGCCTCGTACAGCCATACAAGTATCTTGCATGCAATCGTTACACTCTGACATTTTATAGCGGATAATAAAACCGAGGATACATATTAGCTTTGCGAAACGGATGATTAAACCTTTAAATATTGCGTTTGTTCCGAGCGCAGAAATAGAAGCAGCACGTGATTAAATCTTTCGTTAGGTGATGTGGTCCCATGATATTGCGAAAACAATGTATATCAACGAAAAGCTGCTATAGAATACTTAGTTCTTTTTATTATACGGTAAGAGTCGAGTGGGCTGGTATACAGGGTGTTTCGGAAATCGTGGTACAACCGGAATAGAGATAATTCATCGTGCAAGACTAATTGGATAATATCGAATAAAGTTTTCCTTCACAGGATGTTTCGTTTCGGAGGCAATTTAAGTTGAATATTTGAAGGATAAAGAGTATTTTATCCCATTATTGTACGTCATCGAGCACCTGTTTCTGTGATTTCTAAGTTTATAGAATGAAAGGATTATCAAAATTGATGCAGTCAATTTAAACAATACTAAATTTTGCAATTGTTTGCAAACGAACTTCGAAGCAAGTAGATCATGGCCAGTTAAGTGCACGCGTGCCTAATAAATGTTCAAATTCTATTTCCTGGAAAACGAAGCCTTATATTGGAAAATTTAATTTCATATGCTCAACCTGTTTTTACATTTTCCGATTTTACCTCGATTGTGCATGTGCATATCGTTCGGGTAATGCGATTATGGATGAAACGAACATGCGTTGGTGGTTTAAATATGAACTGGAGTTTTATTAATTCAATTTCGTGCCTGTGTCGATAGCTGCGCGCTAATAAAACATTAAAATATTAATTAATACGAGTCGAAAGGGTCGCCGTTATGTATAATCCACAGAGGAGAGCTCCACGTAAAGACTATGAAATGCACAATCGCATTACAAAAAAAAATGTCGGGCAAAAGGATTGAGAACAGCTTTGAAACGGACAGAAATTCATCCCGTAGCGAGATATATTTCTCGAAAGAATGGCCTGATACCGCCTTCGTGACAGACACTGAAATTACAAACCGACTTTTCCGCTCGAAGATGAAAATTGTAGGGTTGCTAGCAAAGGTCTGTGCTCCCGCGGAGCCAGTCGATTTGTCAAGGTTCTGTTTTACGTGCGCGAAACGTAATACAATTCAAAGCGATGTGGAAGGAGGCGAAACAGATTTGATTTTTCTGAATTGTTCTCAAGTAATTCTGAAACGTTTTAAAGTATGATACTGTACTGGATAATATAAAAATCACTGATTCGACATTCGAAGAGCATGCCGTTGCAATGTATATGTTACGGTGAATGTGATTAGCCCGGTGATTATTTATAATTGCCGGTTATTATATATAATCACCACTAAGTTTCGTAAATGTGATCAAATTTCGTTCATAAATATTCAAGAATTTATCACATTTACCAAACTTAGTGGTGATTATATAATAATAACCGGCAATTATACATAATCACCGGATTAATCAAATTTACCGTAACATATACATCAAGTAATTATGCGCGTGTGAAAGTTACCATGACAATTTGCAGACGTTATTTCGTATCCCTATAATTTTTGTATTATTGCTGCTTTTAATGAGTGTTTAAATAAACCTGATATTCAATGAAGCAATGAATTAACACAGCCTTGCAGTACATTTTAGTATTAGCATATTCATTTGTACATAAATATCCATATAATATTACAATTATTAAAGTAATCTAACGCTTGTCTTCATTAGAAGATGTTATTTCACCGCGTCTCTAACCTTTTCATATACGATTCTATATTGCTGTTCAGAGTACGAAACTCCGCTACCACGAAAGCACACCAGTGTTTCAGATTCGTCTACAGAAATTTTACTGACGTTATAAAAGCGAAAACTTTATCTTCTGCAATTTTACAACGTGGACTTGCTTTAAAATTACGAAGCGCTTATGCACTAAACTAATTAAATATGAAGAATTCTGTGATGCGAATTATTCTTTTTATGTCTCATCTGTGTTACCTCTTGAAAGTTTAAAACGATGCAGTCAAAGGTTTAATGAATTCTAGTGGTTCATGCAGTTTAAACAACGGTTTAAACAACAATAACTGTGCGAAGAAATATAATACGCATAACTACAGTGTAATCGAAACTACACTCTTTAAATTGGCTACACAAGTAATAACGTGAATATGCATAAAACTGTCCAAACGAAGATCAAGTGTATTTAATTACCAAACAAGATCTCAAGAATTGAGGTACCTGAAAAACAAGGATCACGGTGACATATGAAAGCAAATAAAATCAGCAGAGCATCCCCAACAGTTTGATAAATTCTCAGCAACATGGAAATTTCATAAAATTTACTACAGTTTCAAAAATCTTTTAAACACAGTGTAATATAGTGGTAGTATGGTATATAACATAAAAAAGAGTTAACTATCCTGCCCTACCAATAAGAACCTTCATCTTCGAAAAATCATTTCGACATTGTTCGCAAGGCGCAATTAATCTGACAAAAAGTGATACGAATTATTCGGTATCTTCCGACGCGTACCAAAAACAAAAACAAAAAATAAAGCAGTAGCAGTCGATGCGAATGAACACGTTCATACCAAAGCAGAAAGAAAACAAGAAGGATTAATTCCTTCGCATTAAAAACACGCACGCCCAACTCGAAAACCGTGCCGGGTCCGCAGAAATATTTAACCGTGTTATGAATTTCTGTTGCAATAAGAGCAAGCCCAGGTGAGAGCCGAAGGTTTCATCGCATTGTACGAAGTTCGGTGGAAATTTCACTCGAACTCGACGAACAGTTAGGGGAGTCGTTTTCACACGGCTGAAACGGAATTGTTAAACTGCGTTTCCGTGGTTGTTGGCTATAGGGTTGCATGTACGCGGAACACCCTCGCATGTCTGGCCACGAGAGTACAGTCAGACACCTACGGAACGATACGATCTCGCGACGGGGTTGAGTGGGACACACGGTAACGTAAATTATGGCGATGCTTTGACTCTCCCGATGCGAATTCAACTAACGACCTTTTAACTGGTGCCCACGTTCATTTGCCTTCTTTCTCTGTTCCGCAACACCCCCTAACCGACCCCCCAGTCACCCTTCGCCCACCCTAAAAAGCCCCGGCACCGTTCGATTCCTCACCGTTAAAGTTTGTTCGATCGTGCCGTTATCGCCGCCATCGTGGCTGTTCATATTTGCCACACCGACCGTGGAACAATTGGCTTTCCAACAATGGGAGTTAAACGTGGCTCTAACGTTTGAAATGTTGCTCTGACTTTATGTTTGAAGTGTGACGTGAAGTGGCTGCGTAAAGTAGAAGTAATACAATGCCGTAGAAGGTGTAGTGTGTTGAGCGTTTTGGTATTGTCGTGGAGTAAGTTTGTATGGTAATATTCGTAAATAGAAATACACTTCGGTCGTAAATGGGAGCAGCGAAGTAAACAGTCATGATGGTGTAGTGGAACGTGAATTAGTTGGAAAAATATAGGATGCGTTGTTTTCTATTTACTTTTACAAACAGTAGTATATTTTTCTTCTTCGAAAGACTCGTTCAGTTTATTAAGCTAGAATTAAACAACATATTTACCAGTTTATGGTATTGGCAATATATTTGCTACCCTCTCAGTTGCAGTTTCTATTCAATTCCAATTTCTTCGGGGATAATCAAAACTGTACAATACGCTTCACCAAAGGAAGACAAAATATTGGAAGGGGGAGGGTCGATGCGAAATCGCTTAAAATTTTGAGACACGATTATATAAAAAACATACATTGTCAAATCAAGCACCGTCGACACAAAAATAGTATTTTCCTACGATATCTTGCTGCAATATTTTTCTTCAAAATAAGGAAGGGCATCCTATTTATCTTACATATCGAATTGTAACAGAAAAACAGAGTTATCGACACCGCTCTCCAAGTTTTCCCAATGTATCACGAATCGCACGACCTCCATTTAATTAACAAATTTATTATCGCTGGATATATTTCCGTTCGAGTTCCGTTCCGCGTTAATGTCTCGCGACAGCCACGCGAAACACAAACAAAAAGCGTATTTTGATTTCGTCACCGACAAGTGTTGTTTCACAAAACGTGGTTACACAACTGCTTCGCAATGTTCCCCGTCCCTCGAATATTAGCGAAATGTTTACCCCCTTCTTCTCTATTATTTTGCCTCTTTTAATTGTCACGCAAAGACAAGCGTTTAGATGCACGCGTCGAAACACCTGCTCTTTGTCACACGATTGCTGACGAAACCAACGGCGAAATTGAATCGCGACGGTGACTGAATAAAACACTTATTCCGCGCCGGCGGCGGCAACTCGTATTGTTTGCGCCACGCGCCAAAACAAATTACATTTTATTTCGTGTCAGCCTCCTCTGAATTCTATTTGCACCCTTCCCGGCGCTTTTCCGCATCGATTACGCGATTTGGCAACTGCGTGCCCAAGGCTCGTCGGTTCACCGCGGCACGCAAATTCTAATTGCGTTTCCGAACGATTAATGCGGCTTAACGATAAAAGAGCAATCGATTAAAGGTGTCTGAATATGAATTTACTTCAGTTTTCGGCATGCACTGTTTATTCATTTCGAATGGAAGGTAAATGAAAAGGATACGCCGATGTTTGTTTTTTGAACTCGTCGAATTGGACAGGTAGTGGACGATGAATTATTTAATTTGCACGTTGGGTTAATGTCATTGGGTTAGGTTTGGGTTAGGTTTGGGTTAGGTTTGGGTTCGCAGGAAAATATATGATATATTGGAAAATAATATATTCGTCTAGAATTAAAATTTAATTGAATGATTTATTTCAGTTTTTTTTTCATACTTTATCGAATAAGTCCTGATACGTGTCCTGAGTTATTATCGACTGACATTTTATTCGATTGATTTCCGTTCACGGAAGGTTTCCGATATTACTGAACCGGTTGTAAATACAGAATATTCTCATGAACGATGCGATATTTATAGGCGGTATAGATCTTTTTTTTCAGTGCATGCTAATTCTGTGTGCCAATTTCGAATCAATTTTTTTTTGGGGTCAAGTAATTAAAGTTCTGAGTTATAAAATATTACAGAGAAATTCAGTTACAAATAGCATTCGTTTTATTTCATATCTTTGACAAATTATAGCATGGATTATTTGACCAGTTCTTAAATACTTATTCATTCTACAAATTATAATAAATTATAATAAATCGATTTCGTAGATATAATATTTTAATTATTTTTTAATTAATGTTGCACGATAATTTGTGTTTATTACTTTCACACCGTTCCGGTCCCATTGTTCTGGGAAAACTACTGTGTGAAGTGCGCCGTCGGACAAATTATCGAGTTATACTACTGCACGCAAGTATAACAGTTTCGAAGTTGTTCCGTTGAAGATTTCGACTCGCTTAAACTGATTGCATGACAGCGATAATAATTATCCAAAGACCTTGATATTGTGTACGTGACACGTTGTTAATAATAAATCACTGAACATATTTTGTTTTATACAAATTTCCAACAGGGATCGAAGTTAGGTGGGAGTTGAATACAAATATACTGGGAATCTCAATAGCAAAACACTTTCATAAATGAATCTGTGCATTCGTTATCTATTAAATTCTAATTTCCACTAGAATCTAAATAGTAATAATGATTTGTAGAATCACTTTCATAGTGAATAAGTTATTGCAGTTTTAACTTGTATTATTAATGTGAATTATAATGTTGCATAAGAAATTGCAATCTTTCTTCACATAAGAAGTATAAAGTGCTCTTGAAACATTCAATATTCATTGTTAATATAGGATTTGTGTTTTGGTAGTTTGGCGGTTTAGCTCTCAATCAATATTTATGGGCCATTTGCTCAATGCCAGTTTTGTATTTAACGATGCGATATCGCGAGAAAGTTTGTGCAATATTGGCGTTACGGGTGAAAAGTAAAGGAGAAAAGTATTTTTCTATCTTTATCAAACTGTCTTATCAATGTTTATACAATTGTCAACCCATCAATAAATGTATATCTTCGAACACGTTCATAATATGGTACGATACTAAAGTGTTAACAATAAATACTGAATAGCAAAAGTGATATAAATGATATAAACAGTGGAGAATCAACGCGCTAAATTATTATTAATCGTTTAGTCGAAATATTCGTTGATGTACAGGGTGGTTCAATGATTGAATCATAAGAATTGAAAGACCTATTCACTGTTAAAGAAAGTTATTGCGGTGATTTATATTTCACAGCACCATAAAGTATATGTTAATAAATAAAAAAGTTCACATTATTCTCATTTATTAATTACATAAATTTGTCTAGCTTTAATTTGTAATAGATGTTCAACGATTCTTAGAAGTAATAAAAATAGTACAATAAACTTTCTGATACATCATTTCATTTATCGAATCAATGATTGATGAATACCTTCAAATTTTCCTAGTGTATTGCAGTTTCTTAGAAATGCTTCTGCCTCCGCTACTGTCGTCCATACAAACTGTTTTACGTGGCTCCATAAAATAAATAAATATCAAGACAGTCACTTGTGTGCAAAACTTTCATTATTTCACAACTCTTTCACAAATCATTGCTAACACAGATTCATATAAACTTTGTTCATCTGCTCGACCTCGTAAATATTATAATATCAATTTACCACCTGCCACTCGAAACACTCCGTACGAAGGACAATATTCCACGAATAAAGAATAAAGCGCAAATCTGTATTCGAACATATTATTAAAATTCACTACCTCTATAAGTTTCAAGAAACAATATTTCTTGCAATCGCAGCTTAATTTTTCAAAATTCCCTATTCAAGTCTGCCTCTACAAAAAGGTATCGAATTCACTCGTCCCAATCCTAACAACTCGCAAATGCAACAAACCGGAAATCCATCCTCGTACACCACTTTCCCGTCCACGAATTTTTCCAACCTTTAATCGCCCATCCCTCCCTGCCGCATCCGTTTCAAGAAGGATAAACGCGCTCGTATCTATCCATCAACAATGAGCAGGTAGCTCGAGCCCTTCAAGTGCTGTTTCACTTCACCACGCTCTTCTCCATCGACGCAAATTCCAAATCAACAACCCGCATGAAAGTCGTGAAGAGCAACCGCGGTCGAGGCATCATCGCGTGTATTTCTATCGATTTTCTCGAGCACAGCCGAACAACTGTTCACCGATGGCTTAATGCATTCCAGATTCCCTCGCCGCGGATCCACCTTCTCTATTTTCACCTTTCGCTGCCATTTCCTCTCTCCAATACGCAGACAGGCATCCCCCATCGGTATGGCGTGCAATCGTGTCCCCCGGCGTGGCGTAATGCACACGCGTCTGTGCAAGTTTTACGGTTAATTGCCAATGATAGATCGTTGCGGAAACGGCGGCGACGTTTGCCACCGGGAAAAAGTAACATTTATCATCGGGCGCATTTTCATCGCGCGGTATCGCGTCCCTTACATTGTGTTCCCTCCCTTAACCGCTTTTTTTTCGGTATCAATTTGCTTCCTTTGCCGGCCGACTGCTTGCTTGGCGTCGTGATCTATTTGCGCGATCTATTTCCTGTGGCGGTATGTTTCAACGGGCCAGCATCGTGTTGCACGATCGACGTGTCTGGGAACCGTTTAACGATTACGAATGTTTCTTGTTGGTTAAGGTAATTTGATGCAATACACTGGGGGCTGAGCTGTTGCTGATTACTGATTGCAATAGATTGGGGATAATTATACATTTTTTAAAGTGACAGGATTTTTCGTTTGGGTTATATGTTTATTATTGAATGTTTTGCACGAATTGATATTATTATAAATGTAGTTTGTTCACCCATATATTTATAAAACCAAACTATCACGTAATGACTAGTCCTCATCGAGGTAGATATTTAATTCATGATTAATTCCATGTCTTTCGTGTTGCACACATAATCACGTCCACATATTACGCATCTACATATTTTTATAATGCACAAAACTGTCGGGTAAAGAAGATACGCGCATTAATACCTTGATTCACCTGCAATTAATAATAAATTTCAATGCAAAAAGAATCGCGTAGAAGAAAGCAATACGGTTCAGCCTCTTCTGCCTATCATTAATTCGTCCTGAACCCAATACAAGGTGGAGCAAAAACGGAGGAACAAAATGTAGCGGCACGTTTCACTAATCTCGAAGCGCAAGAACTGCAACAGCATTCAACATGTTACCATAAATTTTGCTTGGCGTTTATTCCTGTTGCGTCCCGTGCACGTACAGCGCGCACATATCCCCGTTCATTCAAATTCATGCACAAGCAGAAACGCAGTACGGGCGCATCGGAACGAGAAGTGCATGAAATCGAGCAGATAAGGTTAATATATAATGTTGTAACCCAATTCGCGACAGCGGTTTTTCATCCGCGTGGGTGGCATTCGTAATAAATAAAAATCCGGCCTCTCTCTTTTCGACGGCGGGGCGCTTCTTTCGCGAGCGCAATCAATCACTTCATTCCGTACATTCGCCCGATGAAAAATCGCCGGGCGCGCGATAAATCACCGCGGGAACTTATGAAATATCCACACACATGGCCCGTTTCGAACGATGCGTGACCACGATCGCTTTCGAATATCTTGCCGTCTCCGTTGTAATTCGCGACACACCTGTCCGCCGGCGACTTTTTGAATAGGCAGGCATGGTGCCTGGGCGCGAATCGATCGTTCACAATCGGGACAGAAGCTATCGGAGTGAGTGAGTAATTACCTGGAATCTGTGTGCACAATTTATTACAACAACGATAGACATTTATTCCGACGCGGTTATTTCTTGGTATTAACATAATGGATACACGTACTGTGGAGGTGAATCAATAATTTTAATCTGAAATATATGCGACATTTGCCAGATTTGTCGGGGCAATGATTTTATTTCTGAACGTAATCATAATTATTTATTGTGGAATAATTAGTATTGATTAGCATTGTTATCTCGAGACTTGTCCCATAATCGAAAACAAACTATTATTTATACAGTATTATTGAAGAAGTATTGGCAAAGGATTATATTTTGTCTCGAACCCTTTAACTCTTCTGATATCTACTTGATAGATTAGTAGTAACATCTTTAATTGCAAGGATAATTACGAGGAAACTTTGCAGGCTTGAAGAACGGTCGAAAATATTAGATACGTATTTTTTTAAAACTGCAGTAACTCAAGTTTAAGGGGTGAAACTACCAGCGAAAGTTGAACCCCTGAAGTGCTATCCCAGCAACGATTTGGGATAGAACAAAATTTTCTAAATAAAAATTACACGGTTTTTAATGTTTCGAAGGAAACTATTGAACAAATTTGTCTATCTCAAACCATGTCCAAAATAACACTTTAGGGGTTCAACTTTGGGGGCTGGTATTACCCTTAAACTTGAGTTACCGCTAAAAAAAAAAAGTATCTAATATTTTGGACTGTTCTTCAAGACCTTTCCTTGTTAGTGTATTAGTTTCTAAAAATTGCTTGCTATATTACTTGGAGAGTAAAGGAAACTTTTAACGCTTCGCAATTTTAGCAGAATTTGTACCTTCCTTATTAACATAAGAGAGAGAGAAAGAGTTCACTAATGGAGCTCGCATCATAAGACTGCCTTGAATGCTGATATCCTGGCTGATTACGTCTTCGAAGCTCTGCTGACGTCAGTTAGATTCTTCTGCAGCAGAAACCACAATAGACAGTCTATTGACTGAACGTTTAACAACGCTGTTCTCCCATCACTCTTACTCGGTTTCATGAAATGAATGAGAAGTAAACAACCTTTCTTCCGGCACAGTTACGCAAACAATGTTCCTCCGTGCTACGGTTATTATCCACTTGTGCAAAGCCAAACTTTATTTCTTGTGTGATTACAGTCGAGCATCTTGTGAAATCAAATTCTTGATTATGCTCCAATTTTCTCGTAGTTTGTAACATCTATGTATGCGTGATCGTAAATGAGAACGTTTAAAAGAAGCGTCATATCAGGATTCAAGGGAGCATGTACACGACAATAATTTAATCCTCTTCTTCTCACAGATTGCTACGAATAAATTTTGTGTTTATTTAAAAATTTTCTTTTCCAATTCATTTATTATACATTAACGCTTATACGGCAGCCTGCACTTGTATTAGATTTAAAGCATCGCTTCTACAGGTGACAGTTTTATTCGTGCTATTAACCCTAATCGATGGGAGTATGCTAATTAGTGTCTCAATTAACTAGGGCAGCGACTTGAGAATTCTATTATTACGCACGACCTATGAACTTTGAATCGTTCGCTAATGAGAAGATTATATGTATATGATAATTAACGGATCGTGACTTCAATACGAGCTGACGATAGTAATGTTAAGCTGTATTCCAAGTACTAATTTACGTGTTGCAAGGGTTTATGGGTTACTGTCTTCTCAAGCTTGCAGACGGAAATGAATTAAATATGTGTACGAGATACTCGTACTGTCACAGTCATTGGACTCAAAGGCCAATCACCTTAATGCAGTTTTTACATCGATATTTTAATAGGAGCAATAACGAGATCGTCCTATATTGCAACTTCATCGCCTTTTGCCCTCCTTTGATAGCTTTTAATGAATATTAACTGTTATCGTAGCTAACTAACCTTATAAATCAGTTGCAAATTTGTTCTTGAGTATACAGAGTTGATTGGCATCGATTCGCGTTTAATTTATTCCCTTTACCTGTCCAGTTTGAACAATAAAATCAAGCTTCTCAGCTGTCCTGTTTAATTAGAACGCCGTCTTCAATTAGTTATGCCCTTGTGAAAAAGAAAATTGCGCACCCTGGACTATATATTTTGTAACAATTTCGTTGCTCTGAGATTAAACTATATTTTACCATAGATTTAAGAACTGAATATTACTATTTTAATTAAAAAATTCTCGTTCATTTTGTAAACTTCAAATCATTTCCGTACGCTTATATCTTATACGTGACTGGGGATGTAGAAGGTGTTCAATTTGGTTGACCCTTTGAGATGTAATTATGTTGAAACTGCTTGAAGGAAATTAAAAGAAAAATTAAGTCAAGTATCCCGACAATTTAGTAGTGGGCTAATGAGGGTTGATAGACAGTTACCTGAAATTAAATTTTTGTCTGAATTTTACTCGAAATGCGACAATATTTTACTAAGAAACTTGTATTAACAATAAGACTGCCTTTAAATAACCGAAATTCGACTGCTCACAGAATTCTCTTGATGATCATACATTTTTTTTAAAACACATATCTGTGGGTTTAAAAATTGTCATCATGCTACTCATCTCATATTTTATATTCCTATAACTATACATACTTATATATTTTATTCGACTATGATAAACACGTCCGTTCCAGTTCTCAAAGATATATTCAATTAACAATTGAATTATTCTATCTGCATTTCGATAAGATATAATATTAATTATACCTTATGAAATGTCAGTCTTTGTAACGTGTATGATTGAAACCGTATTATAAAGTCTCCATTTTAATTCATTTAATATCTACAAATAGAACCAACGACATTAAATGCGATAACTGACGACTAGGTAGAGCTCAAACAGTTATAAGTAGTTGGACCATTGAAATGTTTTTTATTTTTTCTTTCATGTATCGGTGTTTTATGTTTACTTGCAAGTACCGAACGTAGATACATTGCTATTACTTTCCAAAAGTAGTTGTACGATTTGAAGAACACAGTCTCGAATATTGTTCCTGATTTGTAGTCTACCGAATTGCAAATAGTTGGACAGTTTGCAAACCTTATGATGACCTGCCGAATAACCATTTCAATTTTAATATTTCCAGCAAACCATCAACTTTTTGTAACTTGCACTTGCGACATCTCATTTTGTTTTGAATTGCAAGCAACATAGGATCACAAGCCTGATACTTTTTATATTCACGCCTATTTAAATAACAGAAACCTGTGGTATTAAGCTACAGACTTTGGAATATTGTACGCTGCATTTAGCTAAGGGCCTTAAAACCACCGGCTGCCAACACTTTAACGAATGAGAACAGAAAGTCTGTCCATAAAGCAATAAAGCAATCCAGCGTCGAAAGTCGTCCGACTGCTTATTATTTTCGATGCTGCATCCGAAAGAAAGCTACAAAACATAGAACACCCGCGAAGAAATCTGTAGAACAATTCTTGCGTCAACAGAACCGCAGTGGCTCGATTGTTTAGTATTCGGTCTCGCAATCGAAGGACCTCCGAACCGAATATTCAGCCCTCGCCACTCCAGAAGATACACGTGCCTTACACCGTGGTTCTGTTAGTTCAGAATCCAACTAAAACAGCAGATCCAAATGTACTCTAGTTCCCTATCAGATCCACGATATCGTCCCGTCCGTCGCAGTAGTCGCCAATAACTCTGACTAATGATTCAAGCGAACAAAAAGAAAGAAACAATTAATTCCGTCTCCCAAAGACAGCCTTCAAATTCCCCATAGATCAACGATCCCAGGCAATTTCTTTGTGACAAGGGTGCAACACTATTTCAGGCGTCGCGGCGCTCCTCGTCCGAAGACGTCAAAGCGACAATTGAACGTCGCGGTTAAATCGAAACGCGAGCGGAACAACTCACCCGCCAGGCTTTTCCACGCTTCCTCTCGCGACTATTCGACCCAGTTTTATTATCCAACCTGGCCTTTTTGTTTCCGCGGGATCAGAAATAGACCTAGGTCGGTGGCTCGGTACAAATGAATTCTATACCCGGGGCGAATTAATGCGCACCGTCAATCCGCCTTTCTCGCCGGGCGAGAATAATACGCTGACGCGTGATTCAAAGCCACGGTGTGGCACGATGGTGGACCAGAGTCGACTCTAAGCCTGATCGAGAAAACGAAGGGACAGAGGAGGTAGAGAAATAAGGAGAGAGAGAGAGAGAGCGCGAGGGATGGAGGTTTCGAGCGCCCAATTAACTACCTTCCTCGAGCAAGTGTTTAAACTTAAGCGAGGGCACGAAGAGCCTGGTGAAATACCGAATTCGCGCAACCCGATTAACCTCGCCTTGTGAAATCAATGAGCGGTGCAGAAAACGGTGAGTGAACGTAGGATCGAACGGAGGGGCTATCGGCTCGGAACCAAGGACTATATAACCAGCCCCATTATCAAGCTCATTAAAGGTACCTCTACTCCTTGGCCGACCCCCCCTCTGACCCCGCTTTCCACCTTGTCCAAACTCTTCGTCCGCCAATTGACTGCGTCTGAATTCTCGAGCAGCAGTTCCCTCTGTGTCGACATGCCAAAGTATTTTATGGTCGGTTGTTTAAGCTCAATTAATTAGAGCCGATCCATTTACGTATCACGAATCTCTTTCATCGCTTCTTTCGCAGTTCGCACTGCCCCCTTTGAATTCTTGATTTTTCTTGCGGTCGATTTTGGGTCGGGTTTCGTGAATTTGGTGGGAGAAAGTGTTGCTCGCGAGGGGATGCTTGAAACGTATATGTGTGGCTTTGGTAAAATTTAGGTGGATTTATTATAGTATTCCATACTAATTATAGTATGGAAGTTATTATATTTTAGAAGCTATAATTATTGTAGTTCTGTATTTATTATACAATAGTTCTATAATTGTTATAGTCCTTAGTTCTTAAAATTGCCATTATTGTTAGGACGCTCTTAAATGTGTTTAGTTTTCCTGAAAAATCTTTGAAATATTTCATTAGTCCAAACGTGAAAATGATGTGCAGCGACGAATTTTCAAGTTTTGCGAAATTTATATACGTTAGCAGATTTACACAATTTTTCCCCCTCTAATATTTTTTAGATATTAAATCAAACACGCCTGTTACCTCGAATTTTGTGAACCACTTTCGTGTCATTAAATGTGCATAATAGAGGATAAAAAATTCGCGTTGAATATTCTGAATAAAAATGTGACGGGAATATATCATAGGCTGCGTTAAATACAAAAATATTGATAATACTTGGAAAATTTGTCTCTAATAAATTCCATATTGCACGTTTACGCAAGCGTAAAGTATATTTAAAGCTCGTTTTGAAATTGAAACTATATCATATGTACCATATAATATTCAGTGATAATTCAAAATTCAATTTACAACACTGTGAAAATTGTAAATACCATGCATAAATTGATTAACTTTGCGATTTGCAAATTTGCGATTTTTCACACAAATTTTCCTCTAATCTGCCATGATTTGCATCGCCTTTTTTGTGATTTAAAAGGGGGTTCCAAGTTTGTAATTATATTTACAGCATAATTCTTCATGTCTCCTGGTCTTGTCACATTTTGACTCGTTGACCGTCGTCTTTTGACCTTTGGGCTGCTTTAACGAACCATGTCGCACCCAGACACTTGATAGATTGTCCAAGACTTCTGAATATATTCCAAACCGAGCTTTGAGTGACCCATGGGTCAGCTTAATCTTCTGTGACTGATGAAGATTCAAAGGATCCATAATCGTGTTACGAGGAAAGTTCTGGTTGAACATTATTTAACATTATTTGTCACTTACTAGAATAACGGATGTGATACTTGTTATAATAATAATCTACATTTTAATGAAGATATTTCAGAATGATTGCCTTCAAGTACAACTTATTCGTTCAACTTTAAAATTGATTTTTACACATCACCTTAGTTATCGAGTTAAACGAATTATGAAACAGTAATATTATACTGTAAATAGAAACGATTAATGATAATATAAATAGTATTTACTTGTTACATATCAATCAATCTTTCTCCGTAATTCGTTCTTTCTGTTCAGAATAGCAATGTTCTACAAAATCACGACACCTCTAACGCTTTGCAATTTCTGTCCTGTGAATGTTAAATCATCGGCGCAACGATTGCCAAGTTTTGTTCGCTTTTCTTTCGGCAAATCGTCCGGTAATTCCGGGCGATCTAATTGAATTGTGTCTTCTGTTGCTTTTTGGAAACCCGTGGTAACCTTTTCTTGCGCACAGCGCGATAGTTTTTGGCCGATTATTAATTCCGATAAAAACGGAACGGCATTAATGAGTGTTTCGCGCAGAAACGCTTGAAAATGCAAGTCCCTTTTTACTTGAAAGTTAAATTCTCCAGCTACGATGCCCAGCTTTTTGGATTCGATTTTATCCCCTACGCAGTGGATATATCGTTAAACGTTAAAATTTTACTAATGGATATCTTTTTCTGTTTGCATCCAATCATAATTTTGAACGGTGAAACGGCCCTGTAAATATTTCTTGCTGATACAATGCATTTTAAGAGAGTGGTGGATTATAAAAAGATAATTAATTATAATTAATTGAACAGATAGTGCTTACAATAGAAAAGTTTACAATAGATTACCTAATTACAAAAGCGATATGTGAAATAGTTATATTAATTTGATACGTGAATTAATATGATAATCTATAGCTTTCGGTTCATATCTAATTAACTATCTCATTATAAATCTGGCTTAAATATTCATTACTTAAATCTACATAATGAAACAATTGAGCAGATAGATACAGTTCTCTGAGAGATTAATATATAGATTAAGATTCTTCATATTTTGTCAATGATTATTTTTATCCATATTTATCAATAAAATATGTCCGACAATTATCATATTTTAGAAATCAAATATTTATGATTTGTTTAATCCGCGAGCAAGTAGAAAAACTGTCATACTGATTCGTTTACAAATTTGGTTCGCCATTTTAATTTAAAATTCGAATTAGTTGGCCATCTATCATATACACAGGATTTAAAATATACCGAGGTACAATTTAGCACTGTAACTAAAGCGTTTGCAAATTTTGATTGGGTTGAATGAAAAATTGTTATGTAAATACATTAAATATCCAAACAAGTGACATTTATCATATTAATTATTGGGTACATTAATTTGAAGCTTGAAAATTTATTCAAGCTTGCTTCATTGCGATTATCTTGGCTTCTGGAAGCGATAGGTTAATTGTCAGGTGCTTAAAATGAAGCTAATAGATACTGCTACCCGACTATAACCGATTAATAGATGCTACTTTCGCTGTTTGTTTGTTATAAACAATTTAAACGTTCGTTTGAGCATTACACAGTAACTATACACGCGGGCTGTTCTAAACTAGACATAAATTGTTCCTTGAATCGAGAGCTTTAATTTAAACGATTGGTGGTTAAAATCGGTTCAGTAGAAGGGGAGATAATTGGATTTGTTTAAGGATGTGATAAACAAATGGAATTATTTCAACATCCAGACAAGTTAAATGAATGATCGTGGGCTTGAATTTAAGGTAGATATTTCAGCTACAAACCACAATAGGTTTCAGCAATATTCTATGCACCGCGGATTTTTTATAAACAATTTAAATAATTATTACCGGCAACTGGATAAAGTTACAGGAACAGAACAATTTTTTTTGTGTAGATTGTTCTTTTCCCTCTTATTTGACACCTCATAGATTAAAAAATAACCACCAGGAGCCGAGATATCAATTTTTAAAGTTTTATAAAGAAAGGAGAACTAAAAGATAAAACAGGTGGCGCCATCTTGCGTCTGCCGCACCCTGAGTAGCTTCGAAACTAACTTTCTGGATTACATCGTTAATCTAAATAATTGCGTGTTCCTCAACTTCCAATGGACATTTTTTATCCAGACTGGTCTCAAATTAAAGCTGAGGACCTTACCTTTATTTAACAACCGGTTTAAAAAATGTGGCATTTGTTGTTTAAAAGTTATTAACAATCTTAGAACAGGCGAACATGTACTCTCGGTCATCGCAATTATCTCAGTTTCTATAAGAGCTAGATTAATGATCGAGTGCTTAAAATGAAGGTAAAGAATTCTCGTACACCACCATAAACGATACATGAATGTCATTTGCGCCGCTCTACTTTCATAAACAATTTAAACATTCGTTTGACAATTGCACAATAATTATAAATGTCACATAAATGTTCTGCGGGGCACTTTTCTTTAATACATTTTCTATTGAATTGAAGAATATATTAACTCCTTTCGTTCCACGTGTTTCATCTTTACATACAACAACATCGACAGCAATCAGATTCACGTATTGACGTAGCTAAGTTTAGTGATCACAGTAACCAGACAATCAACTATAAACTCGGTCAGACCGACAATATCCCACAACACTTAAACATTAAGTTCAGTACTGCGGCCACATGGTCCGCGAAGAATAAATTCCCTACGTGCAATCCTCGCGACTGCGATCAAACGGTTGAATAGTGTCATTAGGAGCCCGCGATCGGCTCGAGTTAATTCAATATCGGCGCAAGATGTACACGTTCGATCGCGGAAGGCAAATGAGAACAGTCTCCATCCCGATTCAGCTTTATCGGCCAATATTCGACAGACGCATTACACGCTTCCATCGGCGGAAGGCGAATTTCCTTCCCCGACAAGCCATCCCTCGACGTGCTCGTAATTTCTAAACTATCACGCTTCTTAATGCTGCAACGGCATGCACGACCATTCCTCCTTCGCCCTTTTTTCCAGCCGTTCGAGTTCAATCGTACCTTCGCAGCGAAACGCTCCACGGAAATCGTTCCACGAGACCACGATCGTTAGCAGGAAGCTGTAACTTTATGCGCCGAGATTCCTGTCATTTCCCTGGTCGGAAAAGTAATAAGCACAGAGCACGCGGACTTGGCATTCGAGTAGCCGTTACTTTTTATAGGAATCGTTGCCGGTGCGACGCGACTTTACTGTTCGCCAGCGTCGTGAACGTAATCGCGCGTTCACCAGAGTTATTTCCCCACCGAAGCGTGCCCCTGCGAGGGAACGGAGGAATCGTAATCTTGACCCCAGCAGGTCTGCGCGGATCGTTCTCGTTATCGAGCATCGCAATTTCGAACGGATACACGTGTACGAGGATGGAAATGGATAAAAATGGATACAAAGGACGCGGTTCGAGGTGCACAGGTTGGGCTGAAAATTGTGGCGCAGCAGAGAAACGCGCGATGCTTTATGGGGAAATAAGTCTGAGGCGTGTGAAGGAAGAAATGTTTGATTTGAGGCTTGCTTTGGGAAATTAAAAAGTGCTTCGACGAACATTAATGTTTTGGCGGGGACTTAATATATTTTTTGTAATCATTGTATAATAATTTTGCTTTTTAGCAAAGAATGGAGATGGTCTATCTTGAATTATATTTGGAATTAACAAAGCACATGCATTCATTTTTGAAATTGAATACAATTCAGGCACTGATTAAGAAAATATAGTTTTGCTTGAAGATGGAAATCAAAATTAAGGCTCAGATATTTGTCTACCTTCACCAAAAGTAAGGGTTGTTCGTGAATGCTGGAAAATTAATTTTCTCGTTCTTTTTTTAAATCGTGAGTTCTACGTAACATCTGCTACTTTTTCATTAGCGTTGAATTCTTTTTGTACTTCATTTGCATTGGACTACTTACACCTTGCAGTAGAGATTAGTGTCTTTTAAGTAATTTAGTGTGTCCTGTGATATTAAGGCTGTGTTTTAATCCAGCTTATATTTTCACTTTCTGGAATTCGAATACCTAACAATTTTTTATGTAGCAATAGAAATTAATATGAGATGAGTCGATTGTTGTTCAGGCGTTTACTTTTTCAACTGATATTATACATTTTTCAACTCTACACAGTCGTGGAGTGGAAATGTTAATAATAAAATAATGTAAAATCGGTGCGAATTGAATCACATTATAGGAACTGAATTTCTTAGATAATTTTCTTTATTACATTTACCCCTTTTCTATTATCGATGTAGTATATTTTATGGTCGCATTTCATAAACTCACAATTAGTTGGATGTAAATACAACAAAGGAAGCACGCGTTACATGTATTAGAAAGAATGTATTATATATCTACGAATCAACTAAATAACTTTATAATTATTTAATAGTAAAAATGCAAATGAATCACTACAATAAAGAAGCAGAAGTTTTATCGAACCTAGTGCCTTCTTGTTTGCAATCACCGATAATGCGCTACGAAGTTATAAACAATATCCAGCTGAAAACTCTAAAATGATTAATTACGTTCATACAATATACGCGCATACGTAGTTTAAGTGCTGGTAAACAATATTCTGATTGGCAATCAGAACCACAGTACTACGGTAATTATAGAAGTCTATACTATGGTAATTTATGTTCGACCAGAAAGTTCTGAGTTTTCAAATGAACTCGCTGAACCTTCGCATTGAATTCAAAAACTATTCAACTGTTGAAAGGGGGAAAAAAATCGAGTGATCAGACTAGTGAATAGAGATTGGAACCCGGATCTTTCGTTTACCCGGCGAACGCTTCAATCGATGAAGATATTTAGGCCACCAGGTAATTCTCTTTCTCTAATTCCCCTAATTCAAACAACTATTATCGATCAAGTTCGTTTAACGCAACCTTACGCTTCTCTAATCATTATTGACACGTGGAAAATATTTCCATCCCCATTTATCAGAGAAGAGATTGCTCCCCAATATTGTTCCTGAGAGGCGCGTGGAATTGACAGGAAAATTGAGACCGTTAATTAATTTATCGAGTTATAATCCCGTTCAATTTAAAGCAAATGAACGGCTAGGAAAATATCTTCAAACAAAGATGAAAAACAGATCAACAGTGAGCAAAATTAAATACTTTCCCCGTATGATGTGCAAATCGAAACTCTCGCCACTCCGAAACGTAGCTACAATCTCTACACTCTCGAGGTCACGATCGCCTGATTAATAAACCCACTAAGAAGTCGTCAAGCAGAGAAAACGAAAAAGAATTAAGCGCGAGAATCGCACGAACGTTGAAAAGCACCACCATGACATCGTAATATCGCCGGCGAGATCAAGAAGAAACCGTGTACAAGGGCTTCTTTCAGCCGGGGCAAAGGGATGATAATGAAGGTTTCGTTAACAATCGGCTTTACCGTTGCAGACGTTTAATATTCCGGCTTAATAATACAGAAGGTCTTTGTTCTTCTTTCATTACGATTGGTCCGTGGCCCTTTCTACTTTACGATCCGGCGCAGCTGGCCGCCATTGCTCGTTCTTCACCGCGCTGTCCCGTCCGAACGATCGAAATCCCATTTTCCACTGTCACAAACCGTCCGCTTTTTCTTCAGGCGAGATTTCCACGCCGGCGAGAACACCGTCCCCGTGTCTTGATCGTCCTCGACCGTCTAATTTCCTCCGTTCTCAAACAGACCGTCATAAATTACAGACCGCAGTATAACGGGCCGAAGGGGCGGAATTCCGCGGCCGGTTGTTCTCTAATTCGGAATAGCGGATCTAAGTCGAGGTCTGTCGCCGTTCCCAGGGAAACGAGAACGTCATCAACACTTTCCCCACCTGCCTGATTAATTCTGGCAATTAATTAGACTGCACGGGATACGAAAGTTACAGCCTCTTTAGAAACGGTCGCTAAGTGTTACAGTTTCGAAATTATCCTTGGAGGATCGTGTGCATCAGGCGTACACTGATTAGTGTTTCATGGCTTTTTCATCATTTTCGTGAAATATCACCAATATGTTGTATCAGGAACGAGTCGTGGAATGAATTGTTAATCTTTCAAACGTTTTTATATTTTGGTTTTTTCGATTGGAAATTTCTGTTCAATCGAAACATTGATTTTTATTTGAGGTAATATTAGTGGGCAACGTCTGTGGCTGGCATGGTAACATCCAGAACTGTCGGTCTCCGATTTTGATAAAACTTGGTGGATATATTGAGCAGGTGAAAATAATGGACACGTATCTTTGTATAGCTGTCCAATCGCAAGTTCAGGGAGTGAAATCACCCCTTGAAAAAAATTAAGAATGTTCTTTTTCGTGAAATATCTCAAGAACGCTGAGAAATATTTTAAAAAAGTATAAACGAAATTTGCATCGCTTTATTGTATTTACACAACTAAACAAACAAATTTTCTATTCTATTACAAACAAAAAATCCGTGGAAAAAAATGGATTTTTAAAAAAAATTTTTACGTAGTTTGGTAAACGCAATAAAACGATGCAAATGTTGTTTATACTTTTTTCAAATATTTCTCAGCGTTCTTCAGATATTTTACGAAAAAGAACATTCTTAATTTTTATCAAGGGGTGATTTCACCCCCTAAACTTGCAATTGCGCAGCTACAACAAAATACATGTCCCTTATTTTCACCTGCTTAATATATCCACCAAGTTTCATTGAAATCGAAGACTTAAATGAAATTGAATACAATGAATAAATGGTTTTATGTTGGTAAATATTAAATGAGGTTAATTAATAGTGGATTACATGTTGGTGGACTTAGGTGGACTAATGGCGGAGATTGGACACAGTATTAAGTAATCGCGTATTGGTTTTTTAAGTGGGCATTCAATCTACATAAAAGTTATTACAGAAACAATTTATTTGCACAGAGATATCGTGGTCACGCTCTTGCGATGCCGACTGCAATTATTGGAAAGGAGAAACTCCGTCAAATATCTGACACTTTGACCTTTTTTTTATATTTAACTTACTCGAAATACACACGGCGCTCTTCCAGACATTCGGTTACAGCGTTAAATGATTCCTCGATCCTTTCTGGACAGCAGCGCAGCTATTATAGTATTGATTTAAAGGATCAATTTTTTCATTTCAAACATCTAGCGTCTAAAAAAGAACTAATTTATCAGCATTAATACAATTAACGAAAACACTTAGTCGATGTTACTATTACCTTAAATACAACTGCTGTCTAAAAATTTGAAAATCCAGCGTCATATCCTCGTTACAAACGAGCCCTAAAGCCGTCCCCCCAGAACCATTCAAACGTTAAAATCACGAAAACCCCAAATTCCCTCGGCACGATCGAACACGTATCTCGCTCAAACTAAAATTCACAATGTCGACAAATCTCCGACCAATCGTTTCCGAATATACCCGCGGTGTCCCAATATCAATGGTGACCAAAATTATTCCCCGAACCTCGGTGTTTCGGTGTTTCAAGAAAAACTCGGTCGTGACAGACGGGTCGACGCAATAACCGGCGCTAATTAAATTCGTCAGTCGTTAATGGAGCCGGCGGTTCGTAGTTTCGAGGTTGATGGCGGTGTTTCCTCGGTCGCGTGGCTTGGCCCCGATCGAAAAGCCATTTCCCCGTGTCACGAGCCATCCTGGCGTTTCCCTCGTGGAAGGCAAGACGAGCGTCGCGGTACAGACGTCGCGGGCGCCTTGATGTTCCCGAGGAGTCCAGCATCCAGGACTCGGCACATACATATAAGCGACTTGCCGCTGATTCGCGTGCGTTCAAAGGGTTGAAACTGCGTGCTCTTGCCGGCTAATGGGACCCTTTGTGCGGTGTCACACGACTGTCGGCCGCAATGCACGCTCGCACGCGTCGAGCACGTTGGGCCACACGCTACTGTACAACCTCCCGCGAAACTGCCTACAGGCTGTCCGGCGTTTCTCGAACTGGGAACATCTGGAAACGTTATGGCCAGATTTGTTGGTTGACAGAAGGTTTGAGCGTGTTTCATTTGAAGTGGCGATAAGAAGGAACCAGTTTGTAATAAAGGATCATTTCGATTGCTCTATTATTTTTGTTTTAGAGATAGCACGGGGAAAGTGATTTTCTTTCGGTTTGAAACTGAATTGATCGCTTGGGGAGGAATTTTTTATTTTAGGGAAAATAGCAGGTAATGCGGTCCGACAATGGAAGTTTTCGGAATGCAGCAGCGCTTGTTCTATAAATTATTCTAGCCTCGAATTTACTGACATAACAGAATTAGAAGTTATTTGAGGAATTATTTCTGGCGACGTTTATTCGAATACGAAATACAAAATGAGATTAATTCATTCGATAGACGATTGATTAAATCATTTTTAGCAAACACTGTGTAGCTTGTTCAAGTAAATTAACGGATAAGTATTTAAATACAGCATCGAACCCAGCTAGACGATATATTATTTAAACGATCCTATTTCAATCGTTTTATTTAAATGATGCCCAAGCGTGGTAGACGCTAATACGCAAAGTATTTTATCCTATTTAGAATAATAGGTACCTGCTAACGGAAGTATAATCGACACATTATTTTTAAATTAGAAAAATTTATACTATTTCACTATCATCAAAATTGAGAAAAAGTTTGTATTACTTTATTTCAGAAAATAGTTCGTTTGAACATTTTGCGAGTTAAATGCAGAGAAAGGATAATGAATTTGTTTCGGTTTTCGAACAACAATGTTTGATATGAATTACTGTTTGTAGAATTATTTAAAAGCTTTTTCGGATACAGGTTTCAAGTTGTATGGAGCAATGCATCCGTGGGAAATTCGTAGAAGCAGGACAAAGAGCTTTTGAAGTGAAAGGGAATTGGATTTTTTTCGTAAAAGCTTAAGCTTTGGAATGAAATTTCGTTGATTGGAACCGTTTCAATGTATTCGAAGGCCGTGACAAAAAAAGAAGAGAGGTCCAGTAAAACAATCGGATCTTCTTCCCAGTGTTATTTCCGATAGGCGTTGATTAACAAATATTGGGGCTGTCTGATATCTCAACAATTGTCATTTCTATAGACACCTCATTTATTCCTCATAATTATATCGTTTACATTTTTCCATTTTATTTTATATACACTCTACACAGGACAAAAGAGGAATAGAATATATTAAATGTATTGCGTAAATCGGTAACTATCTTAGCTCAAATAAATATGTTTAAACCTTACTTTAGTAATATGATATCAGGAGTCGTTTTGCTGAAGTTATTGTTACGTGTATTTGTCAATAAGCAAATTTGTCAATAAACTGTTTAATCGTCGAATATTTGTAATAGCCTCAAAAAAGAGATTTTTAAGTTGATATTATAATTTACAACGCCACGGGCAAGCAAATGCAGAGATTTACTGAATGAGATATGTCATTAATTTTTGGGAATATTTGCATGTTTTAAAACACGTAACAGTATTCATATTGCGATTTACTACTTCACCGAAAAAGAATTTGGCATTTTTTGTGTATAGCCAGGTTTTAAAGAAATTTCTCGGCTGTGTATTTATGGATGCGGCTTGCGTCTAGCCACTTTGTGCTTTTCTCTTCTAAATTTAAATCCCTTAGGGTTTTTGCAAACGCGAAATCTCCAGCTAGCGACCAGCTAATAAAACATGCACGATTACAGTTTTTATTGTACCTCACTTACTTACGTACCTATAAATATACGACACGTTTAACTGTTGATGAAATGGGGGGAGCAGATTACAAGAAGGAAGCAACAAGTTGTTGAAATATATTACAGCCATCACTCCCCAGTGATCCTCTACATACAAAATTATTAACTCTAATTTAAAACTACGCTCATAAAGATTTACCAGAAAAATTCAATCTAGGACAGATACATTTCCAAAACCACCACTTATTAAATTCATCTAATCCAAACCACTGCTGCACTCTAAAAACAAAGTCAACTTATTAATCCGGCTAAAATCTTCCGCACAAGGCTTCTTGTTCTTAAAAAAAATCATTTATAAACAAGCTAAACTGTAAAAAGTTGTTTTCATCTCGTACATAATAACTCTATACTCTGTGCGCCTCGTTACTACAAATCACCGCGATCGAAATTACTTTTCCGGGCAATATCGATCGGTGTAATTGAAAAATGAAACAGATACACCCGTGGATAGGATTTCTAAGCGTATGAGATAAACGAAAAGGTGGGAAGTGTGGGTGTACAAGGGAGAGCCAGGTAGTCTGATGAAATAAGCGCAACGTCTGCGCGGCGCCGAACCGATCCACACGACGGCATCAAGTTTTCATTCGATGAGAGATCGCGTGTCACAAATTACTGGTATCTAGACCCTCCCCAGCGACTCGTCAAATCGATTTTCCCCCGATGTTCGGATTTTCCACGCTGCAGAGCGCGCGATCGCCCCGCTTCAAACGTTATCCCCGCGCTTCTGCGGTCTGTAATTGTAACTGAAACAGGCGAACATTCGGTTGGAACGCGTTGCGAGAGAAATTTCCTGAAGTTCCGGCAACGGTGCGAGAAGTGTAAATTATTGGTAGGTTATGCTGAACAGTGACTGATCTTTAAAGACCGGATCAAATCCAGAGCACTAGTTTCTAGATACATGTGTAATGCATTAGGTTGGTCGTTTAGTTTCTATATGTAATGAAATATGATAAATTGAAAAGCTGATAATCGTTGTTTTCTGTATGTCGATTTGAAAAATGTGATGTTTGTTTTTAATTCGTGTACACTTGTTGTTTAATTATCTTTTTTTTTGGGTTAAAAAGAAACTGATTTTGGTTGAGAGATTGATTGAGTTTGATGATGGACAGTCGAACTGGATTTAATGAGTTTAAGTGTAATGTAATATACATTATAGTGGTGATTTTTAAAGTATTAGTAGGCAAATGTTATGTCTAGCAATGTTTATGGAAAATTGAGCTCACTGCCTTTTGAATAAAATTCTCGTAAAATAATAATAATATGTATGTGAAGCATATCTATTTCTAGTAAATATTTTCATGGATGTTTTTTTCTAATTTCGGTTAAGCGGATTTCTAGTTTTTCTATACAGTTATTTAACTTTGAATATGAATGTGAATATCTAACAATCAGTATCACATTTGCAATCTATTTGTTAACGTAATACTTCATTAACGTTGTTCTTACATATAAAGAAATTCCATTGATCAAATTTCCACGTAATTAATTCACAAATATGAATATTCATTGGCACGTTCGTTTACCAGAAAATATATTCCCTTGTTTACATTGTATACAAATAATTCCACGTAAAAACTCTTTGAAATATCAATACAGAAATTTCTTACACCCACAAAGATAAAACGAAGGAGAAAACTTACTACAATCTTATAAAGTTTGCAATTTTTAAAATAGCAATCAGGCGGAAACTGAACTGTGTTTGTTCTACGAGAAAGGGAGAAAAAGTTTACTTCAATTTTCAAAGCTTAAGGTATATAGTTTTTGTAACGAATATTCCACAAAGTTGCACGATGTCATTGAAGCAAAATCGAAGCCTGCGTTTTTTCGAAAAAAACTCGTTGCCTCTATCATTTATTCCTAAATAAAGAAAGTTGCATGCGTGTGCATCGAATCGGGCCACTTCCGGTGCGGTGCGCGTCGCGGTTTTCTCTGCATACCCCGTTGAATATTGCACGCAAACGTATTAAATATCGATCAAGCTTTTTGTGCGGTCATTGTCCCCGAAAATGTCGTTCTTTATGGTCGATAGTATCCGATAATTGTTGGGGATAGTGAAATTCTTCGAAAATTGTGCACGTACAAACAGTCTCTAGTTTAATTACTGTGGCCATTGATTCGTTGTATAGAAAATTCGAGGGGTTCAGAAATTCGTACATTATTAAATTCTAACCGTATAGATGGCACATGAACGGATTCTTGTAAATAAAATAAAAAGCACGAGTACTTCCATCTAAAAGTATCGTTGACAAAGCTTATAACAGAAAATGTACTAAATTATTTAATGCAATACTTCATTATCCTTTATTGATCAGTTGTGACTGCACTAAATGTTTGCATTTTTCGTATTTTTACCAGTAGTATTTATTGCAAGTTATAAGTTATAAGTTATAAGTAAAAGGAATCAATACTCTTAAAGACTCGATTCACAAATCTGAATGAAGTATTATTGAAATCGTAGTGATTACGCAGAATGTTATACTGTACTTGATTTTAAACTATGCAGTAAACTATGATCATGATGAGAGCAATTAGTAGAGGAGGAACAGATTGACTGACATTATTCCACCAACAATGGGAACCAAATCACTTGTAACAATATCACAACAATCCAACAAACGTATGTAAAACAAGTTTAATCGATTAACACGAAATGTGTCACGTATTTTACGCATCAAATATTCGAAATAATATTCCTCGAAAAGAACGATCTGAAATTTCAATGCAAAGCTCCACGAACACTCTATCCATAAATTCAATCAAGTCACAAGTCACAGACATGCGTTACCGATCCTCGCCAAATTGCGATTAATTCGCAGATCAGAACAGAAAATTACAAACCCTGACCAAAACGCCAGCCACGGAATTGAAATCGTAATCTCTGTCTGAACCAGCTTGATAACGATGGAGATTACAAGAAAGTCTCATGCTCGGAGGTTAAATGCGGATTGGCAGATGATGCAGAATATAAATATTAACGAGCCGGTGTGAAGGGACAGGCGAACTATCTCGGAAAAGTGAATCTCCTTGAGAAAAAGCGGAGCGTAAGAACGATTTTCCTTCGAACCTCGAGTTACCCCGTCCCATCTGTTTCTCACGAACTATCCTGCCTCGTCTGTGGCTGATATAAAAGAGGCGCTGCTGCAAAATTGTGTTTTAAACGGAAACTTTACGCCGTTCCCTACCTTGGATACTGCGGCGCCGTTATCCTTGCTAAGTGTCTGGCCGGGATGTACTGTTCCACGAATCTGGAACGAGAGAAGACAATGTGGATCCAGTCGGAAGGGAAACTTTATTTATCGCACGCCTCTGAATTTTGTTCCCCCTCAATCTACTTTATCGCATGGAGATTTGGCGATTACTGCAGGGAATGTAAATAATTATTTGGCGAGAATTAAACTGGAGTATGATCCAGATATTTACGTGTACGAAGTTAATTACTACTTTTCATAATAATGCAAAAGATGGAAGGAAATTTCTGTTTGATTAGCGCAGCCTGTGTATAAAATTGTTAATATTGAATACTGCTGGTAGATTTGGCCGAGAGCATGTATGTTTTGAAACACTGACACAGGTAAGACCAAACACTCCTCGGAAATCAAATTTTTCTTGTGAAGTTTGAACTTTTAATAGCACATTCTATTATAACCACTTTTCTTTATAGGCTTTTTATTGTCTTCGAATCTCAGTTGTGCGAAACTAATTGTAGACTTTAAAGATCTTGTTTTTCAATTGTTACCGTTTGTTAGGGAATGACAAAAGAACAACCACAAGTCTCTTTTCAATGCTGCTAAATATTAAAATTCAGGCTTACAAGAAAAAGATATTACATTTACGTGACCATGAAAACTGTTCATTTGTATTTTATTTGAATAACTGTAGAAAGTAATTTTTTGTACTACAGAAACATTCGAGGGTAATTCAATTACTCTCACATAGTAGGTACATATTTACTTCAAGTAGTATAGATCCACGACACGGTCAGACATACACTTTGGGTAGTACAATGTACAGTTATCGAACCATATTTCATGTTACGTTTCCTCATACATATACAGCACCAAAGTAAACACGTTTTAGTATTACATAATTATAATAAATTCGCAGGACGCTTCTCATTGTCACTGAACCATGTGGTTTGCAATATATGTAGAAGTTATTTTTCGTAAACCTCACGTAGATTAGAATAGAGGACAGGTGGTGTAATAAGACTTCAGTTTGCTCTAAATAGAACACTAACTTTATTATACAATATGTCGACACACGACGTTACTCAAACAAACAACGACTCACACACGATACTTTCAACAATACTCTCAGCTCACGATACTCTTCACTTCGATCCTCCCTTAACTCTGACTCTTGCACGCATCATTCATTCTTTATATTCTTTCACTCTTAGTTTCTCTTTCATTCTATTCCTCATTTGCTCTCACTCATTTAGGACACACCCCGCAGTCATTCCTTGGTGGTGGTCGGTCCTGACCACCCGAACCCTTGGGCCGCTGTACCCTCCATGCATACGACCTTCTCAAGCACTCAGCTCCGAACGTACCTTTCATACATCGGAATCATTCTACACAGTCATGCAATATTTCCAATCCTACATATATTTATCGCTTTACGCCACTAAAACTATTATATGTAGGAGGCACTGGAGAGGCTCTATACAGCTTCATATATTCCACCTAATAAACAAAAGAGATTTGCATGTTACGCTACAGA
Source organism: Nomada ferruginata (assembly GCA_963583965.1). NCBI lineage: Eukaryota > Metazoa > Arthropoda > Insecta > Hymenoptera > Apidae > Nomada > Nomada ferruginata. The sequence continues at coordinate 7,823,325 of OY757223.1, forward strand.
GTAAACAAATAAATAATTCCAATCTATTTCGAACTGTTAAAAACCTTCTTATACCGTAACATACGACTGTCCTCGGTTCATTAGCTGAAATATAAAGCAGTGTCAACAAATGTTTGTCACTTTCACATAGTCAAAGCTAAAAGAAATGTCGAGATAGTTTGCGTCACATCAGATACCTCGTACATTAACATAGTCATTAGCCCCTCTCGAGGACTGCAGAAATATCTCTGCTCATAAAAGGTAGGCAACTTGCAAAAATTCTGCGACAACGACAGGCGAAACGAAGTTTCCCGTATCGCGTAAAAACTTGCGCCCCAGGATTACGAGCACGACGATGTGGCAGAACGATGACTGGGCAACGTCAACAACGATAACGCCGTACTGAAATTTAAGTGACACGCCCGGAACAGTCGGAATTGCCGCGAGATTAAATCCCCTACGACTGCGTTAATCAGATTCAGGTAATAAACTCTCTATCTATGCGCTCTCTTCCGGGTCTTTTCGTCGCAGGACTTTCCCCACCGCCCGTCGTCGTTGTTTCGCGCTGCACGCCGCAATTTCGTTGTTCACGCGTTCGCATTCCCCGTCGTGTACTTTCCCTTCCCCAGGACGATTACGAAGCATTTTAATTAAAAATTCTATTAATTCGATGCCGCCCCCGAGGCCGAGTGGCCCCCCCGGCACTGGTACGAGCGACGCCGTTTTTTCGGTATTAAACGATAGTTTTAAGGCCGCGAAACTGTGTCGCGTGTAATTTCCACGAGGGCCGCTCGTTATCTGCCCTCCTATTCGTTTGATTTCCACATGATGCTTCGCGGCTGTCCCCATCGTCGCTATATTTCTTCATATTTTACTGCTGCTCCGTGTTATCTCGTTATTCCGTTTTTGTACTGCGAGATGTGCTGTGCAGGTGAATGAACCTTCCACGCATGGCTGAGTTTCTTGCGTGTAGCAGACTGAGAAGTGTTATCTTTCTTTTTCCTTTTAGATAGGAGGTAATGAGAGTGGCGATTATATACTTTAATTGTGTATTGATAATGGTGACAATAGATTTCATTTTTGTTATTTATAATTCGTGCCAATTGCTATATGTCACAGACTATGATGCGTTTAACTGATTTGTATTGGTTCTATACAATATAATGGAAATGTCCTCGATGCAGAGGACAGAAGAAATTTTATTAATATTCACATATTTAGATTAATAGAAATAATTATAGAAATAATTGCAATAATGATATTGCTGAGAGCTTTTATGTAAATTTCTAGCAAAAGTGCTGATTGTCCGATGACGTAAATATAGGCTACCCGTAGCGAAAGGGTTAACATCACTATAATACATTTTATCGTGCCTTATTGTAATCTTTTATATCATAGTAATATCAAGGCAAATATTGGGCGGCACACTTTCTGAATGTCTTTTTTATATCTTTTTAATTACTGTGAGTTATGTTTTAGCTTCCCTGAACTGTTAGAGAGTTTAATGTTTAATATTTCGAACAGTATGGGGTGTAATATTCTGTACTGTGCAATAGTTTGAAAATTGTGACGAATTTGCAGAAAATTCAGACACAAAATTTGTAATGCTTTCGCAGGAATCACCTATATCACAAACATTTCAGTGGTTTGATTGTATATTAGAAAATGTTTCGAATTCATACGTATTAAAATTAGGTTCCGTTTTGTGAGTACTAAACGTTTATATTTCTATGCTTTAATAGAACAGCTTAACACTTTATTGTCGTCACTTTTTACGGTGTATGATAATTGTAATTTTGTCGTTTGAAATATGTAAATTACAGTCACGTGAAATTAAGATATATGTAAGTAGGTACACATACAGTGCTTTTGTATAAGTTCGGATACAGTTCATGAACAAGTTAAATTAATTCGGGACCATTTTGCATGCACTGCGACAAACGATCTACGATTTTCAAAGTACAAACTTGATTAAAACGCTGCCCGCGGTCGCACAATTTATATGAAGTTTTCGACTAGAAAGTAGTTTCTCATTTCGCTGAGTTATTAAAGTAACTTCAATCTACACCCTTTAGATGTCTTGTACTTTAATTTTGTCTTTGACTATCGATAAACCAATTTTGTAACTCTATTTATGTCCCGATACTAGTTAAAGTCAAAGCACATTAAAACCCGCTTTAATTAGAGTTCAAACGCCAAGAAATAAATTGTTTTAGACACGGAAATAATTTTTTTTGATATTCCTAATTAATATGAAGTATGGCACGTATTTCCAGGAAATGATTCTTCACATTAATTTAGGCGTATTTTAGCATTTCCTTTGAAATATTGCTATTAATATTTTTTTTCAAAGTACATGACGTGTAGATATTAATGTAGCGTATCGTTTACAAATTATTATAAACATCACAGGTGCCAGAAATTGCAATTACAATATAGTTTCTAGTTGACAAAAGTTATATAATATAATTTCAATTTACATATCTACCGAACTTTTGAAAATGTTTACTCAAAAAATGTATGTAGAGGAACGATTTGAATGGTTCAGATTTAACTACATTTTCAGGTCTTTTTATTTCTCGCTACTACAACGACGCATGTACATTTTCCAGCCGCAACATTTTCTTTAAATGGAAACGCACTTTTTTCCCAGTCTGACCCAAAAGTAATTCAATTATTCACTTCATAGACCAGACTGATAGCATTTACAGAAAACAAGTTTGTTACTACGATCGTCGAAACTTCATCAACTATTCAAGATGTGCTCCACTTAGTCAGCTCTGTCCAAAATGCTTGGTGAACATTTCACCAAAGTGAAAACAAAGCGCTCTTCCCGTCGCACTGGATTGTCCGGGAATAAATCTTTATCTCCGAAGAAACTCACAGTGGCGGACCTCTCTGCCATATTCCTTAAATCTCGGCCACTGCGACGTTCATGGTCTCAAACCTTCAAAACTATTTAAACGTTCGCTATTTTCACACACTCGAGAATACTCTAAAATACAGCCGGCCAAGTAGACGACTTCCGAAGTAATAATTGTCGAAAATTTTCCAGCAATCTGATAAACGTACCTACTCATTCCAGCGTAGCTATTTTTTGGAACTAGTTCGAAGAGTTTCACCTGTGTTATTACAACACGTGATGCGAAAAATCATTCGTCAGTGCAGCCGCGTTATTATGGCGGTGTTTGAAAATCAGGTTTCAAAATATCAGCGGAAGAAGTACCATATCGCCGATTCAAAGGCGTGAAAATATCGTCAGAACGGCCCTCGAGACAACATAACAAGAACTTCCTCCATTAAATAAGCACCGCTTTACCCGTTCGATTCCTAATAGACCACGCAGAATCGCCAGAAAATCGTCCGCCACATTTCAAGCAGAATACAAACTCTGGTAACAGGTAACGAAGAGGAATCGAAGATTGGGCAAAAAGACAATCACGAAACCGGTCAATACGACCGACGAATGAAGCAGAGATTTTTCTAAGAGGGCCAATTGCCATCGGGCAGGGGGAAAGAAATGCCGGCCACAAATCCACAGTATTTTTCGACGTAATGAGATCGGGATAAGCCAGCCTCGGGATTGACCCATCACGATTCCAGCCTTAATTGTTCGTGAAATGAATTAACGGCTCGCATGCGATGCACTTTAACTTATTCGCCGTCAGCGTTCACCTATCTTGCCGCTGCAGCCCGCGTAAAATATGTTACTTCAGCATGAACGATACAACTTCTCATCAATGCGCTGGCAGCACGCCCTGCTTCGCCTCGCCTTAGCCACCCCGAGTCGCGGTTCTTTGCGCGCAATTTACTAATGAATATTGAAGTCTGTTGTTATTCATTGGTAAATCCGGTTCGGCGGTAGGAAACTTCAAAGCTGCGCCATGGAAATGCAAATATTTAAGGGGAAAAGTTTCGTCGCCGTCGTTCTAACGTCAGCCACTCGTACGAGGCAGTCCAAGTTATGGCTACATGGTGACTCCGTGAAATCAAAGAGGGGAACGATTTGAATGTGTCCTCGAACACAGTTCGGTTGAGTGAAACACTTTTAGATCGATCATGCTTGTGCGATCAGGGTAATAATTTATTAGCTTGCCTTATGGATTATTCGGGGGTTGTGAAAATTCGAGAACGGAAGAGGACATTCTGTTGAATGAGAAATCGAGATTTGATGGGTATAAATATTGAATAGCTGTAAAAGTTTTGATGAATATGGATATAAATGGAGTGGGTTAGTTTATTTTATATAGAATGTGGCTCATTTAATTATTTCATTTTCTGTGATTTTTTGACAGTGTTCCTGCGGCTTATGGTTATCTGTATATTATAAAGTGCAATAGGTTTCGTTTTAGAAGATGAAGACATATTATTTAGAAAAGAAGGATATTATTTAAAGTGGGGAAATTATTTGAGAAAATAAGGACTTTGCATGGAGAAGCTTTTATCAATTTCAAACGTGTTGTAAACGATTGTATAAATATATATTGCTTAGAAACATTCTAATTCAATTTCTGAAATATAAATATATTTACATATACGTACAATGGTGTGTGTTCTGGTATTGTATGATGAGATTACACCGCAATTGGAATTGGTTAAAACTGGGCTTTATTCAAATCAATACCCTGGGCCCACTTCACAATCAATCAGTCGTTAAAATATACTTTTCCCAAATTTTTACATTAATTTATTATTGCAAGTGTTACGTAGAAAGTATTGTTTCCTCGTTACTTCTATTATGCCTGTTAGATATTAATTTATCCGTCAAGATTATTTAGCTCGAGATTATAAACGACTGCAATGTTCCAAAGTTCTGGGGTAAGTGCCATGAATTAGACAATCCTAGGACATCCGATAACTGAATGGCGTCGGGCCACCAGCCATCGTCTGTCACCCAGGTTGACGATTCCCAAAACACTCTTCGGCCACACGTAGGACTGCGTCCCCATCATAAATTATACACAGGATGCATAGTATTTCGCCACCCGATCGTATTTCTTCCTTTAAAATACGCTAACACTAACATGCCCTTATTTCCGGCCCCCGGGTGATGAAATAGTGACGAAATAGTTCGTCCACGAAAACTTTAACCTTCCTGTGGCACCTGGTGATGAAATAGGCACTGGTTCGTCCGTTAACTAGCAAAATTCACAAATAACCGATCCTCGACTCCGCAGCCGTGTCCCTTTGCCCTCGGTTCGTAACACGAGCGGGCAGATATTTTGATTTTAATGAATATTTTATTTCCATTCACAGGAAGTTTCTTCTAATTTTCACGGTATTAGAGAGAAATTGCCCTAATTCGAAGAATATTGAGGAAAATACAGTGCTGGCGGAACTAAAATATTTCTTGTCGTCAATATTCCTATTTGCCTGTTATAACAAATTGCTGTAATAATTTCGAACAAATATATACATATAGAACTACTGAATATAAATCAGTCTATTATTTCTAACTGATATAAAATAGAGTACAATCACTGTTCATTTGAATTGGCTGATATATTGATGTGCTAAGTAGGTACCAATATTGATACCAGTATAGCTCACAGTGCATACAAAAATTGCTGGAGTGTTCGATCGAGTTTGCCTTTCCATTTTTTTCTGCACTCCCGGCATCACTTATCACTTCCGCTTTATTCACAGAACGCTCGCAAGTCTTCGCAACAAATAGAAAACGATAATTCGATTATAGTAAATTTCTCATATTGCAATGCACCTATCACAAACTTATTTTCTTTCAAGGTACATGTACTGTCAATCAGAAGTTTAAAATCAACATTTCAAGCTTCACAAAACTTTTGTGATTGATTAATCATTTCAAGTTGAAAATGCAAGAATATCTCCGTGCCTGAACATGTCGAAACAAAATTCATTATTATCGGTTTTTATAATAGCAGCTTCGAATCAGTGAATTACTGACGAACCGTCCAATATTTGTGCAGCTAAGAAAGTGCTCTCAATCTTTCCTGTAGAATATTCACTATCACAAATATAAATCACAATTAGAAATGTATTCTAAAATTGCGTACATTTCTACTAGTACATATCAAACACTTTATCGAACGAAGCCTGTAATGAAACTCGTGTGTATCTCAATTGATAGTATCGATTTTTGTCATAATAGATATATCTACCGATCAATAGCATACGCGTATGAAAGAACTGCCATCAACGTAATATATCCCGCTATAAATATTATAATTATCCCGTTAAAAAATTTTTTACGTCGTCTTATTCTTTTCTGCTCCCCAACAAGAATTTAAGTAAATTCAATTTCACACGTTTAGGATCTAGAACTCTGACAAATGAAAAACAAGAGCGAAGGAGGAAAGCTAGCAGCGAAACGAAATGGCGTGTCCGTGTTTGTTTATATGTGTTTCGTAAAACGTCAAAAAAGACAAAAAAATTCTAAGTTCGATTATCGTATATTTCATTTATACACCTTCCCGTATATTTCATAACAGCAACGTGGGGTTACGTTTTCTGAACGTAAAATACACGGCCAGTGGACAAAGAATAAATATTCAGAGGTATGCGCTAGAAAGCCCGTAATTCATGGGATTTTATTATACACACCTATATCGCGATACAAATTTTTATTTCCCTCCCCTTTACGTTACGCTGGATCCTTTCGCACTCAGCATCGCGTATACTCGAATCGATATTTTATTTATGACGGTGGAACCGTTTCGCGTGTTACACGATCCCCGAATTCTTTTTTTTTCACTGTCCGATTACAGTGCCGACGAGCCTTTGCACGGGCCCCGAAATATGCTGTAAAGTAAATGGCAACGAAGTTCGATATTGGGGACGCAAAAGCACGCGGCGTCGCGCCGTGTCGTGTGTCGAAACAAACGAGGGGGTTACCCAACGAAAATTCCGGGAATTTGTAGGGTTGTAATCCATTTCCGGCAAAGTGGAGTTCAATTGCTTTTATTATTTAATCGGGGGGAAATGTTGCGTACCATGGGGCACGATAGACACGAGCCGTATTAGTGTTCACTAATAATAAGCAGCAATTGTTTATTGGAAATTGTTCGTCGACAGGAATAGTCCGGATGAGAATGATTGAATATTAGAAGTGTGTGGTGAGAATATCGATTTTATTAGTTCTGTTTTCCGTTTCACTCTTATCCAGATATAAACGAGTTGTGATAGATAGACGTTGCAATATTTTTTTAGCGATATAAATACTGGTTCAATGATCTCCGAAATTATTATATATGTACTTACAATTAATTTGCAAACATGAATCGAAAATAAATAATTACCATAATTACCAAAACATATTTTTATAAAAACATGAAAGAAATAGAAGCGCAAGATAAATATATTCTGCTGACTCGCGTGCATGACAAACTATTTAACTCCACTTTTACCTTCGAAAATTTTCGTTTCGATTTATTATCAAGCGAAGAATATTTGAGGGTGATAATATATTTCACCCAATGTAAAAGTACCATTTTAACACTTACTATTTTTCATCCTTTGATTCGTTTTTCTGCCAGTGAAGTGAAATGCTTTTAATCATACTGAACAAGAAACGAAGGCGAAGGCTGTTCACACGAGATTTAGAAGCGTATTAAGGAAGCTTAAAATCTCAGACATTTAAACCTAATACTAGCTCAACTACCACAACATTTATTATTGACAGCTACGCTTATGGTTAGCAAAACAGCAGAGCACTGCAAAATTTGATGCAAAGAAATCGTAAATTATTAGGTACATATCCTCAGAGCCATGAATTAAATCTTCAATAAGACATTCCCAGCAAATTCTTCTAAAGTTTAAGGCAGAATGAGGTTAATCATTGATAACATCCACTTGCAAAATATTCTATTACAATTTCTCAAAAGTAACGTGCGACTGTCAAGAAAATAATAATTTAATCATGGATTCTATCTTATTGTTAGTGCATTGCAAGGCGATTTAAAGGAGTACCGAAAGGAAATAAATGGAACAAAATCTTTTTCCTTTCATGGTCAATTGTGAAACCATAAACAATCCTGAACAATTTCTTATAATTGTCTTTTAATTCTCAGCACTAGAATTACATAAATTTTTATTTTCATAATTAAACATCGTAAAATCAATATTTTTAACATATTACATACAATTTCTTCAGGATCTCAAAAGGCAAAATTGTTTAAACATTTCATGGTAAGTCCTACGAATTTATTGGCCATACTGAATATAGCAATTATTAAAATAATGCCTGCACTACTTGAGGCAAAAATAATTTATTATTCTTCAGCCCTTCAGACACGTACTTATTTCCATGTCATGCAACGTTTTCCCCCAAAAAGATTAAAAAAAGACCATATATTAAATTTACCTAGAACTACTATAAAGATACTCGGTAAAAACATTGTTTCAATGATTCGCAAGGAGAAGAATCACAAAATTCGAAACGTTTCCACAAGAATCAAATCCATCACTCGCATTATCAACCAAACGATGTTCCCCTAAATAATCTGGTTAGCTGGCCATCGGTTGCACGTTATGGCCAGCCATGGGTATTGACAGTTCGTTGAAAATTCACGTTTCTTCCCCGTTACTCCGTTCGATTTCATCGATTCCGCGCGTTGTGAACACGTTGATCGATGAGTCGTCTATCAAGCCTATACCTGGACTGCGCGTTGCTCGCTGTTGCCTCTGCTTCGAGGATAGGGAAAACCTTCTCTTGCAGATAGGTGCTGGCGAAAGACCACGATAACGCTTATCTGCTTCCTGAATTTATTGCTAGCGCAATGAAAACGCACCCGCCGTCCGCTCTTCCCTGCCCATTCCAATGTTAATTAGTCCCGGCCCGCGTTTCGAGCGTATTCTTAGGACCTTATAGATTATGGTTACCGCATCTATCAGTGGCCCCCGGAAACAATGCTCAAACGACGTGACGACGTGGACATAAGTTCCGTGTTGAATAGTCCGGGTAACTTGGTAGAGAACGAAATATAAGGGGGACGATGTAAACTCGTTTGGGTTGAGGGTAATTTGAGCTCTTTATTTTTCTTTTATTTTTTTTAGCGTTGGATTGTAACTGTGCACCATGGTTTTATTGATGTTATTTGGCCTGTGTACAGCAGTTTTTGGACCGCAGGGTTTTGGATAGATCTGGGTTAGTGGAATGACGTTATTGGTGGAGTTGTAACTTATTTTTAGGATGTAGTTTGTATGCCGTTAATTGTACCATGTTTGTTTCTTATCTGAAGAGATAAACTCACGCTGTATTTAATTATTTTCAAATTCCTTGGGTATCTTTGGGTATCCATTTTTTATTTTTACTGGTTACAATTATTTTAATTCGTGCATAAAATATGTCTAGCACTGTAGAAATAATAGGTTCAATTGGATTACGATAAAATGTCGCGAAAGGCGTTTAAAATTTGAATAACATGTAACAAGCATTTGAAATTTTTCATCCACGAAACTATATGGAACCTGAAGTTTGAATTTTGAACACACAAATCTTTTGCTAGTGGTGCTTAAAAATCACCTCTGGCTAAAGCTGCGCCAATATTTGAGTAGCTTTTAACGCATTCATCGAAGCGATCAAGCCTCTGAACTTTGATGCAGTTTTCGTTGTAACAAGAAGTTTATTGAAATCTTTTAGCTGGATTTGAGCAAACAGGTTTACTGGATTGGTCTTTTTTCCTTTTTGGCAGGCAGGGGATATGAAGTTAAGAAGATTTATGTTTTAGGATTCGAAGTCCATTTATTTTAACCGAAATATTAGTTACTTTTATTTATCAAAAAAGCATTGGATTTTTATTCCCCCGAATGAAATATATTTCAAGTATAAAAATTTAAAAATAAAATATTTGATCATTATTCTTTCTTATTTGGGAAGTGCTTCTCGAGATATCGAATATCACCAGTTTGTTAGTTGTCATGTCAAATGGGTTTAAACATTTTTAATTTTTGAGAAGTCCAAGAACTGTACGTTTTTTTTAATAATATGGCATAAGTTTCCTATAATATTTTCTTATAATACAGATTTGATATAAAATTTAAAAACGTAAAAGCACTGTAACTATATTATTTACTTGAAAGCGCATAAATAGTTCAATATTATATAAAAACATTATGCGCATTGAATTTAATAGCAACGTACTATCCTTTCTTAGTCGTTAAACATTCTTTGCCGGATATAGAAACACGTATCAAAGAGTCGTCGTCGTTATTAGGAGAAGATCAGTTTCATCCTATATCTTTTAACATTTTGGCAAAAAAGTTCTGTTGAACTTACAATTTCTCGTCCTCAGGCAGTAATGAAATCAATGGGCAAGCAATTATCCCGTACTGAATGTCGCACAAATAGTAATAGCTTCAGTTATAACAATATTCAATTAAAAATTCAATTTGCCGCGACGCAATTGAAATTTTTTAATGGAAACGTACAACTTATTAAGCCGTGTAATTATTCTATTTACAATTTATTGGTATATGCATTCTGAATAGCGTCATCGAAATTTTATTGTAACGCGAATATTTCACGGGGCACAGGTTTTCAACATTTGAACAAAATGGATATTAAAATTGAGCAACATACAGTTTGTTCCAAAAATATTCAGTTTTTACGTGAAACTCGATAAAACGTGAAATACCACGAAATCTATTTTCAACAAATATAAAATGGCTTCTCAAATACGGACGTGGAATTTTATTTTCAGGCAATATATTGTAACAAAAAATGATTGAACCATCTCTATTGTGTTAGGCCAAATACTATTTGGCAAATAGTTTTGCGACAAACTGTATTTGTATACAAAGATTACATTTGATAAAAATTCAAGCAAAGAGAATTTTCTTCTTTCAAGTTCATATTTGAATTGAGAGTCACAGGAGACTAAACGCAATCGAAGATCGATTTTTGGATTTGTTTTACACTTATAACAAGTCAAACGACATATATCTAAAAGCAGCAGTTGTCCGCTGAACGCTGATAGTCAGGTCACAATATACAATTTCTAAAATGTCTCTCCTTATCGATATTATGCTTCTTTTACAACTTTTTTCTTCGTGGTAGCCCTTTCTTAAAGCCGCCAGTTTCTCGAACTTTCTGTTGATATTTCCAGATAACTTTCTGCTTGGATGCCAGCGAATCTCCGATTTCCTATAACTCCCCGACAAATCATTCTCAGGATATAAATAATTCGTAAACTCTCCATCTATTAACATCGTCAATACGCTGCGTCAATTTGTCAGCGACCTTTTGAACTGCTACTTGATTGTATCAAGCATTATTACGACTGTAATGGACACAGAGAAAATTTGAACTTCCAACTTCGGTTTTTAAGAGATTTTATTAACACTTAGACTTGTAAGAATGATAATGAGTGCGTTTGGACTTGTATGATAATAATGTGCGAACTTGGACTTGTAGTATGGTAATAATTGAGTATAATGAGAGGTGAGGAGGAATGGTCAAGGGTTTATAAGGGGTCTGAAATATAGGAATAGGGGTGATTGGAGAGGTCGAAAGTAGGAATGGAAAATAGTTAGGGACATAGGTCAGGAGTTGGAAACATTGGACGGGTGACTAAACGGGGTGACTCACAGGGTAAGGGCAAGGATGAGGAAGGTTTGGCAAGATGCAATAATATTTGTACGTATGAATCCTTAAGCGACAGAAGTAAAGAGATAAAGAATAATACAGAAATATAGAGATAAAGAATAATACAGAAATATATATCGTAAGACTAATATAGATATTTGGGGGCGAATACATTACACGACCACCGTTTAGAATTCCAGAATAGCAATAAGGTTACCTTTCTGAAGTGCAACGAGAAACATAATTTAGGAATCTAACCGTGGAGCATATTCCTTACTTCGTCGTGTTCATAATGATCTATATCGGGAATAACTTAATTAACAGCTTAGCAATGGCACTTCGCTCCCTATGTATGCTTCCACGTCGACGGCCAGCGCAGCACAATTGCTGAACAAATTGGAGGAACCATAACGTTCCGTCGCGTCGATGGTGCGGCAATCGAAGAACGGCTCAATATGAATTTCTGTGCATCGATCGCACGGCGAATCCGGCCCCGACCGAACTCAATTAAGTCGACGACAGCTTAGAAGCTTCGTAGAATTGGGATCAAAGCCCGCACTGTACAGAACGGGATCTGGATCGCTTAATGCCATCAGAATCGTGAATTGTACGGCCAGTCTAGTGTAGCCTTTCCCACCCTCGTATCACAATCATTCAAGGAGCGACTCTCGACCTCTCGACACGGGGACCTTATCAAAGCGGACCTTCGTGCCTGCCTCCGTTAGTCGGTGCACTCGCTAATTAATCTGATTTGCGTCGACGATACACTATACCGCCTCGAATCTCTGTCACCGCCTACGCTCACGCACTTCCAGCTTTCTGTTCCCGCGAACTTACGCCCGATCTGCTTCCACGTTATCGTCACTTCATTCGTCAACGTTGCCCAGGTGCGAGAGGTGAGCCGTCGACGAGATTGCGCTGGCCAAGTTGAGCCAAGTCGATTCGCGTGAACCAAAGACGAGACACCGAGGAATGCGAATCACTTGATGTCTGGCGTTTAGGGGGTTGGGTACGTTGCGGGTGTGATTTTGTTCGTTGGAGTTTGGGTGACGGAATTTAGGATTCGATGGGGTTTCTTTTTATAATTTTGGATGAACTGTAGAGTCTCGATTAACTGGGTTATGATTATTTGCAATTGTGAAAGGTTTCTAATGTAGGTATTGGCATTCACTTGTAGAAATTGGAAACGGTATATTTATATACATAAACATAAAAGGTTTCGACACGATTTTGGGGTTTTAAAGTTGTTCTAATTAAATCCTGTAATGTGTAGAGATCTCCTTTTTTAATTGTGAAGTAATTTTGTTTAATAAAAGATTTTAATCCACTACAGTTGTTGTTATATATACATTGTAATGAAAGCTATGATGAATAAGAGTGGACATTAAAATTATTGATATTTATGCAACAGCTCTGCATATTGGTCGAATCATTGGATACGTTTTAGCTGCATTAATATCGACAGTCTGTTAGTAATAAGGTAAAATAAGGTTGTTATTAAATATGAAATAGTCGATTTCTGAAGTGTAGAAAACCTTTCAAAATGAATCAACTAAGCTTGCAGAGAAATAGGTCTTACTAATCGTTAATTTAGAACTTAAAGGTATACACGCCATTGTAAATGGTTTCTGAACATCAAACTTGAATGGTCTTCTTGTGTGAATTTGAACTTGGATATAATGTAATAGAAACTGCTCGTAATATCAATGTGGCTGTTATAAAATATACAGTAAGTCGAAGTATAATCCGCCACTGGTTCAAATAATTTGAATCAGAAAACATGAACCTTGTAAATTATTAATAAAACACTGCAGGGTGTACTTTGGGTGGCTTACTCGTGTCCAAAAGTACTATGCAATCAATTAACTTTATTTTACGATGGTCTGAATGTTTTAAAGTCAGTGAATCGCCTTAATTAATAAATATTATTTCCATAGGACTATGAACGTTGGTGGTTCTATCAATGTGTGCATTTTATTTGCAGTGACCTAGTAGAATCGTATCTTTAACCTCTGAAACAGATTATAAAGGCGGTGGTACAGTTTTGAACCCAACGTTTCACTGTTTCAGATACCAATTTATTTAGTCTGGCTGTCTCTCAATTAAACTGGTTAACTGAGATCGTTACTACGCTTGCTTTATTTAAAAACGTTTTGCAAGTATGGGTTCAGTAAAAGAATTCAGGACAAAAGTGTTTTTAACTGTTAATTATTAATTGAATAATCCCTGCATTTTTTAGCATTTGGTTTTATCTTACAAAGCTAACGTTGCTATTCGTGGGGCATTGATTTTTTCCAAATTAGCTTTAATGGATCTTTAAATTACGCGAATAAATTGCTGTACAGTTAAATGGCGCGTTAATTATTTCCAAATCTGTTGAGATTTACCATCTGTTGACATTTATCCATTAATTATTACAGAATCAATCCAAACTTAATGCATACCGGGTCGCCATTCAATTTTTAGTTAATAAATGGTAAAAATAAATAGTAAAACAATTACGCAAATACTTTGTCTACTAGGGTACGTTCACAGCCAAGAAAAACTTCTAAACTATGCAACTAATCTTTTGAAAATTTTGTATAACGGTATAGAAAATGTGCTACTAAAATCTTATGCACAGTTTACTAGAAAATATTTATCGCTGCATTTTTACGCGTTGAGGGATATGTTAGTAACGTGAAAACAACACCCGATGTTAGAGTTTGCTTTAAACAGGTACTGGTGGGCTTTGAACAGAGAAGACGGCTACGTCGTAAATACTTCCTAGAAATCTATTTGGCAAATAAAAAATGTATACGTTTATTAAAAAAAAATGTACGAGTTTCATCGTACATTCTACGTGTGTCACAGAACGTGAGTAAATAACAGATAATAATTCGTAGTACACAACCGAAACTGACAATTTTAGTTTATCCGTATTTCGTACTTACACATGAAGTATATAGACCTCAATTTATGTATCTATAAATTATTACAGCCCAAAAAAATGTATTAAAAATAGATACATCTACATCTGACATACATTATTTTCACAAATACTTCTTTAAAATACGAAGATACTATGATTAACTAAGTTTCTAGTGCAACGCAATAGCAATATTCTTCATCCTCTCAAGACATTTGTCCGTACTCAACATGGAAACGATGAAATACTATTACAATCACCAAACCAAACTAAACCGCCAACAAAGTCTCAAATTTTCTCGTCAGGGCAGTCTCTTGTAAAAACTAGAAACATCCAAATAAAAATGTTTAAACGTTCCCCAGTGGAACATTTGTTTCCACTAAATCTTCCGAAACTTCAGGGAAACGAAGGATCCGCTGAAACGTTCTATTTCCCTCGCCCCAATGATCTACGATTCCCGAGCATACCTCCAACGTACATATAATCCCACGATCGACGAGAATCATCGCGATCAGCGCTTCGCTAAGTTTCCGGTTACGTCGTTTACCGGACTCAGCTGAATTTCGACGGCGTTTCCGTTCCTCGGGGGGACAATTTTTCGTCGCGAAAGGCTCGCACGGAATCAGGCTCCGAAGTAATTGAACCGCTAAACGTGCCCTCGCCCGGATTCCACGGCGGCGTCTATTGTTATTCCGCGAACGAACTCAATGCTTCTTCCGTTATCGAGGAATTAAGCGGCGCCGCTAGAAATTGAACAACAGAATTTCCAACGGCGGCGTTGGCGTCGGGCGATAAAATAATTTAGAAGGATCAGCTTCGCGGAAGCGACGGCGAATCGTAGGCCACGATAAACGACCAATTGTCTTAACTCGGCCGGATGAGAGCGTTTCCGGTTTAACGAGGTCAACGATAGGGCTAACTTGCTTTAAGCGCGACGACACTTATTTTCATTTGCAGGTAGGGACGACGACGATTAGGTCGACGAACACGAGGGGGCTTCGGCTACGTTGCGACAGTTGTTATCCTCTTATTTGGAATGTGACAATTATTTAGGAGCCATTATGATTCGTGTTAGATGCCGCATATCCTCCTATCCGGGGCTTGTTAATTGTATGTTATTACCTGCGATCAGTGTAAGCTGTGTTATATCCTGGGCCCTTTGAGGTAAAATGATTATTTGTATAATGGCTTCATTAAGGCCTGGAGTATTATTTGGTGTTCTTCAGATTGCGAAGCAGAGGATTCGTGCAATGACTACTAACGGGGTACAGTTTGGGATTCTTCTCTCTTTTTTTGAGGGCTAAATATAAAAATTATTTTTGCTTTCTAATGGAAATTATAATTATATTTATATAATATATAAGGTATACTTTATATATATCGATACTATAGTATCGAAACACTTATATTTAATTTAACAGTTAAGCAATTAGTTTTGCCACGTGGGGCAAAGTTTTGGAATAATTACACTTTCGTTTTATTTTTCCAATTCCCAAAATAGTAGTTCATCGATATTTTGTATTTTATGGTGGGGATTCTTAACAAATATATGCGTCAGATGCTGCTGGAATGTTTATATTTAATAATTTAAGCAATTAATTAATTCAAGAAAATTAATATCATTTCGCAACCTATTTTCCATTACTGCGTAGATATCAGTATTCACGGAGTTGTTTAAACTCAAAATTTTAAAATTGATTATGGAATGTAAAGACATTCAGATGAATGGTTAAAAATATTCGAGAAGCTGTGTCCGATTTAACGAATGGTCTGACATATGGGGATTTACATCACTGCATCGGTACATACGAAAACTTTAATATGTATATCCAATCGCGTATTACAAACCAAGAGATTAGTACGATGGAAATTGTTTAATTTCACATAGATATATAAATTGTGAACCATTTTTATAAATCTAATGCCACACTACTTTTGGATTACATTTAATATCCTCCCTTAAATTATTTTCATCGTGTACACATATATTACAAATATTCTGTCTTCTCGCAGTCCATTAAACGAAATCATATTTTTAGATAATATTATTGAGCATTTAATCACAACATTAATTAAATATCTTACTACTTTCTTACTATAACTCGTTCTGTCTTTAAGTATGGCAGAGTTTCAAACTGCAGACTGGAATTTGAAAATAGAATTTTTGCGCAGCAAAATAATCCTGAGAAATGAGATGCTTGTTCGAGTCACATCGATTTAAATTTTAGCGATAGCCAGATTATTGACGACGTATTTTTTGAATATTTGCCTGGTCACCTGAATTTCACTGACCATTCCATCTCGCCTGACTGCTTCTGAGTCATGGCTTTTCTACGACAATGAAGAAATCACGTTGACTGGTATTGTTTTCCAATTTATCAGGATATTATTTATATAACAATGAACGATCGAGAGACTTCGGTTTGCGAGAATGGAGGGTTTCATTGAAATCCAATAATCCTACCGACTGCAGCTCAAGTATTCTGTTTACGGGTTCCATCATTGAAAATTGAAAGAGCAATGTTATCATTAAGCATTCTGCGAGGTGCACAGCCTTTTGTGACCTACATTTATTTTTAACGAGATCAGGAACGACCGAGTTCTAATATTAATCTATTTTTCATTATTAATTTCAATTCTATGCAGTTGCATGGGTTTAGTGGTCATTTGGTTTAAATATTATGTGATAGAAATTAAATACATTGTTTTGTAATGGAATGCACTTTCCTACTAATTTAATAATAATATATAATAGTTTACATAATTATGGTTATATATTATTCTATATAATTATGATAATATAATAATAATAGTAAGATATTATAATATTCAAGTGACCAATATCCTACATTTATGTGCTTTTTCGATTGCTATAAATATTTCCTACAATATTTCTGTGCCTGCTTTACAATAACTCGGTCTTTCAAATGTACATACGACTCTTTATATTAAGAAAAAACAAAATGACAAAATACCTCATCTTTAGTTACTATTGTTTCATCTGTAGATTTAACCTTTGTGCCAAAAATTAGGTGAATCAAGCTGGATTCAAAAACATGCCCTCGTTTATTATCATACCTTTCAAACTACTCATGTATAAGATAGAAAGAATAAATTATATTAAAATCAGGTTGTAGGAAATTTCGTCCAATTTTATGCCATTAAACCAAAGTTATCCAGTAAACTGTATTGCTTTATTTATTGTTCGCTTTCTGCAAATATGTAATACTGAATCATTTCAACCCTTGAAATTGTATAAGTGCTGTACACTAAAAAATTCTGTACATGGTTCAAGCCAGGGTTTATTATATTTTAAAGCATAAAAAAGAAATGTGAAGGAGTTGAAAAAGTCTCATGTTATGAGCAAGGTTTTGTAGCTTCCGGATCTTTAAAATAACTTGAATCGCTAGACCAGGAATTTTTTAACAAATGAAATAAGTCAGTTGAATTCTACGGTTCACACAATTGCAACTTCAGGAGTTCTGATGCTCTGAACTACGCGAATAGTTCCGCTGTGTGAAAGCACAACAGGCCAAGAAGTTCGGTCACTAGAGTTCAAAACTCATCTAACTCTAAGGACCGATCTAATTGTTTCTACGTTTTTCCGCTCTATTGCTAGGTAGTTTCCTTCAGTTTAAACATTTTTGCCCATTATGTAAAATACACGTGCATTTAAAAGTGGAATTAACATTCTATTTCGTGTATTTAACTTTTAATCGAAAGGTAGATGAAACTACTTGTTTGAACACTTAATTCTGTTAAATTCAATTTAGCTTTATTCTATGTACGAATACAGGGAGAAATATAAAATTCAATTTTCAAACGTTGCACAGGAGTATATTTCATTATCTACAAAACATTAATAATTACATACACAATGCGAAGAAATTTCAGGATTGCATTATTAGTTTCTTAAATGTTGAATCTCTTTTCCACTGCCCATTAATTGACGTTTTAATATTGTTATAACCAATAAGAATTTACTTCCTTTCGATATATTTTGAGTTGGAAAAGTTCTTCCAACTTGAAACGGTAAACTTTTCTGAAAATATGTTTTATATTTTTGGAAATGACCAACGATTCGAATTTTGTCAACGATAATGATATAATAAATTATTAAACATGGACAGAAATAATATATCATTTAAATACCATAGCTGCGTTTTCGCTGAGCTCTTGAAACAAAACACTACAACCTTTGAGACAAGCTTTCTTCTATACATTTTTTACAAATTTCCTCTAACAATTAATAATCCTCGCTCATATTTTATACGAAACGAGCAATACCAAAATAACGTTGAGCCTTCAAACTAAAGAAACTACCCCAAAACCTTATTAATTTTTCGAGCACCCGATTCCGGTCCAAGAAACTTTCCGAGAAACATTAAACGTAGGTAAACCAGAGAAGAGTTTCCCCAGACAAGAATCGCATCGTCAGTTATAACTGCTGCATTATCATAGAAAACTTGCAGAAGGCTATACTCGCTTGAAAATATGCTCATATTAAACTGGGACGGAGTATACCCCCATCACGCTCGTGTGAGCCGGAATTGAGTTATGCTCACGACGACGTGCTCACTGCGAAACTTGGACCGCAAGCTGAACTTGTACTGAGCATGTCCATGGTAAGCCCAAGCGTTAGCTTGTATTTCTTGACCGAGATTGAGTATGTTCTAGCAAGTGGAGCTGGTAGTATCAGGCACATAAGTGCCAAAGCTGTGTAGGGTTAGACGTTACACAGCAGTAGCTTGGTTTTTGTATGGCTGTGGTGGATAGGAGTTCGCATTGTTCCCATGGAATACATGCATAAATGTATGTCGATGGAAATGTCAGCAAATGTTTTCAATTATTTCGCTTAATTCCAGAGGCTAATAAGGAAGATCAATTTAAGAGTGTTATTAATCACTTTATGTACAGATGTAAGAAATGAAGAACTATTTCCAAAAGAATGAGCTGTTAGAATAATATAATGAGCTGTATAATAGTTCAGAGATAAATATTCGTAGAGTAGGAATGCGGAAACAAAGGATAAAGTATATTCGAATATAATTCCAGTTAAATTAATAAAAAGGACTGCAGTAAAAAGTATTCTGCTGCGGAAATCAATTCCATTATTTCATAATTTATAATAACTCATACTGCTAATAAGTTTTCGTATAATTTGTATGGTATTTCAAGCTATAAGCGATAACTAAGAAAATACTTTTTTTAGGATGGAAGGGTCGTTCAATGAATAGGCTTTCATATAGGCTCTCTCGATTAAAGTAAAATGCTGTGTTTATTCGTCTGTGGCTTCGACAGGACTGGGCCCTCACAAAAAACACTGTCCCTTCCCGTGTCGGAGCCACACCACCCCTCCGCCGCAACGGCGACTCCGTGGCGCCTTACCATAAACACCGATAAGGGCCTTGCGACGACACCCGATCCAGCCAACGCTTACATTTTGCCTCTGCTGTATAAGTTGAATCCTGGGGAAACATTTATTAACGCTGCTTGCAGGAAAATATATTTCTCGTTAACCGGATAAATGAAAGATAATCGACTTCGTTGCATTATGACAGACCGCATGCATACTTTCAAAAAGGAAAGGAAAGCCTTCAAAGTAATGTTACTTTGGCTGCCTTGAGCAATTTAATTAATCAAGCTTGATTTGATAGAATGTTGTAATGCAACATCAGAGGTTCTTTCACTACCAATTACTTTGGAAATCGACCGTTGCAATTGAGCCAGTTATTGATGGTATTGACAACAACATCTGGTGAGTTATATTCGACAATTTGAAAACTAATTTAAACAGAGAATAATAGATATCGGACAGGCGCATTGAGAAATGCATATGACATGAAATGATGCGCTGCCAGACGAATTTCCAATTTCCGATACCGCCAATCGCCTATTATTTTAACCGATCCAGGTCCTTGTACAAACACTGTTCAAAAAATTCTGTTTTATTTAAAAACTACACATTTTCAGTCGATCAAACTTTAATAAATACGGTGCGTGGCGATGAATTTAAACGCTGGTTTAGTATTTCGAGTCTTTATTTCGCATTTGATGGAAAATGTACGGTAAAGGTTAAAGTTAAAATTGAAGATTTAACGTGTAATCTATCTGCGCAAATATAATGAAAAATTCTTTATAACAATGAATTACATCTCTCTATTGATATTTCATAGATGGAAATAATTTATTATATATATGAGTAGTATACAAGAATATACTTAATTATACAGTAATTTATCGTCGTTGTTAATAGCTGGTAATTCGATGTGACACGAAATAGTGAAATAATATTATTATAACAATTTGTAACGTCACGTCTTTTAGAGGTCTTTCGGTACGAGTGGTGGTGGGAATGGTACGAAAGAATTGAAAACTCAGCGTGTTCCTCTAAAGAACTTTTGTTCGTATATTTGTGTAGGTTCCAGAAAATTTAGTAGGTAGGAGAGGGTGGTGTTTCTCAAGGAGATGTGGATGGCGGAATCCAGTACTGGCCAACGTTGACTAACGTTGTCCTCGTCCTGGTGGGTAGGTGGGACAAGTAGGATCCTGGAACCCCAGGATACTCAGTCTCGGGAACAAGATTAAAACTGGCCACACTTTAACTAAAGTTGTCCGCGTTTCAAGGGCTTGTTCCGTAGCTTACTCGTCACTAAACTCGAGGTTAAGACTGGCCAACTTTCACTAAAGTCGTCCGCGTATTAAGCACTCTTGCTTGTATTGAGTAGGTCGCTACTCCTGACTCTTCTGACATTCCTGGAATTCCAGGGCCCTTTTATACCCGCTCGCTCGGGCGGAACGGCCAATGGGGTCGCTCGGCGGTGTACTGGGGGCTGGTTACATAGTGTGGGTAGGGTGCCTGGGCCAGCTACCTGGCCCAGCGTACTGGCGCTCGGGGTAGCGCGTAGCGGCAGGTATAGAACGCGATGGCGGAAAATACCGTCGCGTTACAAATTTTATTATTGAACGATTCACGTTTTTTAATTATATCAAGTTACGTTAAATCAAATTGTTTTTATATTCGTGTTGAATAGCCTGCATTGTCTACAAATACTAGACTTGACAAATACCTGAAATCAGCCTCAGATATGTCGTGAAATCGAAGTGTCTCTCTCTCTCTCAATTTTGATGTACCTACTGGAAAATGTGACAGTAACTGAGAACGTGTAAAAAGGAATCTTCCAGTGACATCATTATTTGTTCAGTGAGAGAATCTGTTCGAAGGGGACTGTAACTCGATTCTGTTACAGACTCTTTGAAGGATATTGCTATAATAAGTACGTTCTCTTGAGAGAGTGAGATTCAGGGCAATGCACGTGTGACCCTTACGTGAATATGTCGGTGTAACGCATACACTGCCAGGCAAAAATTAGATACCACATCTTGGCTTTACGGATATTGAGCGGCCTGTTAACGATTCATTCAATCGAAATTAATATTGCGAAGACTGATGGTAATTAACTTGGTTTAGATATGCTCTACCTGGGATTTATTCTTAAATTTTCAACGGAAAGTTATTAATCAGTTCTCAAATTTCTGTATATACCCCTTGAAATTCTTGGCGGTCTGAATCAAGTTGCCTCAATAGTTTAACAAAATTGAATAAAAATAATCGGTAAGGATATTATTGGATCGTAGCCGTGAATAAATCTATCTTGGAAAGCTCAGTGGGAATATCATCTCGTTCTAATTATTACGAAATCATTTTCGTGTTCTGGTCGGGTTAGGTTAGGTTAGGTTAGGTTAGGTTAGGTTAGGTTATTATATTCTTGTATACTACTCATATATATAATAAATTATTTCCATCTATGAAATATCAATAGAGAGATGTAATTCACTGTTATAAAGAATTTTTCATTATATTTGCGCAGATAGATTACACGTTAAATCTTCAATTTTAACTTTAACCTTTACCGTACATTTTCCATCAAATGCGAAATAAAGACTCGAAATACTAAACCAGCGTTTAAATTCATCGCCACGCACCGTATTTATTAAAGTTTGATCGACTGAAAATGTGTAGTTTTTAAATAAAACAGAATTTTTTGAACAGTGTTTGTACAAGGACCTGGATCGGTTAAAATAATAGGCGATTGGCGGTATCGGAAATTGGAAATTCGTCTGGCAGCGCATCATTTCATGTCATGAAACTCACGAAACAAACGAGCACTTACCTGCAACGCATACCACTGGCCAAATACAAAAAATCACTTAATGAGTCGTACAGACATCGAATCCCTCGCCAATCTTCCACTGTGTAAACTGAAATTTAAATTACAGACTCTAATACTGTTAGTCTATCAATGATTTACTCCAGTCGCACTTTAATCTTTAATTTAACGCTGCCAATTTCCATCGGGCCCTCCCGTATCAAGCACCTTCTCGCTCCGTCTATTGACTCCAAACATCTGGCCAGTCCCGTGTGCACAAAAATAAAATTCGAAAGAATCAATATCAGCCTAACAGGGCGTACGAATCGACTCCACGTAGGAATCGAATATTTCGCCGTTCGATGCGCACGGGCCAGAAAACTTCTCCGTGAGACGATATCTGGATTTGTAATCTGCAGCTTCGCCTAGCTTCTATGCAAATTCGGACTAGAGGATCGGCGCAGTGTGGGTCACGGGTGGGGTAGAATGTAACGGACAGGACGGACAGAAAGGAAAGATACAGGGACGAAGATGGTCGAGGATGAAACGAGTTTCGAATCCGGGCACGTCCACGTATTACCATTGATAGAGGCATCCGACTCGCCGTTTGGAAATAAACGTAACGATTCTATCTAAGATCGAGGGATCAATACGCGTCCCGATGAGGCGTAAAACGGCGTACTCCGAAGCGAGACCGAACCATTTCTGGAATTATGCCCATGAACAATGCAAACGTCCGTGCCTTAATCCTGCTGACCGAATTTGGTAAAAGTAGACGGGGTAGGGGAGGGGGGATAGGTGTAATCGAACACAGAAACTTGCATTGACTCGTTCTGGCTCGGTTTGGGAAACAAGGTTCCTTCTCTCGGGGCGGACGAAGCACGCTCGGTGTAATATCCTGTTTCGATGGAATACGTAATCAGCTTCTTTTTCTGCGACGTTCGGCCTTTATTCTGTGGAATGACGTTTGGCGAGCACGGTGACCTGCTTCGGGAAATGAATATCGTTTTCTTTTGTAATGCTTCATGCAGGATACCGGGGAAAGCTTTCGACGATGAGCTCGGGGGAGTGCAATTTTGAGATCTGATGAGGAGCACAGGTGACGAATGGTACGGTGGGGCGGGGGAAATAGTGAAACGAGTTGGAGAATTGAAGGTGTTTTTGTTGGAATAATAATAGCGATGAAAATGGATGAGTGGTAGTTTAATATGTTATTACACTGTTTATATGTTACACTGTTTTTCTTCCGTCGATTCTGTTCAACATTGGTGTAGAAGAATTGCACCTGCTTTTAATGGTTTCAAGGGGGAGGAGAAGTTAATTTTTGTATTGAGTTCGATCGCGTTGGGGCGAGATTTAAATTCGAGATCTTAGGTTTATCGACTACTAAGTATGCCACGTTTTATAAATACTATTGAATCGTTAAGAACGAGTTGGTTGTCAGGTATTGAAATATTCATCTACCCTAGTATCTTATCGTACTAATCAATTCAATCGTTCGGTGAAATTTATATGTAATACCATTTGAATAATCGACAGGCACATCCATTGAATTTACGGATCGAAAGATCATTCCCATGAAACAAATCTCAATAACTGGAATGAATTAAAGCCGGATCAAACGTACATTTCAACAGAAGATTACTTCTGAACTCTCTATTTCAGGCGTGTGTTTTTAAAGATATTCACAGAAAAAAGACACCTCGTAAAGATTGTATGCGGCAACACATTATTTTTATTGAAAAGAGCTCACTATCTCATATATGTATTAGTTTAAATCACATAATCTGTTGCTCCAATTGCTTAAATCCAATTCATTTGCTGCAATAAGATCGAACAACGATAACGAAAATATAATATAAAAAAGAACTGTCGAGGGATAGGCATAGATAGAGGCAATCCAATAAAAATATTTTTGGAGTTCGAGCGATTTAAATAGTCACTTGCGTTCATGGTGTTGGGGTCGAAACAATCAGTTCAATTACTTCGAGTTCATAGAACAGCAATAGTTCCTAACATACCAAACTATTCGATTAATTTGAGTGCCTGATAAAAGGTAAAACTCTGGGAAAAAGGGTTAAATCAGTAATTAATATAACTTTGACGTATAAAATTTGTCGATATCGATAATCCAGGTGTGATTGCAAATGTTCGGTGATTTGTGTTGTTATCTGTAAAATATGTATATATAGATTTAACTCGATTATCATTCGCGTTATACAATGCAGAAATCATATTAATATTATCGTATACTTTACATCAGTTATTTCAGTTAACTATTTACGTGATTGTGCAGGTAAAATGGAATATATGAGTAAGTGAATTTGAATAGCCAGAACAGTGTGGAACAATAAAGGAAGGAACAAAGACTGCAATACGAAAATCATTTGTAACGTTTATATAGTATTTACAATAATCCATAATTATCTCAAAATATTCTGTTCGTCATGTTTGCCAAATTACACGTTTCACGTAATTTCACAGTAATAACAATTATTTTTAACTTTGGTCTCCAAATAACACTTCTTCAGTACTAATATTTATCACCAATTAATTCGAATACACGTAAGTCCCTAAAACAAACAAATATGAAACATTTAATTCATTCAAACAGATCCTATTCCTACGCACTTTCTGCATTAATGTATTAATGTATGTGTTTCAAGTGTTCCTTAAATAATCGAGTGCATGGCTTGGCAAGAAACAAGAAAACGAATTTCTCTTTAAATTTTAAATACTTAATACTTCAAGCGTTCATTCAGTTCTAAGAACGCTACGCTAACAGGCGCATACAAATGCCTCAAAATCGTAACCCAAGCCGTGCAAGAAGAAAAAACATGACGGAAAAATAGGACAGCGGGGAACATTTAATCAATCGAATACCACTGGTGGCTATTTTTTTTCGGTAGATGCTTGCGAAACATTCGAAGGGACGTGTCATCAATTTCGCGTGTCGCCACGGCACAGGAATTATTGTCGCGTGATAGAAACTCAACGAACGGTGACTGTAAGCCCGTTGATATTATCTGTCAGTCCGTCGTTCTTCTGTAAAAAGGACGCCGGATCTGGCGACAACGGTCGGAATCTAATCTGACCACCACGCATTAGCATCGGAATTAACGAGACCTTCGTTTTGATCCCGCTTACCTGCGCGCTCTTTGTGCCGTGACAATTGCGGCTTTATCCTTCGTGCTGTTTCGAGGGAATCGTAATCGTGAAAGCGAGCTCGAACGATATTTTCGATAATGCTTTCCGTTGTTGCAGGGGTTGTTGTAAGTTCGAGATGGTGGCTGCTGGGTGGCGAAGAATTTGATTCGAAGATATCGACGGGTTATTAAATCTGTTATGGGTTTTATATTGAATATTGATTGAAAAATGCTTGGGGGTGTATGATAGTACATGTTTCAAGTTAATTGTATTTAATGGTTGGTAGTTATATTTAATGTTTGAAATATCTAAATGAAATTTCTGTCTTTTTTTTCTTCTTACGGTGGTTAAGGAATAAAAATATGATTATGATTGTTTCTCAAATACCGAAAGTGCACAAAGAAATAATAATTTCTGTCAAACCTTGTAGTAATAGTTGTTCACTAAACAGAGCACGCAGCGTTCATAAAATTTCGCCAGTGATTCCCATTCATAAGAAAAGAAATAATAACTCCTTGGGTAATTAACACGAGAACTCCTTATTCATTCTTGGTGATAACTTTTGGAAACACAATATCGACGCGTACAATCTATTCTAGATATACTTCGGTCTAACTAGCTATCAGTGCAGGCATGTTCATGCTCAAAAGTTATAAGCGTAGTAATGAGATTTAGGTTTACATTGGAGTCATTAATGTGAAATTGTGCTCGTTGAACTAAAATTCTGCGATTCCCACGAAACTTATAATATTGCAACCTTTCATTACTGATTTCAATATTAGCGACTCCATGGAGTTTATCATTCCTTCAATAGTACAAACATTACAAGCTCACAATTTATAGCTGCAGCTGCGATAAAGTAATGCTTCTACATAAATTTCGTTGCCGAAAATTAATTTTCACGCTTGCAAACCGAGTTCCCTTTACTTTCGCCGTATCGCGGAAATTTTCAATGCAAAGAGTCCCTATTATATCACGCCATCGTACGTCGACAGAAGCCCATACGTAGTTTGTCCCCTCTATAGTGGCTTGTATTTAGTTTTAAAAAGCTGAAGTGGAATACCTTTGATGCATTGTTACGGCCAGCTATGAGCTTCAGAAAGTTGGCTACTGTACATCGGTTAAAGTCATTATCCTCTGCAGTGTCATACCTTTTCTCCTTATATACGCCCCTTTTATTTTAACAAGGACACATTAACACAAAGACCTTTACAATGCAAATATTCTTATCTCCGCGATAAAGGACACTTTTGATCTGCTCTTCAAACATATTCTAAATTGCACACGTACACCGTTTACACGCACGCGCGTTCGTACACTACATTATTCTTGAATTAAAAAAAAAAAGAAAAGATAGTCCGGCAAAGAAGATATCCAGTACAAAGCGGAGATTCTGAATATGTAATTGAAAAGGGATCGCAACCTCGATCTCTTTAGAAACTCAGCTAATGAATTTCGCGTTCGTTTCCCGGTGGAATAATTAGCGTTGTTTCGAGTACGCTCGCTATCGATTCGCTTCAACTTCGCGTGCTGATTTTTGTTTCCCATATTCCCGTTTAAACGGTTATCAGATTAAGTGGCTGTTCAGGGTGCACGAAGGAAACGAGGCTGTAATTTCTTCTCTGTTTCATATCTGTTTTTTTTCGTACGTTATCTCTTTTCTCGAATTTCATGGATATTAATAGAATTCCATTTCACGGCTAAGGGAACATGTTTACCGAACTATAATTGCCGATCGATTAATTTTACCTTCTACCCGAACAGTATGCGCAACTTTTGCCCGCAACTTGGATTAAACTTCCGGCCGATTGGCGAGTTTTATAAAAGCGATCGTTTACATTTGGCGTGGCAATTTCGTTCGTATGAACGCATCTGTCCCTTCGTGTGCCCATTAAACACGCACGTTTGCAAAAACATGAACATGAATTTCGCCGGTCGTGTGTTTGCACCGGACTTTGTGTTCTCGTCGCACTTTGTCAACAGAGATCATGGCCACCGGGGGTTGCACGCAGATGAATAATAGAGGCTGGCTACTTAAATGTGTTTCTGATGTACTCTGTTCGTGTAGCCGTGAGTTTACGTACGTTTGCGTTAATTATTTTCATATTCCGAGAATTATCAGCGCTCTTTTCATATAGTGACCGTTGTTATTAACTAGGGGAGACTAGTTATTAAATTTGTTGTGCCTTGAAATGGTAGAAAACTGTTTGACCCACTTATTTAGTTATGCAATACTTTGAACATGTTTGATGTAATTAGATATCACATTTTTTTGTATAAGGTATGGTTGGGTTTACAAGACAATGCATTGTATTATTTATATTACATATATTAAAATTGTGATAAGTTGAATAAATTCTATTCCTTTCCAAAATTGCATTCATTCGCAGTTTAGATTTTAAATAGGTTCAAGGCAAGAAGTTATTTTCTCACGAAGTTATAGTAATTTTCTGTTAATGAAATACTTAATATTTCTTCTGAGGAAATAGAGCAGCGTTCGCGTTTATTTTCTGTCATGTTTCTTGCACACGGACGATTACTTTAGCAACTTGTGCAATGCAAAGAATTTTAATTGCACGTTTCTATTTCCACTTAGTACAAACAAGTTGTGTCAGACAATTCCCCTTTGATACCATATTAGTACGGTATTATAAGGATTGGGTAATTAGCAGAAATTATTGCTGTGTCTCGTGCGTTTCATTATATCTCATCATTTAGTTATTTCAATTTCTACGGTGCAGTAAGCAGTTGCAATTAACATGTAAAATGTCAATATCATATTAAAATAGAATAAAGGGTTCCCATTTTAATCATGAACACTACGTACGTATTCATTACACAAAGTATTCCATTTGGATAGTAGAACATTCAGATAGAATAACTTTCTGATAACAGAAAGTTGTGCTGTATGTATTAAAAGTTCTTCAAGTGTCCACGATAAAAGTTATATAATGTGTAAAGTTACCGTTACCGTGTAAATGAGTCAATTTATTACTTCACTCTGTATAAATATAACTTAGTTTCAACAAATTTTAGCCACGCCCTGTTATATTACAAATATTGCGTTGCTTGTTTAATCAGTTCATCACTAATATCGACTACGAACGTATTTAATATGATACGATACATGTGAAATTTTGCTGGATAAGGTTGCATTATTTACCAGTTTACTTGAACATAAATTTCTGGTTAACGTTGCAGTATTATCGGGCTTTTTTTTTAAACTTAATATCATCTAAAATTCACAGAGGTTTTAAGAGCTCGTAACGGCTGAAATTGTTTTACTTACAGTATTATGGGATTCCCGTTATGGCTTTTCTCAGCGATGGTAGTTAGTAGTATAAGTGTCAAAGTTTTGCAGTACGATAGTGTATCATGTACTACATCATAATTTTAGTACCAGCACCAAGTTTAAGAAGTATGACACTGTAATTTGTTACACAATTTTACTGCTTTACAAATTGCTAGAATTATTAATATCAATGTTTCATATTCCGCGTGTAAATACAAACGAAAGCATAGCAAAGGAAAAGCAAGCAAAGAGAGGGTCACAAATAATTGAACAAAAAATTACACAATTACACCACCTAATAAATCTCACAAAACTTATTTTATACTTAATTGCTGTACTCAGTTAAAAAAAAATAATATTCCATAGAGAGTCAAATATATTGCAACGAAAAAAACATAGCAGTATTCATCACATTTTAGCAAACCAGCAAATATCACTGGCAACCGTCCCATGTATCAGTAATTATAGACCCCTGATATTATTTTAGTAACAATCGTGCCTTTGGTAAAACATTAATATCAATCATGTTTGTTACGCATGCCGAGTGGAACGCAGTTTCCAAAGGAAGATGAACCAAATCGACTTTCATCGGAAATACTGACCCAGTCGAATCGCACATTAATACACCTTGATTTAACAAGCTTCAATATCGACGGGACTTTTTATTTTTGTGCTTAAAAAAATTTCCCCACAAATGCTTTCCATCCGGCCGATATAAAAACCTGTACAATCATATCGTTCATTCCACGGGCACCTTCGTATTCGCGAAATCTCTACTGTATCACGAATTCTACCACTCGCCAAAACGAATCAGATTTTCGCGATGCACAATGAAACGCCGGAATAATGCGAGAAGTTTCACCTGCCCTCTTACCGGAGCGACGACCCCATTAAAATACAATTCATTAAAATTTCGAAAGCGCGCGAGCTTCTCTAGCGGCGTAGAAGTAGGTTAAAAACTAGTTTATACGTACCCTTTTCGTTGTAACAGCGAAATCCGATTTCCCGCAATTAGATGCCGTGGGCTCTTCGCATTAAATACAGTCGGCTCGCTTTCATCCGACCTATCCATTTAATCTATACACTGCACTTGGAGGATTTCACTTGATATTATGTCTAAAGATTTTCGAGATTTACGTATCTGGCGGATCCCATCGTCTGCTCTCGTTGGATACGTCGTCGTGCTTGCGGGGATATTAATGCGTATTATACGACTTCCTTCTTGACGCCAGGATTTCTGAGGTAAACACGGTTTCACGAAGAAACGTCAATCTTTTTGCCCCGTTTACTTGTGCCTCGCTGTTGCTGAAAATCTCTGTGATGCATTTTTTAGAGCAACTGCTTTTAGAGAATAAGTTAATTGGGCCTCTTAGGAACTGGGCACTGAAACGACGACGGTTGATGATTACCAAGGCAACATTAATTTAATGGTTTTAAAGGGCTGATTTTTTGCTATACTTTGACTACGCTTCGAGCGAAAATGTCTGCTCGCGTTGCATAACTGAATGTTTGCTTTTGGAATATTAGAAATGTTTAACGTGTGAGGTGATTCTGTTAATTGGATTGAATTGTGCTCGATTTTGGTATTGTTTAAAGGGAAATCGCCGAAGAATATTTTCCAGGGAATTAAGAAATGTACGTTTTATGAGAAATATGCATTTGCTTTCCAGGGATTTAAAAATTATTTATCAGATGCCGACTTGTGAACGTCGTATACAGGTCTGTTAAATATATGCAGGTTATTCTTTAATTACCAAATATTTTTGTTCGACATATTAGTTGCAGGTTGGTACTATTTGCCGTTTACTACGAATAATTTCTTCAAAAAAGGCAATTCATGAGTTTACTGGAAGTGCAATATTATTGTTTTCCATGAAGTATGTATTCTTATTACTCGATCTACTTAAATATGGAAATAATAATTCGGATAGCAGAGTGAAGAAAAAATTCTGCAAACGTAGTGACAAGTATTAGTACCTAAGTACACTGTACATGTAAATTAATTCGTCTTATTAAACTCGTCTTATTAAACGAGTGTCAAGGAATTTTCTAACCACTTTTACAGGTGTATTAATCGTATTACACTATAAATCGTTGTACACTATAAAAGTGTGGCCGTTCTGAGTGGCTACTAAAATTATTCAAATGGCTGAGCCGTTGAAATATATTCGTTGCAACCACTTTAAACAGGGAAACCCTTATCATTCAAAATATATAACAAATGCAATACTTAGAGGTAGATAAACCATTTCCTCGTTAGTACAGATATTAATTATTTTGTAATAATTGAAGCGTTCGATTTAAATATCGTCTAAACTAATAATCGTCCAGTTAATGTTTCATCACTGAAGCGATGGCTTTTGCGCGCTAATCGTACTGTAATTCAACAATAATTCCCCATTATATCAGGTAGAATTCACGTTCGAACGTTAAGCAGAATGCAGCCGCGTGCTATATCATTGTTGCATATTTTCAACGATGCCAATTGATTTAATTATTCACAAACGACTCAAGCGGAAAGACCGGAATGCGCAATGCTGAACGACGGCGTTGCGAGTACACTTATTGCGCAATTATCGTGCATGTGGTGAGCCGTCTCGTTCCTGAGTGCATGTGCTCGACGTACGTCCTGAATCCAGAAATCTGAGGCAATTAACCGATTTGAATCCTACTTCCTGTTAACGACGTTAAAATTGTAAAAATTGCTAACGCTGGGGTATACTTTTCTTTGAGATAATGAATGCCAATTAGCTACCATAAATGCGTGTGATAGGGTTTTACATGTGCATTGATAGAAGATTAATAGGAGAATTTAATTAATATATACATATATATATATATATATACTAATCTATGTGTATACTCGAATGAGTAATTTTCTTAAGTAAAATAATCTGAGTTCCAATAGTTTATAATGCAGTGAAATTCAAAATCGGGCGAGAATTAAATTCAGTGCAGAAACCCTTTATTTACATCCAGAAAGGAAGAAGCGTTAACTGCAAGCATGTATGTATATTAATTTCGTGATTACGGCGAGTGATAAATACATTTGGTGCATTTTACACCCCCAATATATTAAATTATTAATTGAATATTCTAGAATATTTCACATGAAATATTCCAAGCTGTTTTATACCTGAATACTTTTTAAGTACCTCTAATGATAATGTTATAATAAATGGGAGATTCATTTCTCAATTTTTGTATACTAAATAATGTGTAAGAATAACTTTTTGATGGAAATTATTTGTGGTTGAAGTTTTACAGATTTATTTCTGGTAAATTTAGTTTCTTACATCCATCATCAAGCATTTATATTCTATGCATTTATATTCTAAATCGAATTTCCATCTTTGCCACTGAGATGATTAGTTTTATTTTTTAATGCACTGCTCCGAGACGTCTCTGTTAATTAAATTCGAAATGATTTATCGAGCGCTATATTTTCATTTGTCGGCAATACAATTTATTATTATTACGCTCAAACGTCAATTACTTATATTTTCTGCTTTTCTGCTTCCCACATTTCATCAGCCGTTCGGCAGGGATAATTGGCCGAGCTATATCAATAGCCGACGTTGCAAGTGTTTGTTCATGCGGCCATATTTTTACATTAAATAGATAAGACCGAGTTTCAAACATCCAATTAAGTCACGATGTAATTAATTCTTTCCCTGACTGTTTCTGTTTACGAAAACTCATCGAATTTATTTCAATTTACAGAAGAGTTACTTTCATTAGAAACAGGTCTTTATTTAAGAAAACGGATTTAGTTCGAAGTCCTTTTTCACAATACGATCATTATAAAGGGGTCGCAAGTCCATTTCTCGTAATGAATTATTTAAAATCCTTTCCACGCGCCAATAAAATGTGGTTAAACGTATTTACGAAAATGGCGAGAACGAATAACTGTGTAACGGCCAAGAGGTCGTGAAATTAATGCGTATTGGCTCGTGTCTGAGATTGTGTCTTAGCTCGTGCTGGGATCAATATTTCCTTGCAACGCGATTAACGATTAGTTATCGCTTATCGGTTCAACAGTGCCGTTGATCATTACAGCGGGAGTAACTAATATAGCAGGAATTTAGTGTCCATGCTCGCTTTATAACAGTTGCGTGGGAATAGCCTTTTACAATTAGTAACGTAGATGTTTGATGATAAGCTTACGCAGAGAAAAATTATTTATATATATGATTTTTGATTCACAAATTTCGTTCGAACTTTAATAAAAGAAGTGGTGACCTAATCTACTTGCTCCCATACTACTTAAGAGCTCGTAATTTGAACAGAGAACTGTTCAAATGAAGTATTAAATTTACAGTAGACATTTTTCAACTCAGATAGACTATTTGCGAAAAAAATTAGCTTGGTAATATAGGGATTGTATAATATTCATTGTTCGTGCCATTTAACAAAGGTGTTCATTCTCAGGTGAAAAGAGAGATAAAAAGTGTGTTAATTAATTTGAATAGAAAGATAATACTGATACTATATTTCATGTAAAATAAAGAATGGAACAGTGAGCAGATAACTCTTTAAACTTTAAACTTTAAAGTTCTTATTTAAATTCCTCGCGAGAAAAGATTTCACTTCAATAAATTGGTCGAGAAAAATGTGACACCGCATTGACGTGAAATATGATGAAGTATGATAACAAAATATCGTTTAATAAATTCTTTGCTCTGAGCGTTAAAAGAAGGTCTGAAAGGTTCCACAATATCCATTGGTATATGTGAAATCAATATACCAGAAGATCTTTCATGCTTCAGAGAACTTTCATATCTTTTCTGAGCATTCAGAATAATTGCTCAATCATTTTTAGAATCCTGCCGTTTTGTTCTACGACCAATGGCGATCAATGTGTGATAAAACCATATTACACGCGTAGCTAAAAGTTCTACCACCATTGCAATTTCATAATTTGACTTTCGATATCATATCGGTCGACCTCGCATGTCAGAGTTGAAATATTGGTTTCATACAAAATCACCAAATTATCTCGATTAACCACGATTTCTAATAAATTAAATAAATATTCAAAAATCGTATAAATATATTCAGCCCTCGCTATTTCCTCGACGAACTTTTAAAATAAAACTCGAATCTCGAAAAGAATAGCAATTAGGATTTAGATAAACGGAAGAATTAATAGATCACAGGTCAACTATGCCAAAATTGAACAAAACTGAACCGTTGAAAATTTCTCTTCGAAACACGATAAATATAAAAATAATAAGATTCCTCCTGTCGCCGGTTCTTTCCTCCCTCTAATTTTCATATCGCACACGATGGCCAGCCCCCCAGACACTGGCGACGATCGAACCAGCCTCCTGCTGAAATCAGAAGGATAAGGATTTTGTCGAGAAATATAAAGAGGCTGGCTTAGTCTCCGCTTGACCCGCTTACGTTAACTCGCCCCATTCACTGGCGAGTTTCTCGAGTACTTTGCAAACTTTAGCGCGCGCCTAGGCGGGTTATAAGTATAAGTAGCAGTAAGTAAGTAAGCGTGTATACCACGGTTATGTAAAGCGTTCAGCGTGGCGGGAACTTAAGTCGAGGACGTTTCGTGTTGCAGATTTACCCAGGTTTGGCAAACCGCTGAACAACCTGACGATCTCGGTGGGTCGCGAAGCCATTTTCACCTGCATCGTGGAAAGTCTTGGCTTGTACAAGGTGAGACGCCGTCGAGTATACTATTTTCGTGCTTCGCAATTACTCCCTCTGTATTGTATATTGTTGAAGACTGCTTCGGATAAATATGGTCGTACACTTTTGCAGTGAAGCAAGTAGTTCTTCGTCGCGCACCTTCGCGTATAGAATTAGTCGAGTGGTTATATTGTGACAATACAATTTTTCTTGCTGTTATTATGGAAATGTTGAAAAGTAAATCGGTAGAGTCAAGTAGTTTTGTCACGAATCAAAAATTGTTTCATTTCTTTCAGATTAATTTTATTTCTTTTATTTTATTATATTTTTTTATTGGTATGTCTGTTTCCTTGATTCCAATGAATGCATTCATACCTTTAATTAACATCACTTCATTGGTCAAAGTACATATTTGCTACCTGATATCGGTGCATATTTGCTAATGAATGGCGATGTTCACAATTTAATTTTCATTGAAATGTCGAACTTCCGGGTACTGTAAAATCAGAGCACGCAATTTGTAATGAAATTGGTATCGCCAAAAGAATTCGTAGAGAACTAACGACGAATAGTACATTCATTATAATTTTCTCCTTCAAAGAGGATATTAATATGCGATGTAGGCCGCAGAATGACCGAGTTTAAATTCCTACAGAAAGATGAACCGAAATTTATGCTTGTTCATTGTACCGTTCAAACGAATACACAAAAGAACATGTAACATTATTTGGAATGTAATATACATGACATAAAAGACGATGAGTCGATGTTCAATTTTTCATGCAATATTTTACAGACAAACGAAATTCTTTCGTCTGAAAACGTATTTGCAAAAGGGAATACGTTTAAATATAATAGGTATTGCATAAATGATAACCTAATATTATTCGACCACTCAATTTCTTCAAAATGAGTCTACATGTATATGTTACAAGTATCTACTTCTTTTATTGTTAAATTAACGTAGACGAAAAGTTTGCATCTCTCTAGTATCAGTTGAAATAATCACTCGTTACATTGTCGTAGAATAAACACTGTACAATGAAATCTTGCCTACTGAAACTAAATAAAGAGTACGCGAAAAATAATAAAACACCGTACAGTTGCAAAGTTAGCGACTGTTTCCAACGTATAGATAATTCACGATTGTTTGCATTGAAGCGTACAGATATGCAACTGAAACTATGAAGATTACTGACAACATAAAAAATCACTTAAATTCAGTTTTCAAATAGAAAAGCAGTACTTAAACGATTATCCAATAACGAAAATATTTAACCACGAAACACTATAAATATTTCCATCTCCAAATCATCTTTTTTTCTGCTCAATCCGAACGCTGAAAGCTTCGTCGCGTTCGAATGACTGCAATGATGCCAACAATTTCGTAACTCGGATTCAACATACCCCGGCGTGAAAACAGTTTCTTTGTTTTCCGCTTTAAAACAAAGACTGCAAAGGCATAAGAATGCAGGGAAAAAACAGTGACACGATTCTTTTACCCGGCACACCGTAACATCGAACGATGCAGTTTCATCAGCTTCAAAAGTAACGTAGAATCCTGAGGAGGTGGAAGATGCGAAACGGGTCACGGATAGAGGGAGACAATGGCAGGGCAAAGATAGGGGGAATCTAACAAACGGTACAAATAAATTGAAGGCCAGAGATCCGGTAAGAATCCGTAACCAATGCGTATCTCGGCAACTCCATTTAAGTAGAAATAAAATCCCGCGGGGTGTGAGTTCAGCAGTTTGTTAAGTGGTTCTTGCCCCCTTGCGCCCCCCCATACTCCATACTCCGCCCGACACTTTTATCCATCTCTATTCTTTCCTTTACTCCCCCTCGGCCCTTCCTCTTTCTTACCTGGGTGGCCTGAACGTTTCCCCCCTCGCGTTCCATTCGATTCGTCTAACCCTCTTAGCCAGCCCTTCCTCGCGCCAACCGCGGGGGTAGGAGTTATACTTTCACAGATAGAAACGTCCTTGAGGACCGTGGACCATGTTTCGACAGTAAAAATACGTGACGATTGTTTTATGATGGTGCACGCGTGGAGTGGACACGGTTGGGGGTGTATTTTCGATGCGTTGCATTATTAAATTGCGTTCACGAGGCTCCAAGGTAAGGGTTAACATCCTTTGAGGGCTCGTAGTGGCCAATGAAATAAAAACGATAGTGCTAATGAATTACTTAACATAGAAGGCTTACTAGATTCTCGACGATGAATTGTCGATATTTGAATTAGTATAACTTCGTGGGGAAAAATCGTACAGGAATCCACCTTGGCTCGTTTTAAAGGGCGAAGTCATTACTTTGACAGCCCTGACATCTTTTATTCCAGATTTTTTTTACGTTGTGTAGGGGGTGCGAAAGTGAGGGTATTTTAGTCGCTCACTTCGGATTCAAAGTGCGGTAGAATGGTAGGAAAACATCGTACATCAATTCTTTCCGTTTTCAATTCTCCAAATCCGTTGTGATTTTAATTATGACAAAAAGTACAATTTTCTAGAAAGGCGTTCCTTCACTTTCCCATCTCCTATATGAAAACTATTTTAAAAAGAATGAACTCAGGACTGTAAAAGTAGAGACCTCACGGTTTGAAACTTATTCCAGGTGGATATTGTGCGATTTTTTTCCACAAAGTTACAGCGATTCAAATATCGACAATATGCTTAAACAATACGCGGCAATTTGGAGGATAAATTATTTATTAATTGAAATGCAAGCCTTTGAAAATGAAATGTGTTGGCTGAGATCGAGGTCTGAGCAACTGTAAGGTTCGTTATACTCGTCCCTGAAGTGTGCGAAATTTTTGCATCGCGCGCAAAAAGGAAACGATAGAATTTACCGTCAGACTTAACATCTCCGCGCTTTTTCTCTAAAAACGTCCTGCAGGGAACGAAAGTGCCAAGACCTCCAATTGACATTTTCATACAAATACCTCGAAAGTGGAAGAAAGAAGGGGAAAACCCGAAACGAGAGAAGAATACCAGCAGAATAAAGGAAAATAGAGAAACGGGGTGGCACTTTGCTTGTACAGAAAGCCGCACTTTCAATAATCGACACGATGCCTCCGGCGAAATTAATGTGTTTCATCGCGGCGCCCACTCCGTTTCCCTGTACTCTCGTTCCTTGAAATTCGACGCGGCAATTGTATTTCACGGCCTGTCGATGGGAATTCGATTAGCTCCGGCGAAGTAATTACCAAAGTTAAAATCGTCGTCGAAAAGGAGCCCCGGCTACGAGTATATTTACTTGCCGCTAACGAATCACACGGAAACTAATGCGTTCGTCTAGTGAATTCGCGTCGTTACCCAGCTGCACCCCCATGGATGTTAATCCACTGCTTTTAGATGATAATTGGCATGCTCGCGAACGAGACGATAAGTTTGGGATGACTTTATCGGTTGTTCGACACGCCTGTGTCGACGTTAATCCGTTTGGAAAAGACGAGGCTGAGCTGCCAGCCTCATTTATGGCAATTTCTGGAGTAATCGCGGGCTGAGGTACTTGGGATAATATGTTATTCGCGGTAGGCTAATCTAGAATGCATCGAAAATATAACTTTCTCCATCAGTGGTTAATTTATGTATACAGTGAAACTTTGTAGACGTCAGGTATTTGTATTTTCTTGATGTGATTTCTTTAAGGAAATCGTAAGTAATATGTTGTAGCAGTTATTGTAAAATAATATAATCAGAAGCGACTCGAGAAATTTTTGTATGAGGTATTTTTTATTCAAATAGAAAATCATATTTTAAAGAGTACGATCTTTTCGAATACAGAAATAATTTACGAGAAAATTAATTTCTTGCTCGGAGGAATCGTCATGTAAGTACAGTAGTTCTAAACTCT
Source organism: Nomada ferruginata (assembly GCA_963583965.1). Classification (NCBI taxonomy): domain Eukaryota; kingdom Metazoa; phylum Arthropoda; class Insecta; order Hymenoptera; family Apidae; genus Nomada; species Nomada ferruginata. Next base: position 7,861,859 of record OY757223.1, read on the forward strand.
GGAGGATAATGCTTTCGTACCACAAAATTCAGTTTAATTAGTTGACCGGTCGAAAATAGATAATTACATAACACGTGCATATATTCATGAAAAGTTTCGCACTAAGAACCTTGACTCTCATATTAGAAAAATGTTGCAAAACTTTCCACGAAGAGGAATGCACACGGATGTGAAATTTCATCGGTTCAGTTGGAGGAAGTCAATTAATGCTAATTGAAAACTTTGATTCCACTACGGGGGAAATGGAAATTGTTCATATTAATTTGCTTTAGTTCTCTATCTCTATGCCCGGTTGAAATTTGTGAAAATCAAACAACGCTCTTCCACGAGGCGAAACAGTTTGCGCATTATCAGAAGTCGGCGGGAAATTTTAAAATTTCATTAAAGACTCGGAATTACTTCCTGCGGAAACGACAGCGAGGCGGGCACAACCCTAACCCCGGAGACCTTAGTATTTTTACGGCCCTAAACCTAATTGAAGTTGGAACCCTCGAAATTTGTTGAACTCCGCCAGATTATCATCGGAAGAACTCTTTTCACCTCGTTAAAATAATTGTGCAGACTTAAGTTCCTTATTCTTCATTGCTCGGTAATTTTTTCCTTTTCCATGAGAAATTTATCGAGGATAAGATCGGCGCGAATTAAATTAATATTATATTCGCATTTAACCGTTTACGAATCGTTTTATTTATTACTTGAATGAAAATGTGTCGCACCTCGTTTGTATTTGTAACATTTTAACTATACTATGGGTAAATATGTACAGATAATATTGGTTTTTATATTTTGCAGTGTTTTGCAGAGTAAAAGAGGATACACATTTTTATCGTAACAGGTTAACACGACCAATTATTATTTTATTGCAGTCGATATATTGAATACTTTATACTTTATAAGTTTCGATATATTTTTTTGGAGTATTTACCGTATTCTTAATGCGGCGCAGACTAAAGTTTACTCTTCCAAAGTAGCACACGCACTAAAACAGGTATCCCGTAACATTTTTGCAAGAAGTTGATAAAATTTTGAAACGAAAATTACAGCAGAAGTAACAGTACACTTTATGAAATTGTACACTTCTCTAGCTTACATATTTTACAAATATGTGGTATCAGAATATGTGGCTAATAATTTTCTTATAAGCCAGCAGGCATAAAACATATTTATCTTACATTTTTCATTTATTTTCCCATGAAAAGTTATATCCGTTTTACTGCATATAAAACTACATCATACTCTCTATGGCATTATGCGATATTTACGTTTAAAGTATTTTATTTGTACGAAGTCGAGAACTTTTTTGTTATTTCAGCACGTACGTGTCTTTCGATACACCCTCGTTTTGTTTGCAGCAGTTTCGCGCGCAATAGATGCTACGTTTCTTGTTGCGTCTCGTTTCAGAAAAACATGGGCCACGCTTTTCTAATATTGCACGCTTTTAAACCTGGTTCCCGTACACGTTTACTATTCAAAATTAAATGACCGGTGAATAACTGTTGCAGCGGGTAAAAACAAATTGTTTTTCATTTCAACTGAACGTTCCTATGAATTAAGTTTAAACGTATGTATACCTGTACCGTCCATACGAGAAACAACAAATTATAAAAAGGAGTTACGTAGTAATATTGCCAAATAGCCATTAATTAACGACAATGTCTGATTTGCAATTATTATGCAAAATTATTACTATGGTCTTTTTTATTCAAATCATAGTTGTATTAATAACGAATCTAATATTTATATTAAGAATAGAATTTCAGTTAAACTTGCATTATTTAATTTTTTTGCACGAAATATAAATGAAAGTCTTTCACTCACGAGTATTATGATTATACTAGTGTTCTTTTAATACGATTTTTACTACGTTGTTTTAACTATTAACAGTGGTGGCGTTTCAAAGTAGTTTTCGTTTCAGTTTCCGTGTAACACGATTGTGCTTTATACTAAAATTTTAATTTATTGCTAAACACTAACAGGTTATAGCTTCAACAAAATTAAGCATCGAACAAAATTGATAGAAAATGTAATTTTAGTATAAAGTACAATCGTGTTACACGGACACTGAAACGAAAACTACTTTGAAACGCGCCCATGGGAACTTTCGTAACATTAAACATGTAGGTAGGTAGATACCATGTATACGTGTTGTTCAGTTAGAAATAGGAAAAAGTTGTAATAGAAAACTACAGAATACGTGTTACATTTTTTCAAATGAATTTTCACATGTATTCCATTATGGAAAATATGACGAAATGATTTTTTAATATCTTACAATTTGTGTTTCAGTAAAGTGATTGGTCAGGTTTAATGACTGTCAAACTTATTAAATATTCCTTTATATGATAACAATTAAATTGAAAGTATGACCTTAATTATGACGCAGCGAATTTTAATTTCATTGCACGCTTAGCTAACAACTTTCAATCTAAATAATGTAACTATTGTTAAAAACAAAACCAAGATAGTCCCAAGATAATGACCCATTATAATTTTCAAATATTTGTATCGAAAAAGGAGGGGTATTTTGAAAGCATGAAAACCATCAGGATTATTTAAAAAAAAATTACATTGTTTTTACATAGAACGTGGTCCTTTTTTCCACATAGTTTTAAAACATTACGAGGCGATCCGCACGATTACTTTAAGTTGCATTGCTGAACGGAATTATTAGGAGTATGGCATTGCCAAATTTGTCTGTCCTGTACAGTCCTTCACTACTTGCAGGCGTCTAATTCCTTCCTCAACATTGTACATCCTAGAAACACGTTTTCTCCCTACACAAACCTGAATTATAACCACTCTATTCTAATTCCCACTGAACTGCGCATCGCAATGAAACCGAAAAAACAGCCTGCTCTACACAGAGCCTGCAATACCAGCCTCCACATACTTCAGTATCGCTTACGAAAACTTTTCATCATATTGCAAACCGGTTCGCAACTTCTCCATCTCGCACCCAAAGACCGTCTGTCCACGAGACGGCCAATATGAACGAGGTACCATAAAACGCGTCTCTATCAGCGCAATAAATCGTTCGTCGAAGAGGAACCCAGAAACCGGCTGAAGGCCTCCACACTTTATCCCAGCCTCGCGTACACGGACCGAAGTATCGCGATTCTTTATCCAAATTATGCAACGTACACGTCGTTCGATCGTGCGTCGTTTGAAACTCGCCCGACAGCCGGGTGGATGTTCATGCCCGTTGACAAAACGTCCATACGTTCCGTCGCGACTGCCCCATCAGATTACCGGTTTGATCTCGCAAGAGCCAGGCAAGTCTGCCAAATGGTTGCATACCATTCAACCCTTCCGTTCCCAGCTTGCGCGGAATCCATACGGCGGGGCGTAATGCAGTTTTCGCGATCGCGACTTTATCGACCCGCGGATCGGTTGCCAAGTGTCGCGGGTATTTCTACTGGACGTGTGTGCGCCTTGTGCGACGCTCGAGGAGCGAACGTCGCTCGTAAAAAGCTCGGGGGGCGAAGAAGTTTCATGGTACGATTCTCAGGCTCGCTCGTCGTTGTTAACGCGGAGTGTTACGTGGAAGTACGACGTGCGAGCAACAGTACCAGGGCATGTATGCATTCGATGGGGAATTACGATGAAAGCAGAAGGAAGGAATAAATGACGTTGGTGGGACGCAAGCGCTGGATGGAATATGAATAAATTAGCGGCAGAATTGAGCGATATAACAGGGTGACGACTTTGCGCGTTGCAGTGCCTATTGCTTATTAGGGGCGCAGGGTGGAGATTTTAAGGGCGGAGAATAAGGGAGGTGAATGAATTTCGCGCGACGAGTATCAGTATCAGGGTGTGTGTATGTGTAGTTCGTTGATTTTTGAAATCGTTTCTCTGGATATCTGTTACTTTTATTTGATTTACCCTGAATCATTGAAATTGCCTCACTTGTCACAGTTCTACCAGAAATTATGGCTCACCCTGTATGGATAGGTGAATGTGGTCCTCTGTATTAGCATAGCAATGAAACGTTATTAATTTAATGATAATTGCTTTAGATATTTTACTTTACTTACGTAAAAAGATTCCATGATTTATCCATTTATCCACGTGCTTAAAGTAGGGGTAATTTATTTGATTACTAAGGGATTCAAACTGAATGATTTTAAAAACCGAACTTTATACAGCTGCTATGGCTCGAGTTTAGAAAGGCACGGAAGTTAAGGAAAAAATATTTCATAACTTTTTACGGTTAGCGATACAACATACATTTGCATAAATAAATATTTGTTGAGAAAGTTCATACGCACTGCACATGTTTCTGTAAATAGCAGAAGCGCCAAGAAATGTTACACGAGATATGAAAACAGCACGCGTGTTAATAAATATTAATGACACATACATTAACTGTACGACATTTGTAATTATTAATTATGTGTGCGGTGTCGACTTTCAAATCGCAATGCTCATCGCGTCAGCTCGTTATTTTGTTACCGACCGTCATTATTGTTTTTGTGTACACGATTCGAATACACATGTGGGAATATACAGCGAATGTAAAGGAAGGAAATTCGCGGAAAGCGATGCGATGAGTTAAAGAGAATTGAAGTTCAGGAAAGAAACGATAAGTGTAAGCTGCATTTTATCACGAAGAAGTGCTGGGTAAGATTCCAGTTATTTTTCTCGAATACTGCGGTTTTTATTTCTCCTAAATTTGGTACTTACCCTAGATTCTTGAAACTAGTTCCGACGCCACGTATTATTTTCCCTGCCATTTGTTTTGTTCCGTTTGTACGTAGCGGGCACGAATTTTCCAAAGTAGTTTCTTATCGCATTGCAATCTCAATAGTTTACATATTATGCATTTTCCTTTCGTATTGTAGGAAATTCTGGAGGACGATAAAAATATTAAACAGGTGACAATCTCGAAGGCGATTATATTTTCGTTCTGAAATGCATTGTTCAAAAATAAAATTGTACAAAATTATTTCTACATGTGGAATTAATTGCGATTGTAATTCTAATATAAACACGATTCCAGCAAAGATTAAATGTGGAGAAGTATCGATGGTATTTCAGAATTGATTATAAGACTTGTGAGAGAAATATTATTCTCCTTTATATTTAACTAAGAACAACGCATGAAGAATTTACAACAGTTGATACACGATACTGTACGAGGCGATTCTCAAAAGAAGAAGTTTTATTCTTATCACGCATCCAAGTAGCAAACACCTGTACAAAATGGTTTTACCGTAAAGCTCAATGCATTTTATCTTCCATGGTACATATCGCATTGTTACATAAACGTTTCAGTGCATACGTAAATTTTCAATTGCAGTTCCCTATTTCCACTAAAAACATTGCTCTGTATGAGTACTCTAAACTGAAGATTTGATAAGTTACTCCATACTCTAACAAAACGTTTCTTTTAACCATTGCCCAGAATTTGTAAGTAAACCACAAATAAAAAACTGTAGTCTAAAATGATCCAATCTTATATAGTCACAGAAAACGAACATAAAACAAACAGCGTTCACTTAAAATTTTCGATTTAATATAATAATAAAAGTTTGTTTAATCTCCCACACTACAGTTCCAAGATAATTTATTTTTTATCTTCGACTAGCTCAGTCTGAATGGTACATTAAACACGAGAAACGAGTATTCTTGTCTCGGTTTTGGGTTATATTGACCCAGATTTCCGTGCCGGGGTGAAGAACTAGCAAAAATCAATTTTTCCTACCCATACGTCTTTGTCGAGCTTTGAACATTAAAAATACTCTATCCGAAATTGATTCGCTGCTTCTACTTAAAATATATCTGCACGCAACTCATCTCCAATTTTAAACTACTGTGCACACCGACGAGTAGTATTCCAATTCATTTCCTAAGCCCCATGTACACTTCGTGTTACCCCTTTCTTACGTCGTCTTCTGTCGTTGTTCTCGAGCTTAAGCATCATCCATTAGAGTATGCTTCCCGCTAAATGGCCGAGCCTATTAAGAATCCGTAATTATCCAAAGATCTTCAAGCAGCTAGACACACGATTTCCGACGCGTGTCTACTGTCGGCTCTAATGCTCGGTTATTCGGGGTAAGGAGGTTAACCCCGGAGAATGCGGGGCGAATCCCGCGTCTCGAAGTCAATAGCTGAAGTGGAGGAACCAAGAGCCGGCTCCAGAAGAGCTTGCAGAACTTGTGTGCACGAGCTGCCCTGTGATTGCCCGTGCAAACAAACCGCTGTATTAATTATTCGTAATGCCGATGGTTACGACGAGCCAGGCATTCGAACGATCCCCTTAGAGCACGAAACTATGGGCCGACGATGACTCCAACGATTTCTGATTAAAGGGGCACGAGACATTCCTATGGAATTCCAGGTTGAAGATTAATTTTGCGCGTATAAAAAGTGTTTGGAAAATTGTTTTTGCTCAGTTTGTTGGAATACGCTGTTGCGGATTAAATGCTAGGTTGTTTGAAATATGAATCTGTCTTAAATTTTACCAAAGTACTTCGAAGATTAATTCGTTGGTGTAACAAGCCATCGTGGAATCATTTTTATTTTGTTAAGGGCATAAATTGTTGCGAACGAAGTGGAAATTTAATAAATTCCCTAGAGTTATGGAATACTTTTATGGAACACGCGATAGCTTCTTCGATACAGCCTGTCCATTTAAGTAGGGTGAATTCAAATTTCTATTTCGTTCAATTTCCAAAGTGTTCGAGGAATTTGTGAAATAGAACTGGACATCTCTCGTTGATCAATAGTTGTGCAATTCCTATGACACATTACTGATTGCATGCCAACATTTCTTCGCGACAGCCACGTTTCAAAATTGCGTACAAATGTAGAAATATTCAAATAAGAATTTAGTACACGCTAGTTCGAAGTTTGAAGTTCCAAAAACCAGAATTTACATCCGAACGATTTAATATTGTATCTTTATGTAATAATACAATTTGCCATTAACACCTGTTAACTATATTAACTATTAACTTCATATAACGTCATAAATTTGCTTGCAATGGAAATCTAGATCACTATTATATAAAAACTTGTCAAATGTGGTTGTACAGGTGATCAGTTTCGGTGAACAGAAATTATTTGTAAATTAACGAGGACGATTCTCGCGATCTTAGAAAATGATATCCTTGATCGAAGTTTGAATGAATTATTCTTGGTCCTTCTTCCTCTTAGTAGGTTCATTAAGGTTCAGCTGCCGCCGGTGGCTTACAAATTATCAATCAATTCAGGATGAACGAGATTACGCGGTTACGGAAATAGGTAGCGATGGGTATAAGCCGCTTCCAGTTAATTCGCACAAACGTGAAAATTCCTGCTGAAACTATTTCAAACGAAAGGAAACAAATTGACAGTTGGTAATTATCCACCAACAATTCACAATTGCCACACAAAAAATAAGGAATAAAAATATGTAATAAAATAAATCGCATTTTATCAAATGTTACAATATGTAGTACGTTTGCCCGTTTCTATTTTGACTCCTTCGAAGTACTCTCTGTACTCACATGGACAATCAAATTTATCCATACAATAGCGTCTCGATTAACCTGTATAAGTGGAAGACAGGTATACTGAATAAATTGATAATTGTGACATCAGGTGAGGTGATTGCGAACGAACTTTCCCACAAATGGAAGGATGAAACACAAAACTTCCTTAAAACAAATTTTCGAAATGGATTAAAATTTAATAATATTATAGTTAATAAAATATCCTAGTTTTATAATAAAGTAAAAACTGTTTGCAACTTTGTTACAATTACAAACATGTAATAATTAACTTCGAAACTGCCAACGATAATCACGACTCATTTAATCAAGATTCCACTATACTCAACTGCAACTTACAAAGTGCTGCCATTTAATTGTCTTATCTCGTTCAATAACTCGACCGCCCTTCCCCACATTGCCAATCAATTCACCGCCATCCATCAACGCGTGCTTCTGTATTTCACTACCATTCGAAGCAAATCGAATCTTTATTTACAAGGGAAAATAACCACGAGACAGAGTGAATCGAACGGAGCATCGAGTAGCTTGTGGGCATTGTGTACCGTCCCTACATCGGCCGGCACGCACTCACGCGGTACGAATTAAGCGAAGGACAGCGAGAACACGAGAGAAGAGGAAAAGCGGGAGAAGACACAAGATTGGAATCCCGTGTTGCGTGCTTCCTGTATTTCCTACAATTCGCTCGTTCCATTCAGTCAGACCGCCGATATTAATACCGTGATAACGCTAATTGCTTCGCCTGTATACGAACAATTCGCCGGGGGTGTTACGACATAGAACCTTGAGAGGCAGCCCTCTCGGGCCTTCCCACCGATACAGGGGGCCATCCCCGGATAAAACAATTATTAGGGCTGGCAGAGGATTTTGTGCGAAGGTGTTCGTGGGTTTGGACGGAGCGTCGTGTCGTCGTGTCGGTGAGTACGATCGGTGTGCCGTTTAATTTGCATAGCCACGTCTCGACCGTTTTAGTTCCTCTGTCTTCGTGCGCGATTCAAAATTGCATCGCGATTATTAAATTTACGCCGGCGATAGCGCGATTAGGGAATCGACGAACGAAAGTCCTCCAGGGGGGAGTTACCGCTGCGATAAGAGTAATAACTGGGGCAATTACGCCGTGGAAACGTGTAGCATACGTGGACGTTTGAGGCGAGTATCAATGGCGGGCGTTGGAGAGAAAAGTATGTAACCTGATACGTTTAACGGTGCAGGGTGGAAGGTTTGCGTTCATTTGAGATATGTGATACATGTGGGTGGTGGTGAAGCAGTGACTGTAAGTGATTGTAAGTGTGCATGTTCTAAACAATGTTGGCTGATTTTGAATAATTTTGTCGTGCTGTGACACGTTTACGAATGTATTTTAATTCAACGTCGAAAGAGTTCTGTGTAGTTAGGCTGTAATCTGTCATTGATTTATCCAGAGGAGTAAGAAAAAGTTATAAAGCGAGGAGGGTGAATAGAACATTTGGACATTTAGTGGTTCTGATAAACGAATATAAAGATTAAATTAATATTAGTTGATACGTCCGTTTGGACACGAAGGATATTTCTGTTTTGCATTAAATGTTTTCTGAAATTCGCGAGCTTGGCAACTTTCTAACATTATCGTTATTGTTGAACGTACACGCTGATTTCCTTTTTAAAGCCTCAATATTTTCGGTATATACTATTGAAGCTTAACGAGAAACGTGCACAGTATGCTTATTAAATATACACGCTGTTATATTATTAGTATCGGCCTTTCAGCTTAGAATATTGCCATCGTCACTTAATTATGGAGCTACATTTGGTGACGGAGAATGAAAGTAGCCCTTCGATAATGCATGCATAAGACGGGCTACGTGTAAGTTTGGACTGCGGAGCGCAAAGTGGAGACGTTGTCTGTAATAAGGTTCTGACCTGACTCAACTTAACGTGGTATTATAAAACGACGGTGAATCTGGGTTGACAGAAAGTTGGTCATCCAATACCGCCACATTTACGATCCTCTTTTCATGTGCACAGTCATTAACTGACTATCAAGATTTCTGCTACAGAAAACAATGTGAAATGTCCACATTGCGCTTTACAATTACACCCTTGCTCAATGCATCAAATTTTTCTGCGCATTATTCCATAATAGTTTTATTCAAAGTAAAATTCGGAGGAAGAAAAAGAACTGTGTCCCAAAATTAAAAGAGCAGGTACATGGAAAAGTTTAGTACTTTGTGCGGTCGCAGAAGGTACTTCATAGTACATTATCTTTCTGAGGTTACTATTCCCAAACTTCTACTTGACAGTGTATGTCAAAACCCAAAGATTTCTTCTTTTAAACATCAGGGTATTTTAAACGGATGCAGCCTTACTACTATATTTCTATTTTACTTCACGAAAATGACGACAGAAACGAAGTTTGTATTGACATAAGACATTTACTATACTTCTACTATATTTCTTACCGAACAATAATACAAACGTATGTACTTTGTATTGGTATATCGCATCTACTATATCTTTACTGTATTGCAGCAAAATGCTGATAGAAATTGACTTTATATTGGTGTGAACCCTCCCACTATAGTTCTACTGTATTTCGTCAAAGCAATGATAAAGACACACTGCTTTTACTATCCTCCTATTTTATTTCAGGAACGATGATAGAAACGAACTTTTTATTGATACGCTGGTTATAAAAGCTGTACTTTTATTTCATTTCAATAAACGATCTCTTTTACTATACTTCCACTTTATTTTACAAACAACCATGATAGAATCGAGCTTCCTCTTCATACAACCCCCTACCATACTTTTATTCTATTTCATCAAACGATGGTAGAATCGAACTTTGTATCGATACTGCTCTTTAACTATACTTCTACTTTATTTAACAAGAAACGAGTACAGAATCGAGCTTCATCTTGACGCAACCCCTCTACTATACAAAATGATTTCACAGACGCAATTATACAAACAAATTCTGAATTGACGCATCCCTTCTTATTTCCCAAAATACGATGATAGAAACAAACTTTGTACCGATACCACGCTTCAACTATATTTCCGCTGTATTTCACAAGAACGACGATGCGATGCTGCCCGTTGGTAATTTGCGGGGCCATGCCTCGGGACGAGGAAGTACACTCGTAGAACAGATCGGAAAGTCGCATTCCCAAATAAGAATTTACCCCCGATGCAACGGAGGGTGGCGTCGCGACGGTAAGATGAAGCGTCAGTTGCATCGGATGCAGTTCCACTTCCACTTATCGACGCAAAATATTTGCCAGAAGTCGCTTGCTCAGTCCGCCTCCCTTTGGATGTTGGGTATATACGACAGAATTTCCGCTTGAACCTTCGTTCGTTTTCGTCGAGCTCTCTCACGTGTATTACGACGAGAGCGCCAGCCGTTGCTGCAACACTGGCAACGGGGACGGGCACCTTGTAATCTAGCAGCCGAGAACCGTGAGAATCGAAAGGTGAAGCTGATGCTGCAAATAGTCAAGGAGAGTGGAATTTCTTCACGTTTTCACGATGCATACCTGTGCACGTATTGCATGTAGTACGGCCGTGGACGAAAGATGACACCCGAAAGTCAAACAATGAAAAAGCTTCCCGAGAGGGGAGTGCAGGTACGGATGAAGTGACGATATGAAATTGGTAGCATTTTATTTAAATTACTGAGCGAACGGCGGTGCAGGTCATTTCGAGGTTTTATTAATACGGTTTAAATGGACGTGTGAATAAAATGAGTTATAAATAAATGATTTTTTGATTAATATAATCAATAATAAACGGATTAATAAACATTAATAAAAGGAAACTAGGCTGAGTTTGAAAGTACATTTTAATAAAGCCACAGCTCAGGATCCTTTTGTTTATGTTTTTTGTTAAGAAGTGTATCAATGAGTTAGTTGTTAATTTTATTGGCTCACTGTCAATGTAATCCAAATCGTTTCTTTGGCAAAAACAATTGTCTTTATTTTTGTACATCTTTAGTATTTCTCTTTATTTTTTTTAATTTTTGGACGCGTTGCTATTACATAAGAAGATTGATGAAGGAAAAGTGGATTACTCATTGTTACATCTAATAATTTCCAAGGTTCTAGTATTCTTTACGAATTTTAAGGATAATCGAACACCACAATTGTTCCTGAAACAATTCTCTGGACAATATCTTCCATGTATAGAATTATGTGTGCAATTGCTCCCATCGGCCAGTCTGCTTCATATTTCTAATTTAACCAGGAATGTATTGCTTAGTTTTTAAACCAGCATAAAATGAAACCAATGCACGTATACACAGTACATTTCATAGCAACAGATTTGCAAATAAAAATGTGCTGACTTTAACATTGAAAAAAAGTAGCTGCACATCATGCTAAATATGCAGAATAAATTAAATTGTCAAAGAAGCAACTTTCTTGTCTAATGAAAGCAACAACTCTTTAAAATTCACTAACCCTTTACAGCAACTAGTTTACGCAATTAAATTATTCGAACCATTTAGCCCAAAACAATAACTGTTAGCCGAAACCGCAAAGGACATTTAATTAACCTGCCTCAAGCAATGGTTATTCCCCAAACCTCTAACACAGGCACAGAATGAAACCCCTTAATCCCCAAAACAACATAGTGCTCACGTTCGTCATAATCCTCCCTACGTGTTGCTGTCCCCAACAGGTAGCATGCATCTTGCACCCCAAGTGCACTTACACAGGCAACCGCGAAGAGCGGCACAAGTCCCATCCTTCCTCCGTCCCTTTCGCGTCTCTTCATCTTCTATTTTTCCCCCCTCTTATCACTCGTCCAATCCACGTAACCGATACGCGCCAGCGGGCAGTTCGATCCAGCGTTACGACGATATCGCGGCGTGGCCTCGTGCTCGCGGCAATTGCCGGGAATTAATTGGACTTTATCACGTCAAACGATTCAGTTCAGCCAAATTACTTCACGGTTGTTTAGTTTCGGTTCGCGTGAACAGCCCGGGGGGGCTGAATGACCGGCACCGCATCATCGACGTTAATGCCAATGCATTCGTGCCACGGCGAACACGTTTTTCCTCTGTTCTCCGTAGCGTTCGGCAACAAGAGGGCCACCATGATCAACCCCAGGCAACATCGGGCTTTTCATCCTCGTCGTTCCGGCGATACAACATCGGAATTATTGCGTTGATTTTCCCTTCCGTGTGTCTGCCTTGCTCGACTTGCCGTTGAACGATGTCGACGAGCATGCCACTGGTGCTGTGATCAAGGGGATGCAGATGCCCGTCGAAGGGCGATAAAATATAGTGTACAGTTAAATCAGGGATCCCGTCGATAGTTGGGAGTCCGGGAATTGTCCACGCGCGATGATGGGTCTTCCATCCAGTGTCCCGTTTTTATTACCGTGTATTGGCAGCGGACGGAATGAGAAATACGTTAACTGGGGTGGTTTGTTGCGAGCATGGAGGTTCACGCGAGTGGCAATGAAATGAAATTTTGTTGTCGACGCTGATGCACAGGAATCATGGCTGCGAGGTTGTAGTTTTGTTGTGTGAAGTAATTAATTTGTAGGAATTACTTTTATCAAGTGGAATATATTAATTAAATCTCTTAGGCTGTGCAGTTGTTATGTTTTTGGTTGTGTTTCAATATTTTCACTGGGGGGTTTGTTGCAATTTCTGTGGAACGCAATGCAAAAACTTTAGTGAGGGATTAGGATTAAAGATACAAGATTTGGAAACTTGATTCTGTTCTATAAAATTCGATTCTATAAGAGAAATTAATTCGCAGAATGGAGGGAGAATTGTAAATTGGAGTGGGTATAACTCGTGGGAAGTTATTTTGAGCACGATTTATTTTCGTTCTTGCTAAATATATGGACGGACAGCATTCGAGTGGCTTGAATAATTGAATAATTGGTTCGTATCGTGTGTGTAGCGTATGATTGTGTTCATTTAAACAAACTGTTTGGTATAAGTAATTAAGCAAGGAAGATGCAATTTAAACGACGTACCGTGCTTTCGAATGAGGCAGTGAAATGATTTTCCCGATGTAATTGGTTACGATTGATATTGTTAAATTTTACTTTCTCGTTATTTTAATTCCCCCTTTATCGAAGCGCCGATGTTAATAAAGAATGGAGAAATTGTTGAATACAGTGTGCGCAGTACTCTGTATTAAATTTTTGCTATATTTTCGAAGAAAGTAACAAATATTTTGTAATATTTGGCACTGTGATAATAGAGAAACATTTTCTACAAATTTTTCTGCCAATAATCCTTAACGTCCGGGTATAATGCATAACTGAAGACGTATATAAATTCTTGTTACATATTTTGAAAATAACACAACCAGTGATTAAATATTTATCAAATATTTTCATCCATAACGAAAAATTGCAATTGCTTAATAATAATAAAATGTGTCAGTATCGATTCTATTCATTACTAATCCGTTGTCCTCAAAATTTAACTGACGTTTCCCTGATCAGTAACCAAATTCATAATTAACGAAACGTACACGAAATTCATAATTAACGAAACGTACACGAAATTCATAAACTAATTTCTTCCCGTGGATAGATCTATCATGTGCTATATATACGTTCGATGCGTCTATTACGACGCTTCAGAGATCAATACTATCCTTTCCACCAAAGTCGCTACAGATAATGGAAAATTTCGGTTACCCACATTTAGTCATTCTAAAAATGTTCAAACTTCTACGAACAGCCGCACTGGATACGTCGAGAATCCTTGTTCTCGTTGAAGTCAATAAGACCGGTTATTTTAAACCATCTCCACCAGCTTGACTGTCACCTGGCAGACGGAATTTTTTAACATAGGAAATAACGAGTTCAGATATCAAAGGCTGATAACGAAAACGATATTGATCGTGTTTCCAACGGCACTTCGCACCTTACGGGGGGGCACTCAATTAGAATCATAAAAAATTGACAATTTTTTTCTTCTATAAAACGATTGTTTAATATCTTATTAATATAATCCCAAAGTTTTATAGCGAAATTCGAGCTCTATTCGGTGCTACAGGTGATATCGAAACTTTAAACGCGTTTTCCCGAAACAGTACAGGTATTTTTCAAATTGGCGGGAAAGATAACTCAAAAACTATTTAATCGATTTCATTCAAACTTGGCACAGATGTTTATTATACTATTAACTTCTATTTGAACTAAAATCATATTGAAAATCGTTCAAGAAAGTACTTTTTTATTGCAAAATTACTACGGAAAATTTCACATATTTGGTTTTTAGCCTGCCATTTCTGTAATTGTTGAATTTCATACAATGTTTTAGTTCAAATAGAAACTACAAGTATTAACTATTAAAAAAATTAATTTCATATAAAGCGGATGAACGATGCGGTCGTTAGAGTTCCCGCCGTTTTGGAACTCACGCCGCGACCTGTCCGGAAAAATGTCCCAAAACTCGGCCATTTTGAAATTTTTTCAAGAAACGAAAATATTTTGGTGACAGTTAAATATACATATAATAACCAAGCCTCTAAGTTACAAAAAGGTTGAACAATTGGTATTCTGTAAAAAAAAACTTTAAAAATCTGCTAAATTTCATGCTTCTAATTGAGTGTCCCCCCTTAAAATTGAAAATTTCCAAACCAGCTCGCACACAGAAGAAAATGGGACAGACGTTGAGGGTACCTACAGTGCACGGAGAGCGGGTCATGCAGGAGTTTTCCTGCGAACTCAGATTCAGACGATTCATAAGCATGTTCCGCGTGTGGCACAGCGAGTCCAATAGAGGACTGTAATGGAATTCCGTTCGGCCGTGCCATTTGCGAACGTTGTTTGTCCTGCGAGGGTCATAAATGAATATCGAAAACTTGGCCGATTCGATTAAGTCCGCGGGCAACTTGTGTCGCTCTGCTTTGTACTATCTATTCGACCTATTCCTAAAGTGGAGAAATTAGACTCTTTAATCGATGCAGATTCCCTTGCGCTCGTGCAAATGCTTCGAGTTGCGTGAATGTATTTATTGTAATTGTTCGCGACTTATATTGGAATATTAATTTGATTTTTCTTTATTACAAACGACCAAAGGTAATGCGTAGAAAGTGTGTATAATTGGGTAATAAAACTAATGTTAGTTCGGTTGCATTCGCCGTATTTTCATTCATTCTGCAATTAGGTATCAAAGCAGAAAAATCCGTTCTTTTCTTGTGCTATTCGTTGCTCGCAGCTTTTATATGTTTGCCAGTCTTACTGCGTACATTTAACGTATTTTAATGTGTTCGATTTATAAATGAATATCGAGAGGATGATTGCATATTGGATGTTGAAATCATTGGAATGATAAACTCCTATTTTTACTGTATAAAAAACCAGCATCAGCGCATTACAGCAATAACATTTATTTTGTAATGCTACTTTGTGAACAGCCATATGGAAAATTGTTGGAAAGTCCTTCTGCGCGAGGAAAATGCAGCAAGTGTACATACGTGCAAACAGAGTGCGCAAGATAGATAATTAAGGAGAAATACATTCGAGGAAAGTGTGTGTATATGGAGATATCGTTACGCTAGAAAAGTACAGTTATTTTGCAATTAATTAATATCATTGCACACTCGGATCGCTTTTGTCGGTTCGTATTTCAGCGATTCAATATAATTAAATGTCAAGATAGTCGAAGTAGGATTTGAAAAAACCTTAATAAATATCCTGCAATCTTATTTTTTGCATTCATTTAAAGGTAAATCCTGGGATCGTGATGTCACACTTTCAGAACTTTAAAACAATTTCAACCAAATTGAAAGAAAAATATAACGAAAATGTAATAATAATTTATTAATTAAATGATTAATATTTGTTTGCATATCATCCCCCTCCTGGATCGTTTTGCAAATAACAATTGAATACAATTTAACGTCCGCGCTATAATATTGTATATTTCAAGTGAAAATCTCGGTTCAGAATGTTTAATACGTGTATATGGCAACATACATTCTACACGGAAGCAATCGCTCGAAAGAATCTTCCATCAAAATCGTTTCGTCTACGATTCAGCGATGCGAAATTTCTCTGATATTGCTTTCTCTCGCGTTCACGCAAGTAAAAATGACGAGAAATGGAAAATTGATGAGAAGCAGAAACACGGACACGGGGATAAGAATAGATCGCCTAGCTATTTCTACGAGGAATGACGTTAGCCGAGCAAGGAAAAAGAGAATGGTTTGCGTGTTCCGACATCCTTACCTTCGTTTTCGGATAATATCATCTATTGTAGGTCGTACTTGTTGGCCAACAGGATTCATCGAACCAAAAGAATTGGCCATTTTTTAGGAACATTCGAGAGGAACAGCTGGGCACACGAATTTTCTGAGGTTACTTTAAAACGAAGAAAATGCACGCGAACAACGAGAATTGATTCAATTATAAGCATACCGACCGCTATATAGTATGCACAACCCATTCTTATTTTCTCAGAAAAATATATCATGCTGACAGTTGGAACGTGACTGTGTGCATATTACTGCGATACTTTTTCCAGTCGATATAAAGTCCAGTAATTTATTCGACATTTCCAAAGGAGTGCATTCTCCAATTTCATTTTAAGGAGGATTAACGGTACCATTTGGGTCTGCGGTGCGATAATTTACGTCCGATAACGAGGGACGACTTGGAACCGATCGATACTGAGTAAAATGACAGTAGCGTTCTATTTACCATTTAAGATGGAAATTGGAATAATGTAACACTATAGCATACTCGGACGTTGAAATAGTTTGCAACATTAATATGTAAATAACGTGATATCTTGTTTACAAAAGTATAGATATAGCGTGTTGTAGATAACAATTGCATTGCTAATATGTTTAAAATAATTTTAATTGCTAATTTAGATGGTAGTAGGTCACGTTTGTGGATTCAGAAGCATACGACGTAAGGAATGAGGCAATAACATGGTTTATTCAATTTAGCCGAGCCACTCGCAGATAAATTCGTTTTTGTTATAATAAACTCTGTATACACCGAAGAGAAAGCATGAAACAGTTGATTGATATTGAAACAGTGCTGCAGGAAATTAAGTACGATTAAAATTATTGCGATACGAAATTACGTATTTATACATGAATTAATTTAGTCTGCAACTGGAAGATTCAATTGTGTTACTGACAGACATCAGAGATATCTACTCAAATATTTGCATACAGTAGTTTTCAAGAATATAGATAAGGAAGAAGATCCTGGAGACAGCCGGTTGTCTCGTTAAATGATTCCGAAGATATATTTTTATTTCATTTAATGCACAATGTACATTTTTCATTCTACATATTTGTAGCGTTGTTCCTTGTATACGGAAGTTTTAATTAATTTATTTGATAAATTACTTCAGTTTGCAGGCAATCACATTGAAATAACTGTTACGATATACATACTGCAATTGAATTAAATAGTCAATAAAGCAATAAAAGCAATATGTATTTTAAATAATAAAGCAATAAAAATTTTCATATTTTGCCGTATTACAACTACATAAATATTCTAGTCATTAAATGTATTCCATACACTTCTAAGTGAACCTACGAGGAAATTATCTTTGAGTTAGTTAATGTAATTAAATTTAAACAAAATACATCACATAAATACATACTTGCTGTACGCATTCCGTTTACCTGTGTATGTCCCTTTCATTTTATGATCTTCGTCTTCTCAGTGTTACTATATAAATTTGATGAAGTTAGCACTAACGGGTAACAGTAAAACAGAAAACAGTACGACCATATCCGAAAATAGAATGCACTTTATTCCTCTGACGTACCATAAAAGTTTCAGGCGGTACCGATAACAATTGTGTCACAAACGGTAAACCGGGAAGAAGATGTGACATTTTGGTGAATTCTTAGGTTGATCGTACCGCGGCGTAGCTCGACAGCCTCGCGAACGACATTTCGCGAGTGAAATGGCAAGATGACAAGCCGTTGGATAATGTAAAATGTCATTCTTGCAACTTGTTCTCCTCTTTGATGTGTTCTGTAGAAACATGTTCGCACGTTTCCCATGCAAACATAAAAATAAACTCGCTACGATACGTTGGTACTGTTTATATTTATAATTGGACGAAATTGCAGCCTGCGAAAGGAAAATCGAATGAAAATGGAATTACCTTGGCATGTAATACCTTTTAATAGAAGTAATACTTTGACTGATACGATACAGAATTATTAGAAATGGAATATTCTGCAAACATTAGAAAATAAATGATTAATGCGTTATAATTAATTACATAAATTGTATTCAATTCTTTTATGCTTTTGTCGAACTGCTTTTATTATTTAATATACTATTTAGTCATTTTCGGGCAATTGAAGTATTTACGTTTTATTAATTTAATAATTAATAATCGTCGTTTTGCAAGCTTTTGAATTGCATTTCACATGAATAAAGCCTGCGAAAAATAAAACCTGTTAGGAAAGGAGCACACTTATGTATAGTAATAAATATGTTAATTGTTAGTAGAAATTAAAATATCGAATTCCAATTTTACACAAATTTTTGGAAACAATTTAACTACTTATTGTTAGAGTATCCATTCCTATTTCCACAATGGGTTTCGTTTGAAATAATTATATGTTGAAAAAGGGGGAATTATAAGATTCTAAATAACAGTTATTTCATTCCTTCAGAATATACTTTAAAACATTCATTTTGAAGATCGATATTTAATAATTAAGAACTGCATACCGTTAAAATCGTCATGTTTCTTAAGCAATTTCGTACCAAGTGGATTTGCTTCAGGCCTAGTTAATTCACAGTTCCAATACTATTATCTATTAAAAAAATCTAATTTGTACACCATAAAACGCAATCAGTTATAAAATATTATCCCTTTGATATTTCAATTCTAAAACATAAATCGTGACAGGAATAACATAATCACCCTGTACATTAATAATAAGTCTCCCAGTTTCCCTTCTGCCTTGAGGGGAATTGAAAAGACAAAGTAAATAAACGACGCATGAAATTTGAAAAACAGGCGAGAATAAACGTGGTGGTGTGAGTTTAATGGAGTACGAAAATATTCCTAATAACCATTAACTAAATTTGCGGTATCTCTGATGAAAAGGTGCCCCTCAGAACAACACCAATGATAATCACGTTGCTTTGTGGAAATTGCACACCATTTTCATTCGTGGTCCCCTCTTTGCTCACCGCAAATTAACAGAGATGAAATTGCGCGAGTAACGGATTTTTCTGTAATTCATACTTCACTAGACGCGTGAGATGGCCAGGAGATTTCGTGAAAGTAGCGCACACGTTGAAGTAGGTGGCGGATAATTAAACGCGTTTATTTAACGTCTCGGTACTGCGCCAGCGGTCTTATTAACGAAATAGATGAATCGTAAAACTAAAGTAATCCATAGTTTGATTTTCCTATAAATGCTTTTCATTCGTTTTGTATATTTAATTTAATACGATATTAGTTTCTCTTGCTTAGGAACTCAGAGAATTTCTCACATAGTTATGAGAATAATTTCTTATTATTCCATTGTTATACATATAATCTGGTATTGTAGTGTACTGTATGTAGGAATGTATATGTCGTAGTAATCCAAGGGGGTTTGAATTTGTTTTCGAGATTCTCATTCAACATTTCCTACAGGATTTCTAATTCTGCACATTCGTCAGTGTACTGTATTAAATTGCGCATACCTTCTGTCTTAATTCCTTCATTAGCCTTATTTTTAATAGAAAATAGCTTTGAACGACAAAGTAATACGCTTCCATTATTCCAGTAAATTGTTGTAGGATAAAAATAACGTGCACAATTTATTATTCACATAATTCTCAAAAAATCGTGTTACATTTAAAAAACTATGTACATATGTATATAACTTTCAAATTACTCAAATTTTGAAGTTACACGTGCCCTTATACTATTATTAATTTTCGCGAAATAAATAAAAGAATAAATTCATATTAAACATAATATGCAGTGAATTTCAAAGACAAAACATTGGAGACTACTATCTTTCTTGAGCATCGTTACATTTTAAAAGAAAGTCAGATCACAGGGAAATGAATCCTGTTACATCGTTTGACTTTTTCCTCTGCTGCTTTTTTCTATCTTAAACGAGAAGGAAGGTAAGGGGTGTTCCAATTACATGATTCATCTTGTATAAAGGATGTTCCATTTACCGTATCTGCAGAAAATATCAACGTCGATGAAAGTATCAGTGATGTCAAGAGTATTTCAAATGAAACTTGTAGCATCTGAATGTAGTCTTCGTTGGATGAACAGAATTGTCTTCCTTTTAAGAACGATTGAAATATCTAGGACTTATCAGCTATATATAGAATAATTTCAGAGTGATAAAATAAACTACTTGCAAGAGAAAGTTGGATTATATTATAACTTACTTCATTCATTTGTATCGTTAATTGCAATGCTTGCAATTGTTATTGATGTACCAGTAATGTTCATTAATTGAATTTTCCGTTAGCTTTTTATTAATAACAGAGTAACGATTTAATGACGAAATATTAATTATCAGAGTATTGTAATGCATATTTTCTTCCATGCTGATACAAATATTTTACTTTACAAGTGTCCATGGGATAAAATATTGATTTAAAGAAAGAAATTAAATTAACGTTGTTTCAACATACGAATATTATTATACATTTTGAATTTCTCACAGTACTTTATTAAAGTACATCATATTTTCCAGTTGTTAAAAGAACTCCATTTCATTAAAATGTATTACCTTTATGTGCTCTTTGGATAGTTGGTTTTAACGAGGTTGTGATAAATTATCACTCGTAATGTTATTGGTAGATGGAGAAACAAAGATCTGTATGAAATAAAATTTCACTTGCTTTGAAATATTGAATGTCTTGGAAATGACCCATTAATTCCAAATAAATTGAATAGAGATTAATACTGGTTAACTTTTCCCATTATAGTTTGCTTTAAAAACCTTCTCGAAACTTCAACTTAAAATGATTAAATGTTCAGAAAAATTCTGTTCAAACTTGAAATGCCAAATGGCCTCAAACTTTTAGCCGGTAGTGTACATACATATGTCTTCCAGGTTTATAGATCTATGAGAAAGTAATGGCTGTTACCTTTAAACAGATACTCTATTTCAGTTGAATAAATTTGCTTCATATTATTTCTATATTGTTAGCCCCACCTTTCAAAAAGAAATAAACTATATTATTAATTCGCACGTCGTAAATTACAAAAATCCACTCTCAACACCTAAATGCCGTTTTCAAATGAAAGAAAATAATTTAACCGCTCACAATATTAGAATTGAGCACGCTTTTTCCAGACAATAATCATCCCCACGGTATTGAAAAAAAGATTCTGCATTCATTTCCAGGACACTGTATAACGTTATAACATCCAAAAAAGCTGCCGCTACAACTAAATTCCATTAACGCTCCTTATCGGTGCTTTAACTATTTCCTTTGAAACCCTCTTCGCAAATTGTTCGCCTGCAGTCACTGCCGCGTGAGTTTATGTTCAAAGGAGAGCTAGATAAGTACTGACAAACCTTTATGTGTATCCCGTCTTCGACTGGACGTTACAGTTCCCTTCTATCTTTATGACCGATCCCAGACAATCTGTTTTTATTATTTCTGGTGTAAATCTGAACGATTCGAGCGATTGATTTGTGGGAAGAGATTCGAAATGTCACAGCATAACGTAGAGTACCTACTTTACTCCCTAATAAGATTTACATACGCTGCGTTGCTTAATTTAATCGTATGTACTTACATATTTATTGTTATTGGGAATACATTTTTGACGTACTTGCGTAATTAATTAATGATTAAAGGGGAAAAAAAGGATAGTAATTATAATTTTTGATATTCCAAATTTCGATATACTATACATTTAGAGCTACCATAATATTCGTTAATTTGTCTCGTTAATAGTTTAACGGAACTTTTTCAGTGGGATATAAAATTCCGAGCACCAGTAATTTAATTGAAAGCAAAGTTGATACTTTGTTGACATTTAACAAGGTACATAGCAATTTTTCGTGTTTCTTTTTTGCAAATGCATTCGCTCTCCCATTCAGTTTTCATTTCACAATTCGATAGGTATTTAAATTAACATTGTACACCCGTTTCTGCAGTAACGTAAAAGGATGCTTCTTTAAAAGTTTTCTTTATACTTCAAATTCCTCTTGCACGCGTTTTCTTTACTTACTTGTATATTAACTGCAGTGATAAGGTTGTTCACATTTCAGTGGTATATGTATTTCAAGGAGTGGAATAAAAACTTATTTCTCGTGGCCGCTATGAAAAACATGTTTAAAGTTAAATTACTACAATTTCAGAAAACATGAAATGAGGAACAGAAATGAATACTGACTTTAAATAAGATGGACAGAAAGGATTTATAATATAATACATCGTTCTCTTCATGGCAAAACCATAAATATGCAAATTTTCATTTTTGGAGAATACAATTTTTTAATTAGAACATATTTTGTTATTAAATTTAAGTGGAAAAGTTTCTATTTCCAGAATTGTCTAATTACATTGTACATTCAATGGAGAATTTCTATAATTTATCAAATTACGTAGTGATGGCAGTGGCATCAAAGGAACAACATAATAATAAATAATAACTATAATTTCTTTCTTGAAGAGCTACTTCTGGAGCACTTGCAAAGAATGAACAAATATTTATCTATAATAATATTCCGGTTAAAATTTAATAACGTTAACCAGAATAACACCTGTTATCCATATGTATACAGAACGTTATGCCCAAAATCTTTGAAGGTATTGTTTCTCGTAAATTGTCATCTCTTTACAAGAATATCATTATTAACGCACAACATGGTTTCGTCCACGGACGCTCGACTGTAACTAATCTCCTTGAGTACTACCACTATCTGTCGTACTCAGCTGAGAGTGGCTTGCAAGTTGATGCCATATATACGGACTTTCGAAAAGCATTCGATACTGTCAATCATTCAGTGCTCATATCTAAATTACATGCACAAGGCATACGAGGTAATCTGCTTGCCTGGATCACATGCTTCGTATCCAACAGAATACAAATTATTATATTTAATGATTCATACTCTCGGCATATATCTGTCCGTTCAGGTGTACCCCAAGGGTCACACCTTGGGCCTATTCTTTTCATTTTATTTATTAATGACATTTCCGATGTTTTTCAGTTGTGTAAATTTCTATTATATCCTGATGACTTAAAAATTTTTCACACCGTTAGTAATCCCTCTGATATGCTTGAAATACAAAACGACCTAACAAGACTTCAAATATGGTGTACAAGCAGTAAGTTAATTTTTAATCTTGATAAATGTAAAGTTGTTACATTTACCCGGACCTCTAATCTAAAATTTTTTGATTATTCTCTCTGCGGCACCACTTTATGTACTTTGGACGCAATTAGCGATCTCGGTATCTTATTCTCTCATGACCTATCGTTCACACAACACTATAAAATCATCACCTCCCGAGCATTAAGAACTTTAGGTCTGATTCATAGAACTGCGAAATTTGTTAAGGATACTGGAACCCTCAGGCTATTGTACTGTAGCATTGTCAGACCAATCGTAGAATATGGATCATTAGTCTGGTCCCCCTACTACGATTCACATATTCGGACCTTAGAAAGTTCTCAACACAAATTCCTACGATTAGCCGCAAAACATATGGGATGCCCCATTCCCAAATTCTCGCACAATTATGACCACATCTTATACACACTGAATCTACCTACCTTAGAGAATAGCAGAAAGATAGCGGATATAATTTTTGTTAACAAAGCGCTAAACGGTATGATAAACTGTCCGGATGCGATTAACAAATTCAAATTCAATGTTCCATCCAGAAACTTACGGCATTTTGAATTATTTCATATCGAACACCATCGTACATTGTATGGGTACTTTAATCCTTACAATAGAATGTTTATTAATGCCAACACCGCTCACAGATCATGCAACATATTTAACCGCTCATCGTCTTCACTTAAGATATCTTTGCGAAATGTTAGGCTATAACCGATTTTTACCTGTCTTTAGATATTTTAATTACTTGTTCTAATACTCCGTTTTCTACATATAGAGTATATATGTAACTACTCTCTCACTAATGGGTTAATAGCCGTAAATAAATAAATAAATAAATAAATATTCAAAAACACACTAAATTAAAAAGACCCCATGTGTATTAATTATAAAAATGAAAAGTATGTCCTGACTACTGTGCATTCATTATATGATTCTAAACATTTTCTAACAAGAATTTTCAAACTGTATATTTCACCTCACCCTCAAAATGCAGTATCCAATCAAATATTTTTCTATTTACAAAAACCTTGTGTCAATACCTTTCGCAAAACAGTCGAAAGGCCATTTCTTGCAATTAAAGCATCATGACGTACACGTAGAGCCGAACAAGATGTGCTATTACAATAAACATGCCAGTCATCGTATCAGGCTACAATTACCGTCAACGTCAACCCACCAACAAAGTATGGACGCGTACAATGCAGGCTTGATTATAGCTCCAGAAAATACATCATCAGAGAAGCTTAGTGACTAATGTTTCAAGGTACTCGATCCACGTCAACGTCGAACACGTAGATCGAAATCGTTCCACGCCAAATGGGAACACTATGAACGATATAACGTTATTGTACAGCGAAATTGCAACGAATATCGGTGATGGTAAAAAAAGAATTCGATTTGGAAGAAACCTGGTAAACCTTCTATTCCTGATGCATCGATAAATCAATTTTTAATCATCTATTGAAAACGAAATATGGGTAATAAATAGTGAAATCGAAGGTATTAATAGATAGTGAAATTTATTGCACTGTGCAAAAGTTCTAATTGAATTGAAATAATCAATCTTTTCGTGTAAGGACTCTGAGAGTATAAGATTGTAGAGTTCTCTTGAATTATCGCGATTCTTGGGTATCATTTTAGCAAGTATCATGACAGGGAGATAACCCTTACATAGAGGTATAATATTTAGGTTACATAATCCCTGAATTCGCGCGCTGAAGTGTTGTAATATCCCTCTTATGTTACATCGAGGGGGCTCGTCAAGTAAATTCCCTTAGTTAGAAATTCCGTTAATTAATTTGACCAAAACTTCGAAAAATATAAGCAATGTATGTACTTAGATTTGTACGTTCAGTAGTGAAAACTAGTATATAATACTAGTGGATAATACCAAGATCAAGCACATTTTGTCCCTGACTTCTACCTAATTTTCTATGTCAATCATTTATCTAATATTATTCGAGAATAGTCGAACACAGTATTCCAAAAATTGCAAATTAATCAAACTTAAAATCTCCCAAAGAAAAACACGTCGCCTCCAACAATCTTCAATGTCTTATTCCAGTCTCAAGAATGTCCTCTTAAATTCACTAGCACGTGTTACAGAACCTATACGTCCACCTTCTTCCACGCATCTTCGAATCATTAATCAACCACTATACCCACTACACCACCAAGATTCCCTAACCCAATCATAGTCGCGATAATTCATATGTGAACGCAGCACGATCGCCACACACGCCCAGCAAACAATTGAAACAATTGCGGATCGTGAAACGCCAAACCCGTTGGACAGGACTATCGGGCTTGTACAAGCAGTCGATGAATTACGACGTGAAATTTCGTTAAGAATAAAACGCCGGGGCTGAGTTCTCTGTCTGGGGGTAGGCAATGGACCGGAAGGGGTGAGCAGGGCGACGTGGAAGGGTAGACAAGTAGAAAGAGAAAGAAGGTCGCACGGCAGGGAGAACACCTTGACGTTCGACGATTCAATCAACGCGGCACATTGTCGACGTCAGACAGGGGAGGAAAATGTCAGCCGTCGTGGCGGCGGATATTCCTGGGGTCGGGATATGAAAAATGATGTCTGACGGCGGCGTGAGTAACGTCGTATAGCGTCAAGGTACACCCTAGGAGAATGCTTTTTACGGGTTGTCCTGGTCGGTTAAGGGGAAGGGGTGGGGGGGGGGGTTGCTTGACAGATATCTCGCTTGCTATCCGTCGGGCGTGTTGAGACGTCCGCGATCCCGTGCAAAGCAGGTATAAGCAACTCTGTATTAGCCGGGTGTCACCGGCCGGGACAGCATCGTACACCGTCAGAATTGATCCCTTTACCTCCCTTTTCTTTTTTCTTTCCCCTCTTTTTTTTTGATTCGCACGCCTCCGGAGAATTCCGACCCCGAAGTCGGAACTCGAGTGATCATTTCTTGATGAGGATCGACCTGATCTGGAATTGGCGAAGTAATGTAGGGTTGCGTGGAAAGTTGTTGCACTTTCTACGAGAAGCTGTCGCGATGCTGTGTTCGGAAGAATTAATGAAAAGAAATTCTTTATTGAAGAAACAAATCGTTGTGTTAATGATGGAGTATTCGCTGTGATGCGGATAGAAATTGTTGCGAGTAAACCGAGTATCTAGGGAGAAATTGGCAAGGTCATGTTTGGGGTAAAGGGTTCGTTCTTCATTGGAATGACGCTTGACCGCGTGTAGGTTTCATTAGTCAGATGAAAAGAGAAGAATGAAGTTTTGGAATAATATCTTATTGTTCTGAATGTCCGTCCGAATTAATTGTCATTAAATTGTCGATTAATGAGATTGTTAAACAATTATCCGCATGGAAATTAAAGTTTTGATGTCGTGGTGAATCTTTGAAGTCGAAGGAATTCAATTTAATAATTTAATTAGAAGTTTTTTAAACAATGCAGGAGAGTAATAGAGACTAATGGGGATTATATAGTTGATTAAAGAGTCCGCGAAAAGAATATTGTAATATTTAGACAGTAAAAAGAAAAAATGTAAAAACCTCCCATTTATTGTAATATGGCTCATTCATTGTTGAATGTTGAATGGCTGTGTTAACAATTGATTAATTCGGAATTAATATCATAGTCTTTAGATATGTTTTTAAATTTGCAACTTAAGATTATTATCAGTTAAAATATTTCCGTATACCTTGAAGTGTCTAGTCCTACGGAATTGTTTGCCAGAACTGTATGTATGTAAATATTGAATATTTCTTTCTTGAATTAAAGTTTATTGTTCATCCTTTCCGAAGTGCACATAAAGTTTTATCGCTTATCTGAACCGCCACGTCGGCTAATTAATTTAGACGGTGTGGATTCTATCATACCATATTTCCCACTCAGGTAACATGAAAGCTGATCACCGTAGAGTAATAAATTTCGTAAGGTGTGCCGTTTGATTTTCTGATACTTCATGGTATTGAATTTTGTTACACCGTCCTGTGCAACCTTACACCAAATAGTCAATCAATTTATCAATATGAAAACATTAATCAAAAGTGATTCACGGTTTTCTTCTCAAATCGTAGTGAAATCGATATTTATATCCAAATATTCGATACAACAGGTTCCATAGATTTCGTTATTTCTTCGTTGCAATTAACGGGGCTTTCATTATTCGGATGTAATTAGAATGTAATTCTGACAAACTTGTAAATTTACATCTCAGTAACTAATTTAACTGACGGCTATATAATTAAACGAAGTTCCGTTCGTAACTATGAAACTTCTAACTACAAGTAGTACGAGTAAATGATAAATCCTCCATGGATCATACGGACGAAACATTAACTACCATTTATCATGGAAACTTAAATTTATGAAATTCTCCACTTAATTCTGACATTGTTTTGGTATAAACAGAAGTTCCTTATAAAGAAGGATAATTTATTTAAAAAATCGTTGGATTTTACAATACCAAGGCCAGCCGAAAATATTTTATAGAATTTATAAGCTGTACCATATTTAGGAACAGATGTATTAGCAATATTACCGAAACTAAAAAAGTACCTGCGGCATACACAGCGCCACGATATCCGCAAGAATACAGTAGACGAGTACACGGAAAAAGACGAATCTAATTATGATAATTCCGGCAAGAATTGCCGTTTACCCTTAACCAAATCATTAGCCCGAAATTACGAAAGCATCCCTGCTTGCACGTTTATTGTGGCACGCATCCACGGAAGGATTATCTGTACGTGACATTCGTTACGATGATTACCTTTGTAATTAGCCGAGCCGTGGGCTCACGAGCGATTACAATTAACAGTGTATTCCTTGTTTAGGTAAAAGCGGTTCATTGGTTGTCGTTCGGATCATCGACCTGATACCGTGTTCCGATCGTGGCAGGAATGTTTGTCGGTCGATGTAAAACGTTCGAGCGTTGTTGGTAGGACGAAGGGGTGCCGCCAAAGGGGAAGGGGGAAAAAGCGTTCGACAGGGACAGACGCACCGCGGACGATAATTATGCGGATTGCTCCACCGAGGCTAATTATCCCCCTGTACTTGCAGCATCGAATCCACCCTTCTCGTCTGTCCCACTTCTCCGCTGTTTCGTCCCCTGTCTCTGGCAAACTTTGACGTTGCAGACAGATGCTTATCTCCGTGTCCTCTGATAACCCATCGTATTAGCCTGTAACCTGACCGTGGGCCCGGCCACGGGGATGGAATTTGCCTCTAGGAAATTCACGCCCTAGCTGGGAACAACGACGGCGCCGGGGCCTCTGCGGGTAGCTTCATTGTTCACTTCATTATTTTACCGAGGACAGCGGCGAATTTTCATTCTCTCTGTTGCGCTGGGAAATTTTGAAATGGGACACGGACATTTCCGTGCTTTACTGTCGGATGTGGATGAAGCGCGGAGATACGTGTATATCGGGGGATGGCGCATGAGAAATGATACAAAGAACTCGAGATGAGTATAGATTTCCAAGGTATTTTGTTCTTGGGCTTGTGGGTCGGCAGGTTTTTAGTATATCTAATCGGAAATTTAGATGTACTATAAGATATTCAACTTGTAATACAATTTTCGCAAATCCATTTTCTAATTTCTAATGCTACATTGTTAAACATTCGAACGCTTACACTATTTTGAATACATACTGCGAGAGATATAACAGCAAAAACGAAATGGACGCGTAACCGTACACTGTATAGTACCTTTGAAATTTCTAGCCCATTTACAGCAATCTAATTAGCGCTGCAGGTAACCGTAATTCCAATTACTCCGACCGTAACTTCAAATCCTACGTTATATCCCTTATGTGTAACGCGGCATAGAATACCATTTTCACGGCGAAAGATATCCGAAGCTTACATCTGTACGTCATGCCCAGCTCACATACCGTTCATTGTTCAAACATTCTATGGTATTGTCGACGTTTTTCCTATCCTGTCGTTCACGGTTCGAGGGTTGCTTGCACGTGTCTCGCGGAAAAATGAAATACTGCTATAATTCACGAAGCAGTGGGGATAAACATCGTCGACGTGTTCATCCATCGTTTTATATTTCGACGTCCGGCCAATCTCGACGCGGAGATATCAGCTTTACGTTTTCAATACGGATAGAGATAGAGCCGCTCGAAAAGTGAATGATGCGCGTGGAGATGTTACGCTCGTAAACGTTCTATGGGTACGATTACCAGTATGTATATACGATGCTCCGTATCGAAACCTTGCCGTTACTGTATTCAGAATTTTCCAATATTTACACGTTAGAATATGCAACGCTCCCCAACGGCACGGCGCGCCGCGAGGAATCATTTGAATAGCCCAATATTACTGTTTCGTTGTTGGCTACACGCCGTCGTGTTCGATGATTCTTTCGCTGCATCGGAATTTTCAACGGTGACAATCCTTTGGCGTCCTCGCCGTTTCCGCCCGTTTATTCGTAAACGAATAGATACGCGCCGTTTCCGCTCGAGTTTACCAAGTTTCTAACGTGGCAGAGGAATCGCAGTGAATATGGTCCACGAGAATGGCCATGAGAATGTATTTCAGTAGGTCAGAGAACGTATTGTTGTATTCGCTTATGATACTTTTATTTGTGTAATATTCTAATTAATGAAATGATTGAGAAGAATATGCAAAGTACCTTTAAAAGTAATGAAAGTATGGTCTTTCATTTCATTAGTTTGATCGTAATTATGTGCATTGGTAATTGTGTAATAAATTTATAATGTTTTGTGCGTATGCCGCTGATATCAGTTTACAACATTATTTAGGTGTCGATTACAGAAAAATTTTAGCTTTTGCTACACTTATAAATTTACCTAACTATTCACTCTTTCAAACAACGTTTGTTAATCATTTTACTTTTGTGACTTTAAAATTTGGCACACGCTAAAGGATTTTTTTACTGGCTTGAATTCTAGCGTTTGACGTGAATTTTAATTCTTTCTTTACGCTTTCATTCTTTCTGCTTTGTGCTTAGGTTCGTTGTTATATTGCAAATGACATGTTTCACTGATACACAGCTATACCAAAATTGATTGTAAATTGCTGTGAAAGTCATTGATGTTACCCTTATTACGAATGCAATGCTCCATATAATATTGTCCGGTAGAAACTTTAAAACCATATCGTACTCTTCAGTGTATAGGGCATACCACTTAAAAGAAGTAATCTAAATATTTGTTTCAGTTTTAACGTTGCAAAGACAAAAGATATCTCGATATAAAAAATATTATTTAATTCTTCTTTGAGTCTATTAGAGATGCATGTAAAATATATTCTCTGTCACTAAAAATAAGAACACACTTGAATGATCTTCCTGTAGGACACCTTGTATTTCTATGTTGGTCAAACATTCCTTTGATGTATTAAAACCTTGTATTAGGACGTCCGTATAATTTAAATAAGAAATTCAAAGAGTTCCTTTTCCTATTTAAATAACAGTTTCCCGGCATACTTGATGTAAATATTTCTTTTCATAAATCAAAATAATTGAGACCTTTCAAAGGGGTCAACATTTTAATTAATTCGCAGCACCGTTTATACGGTCATGTAGTATACAATATTGCTTGAGACTCTTCTCGTTTACGTGACTGATGAAATTAAGATATTTATGGGTGAATAATTATTGTCCATTTTCTTTTCAACGCTAATTGTTCGAGTGGTAATAATAGACGCACACGGTTTATGCCTGCGTAAAATGAGGCGATTCGGAAAATTGAATTACTTCGAGACACGTTCAAGCAGCTGGAAAACGATATTACAATGGTATAGTAAATGCAATTGTTGGATATGTAGATACTACTGAGAGCGTGTTTTCTGTTAACATCAAGTTCCTGTATAGCTTTGTTCAGAATGCATTAATAGGTCGTGATTATAACAAGAAATGTTTTTACAAATCGATGAATTGTACGCACATGTAGAATTACATAAGTGAATTCCAATTATTCACTAAATCAATACAAAGGTAATGTAAAGTGGTTAATTCTAAAAGCTACGAATATTCTACTTCGCACAAATATCTTGTTTGTAAATATCTGAATTTTCTTTAATATACTCTGCAAGCTATTTATATTTTAATGAGATTTATGAAGTTACTTTCTGAAGTTTAATATATCCAGGACCATTTAACTTTTCCAAAACGTATTTATAAATATTCTATTCGCGTCATATACTTATATAGGTGTATGCATTTCACACATAATCATAACTGACGCGATTTAAAATTTAATCATACTTTTAATTAATAACATTCATAACCCAATCACAATATAATCCACTCGTATCGCGTTAAACACAGCGCGACATTATATCTCGTCGATAACGCAAAGTTAGTACTTTCAACCACACATTCGACTTTATCGTTTGATGAAACAAATCATCGCGATTGTATCATTGAAGTTGCGAGTCGAAAATTGCGAAGCGTTTTTGAAAGTCGCTTTTTCTCTGAAACATCGAACGCTTCATTAAATTTCCCTTTAAAAACTTTGCACTTTGATCTTAATATTGTCGATACTGTTTAGTAGACTTTTTAATAGAAATTCCTTGAATTTCATTCCTTCTATTCTGTCAGCGAAATTGTTTGTCTGAGTAAGAACGGTTGGACAACAAAATACTTTCCACTAATATTATATTCTGCATGATAACGACATCGAAATTAATAATTTAATTAGGATATTGCCAATCACTATTTTAGCCTCAATAACTTTATACTTACCATTATACATTAACAGAGCTTTATTTTAAATTGATTAAATTAAACTTCGAAGAGGATTACAGAGTTTAATTCAACATTGTCACTTGTTAGAAAATTTAATATTTAGCAGTACCAAACTTTTGGCTGTATGTTAAATCAGTCGTTGTCGAACTACCTTGCATAATATAAATTACCTTCGATTAGGAGACCATCTATACAAATTAAATCCAATGAAGTTTGACCTACTTCAGATTAGTGTCACAGTAAGTCAACCCTCTGCGCCAAAATTTATTCTAATACTTGAAAAGAATTTAATACAGTTTATTACAAACAAAGTGACTGAAATCCCAATCGCCGATGGGGTACAAAAAATTGATTGCGTAGAATGATACAACTGTAAAATATAACACTTTGCCAATTACTAAAATCTTAGACAGAAGACACACCAAATATAAATGCTGAGTATGTCACTTACTTTATAGATACAAGACGGTACAAAGGGTTGAATGATTCAACCCTGGTTTTCGCCGGTCGCGCTTCATTCTTACACGCCGTATCCATAATTTTTTTTACCGCAAACTTGAATATCGAGTTGAATAGTATAGACACGGGAGGACCATTCTTATCGAAACATCGACAGCTGCGCGATCAGTTTCGATCGCTCGAAACTCGTAGCCGGCGCCCGTTCTCCCGTTGATTATCGACGAACTCGATTATTGTGCACGCGAGCGAAGAAAGATAGTAGGATGTATCGAACAAGAGAGGATGAACGATCATTGCGCGGTTACCAAGAGCTATTCTTCCGCAGAGAACTTTCTCTAGTCATTTTTCAAGCCGGTGGAGTCCAGCGGAAGAGTCGAAGTATCCAGCTAAATTAGGGATCTGTATCATCAGTATCTCGCCGTGGCGAAATACAACTGGAGAACGAAAATAAAATGCAGAAAAAGAAGACGGCTGCTGCAATTAGAATTGGTGGAACTGGTATGGCACAGGTGTGATTGAGGATTCGGGCTTTTATCTCGTGGTAATCTGACGTTTAATAATACGAACGATGTTCACTTCATCTGTGAAAGAAGGAAAGGGAGAAAAGATTGCTTTTTAATTTTGTTATTTCATGAGAATTTATTTAGGGCTGCTTATTTTGTAGACACCTTTATTATTCCAAATGGTTGCACCA
This sequence comes from Nomada ferruginata, assembly GCA_963583965.1. NCBI lineage: Eukaryota > Metazoa > Arthropoda > Insecta > Hymenoptera > Apidae > Nomada > Nomada ferruginata. Next base: position 7,895,480 of record OY757223.1, read on the forward strand.
TTGTGGTTATGATTTTTTTATTTGCCGAATACATTCGTTCAAATGTACAATGATTCATAGATATATTTAAATGCCTTTTTTAATTTGAGAAGAATAATTGTAAAGTATTGTTAGAATATCAATGATATTTTTCCTTCTTGATATTTCTATTTTGATTAAAACTCCCAATTTAGCTGCTTAAACAATTTAATGAGTTGTTATAATAAGCAATGTTGGCAAATTAATTTATTACTTTATTATGATAATTTCCTACTCTCTCGTTATATTATAAACTATTTGGCTTGGGTAAAAACATTTTATGTTTTTCAGCACTTACTTCGAATTTCATTGAACCACATATATGTTCAAAATATTTCTTGGTTGTACATTTTATTTTGCATGGGAAAGAGGAACCATCACTTTATTTAAAAACCGCACTGACTACCGAATTTTTGCAGCTTTAAAATAATAAAAATAACTGTACTCTGACTATGCTGATTGTGAGTCACAGCACATAGGTACTATTATAAAAAGGGTCAGCGTTTAATTGAATTAAAAGCATAGCAAATGGTTGCGACTATCCAATCTTTCTCTACAATTAATACTTAATATTTCCTCTAAACCAATTACCTGGATTTTTAACATAAAAAGAGCAACGAATTTAAACTACATCCCCAACATTTCTGCGTATTTCACCAAACGTCCAAAAGAAATTCGAAAGTTTCCTCCAACGTCCGATTAATCTAACAAGTTACCATCCAACACTACCAACTATACCAACCCCCACCACCCCTTCATCCCTGCAGCACCAGCAAAAATTCTTCCAACTACAATTCCATTATATCCTCAAATATACCGAGGCCATTACCTAACGCTTAACGCAATCATTAAACCGCGGTCTCGCTACACAATCTGTTGTAACCGCGGGCGACACTTTTCATCTGCTAAACAATAGACCCCCGCAAACCACGTTCAGCTAACACGGAAGCTGCGCGAACAATTTGCAACTTCCCACCGCTTTGACATTTTCCTCGCTTCTTTTCTGGGTTGCGAGCCTTCCCTTTCGGCCGTCCGTTGTCTTTGCAACGTCTTTCCCAACCCGCCTCGCTGCCCCCTTCTCCCGTTCTATTAAAGAAGCCCGCGGTACCTTCGGTGGCGTTTCTTCTCTCGCCCAGCGCCTGTGCATCGCGAGACAACATCCAACGGACGTGTGCGAGGTGCACACCCCGTCACACACCCACTGTGCACACGCGTGCACGTCGGGTACACGGGACGCTGGCCAAGTGGATGGCACGGGATGAAGTGGATGCCTGTGTTTTCCGGGGAAAGAAATCAAGCGAGAAACACGGGGCTGGAATAACGGGGCGGTGGCGCGGCGAGAAGAAATACACGCTCTGAAACGGCGTCGAGTGTATTACGAGTTTGGCGCGGAAGTTTTTCCTTTTTATGTAACGAGCACAGTTGGTAACGTCGACCACATTGTCGCAGCACTTGGACAATGAGTCGCTGTGAGAGACAGTGCAATAACGCGAGGGGTAGGACAGAGCCGTGAGACTTTGAGCAGAGGGAACGGAGACGTTTGGGGGGGCGGGGCGGGTGGACGGTTGAAGGAAATGTTCCAGAAGGAATAACGGGAAGAGGAAAGTGGAAAGAGAGGGGGGGTGAAAAAAAGAAGAAAGGAAGAAGCGTAGGACTGGTAACAACAGGCACGTTTTGTAAATATAGCCCGCGCGCGGATTTGTTCCGGGGAAAATCTCTTCTTCTTTCGTCCCCTCTCCGTGTGTTACGCTTCGGAGGCGCGAGACGCGGCATACTTTTAACGAAATGTCTTGATCGCGGCGTGATAGACAATGCGCGCCGCTTTTGCGAGTGCTTGTGGCCAAAGTAATACGAGCCGGCTTTGGTACGGGCGAAAGTGGCGGGGATTGAATAAAACAACAGCGGGGGAGAAGGATGTCGGTCCATATTTTTTGTGCAATGCATACACGCCGGTTCGCGTTTAACGGCGAGGCCACGTTGGGAACGCGTGCACAGCGGCATGTAGGTCAGGCAAATTGTTATTTCTTTTGATTCAGTCTACAATCGCGGGCTGCTGGGGCCGCTTTTCTCCCGGTTTTTCTTCTCCAGCTACCCCGCAGACGTCCCGAAGCGGGATCGCTGGCTGAATGGTCTTCGAACGAGGAGAACAACGTGCATATTCCGACGAGGATCCGCGTGGTCCGATTGAATGCCGTTTACTGATTTCACTGTGGAACAGGTTGCTCGTTTCAGTTGTTTGTCAAGCCATTCGTTCTGAACCGATTATGCATTTCGGCTGCTCGGTGCGAATTACAAGTTAAGCTTGGCGGAAACCAGTTGGATTTGTTAATTGTTGTTACGATTACTCGATGCGGAACGTTAACGCACGGAAACAGGAAGAAACACGTCGGCTGTCAAAATTTCGAATACCAATGCGAACTATAATCAAAATTTTCGGTAATAAGGGAACATCCCGAACTGTCCGCCTTCGATTTTGATGAAACTTGCTTGATATATTAGGCAGGTGAAAGAAGGGGGCACGTATTTTTTTATAGCAACCCAATCGCAAGTTTAGAGGGTGAAATTACCCTTTGAAAAAAATTGTGAATGTTCTTTTTCGTGAAATATCTCAAGAACGCTGAGAGATATTAAAGAAAAGTATAAACAAAACTTGCGTCGCTCTATTGCGTTTACAAAAACTGCGTAAACAAATTTGTCGAAAAATCCATGATTCTTTTTATTTTTTTTTCCATGGATTTAAAAAAAATTTTACGTAGTTTTGTAAAGTCAATATAGCGATGCAAGTTTTGTTTATACCTTTTTTACTATCTCTCGGCGTTCTTGAGATATTTCACGAAAAAGAACTTTCTTAATTTTTTTCAAGGGGTGACTTCATCCCCTAAACTTGTGTTGAGCCGCTATAAAAAAATACTTGTCCCTAATTTTCACCTACTTAATATATACACCAAGTTTCATCAAAATCGGACACAGACAGTTCGGGATGTTTCCTTGTAAGTTGGATAGTTATTATGATTGCTTTAAACGAATCTTTATAGCATCCCAATTGTGATATTTTGTTGTTATCACTTGAAAAATATGAATTCTCTGGTCAAAAGAATAATTTTGGTACTACACATCTGTTGATTTCTGCACTGTTCAGTTTGCAATACACCTCACTCTCACGCAAATCAACATTTAGCAGTCGAGTTAGAAGTAAAGCTTTATATCGAACTAGGATTCATTTCAAATTTTCAGACGGCGCATAATATTAATATTGTAATATGAAATTGAGCATAACATTGCAAAGCAATATTATTATTTCTTTGTGTTATTACTTGTAGAAATTGATTTGAGCCCTGTTAGAGCTTTACACAACCAATAATTATCTAACTTAATTATAGCATGGCAAAATTGATTTGCCATTTTATTTGTTTCCATATGGTACCCTATCCTCGCGTCTCGTTTCTGTTCATTTTGTACGTTTCACACCGTTTCACACAATATCACGCCGATTGAAATTCTTCGAAGTTAGCTGCAGAAAATTAAATTACAATGACGCCGATGAATAACAAGTTTAGTTTTGCTGAAGTTCCACACGAAGGGCGTCTCAAGTTAAATTACTTCATCGAGAACTCGCTTCTGTGTATGACGGTGAATGCGTTCAACGGTAGTCCTTAACATGGTCCAATGCTTTTCAATACAATGGCGATAACGGACGTATGAAAATGCTCGTCTCTTTTGTTCTGCAGGTAGCGTGGTTGCGTGTAGACACACAGACGATTCTCACGATCGCCACGCATGTTATCACGAAGAATCATCGGATCGCCGTGACACATGGCGGCCATCGCACGTGGTCCCTTCATATCAGGGACACCAGGGAAACGGACAGAGGATGGTACATGTGCCAAGTCAACACCGATCCAATGTCCAGCATTACAGGATTCCTTGATGTAGTCGGTAATTACTTGATAATGTTACGTATTTGTTTCTCGTAATCGGAGCACGGCTGTTTATGCGAGAATAATATGTTAAAATATGAAAGATACGACCGAAATGTCAGTCACTCGGGACCCAAATTGATTAATTTCCGTGTTTATAATTTTCAGAGTTTTAATGCCATAGTATGTAATTGGTGTTTACTTTTAACAAAATAAATTACCTTCATATAACTCTATTATATCAGAATGATATGAGTAAAATTTGGTAACGCTGCCGAATAATGAATAATATATTTTCGAGGGACACTATGATTACATCCACTTCCACAGAATTTCTTTATTTCTAATCAATGATAATAGTTTTACATAATTAATAATGCGTTTTAATGCATTTGAAATTTTCTCTACATTTCGCAGGTGGGGTTAGTCACTGAGGCTCCTAATCTGCGATTTGCAACAGTAGTCTAGAGTAATATTTGCCTAAATGTCCGTTTTCATTTTGGGCTTGTTTTCCTTCGTTGTTGGTCTTTTCACATAAAAATTTCGCATCCTGAGTGGAAACATGGAGAAGCAGGATTCTGTTTTTAGACTTTCAGCACATAATATGAGAACAGTTTTTGAGGATGGTGAATCGAAAGATAGAAGAGTGCAAAAATGTCAAGCGCGAAGTTAAACTTAAATGGGAAGATTTAGATCTACCTTGTCGCCCGTATTCCATTGATCTATTACCAATTGATCCCCACATCCTTCGCTCTCTGGACAAGTTCCTTAAAGAAAAATGCCTCCGTGGACATGAATACATCGAAAACGCTTTCCAGCAGTTTCCGAATTTGACGAACCCAAATATTCGTGCACGAGGAATATATAAACTGACTCGTATCACGTTGGTAAAAGTGTGGTGGACATAGTAACAAATATGTTGGATTTTTTACAGAGTTGCATTATTTTAAAAAGAATTTTTCATCGAAATGGAAACTTTCAGGATGGTCTAACATGCATTATTTTCAATAATATAATTATAATTCAAGTTTCTATATTGTCATGGCTGTCGAAAGTGCCACGAGTTGGCGAAAATGCTGCAACTTTTCATTCACAATGCATCCCTGTAAAATGTCAAGATGCTGAGCAATCGATTTTTTGAAAGTGCCAAACTTTGTACGTCTTCCTTCACTTTGTACCCTAGTTCGGGGGGTTGGGTGGCTTTCTACATAGGGTAACCTTGAAACAGCTAACGCATCATTCCTGCAAAAGTAACTTGAACGTCACTGTCCTCCCTAAAGTAACTGATTGTACATGTTAAATGAATAAAAACGTTTCAAAAATATGGTAGCAAAAAGGAGTACTTATCAGCTGGGTGTCTTGTGACGTCGTTGACTGCAATTTTTCACAGCAGTAACACAAGCAGTTCCTTGCAATGAAATTTAAAATCCAAGAAAATTGTGGAACGATACATATTGATACAAAGTGGATAGTGTTCTGTCAAATACATATACGTCAATAGATTTATGAATTGTTGTTGGATTGCATTGACACGTAACATAAAAAGTGTTGGTCATTTTGAGTATCTCATATAATCTTTCACTGTAAGGAATGCTAACATGCAATGACGTATTTCCAATTAGATATAACCCACTAAAATTTGCCGAGTCACACAGAAAAAGATATTGCACCTTTCGAACCGATAGATGAAAAACCATTGTCCTCATTTTTAAATATTGGTATAATTTTGAAAATCCACCCCAAGCGAAGCATTTGACGATGATCGAAATAAATTAAGAGCAGTATGAGCTATATCTGGGTGAACATGGTGGGTGTGGAAACAACTCCAGACTCGAGATTCATTATTGTACTCTGGCTATACTAGGTATGACAGATCGTGCATTATCTTGCAACAAGACGACTGAGTAACGACCCTTGCCGTATAACTTTTTCTCTTCTGAAAACCACAAGTTGAACAATTTTCATTGATCCCCACACCTTTCCACAATAATAGTGTCATTTAATTTTAGAAATACATAAAATTTCGCACTCCTCTAACTCTTATTACATTTAGATTTTTTGGTCCCTCAGAAAAAAGAAAGATTGCTTATGCATCGGTTCAATAATCCTTTCGCTGCCCATAATTACAATATAGTAATATAGACAGTCCAAATTTCCTGAACATGAGTTTCGTAGTTCAAAAACGTCTTTATTGTTAAAACTTTCAGTTGATGAATCAATTAAGTCACTATTTTCATACGCAAGCAATAGATGACGGTACTAACATTGTCATTTTGTTCCAAGCAATTTGGAAATACCTTATTTACCACGGTTTGAATGCAAATGGACTTACACTGATTGGCTTCTGAACCCTCCATCTATACTAATATTCGAGGGCATCAAGAAACTCGACCCAGTGTTCAACTCAACCGTGAAGGAATTGTTGACTGGTCAGACGTGCCGTTGCAATAAATATTTACACGCCAATTGTGCGTTTGCGTGTGTCGGTGAATTTGCATTGCGCGTGTTCCGAAACTTTTCCACCCCTCGGTGGCCATGGTTTCCTTGCGAAACTCGCACTAAGCACCAGGCGGATTCAGCGTTTTCCATGTGTAAGTACGTAACTCACGCTTGTCCCGCGGAACACGTCCTTTGGCTGGCATGGGCATCCTTCTTCCGCGGCCATGCATCAACTTATCCTTCCTAGGAACTTTCTTGGCACTTGGTACCAGCGTTCCTGTTACCGCCAACTTGTCAAACTTCACCAACTACGGTCGCCTTAGCACCCAGCGTAGTGTTGCTGCGGGTCCGTGATTGTCACCCCGAGACACCGATATTTAATCCTTGATTATTTCGCCCGCAGTTTGCCCTGCGAGTATCGTTATCAGGCCAGCTATATTTAGATACGACGTCAGGGCGTTGGTTAAGGATTCACAGAATGATGAATGCTAGCCAGACGTTTCGAAGCAGGAGCATTTTAAGTCAAGTGGTTTATTAGAGTACATAGTTCCATTTTCGAGTGCTGCTAATAAAGGGGTGAAACCATTATGTCTGACTTCTCCGTTGTCACGTTATATTTGAATGGTGTCTCTTGCAGCTTGATGTGAAGTTGTATTTGTGAGAGTTGAATTTGTAAGGATTTTAACTAATAAGGATTTTAACGAAATTGCAGCTCTGTAGATTTTTATTTCTAATATTTAAGGTGATTTGGAATTTAAATTTGGTGCCAATTATTTATTGTATGATATTTAAATCATTATAACCAATTTCAACATTTCCATTTAAAAACAACGAAGAATTGAGACTTAAAATTCTTATATTTACAACATACAAACCCTAACAATTTACACCACTAGATTACTGTTGAAAAAAATACCGGCATAGAATAGCTAACATTCGCTTCAAACGGTATTAATCAGCACAGGCGAGCAATGAACGTCAAATCCAGAAAATCGCAAAGCTCTGATACCCCAGCCATACCGCTGTCTGTGAAACAAACTGCCATAGACCCACACACTAAAATAGACCATTTCTTGCAAACGTTCCCGAGATTAAGGCAGAAACGCCAAAGGAGAGCAGCCAGCCCCGCCAAGGACCGTTTACCGCGCAACGTGTATCCAAAACAGTGTAATCAAGGGCTTAGTATTTAAAAGAGTCCGTCCGCCTAAGATAGAGACACCCGGGGCGCAGTCACGTTGCAAAGCCGTTCCTAGATTGATGTCAGACCTGCGTCGGCGGGATGCAAATGTATGTAAAGTGCACACCGCGTACCAAAACCTCCGTGGTCGATTGTACTCTTGGTAGGCTATTAAACACCTTCCTGGCAACTCGTGCCCCTCGTCGTAATAACTGGTTGACCCCACCGGCCTCCAAGAAGCCCATTTACCACTCGCTGAGCACGACAGAACGCGTGCCAGAGGCGTATGGCTTAACCTATCCGCAACCCCTCGTTAAATTTCTTCTTTATCGTTTGCGACGATCGGCCCATCACCCTTTTTCCGCGGGGCGCAAGAACGGGGGGCCACCTGCAACTGGAACTTCGTCCGTCCCCTTTCGCAGTGGAACGTGATGAACTTGTCCACGATCGACCGGGCGAAATTTTTGTCGCCCCGGAATATGAGTAGCGACAGAAACACTTGTGCGCCGTTTCGTGACGGCGGTTTGCATAATTCGACGATTCGAGTCAGCTGGACAGCCGAGGATGCTGATGAATACGTAAACGCAGCAAGATTATATTTGCATGGGCGCTGCAAGTGTCGGCGTTGCCTCCAGCAGCGTTCCGGACACGCGTAAATAAATTAGCAGACCGTCTCTGCGAGTAATTAAGTAGCGTCCGCGGCAATGTGCCAGACGCAAACACGCGATTAACTTTCAAATGGAAACGTCGAAATTCCATTTGTCGACGGACGAATCGAGGCAGGGGCCCTCAGGTATGGGACCCACGACTCATAACGTTCAGAATTCGACTGAACTGTCCGCTAGTCTCCGAGCGGAAAGCTCTTAAGGTTGTCCCAAATAATACTCATTAAATCCAACACGCTTATCGCGTCGTAACGTTGTTAGCTGCTTGACCGTTGTTACCGGCTGGTGCACACTGTGAAATTGCCCGTTCTCAGGTTCGCGTACGATTGGTCAGCCGTTTAACCCGGACGCGAATGTTACGATTAAATTCTGAAACTGTTATGCGAGCCTCGTGTCTGGCTCGATTCGATGCACGATTTTGTTGCGGAGGAATGTGACGCGAGACTTGCCTAACGACGAGATCGAATTTAAAGTATATTAGTGGTAGTCGAGGGGAGTTTAATTTTTATTTAGTGAATTGGTGAATCTTTCTGCGTGATAATATCGGAAATTTACTTACACTTACGTTCACATATATGTTACGCTTGGAACTTAAGAAAGCTCGCGTATAAAACTAGACTTTATGAAAGTCTTGAGTATATTTATTGGCAATATTATTTCAAAAATTGAAAGTTTATATGAAATAATGATGTTTCCTTTTAATTTATAAAATGTTCGTATGAAGCTCCTTGTTTTTATTTTAAAGACAGAATCAAATAATTGGAGGTCCAAAAGTAAATATAGTGTCACTGAGAATTTGAAAGTGTAGGTATTTATAGCGAATTGTATTAGTTACTATTGTAGAAGTTATTTTTTGTAAACCACACGTAGTTGGGAATAGAGGACAGGTGGTGTAATAAGACTTCAGTTACTCTCATTAAAACACTTGCTTTATTATAATAATACGTCGACACACGACGTTACTCAAACACACGACTCACACACGATACTTTCAACACTCAACAATACTCTCAGCTCACGATACTCTTCACTTCGATCCTCCCTTAACTCTGACTCTTGCACGCATCATTCATTCTTTATATTCTTTCACTCTTAGTTTCTCTTTCATTCTATTCCTCATTTGCTCTCACTCATTTAGGACACAACCCGCGGTCATTCCTTGATGGTGGTCGGTCCTGACCACCCGAACCCTTGGGCCGCTGTACCCTCCATGCATACGACCTTCTCAAGTACTCAGCTCCGAACGTACCTTTCATACATCGCAATCATTCTAAGCATTCACGCAATATTTCCAATCCTACACTATATTGACAAGCTATCCATAGCGAACGGGATTGGTAGTTCTAGTATAAACTACGGTAATAAACTTTGGGATATATATTATATTTATACGGTTCGCCCTATACGAGTATATTGCATTCGTAAGTGCAGGTGTAATATTAACATCGATACATAATTCCGAAAATATTATTTTATGCTCAAAATTACTGCATACCACTTCGCAGTTGAGGAAATATTATATTTTTAAAGAAAATTAAATTATTCAATTACAAGTTTTATGCGCAGAGAACCATTTGCCAACAGAGAATATTTTTCTAACGATTATTGAAAGTGTCTTTTCCATTGCAATACATTGAAAATATTTGCTAAACCGAAATGTTAGATATTGTTTTGTAATACACTTTATTATCTATCATCAAAATTAATTAAATTTGTTAATTATGTATGTTAAATTAGCTGGCAGCTTATCTTTCAATAATAAACATTCATGTGAAGTTTATATTTATCCATTATGATTGATTCAGAATATTCAGCCGTATAAACATTGTCGTTATTTTTCAAGCAGAACCCATTAGATTTTAATATGGTTTTCAATTCCATCCTGCTACATCAGGTAATTGGTTGAAATAATAAAAACAGGAACAGGAATATGCTAAAAAAAAGTGGATCGTTCTAGAACCATATGTCAACGAAGAGGTAGACGGTTTGTTTAATATAATATAAAGCATTGCAATTTGCGATGATATTTTCCGCGATCGAAAATTGGTTTCGACGCTGGCAAATATGTATGCCGTCAAATTGGCAGAATACAAAGTATGTCAGGATATAAAAACAACAAAATAGATATAACAGAAAGTATGCACAACGAATTGTAAACATTTTCTGTTTCATCAAGCAAATTTATTATTAAAAATTTCACTCTTTTCAATAATAAAGGTCACAAACCAGTTAACTGTTCCATTGAAACCATTTTTTTATTGTCGACGTGTAAAATAAATTATCTGTCCATTGTAAATACCAATATGACTGAAACCACAATTTACGTTTACAACCGTATGAGGAACAATTTTCCATTTCACGAATATGCAATTACAATTCCTTATATTCACAATGCAACAGTTATTGGTAGAAATTCTACCGGCATGCTATATTGCAAAATTCCTTTCGAAATTCCCAATAGCTGTATCTGCCACTATATGGATCTTCAAATTTTATTTATTCATTCCAAATTGTACCCATAATCGAATACTTCTACGTTCATATATTGATAAATTCCTAGGTCTTTCATTATTTTCAACCGACTGCCTTCGGTTAATCCTTCACCAACGTAAATTTCTTCTTTGATCACGGCATACAAAGTTATCAAAAGTTTCGGGATTATCTCCAATGGATTCATTTTCGTGGATATCCAAGGGATTCTCCATTTATAATAAGTACAGAGTCAAGGAAGAATTTACTGCAACGGCGTGCAAACTCCACGTTCTCCAGTATGAGTTTGTACACGCATTTGAAATAATTTATTAAATCTCTGTTCTGTAACCGTGTTCCCAGCGATCCACTGTTAGAAATGGGTGGCTGGGAGACAGGTATACACGAAAAAGAAGAATAACATCGCGTTGTCGAATGAACACGCGCGAAATAATAAATTCAACGCGATTGTTTCGCCGTATCAATAAATATAGTATCTGCGGATACGACGCTTTTTTTGTCGCTTGCGTTCGACGCCACTGGAGTAGCAAATAATACATAAATTACTCCACACTTCGTACAATTTTTTATTCTGTGACCCATTTCCTCGCGGTGCAATTGCTTTCGCGTCTTGTTGATTCTACAAAAAACTACTTGTTATCGTACTTTAACCCTTTCTCATTACGATTATTAATCTCTTTCAGTCTTGAAAATTTGCTTTCTTAGCAACTTAGTACTAGGAGTTTTAAAACTTTTCTTATCTCGTCCTCAATAGTGAAATACTACGCCACATATTAAACAGGTTCACAGCGAGAATTAATTTCAACTCGCGATGTCATTTCAATGAAAGAAGAAATAATCTGAAAACGGTATATATTCGTAAAGAAATTTTCCCTGGAAGAGCCCCGGTTTTCGAGATACCGGAGTATCTACTCTGAATCAATAGGGGAATTAACTGGAGCTTCAATATTAGCACAACCGAGCGGGTAATCTCAAACTTTTGATCTGCAACGTATGCTCATAACAGGGTAGCTTATTTATTTGACTTCATGATGATTTAATATTAAATATGCCGGGGATTCTGTTCACTTCCGTATGCGTGTAATACTGTCTATCACTCTAATCAGGATGGCAAGTTACGCAAGTGCGCGAGACCTGGGTGAAAAGTTCCCGTTACGCTCGAAGATCTCTTCTCCTGAAAAGTTCGTTTCTCAGCTACTTTACCTTCCGAACACGTCTCCCGGAACTCGTTGGAGGACAGGACGGCGAGCTTCTCAGAGGCTAGCTGCGATGCTGATCTTCTTTATGGCAAACAAGGATACTGTTAATAAAGGCTTATAAATTCTGTCGCTGAGTGGATCCACTCAGTTTAAGAAAGGCAGCGACGAACTTGAAGCTTGATGCATCATTACGTACACTGGATTATTACTGTCGAAACTATTAGATGGTCCCGAATGAAACGGTGGAATTCTTAATCAGTTTTCCACGGTCTGCAGATTTGTGGGAATTAGTAATTGTTGAGACAAGTACGATTTAAATAAATGGGAATCTAAATTTCGTTATTGCTTCCAAAAACAGTGTGTTGAGGGAAAATGCGTGTGGGGTATTAGTAATCAAGGGTATTTTGTGCTAAGACTTTCTGGTTTTCGTGCTGCCAAAAAAGGTTACTCATTTTATTTTGTTATTTACATTGTACACTTTACTATTTGACGTGAGGGAAAAATTTAGTAAGCACAGCTTGAAAAAGTGTGTTTTCTAATTACACAAGTTTGTATTACTGTAACCGCCTATTCAATGTTTAGCAAAGAAGCTTCGTTTTGAGGGTGCTACAAAAGACGAAAATTCTGAAAAGAGAAGTAAAAACGTTTCGTTTAATATATACCTTCATTAAGTATTTTTTACTTAGCTTAACAAGCAGTATTTTACTCGCCCTCAAAATGAATAAACTTGTTTTTATAACATGCTTTTGTAAGACAATTTTTACGATTTGCTTTCACACTTTACCCCTTCTACCACGTCATATTCGTGTCAGGAGTGCTTAATTTATTCCGTCGACAGACAATTATAAACGAAATGCAAAAATTGCAATTGCCTACGCACATTGCAAAAACTTGTATTTGATACAATATTCATGTACACAAATAGGCTTGGCGGTACACTAGCATTCAGCAAATAAAATTGACAACTGCTTTGGTTAATAAATCTGTAGTATAATCTTGTAGAAGTTATTTTCTGTAAACCTCACGTAGTTTTGGGAATAGAGGACAGGTGGTGTAATAAGACTTCAGTTACTCTCATAAAGACACTAACTTTATTATAAGGTAATGTCGACACACGACGTAACTCAACACACGGCACTTTCTTCACTCTCAACAATACTCTCAGCTCACGACACTCTTCACTCTGCTCAAACTCTCTCCTAAATCTGCCTCTTGCACGCATCGTTCATTCGTTATATTCTTTCACTCTTAGTTTCTCTTTCATTCTATTCCTCGTTTGCGCTCACTCATTCAGGACACACCCCCCAGTCATTCCTCGGTGATGGTCGGTCCCGACCACCCGAACCCTTGGGCCGCTGTACCCTCCATGCGCACGACCTTCTCAAGTACTCAACATTCACGCAGTATTTCCAATCCTACAATCTTGTTAGAGCAAATGAACCGTCGTGGATGCCACTTGAAATAAAAAATTAAACATAAATCGAAGAACAAAATGTTTTCTTTGCAACAGAAATTTTGTTCCAGTTCTTAGGGATATTTAGTTTATTCTCGAGGGGTAAAATTATTATTTAACGATTCTCTGGAATTTTATTGTTTAACATATTTAAGTTATTATAAAGGACAACTGGCATTAGAAAATCTAACAATTAAATAAACCGATATAGCAAGGTATTATGGAATTTAATTAATGGGAGTTGTAACTTTGATATTAATATTGTTAAAAACTGCCACAAGGACTCAAGGTAGCAATTGCTTAGTTTTTTCTAATTGGTACGTGGTCAATACGTACGATATCATAATTTCCTCTCCACAAGTTTAGTGCACCCTCTCTGAAGTAGTAGCTGGCAGGTCGTGTGTGTCTACTACGAAGTTTTCTTTAGACTTGACCTGTCTGTCAGGTGTATGGGTTTCTAAGGATCGTTAAAAACTAATTTTTATCTTGTTCTTTAAAAAGTGCTCGGTTATGACACGTCTGACTTTAGGTCAGGACGGTAGAAATAAAAACTTGAAACCTGAAACTCTAAACTTTCAGCAATATACAATATCTTATAGCCTCATCCTCCAACAGCGTCTTTTACGACCTACCTTGTTCCCTGGTAGATAAATGTGGAATAAGTGGAACGATCCGTCATCGGTATTGCTATTAGTAGTAATTATTATTTATTGATGCATAATTTTTGTAACTTAATTTACTGTTTGGTATATGCATAACAGTGTGCAATATTTTTATCACGAAAACGCTAAAGGTGGTGCCCGGTTCAGAACATTTCGTTACATTAATGAGCATAAATTGATTGGTAATTAAAAGAAAACAGGTACATGCATGTATACATGGTGGGCCGGATAACTTGCACACCCTAAATAACTTGTAAAGAATACGCTCTAGGAAGAAATAAAAGAAGTTCTGAAAGAATGACAACAATTAATTTTACAAAAGAAATGCTATTATTATTGTTAATTGTTGTTAAATAATTGAACGTATAAAGAAACAGTAGATTGCTTATATTAACGCACCTAATATGTCTATTGTGCTTACTGACAAAACCTACCCGTTTAACCCGTTTAACTTGTCATCATAATAGCAGGGAACTGAAGAGCCCAGTTAACTTCGCGCCCCATGATACGCCATTTAATTTTGAACACGTGCGATACAAAGAACACTTTCCCCACGACTATTGAAATTACGATTAAAGTCCCCGAGCGTAACCAATTATCGCAAGCCGGTGCCACGAAACAAAAGACCGTCACAACCCCTCCGTCGCGCTTACGTCAAAGGGGGAAGGAAATCGAGACACCAGCAAAACTAAAATGGCCACTTAATTTCTTATCCGAGTAGTCTTACAATAATTGGGCGTTGTGAAGTAAAAAATTTAACAACTAACTCGCGATACTGTTCCAATACTTTTGCCAATCGCAGTGCATCCAAAAATATCTATCTTTCAATTCATGTCCACTGGATTACAATTGTAGTATTGGTTGATCGGTAGGTTAAATTGGCGGATAGGGCCAGGTTTGTTGGCGCCTTTGAGTTTATAGTACGGCCTCGAGGCTTGTCGAGGCAGTTGCATGATAACCATGGTGTGAATGAAGAGTGTTAGTAGAAACGTCGAACGTGGATCGAGTGAATGTTTAGCTCGAGGAAAGAGTGAACAGTTTCGGGGAATGCACGTGGAGTCTTGGATGCATGGTGACCCGTGGTCGAACTGTGACACGTGGCAAGGGTGTGTGTGTCGATGTGAATCCTAAATGAGTGAGAGTAAATGAGAGATAGAACGAAAGGGAAACTGTGAGTGAAAGAATACATGGAGTGGCTGATGCGTGCTCGAGGCAGAATAGTTGGGGAGGTGAAGCAGTATAGAAGAGTTTGAGAAAGCAGAAAAGATTATTATTGAGTCGTGTGAGAGTTATTGTCCAGAGAGTTGTCGCGTGTCGATCTTTTACATAAATAAAGTTGTTAATGGTTGAAAGAAATCGAAGTCTTACCACCCTACCTGTTCTCTGTTTTTATTGACAAAGAAGTTTACCAAAAATAACTTCCACACAATTTTCCCAATTAACCAACAACAATGTACACCCTCTCGATTAACAGCTCCTTCCCTTAACGCCTCGCGTAACGCCTCAAACTTACGCAGACCCGTCGCATCCATTTTTTCCGTCCTCCCCTGCAAAGACCGCGCAACAATGCAACAGCGTCCTACCGACGAACCATCCCGAATAGCAATTCCGTCCAATACCATTCGAAACCAACCGCAGCAAAGGAAAGAAGTCCCCCAGTTTAATCCCACGCTCTGGGGCGCGTCATTTCAAACAGCCTCGCGCCAAAGGGGGCCGAATATCCACGCACCGTCCCAAGTGATCCGGAGCACCTTACGCACATCGCCGCATTGCCGACGCGGAACGGTGAACCAGAACGTTTCGACCGTGATGCTGTTCGCGTGTGTGCATTCACGATCGCTCGTGCGCTACTCGGTTTTACGATCGGTTTGCCATACGCCGGACAGCGGAGCGGGACGTGAATTCGTCGATGGCTGGGCCGGCATCGCTGCTCCCCTGCGATGCGTCTGGCATAGAATATTCGCGAATGCACAACGAGAGACGTCGCGTGGGTAGATCGGTTCGAACCCGGTCAGATAGCCATCTATCCGAGCGAGTGGCGTCGCGCTCGAGCGTGCCACAATACGCTTGACACACGAGGGAGGCGGGCTAACATCGTTGCAATGTGGTCGTTGTTTCAGTACCGCCGGATATCCTGGACCATCCTACCAGCACGGACATGGTGGTGAGTGAGGGGAGCAACGTGACGTTACGATGCGCCGCGACTGGTACCCCAGAGCCAACGGTCACGTGGCGTCGTGAAGTTAGAGGCGCGATCACCTTGTCGAACTGGCACGAGGGTATGTGATTTTTCGTTTCTTTCGAATCGGTTTACGACGCTCGGCATTTGTTTTCCGTGGCCGGCGGGTACGCGGGATGCAAGTCGAAGCGGTACGGAGTAGGTGCGTTTTTGTCAAGGGGTTATCCCTGCCTGTGAGGTCGGGGAAAGCAGTGTATCTTTGGGATTTTTCCTGAGAAAAACTAGGAGACCTTTTTGAGAAATATTTCTATGTTCAAAAGTATGTATTTCATAGTAATTAATTGTTCAATTGTTCAATCATTATAGTAATAATGTTCAGAAGTATGTATTTCATAGTAATTCTAGTAATTTTTTCAGTGCGAAATATAAATGAACAGAAGAAATATCAGCGATTTTTCGGCAGGGTTTTTTTTAAGCGTTTTGCGGTGACCACTCTAGCTTTAATCTGGTTCATTCAAAGTTGAAATATCGATTTGCGCAAAAAGATCTTTCGCTTTTCTTCTGTGAAATAAGAACTACGCAACGAACACAAACAAGCCATGACCAGGCACCAGGTAATTTAACACATTAACCAAATTGTCACGAATTTTGTATTTCTGATGAACCAGATCAAAGCTAGAGTGGTGACCGTAAAACGCGTAAAAAACAGCCGTCGAGAAATCGCGCATATTACTTTTGTTTACTTATATTTCACATTATATAAAAAAATATTTCTTAAAAAGGCCTAATTTTTTCCAGAAAAAATCCCAAAGAAATACTGCTTTTCTCGACTTCACAGGTAGGCATAACCCCTTAATATGATTGAGTGCTGCAGTGAGTTGAGAGGGTGCTTGTAGATATTAGTAATGGGTATAATTATTGTAATCAATTAATGCGTCGACTATCATGGCGAAGCATTGGTATATTGATAGCAGTGGTATATTCCATTGGTATATTCCAAGCATTATTGAATCTATTTTTATTTGAATAATCATTTGAACAGAAAGCTATTCGTTATTCGAGAGTTCAAACAAAAAGTAGATATCCTTATTTGTTATTTAACACGGAGATATAGTTTAATCTATTTTTCAATTATCCTTTGCTACTTTTCATTTATTATTTTCAGATTAGAATTAATTCAAATGCATCCGAGACATTTTTTAAGGCTGTGGTTTAGCAACAAAGCATTTAGGACATATTATTATTATTATTTTATCATTGCAATCGCTGCAACGTATTGTTGCAATTCGATAAAATCTTTTTCAAATTATATAGCAGTCGATGTAAAAATATTCATAGAGTACTTAAACGCTGTATTCTATTTGTGAAAGTCTCTATACATTCATTTTTAGCACGGTACAGGTGTCATTCAGAATTAATTTTAGCAGGTACCTTTATTAAATGTCGATTCCAAATAGTTTACTGTAAAAATACGTTTGGAATCTCCGAAATAATTTCCTTGCAAGTAATAAGAAATATTCAGTTCTAACTCATCACTAACTCGTACAGACACAATCTTCGTTATAGATTCATATCTTATATATCAATTTTGTTTATTTTTGCACTATTTCTAAACGATAAATGGTCTTCTGAAGACGGCCCATTTCCATAAATGGCTAAAAGAGCTACATTGTGCTTGTACACCATTGATTCGCGAGAAATTAGCTTAAGAACAAGCTCAATGGAAGGCTGCTTGAAGCATGTGATTGAAGCGTAGTTCCCTATGCTGATCACGGAAGTTCCTCTTGTTCTTGAGACTCACGCAATATTGTGCCTGACAACTGTGATTGTGAGTGATAGAATTTCTCTACTTTGCATTGAACTTACGTTACCCCTTGTCGTTCTGTATTCAATATACGCACAGCCCATGTACCTATCTACGTATTTGGCAAAGATGCGCCAATATCACCAATTTCTTTCTTGCTTACTTTCATCCGCTTGTAGCTTCTTTCCATATGGCAGCTTTGTTGCGTGTCAATCGTTCTCGCCGTATTCCTTGCATATTGCCACTTTGCCCCTGATGAGAAGTATAGGCTTTCCCCTGTACTTCTGTCGACGAATAAAAGTGTAACAGGTACACGACCATCTCGACGAACTCGCTTGTCTTTCAGATTGCGCGAAATGTTTATTGAGACTCTAGAACAGTGGCGACCGAGTTTCGACAGCTATTCGAGCAGAAATGCGACGCAAAATTGGAAAATCCTAATAAACATTAAATTGTTCAATAAGTTTCACGTCATTTATTGTAGATGGAGAACAATATTTTGTCAAATGTACTGAGCACCAATGATGATGATCTTATCTCGTTGAAAATTTTGAAGAATAATTGTTGTTATATTAACTAATACTTTCCAAACGATCCTTATTGGAGTAAAAGACTCGACCAGAACGTGGAGCATTTTTAATGCAAAGATTGTCACTTATGAATGGTTCGAATCATTTTCGGGCTGCTTTTTCAGCAACACGACTTTTGTAATAACAACAGAAATATTTCGAGCAAGTCTGGACAGCTTTAGAGCCACGATTAAACTCGTCAAGCGAAAAAGGGGATTCTCGTTTCTATCAACTCGACACTTCACAGTTTTCAGATTAAACTTTCTCTGTTACTAATAAAATGCGAAACAATTTGTCGCAGCTTTGAAAGGAGAATACAGAAGTTTACAAGCGGTGCGCAATAAACATCCAATGACAGAATGCTGTTGAGTGAAATGCATTTCGAAATAGAAAGGACACGAACTTATTGGTTAATCTAATACATTCACTGTACGCATAAAATCAGTAAAGAATTTTATTACCTTTTCTGATGCATATGCGTAATAGTTTTACTTTGAGGCTATCCCTATCCAATAGCAAAACTTCGTATGAATCCTAGGTGTAAAAGGCAGAGGGCGGATTATACGAGTTATTGAATATGTAGTGACAGTCCGATTACAAAATAGTAGGAATAAAGTTGGTTGTCAATAAAGATGTTCCACTATACTGTGAAACTTATTACCCTTCTATATCGACAATTTTAATTGACATTTACTGTTTGGTATCATTCTAATTAATAGCAATATTTCTATTTACTACTTAATCGTTTTTTAGAATTCTTTTATCATAAAATTGAATTACCATTGCTATAAACAATAATGGTAATCGTATTAGAAAGTTAAATAGAGCCACCGTTATCTTTCCATGGAACCAATTATTATTATATACATAACACATTTTTTAAATGAAAGAATATTGAAATATTTAATACTTTTTTCGGTGGATCACACCTTTTTTTGACAAATAGTGTTAAAAGTATTTTTCCTTTTATAGTAATCCTCAAATAATAATATTTTTTAGCAACAGAATATATGCTGGATAATTTTATATGTGATAATAGAATATAAGATCATATGAGAATTTACAAGAACAGTTTTATTCATTTTTAATTCGCATCAAAATGTGAAGTGCTAATAAATGTATTAAAAGTACTGTTTGACAGAGAACTTTAGGCAATCACTGTATATTTAGATTCATTTTTTGAAGGACAAGGCTTCAAATAAAATTCGAAGGTAACAAATCGTGTCCTGCTTTTATTTATGTTGATTTATTTACGTTAGAACTTTTTTTTACGTTATCTCGGTATTTGTCAACGATACGTATCGAACAGGCAGAGAACAAGAAACTTCAATACCTATAACGTATATCGAACCCAAAACTGATAAATGTTTATTCATCACTCGTCCCGATAAAACATCAGTATCACAAAAATCGCACTGAATTCCAAAGCGAAACAGGAACATCTAGATATCACAATACATTCAAATTAGAGCACCTAGATATCACATTTTCCATAGTTATACGTGTACAAATGTGTTTCAAGATACGTTTAAATATTCCAAGCAGAATAATGTCAGAAAACTCTGTTCACTTTATTATTGTTTCTTAACATTCTCATCATCCTTGTGTTTTTTTTTAATATTAATGACGCTTCTGTTCGCTTTTGCAATCAATCTGCAATACTGCGATAATTCACTGTCATTAAAGGGTACATTGAAATTATTCGCTGTTGACTTTATCACCATAGGGAAACGCTTTGCAATTCATGCGTTGTAATTAATTGTCGCGCTGTAGTAATACGTTTATAGATGTCACACATCGTTATTCGATGTGTTTTCGATCATCGATTTCCGTGCCAATGGTGCAAATGTGACAGCAATGATACAACGTTGTTCTAAATAATTTTTCAAGAACCATAATGTACACATGCCCCTATATGTATTATACATTTTTACGGAACTTAGCATTAATCACTATAAAAATTGTTTTAGCTGATGTACGGAGCCATAAAATACAACTATTAATTTGTAATTTTGTTGTACAAAGTAAATGTACCAGAAATAAGGAGTTCTTGGTGAAACTAATAACAAATGTCACGTGCTATAAAATAAAAGTATACTTCATCTGAAAATTTCATTTTAATATTCCAATGCCTGCTTAATTTTTCCACGCAACAGTTACAAGATAATCAATATTCTTTCCTTGAACAAAATAGTTTGAATGGCACATTGAAAATAACAAAGAGTATCCTTGCCCCGATTGCGTTTTAGATCTGCCCAAATTTCCAAGTCAGTATTCATGGAAACACTTACCTTTATTGTAAAAGTAAAATAAATGGTCCATTCTTACTAACATTTACTTGCAACTTTCTAACGAAGCGTTCACTGTCCAACTTCATACATCACTTTACCTTCACTTTCGCTCGCAGTACACGTTCCCAAAGTTTACCAGAAAAATTCAGAAACGCCTTGCATGAACAGTCGAGGCCCAAATGGGGTGCAGAAAGACAGTCGATTCGAGAATTCAGAAATCGATGTAACTGATGAACACGGATGCCTTATCTATTTCTGTTCACGTGATATCGACGTAAAGGGTGCTTCAGTTTTTCAAGCCGTCAAAGCGTCCACGGCCGTTTCGCCGATCCTTTTGCCCCTTAATTACCATTCGTGGCCTCTTGTTCGAATTACTCGGCTGCCTCTCCTTCGTCCCGTCTCTTTATCCGATACGCCATTTCTCCAATCCTTCCGTCCAACCCCCTTCAAGCCTCCATGGCGCGCGACTGTTCAACCCGTTCCGTGACTAATTGCACACGGAAGTGCAGGGGACGTTTCGAATTGTACGGTGTGCAGGTGTGTAAGCAAAAGGGTTAGCCTATCCCCTTTCTCTGCCGCCCCCTCTGCTCCTTTCCTCGCCGTGCCTGTTTCCGTCGTTCTCAACCCCTCCTCGTCCTCTCGAAGCTCGAGCTTAAGACTTCGAATAGCAGCAGCAATTTTGCCACGTTTGTGGTTTCTCCTTTGGGCGATAGGGGTGAGAATTTTTGAGTCACTTGTCCTTTGATGGCCAGATAAATGGTCAAGGCGCTCTGTGTTAATTAAGGCCCTCGGCCCGTGGATGAGTCTCAAGGGTTTAAGAGCTTTGGAATTATATTTCGAGAGTCAATCCCTGTTGAGCATTTCACGAGAATTGGATCGTGAAAGAGTTTTGCGTTTCTCTTTTTCTCTTCCAATTCAGAGATGAACGGGGGATTGTTCATCTCTTGTTTTCGGAGACAACAGAATATCTTTTGTCTCGTTTGGTTCAGTTATGTGATTCGCGTTAAAAGTGCCATAGTAAGAATTTCTGGCACAATTATAAAGTCGTTCCTTTTACAAGGCAATGCAACAGATAGTTTAAAATTTCGTACAACCCCTTACCTAATCATCCTATTCACCCTTTTAGCCTACCGCGTGCCCACGACTTCACATCGAAGCTATCTACCAAAACATTCACCGAGCAATTCTTTATAATTCAATCCGGAGCTAACTTAAACTTCCGAAAATCGCTTCAAGCGGTCGTATCGAGTCCAGCGTTAAAATATTTTCATTTTCCAGCGGGCCGCATGGAAGCTTGTAAGTGCAAGAGGGAAAGGAAGTTTCCCTAGCGTTGTCGAATGGTAGAGATGCAATTCCAGTGATTTTTTCCAGTGATTTATTCACCAGATGAATCTTTTATCGTTCGCGGCTGGTTTTAAGGAAACGTTTCTAGCATTTGTCGTTACCTCTTTCTTTTATTCTCTTTATTCGTTTCTTCGGCAGCTGTCGTTTCCCTATGAGAAGCGGGTCGATAGCGATTCCATTAGGCGATAAGTAAAAGTGAAATAAAATATTCCAACGGTCTTTCGCACCGTTTTCTCGTTTCTTGTACTCGTCCTCCTCTTCTTCTCCCCCCTGTTCCCGTCGTCGTCTCGTTTTCTCGTTTTTCCGCATGCGAAGTGGAAAGCAAAATCTCTTTCAACGATGAAGCTTCCTGTCCGTAATTTCAGAACAGTTAGGGGCTATGCTGTCGTAATTGCCCAACGACGAATAGCTCGACACGTGGAATGAATTTCAACGGATTAAACGATCCTCTCAACAGGTGTTTAATGGGATGTACTTTTTTCCTCCGCCTTCGTGAACGATTTGAACGGATTCAATAATTGAGTCAGCCCCTTCTCACGAAACGTGGCCTGATCTTTTGGATAAAGCGGTTCCTGTTGCATTCGGAGAACACTGTACAGAGATAGCTTCGGATTACATGATATTCTAGTATGTGTGTGTTGCGGTTTCGTTTAGTTAATTTAAGGTCGTGGCTGCGAAATGGTGCGAATAAAACACTTTTTGAAGTTGGAGCTTCGAACTCGATGGAATCGTTCATTTATGGTGACTACTGTATGAAAGAGTTGAAGTAAGATATGTTGTGGCATTGGATATTCTAAATGCAGAAAGTTTTCTAGTTTGTTTATATCTGTATCTATTTTTCTGTTTATAGTATGAGCTGGAGAGCATAAAAGTAGCTTAAATTATACATTTTTAGTTTCGTGTTATTTTAGTATTCGAGTTGTCGTCAATTAAAAGATGTATCCTTTTCTATGCAATATTTTTCTACGGCCCGACTGTATTGATATATTGACAATGATTGTAGTGTGAGAAATATAGTGTTTTTTAATATTTACGAAACAATTACTCGTGGAACAATTTCGTACCATGTAATTATGTTCTGTTATTCAATCTCTTTCTTTAATCCGCTTAATATTTGTATGACAACGAGTTCGAAACCTCTTGCAGTATTGTGCATTGATATAACACCGAACATTGCATATTTATTATTTCTGTTAAAATCAATTTCGACGTCCAAAATAATTATACCGGTTACGTTAAGCCGTACATATAGCGATTCGCTAAACAAAATTGTAAAGTGTAATCGTGCTATCGAAATGTGTTAAAATGTCTGTAATTAATTATATCGTCTGCGAGTCGACATAAAGTGCGTCAAAATGAAATTTGACATTCGTGCTCCCTCCATATTTACCGTGGAAAATTGTTTGCAGACAGATTTGTTCGGCGCTAGTTTCGACAGCCGGCTTTCGATACGCGTAGCGCTTTTTATGAGATTGAATTTCAATTTGAAAAATGTCCATCGATATTGCAAATGGGCAAAATCCATTAAATATAAAGAGGAATAGTAAGAAATGCAAGGAAGTTACAGAGTTCTATAATTTCCATTAGAAGAAGGGATTTCATTTAACGGTCTTCTTTCTTGTAAAGATTGAAATTAAAGGAGCAATATTCGTAGAAACTGGATCGTGCGTTGACACAGAAATTCTTGGTTCTAAAAAACTAAAACTCAAAGCTAGGAGTCATAAGCTGCATGAAAGTTCTTGCGTAAAAAACTTCCAGATTATTTCCTTTAATTTATCGGCTGCTTCACTCAGAAATTTCGATTTTAAGTATATGAAATTTTTCTTCAAGCAGTGAAACTTTTGCAATGAAACTTTGAAACTGCTCATGCCTTTATTCGGCAATATAACGGTTGCTTTTATTTATAAATCCGCCAGCTCGGTAAATATTTTTACGAAAATTCTTTGGTTACTGCAACTGGCACCGTAAAGAAATTTTTTGTTTCTTTCTTAAAAAAATGTACCGCACAAAGCATTTAAAATAAAGAATATTAATCACATGCTACGTACAAGATAAAAAGTAGTTAATCTCAAATTGCATTAAATGATTTCACTGAAATAGATTTTACTTGCATAAAATGTCATTATTATACTATCGAATGGACGCTTGAGCCTGAACTTCTTTATGAACGATAACATCTTATGAATATGACACGTGAAATTATCTTATCTTATGAACATATCGATAACATATTTAGACAATATGTTAATATTATATACTGTTATATTATTTATTTATATATATTATTATACGTTGGTAGGTTACTTATATATCTACCACTATTCTTATGAAAACTATTTCATATATTTATATCTAAGAGTTTACGTTCTGCTTAATCTCAACTAATTTTCCCACGAATTCTACCCTAGTCTGCTTTGATATTTTCAAACTGCACTCAGCATTGAACTTCATGATGTCAAGAAATTATGTTCCCCTTTCATGGCTTTCAGCGTTACACTTGCTCCCTTAATAAATTATCGGCCCACGAAATTTCACGAGCCAGAGGGAAGATTTCCTTAGACGCGGTTACATCACTTACCTTCTGCTTCAAACGATCTAATTAAATCTCTTAAAGCGGGTTTCCCATTTTTGCCGGCAACGTCCGGGCACTTGTGCTCGGTGTATCGGGCTCTAGCTCCTCGTGGTTCGAATATTTTCCAACAGATTACAGCCACCCCAAGTATAATCGAATTTAACGAGTACCAGCTACGCGAGCAAAGCAGTTATTACTCGCAAACATAAGCATCGATTTACTAAACAGCTGGTAAACTATTTGATTAATAGGTGCTGCATTTTCACGTCCTCGTTGCAACAAGAATATATACATATGCTGGTGATTATGAAAATTATTCAATTGTAAGACAAAAATAACGAAAGGAAAGTTAATTTATAATTTACTCCGCATCGATTACAAATATAATTAAATTGTTAATTAAATTGCTAAATTAAGCTGACAGTTATATCGTTATATGGAATTCAGTACGTGTTTATTTTAGAAACTCTAAATATCCAGAAACGAAAAATATACATATAACTTATAGAACTTTCATCATTCCCACGTTCATATTTATTTATACGCTCTTTATGATTTACTAATTGTAAGTGTTGTAGGATTATGCTTTTGTACTTGAAGTGAAAAATAGTATAATTTGTTGCTGTCTGATATTACATGCATTTTATTATTATATGAGAGACTTTCAATTACTTTTTTGCATCAAGAATTTATCGATTAGTAAACAGTTTGAATTTTATCAAGGTAGTTATCAGTTTGGAATGGCTGGGCGTTGTAAAGAGGACAGGCATTTTCGAATGAGAAAATGCGTAATACTAAGATAAAAATGAAAATGTTTTTCCTAGTTCAAATATATCGGAATGAAATGAATGTTAGCTCGTAGATAATTCCTGTGTTAGCTCCTACAACATTCCACTGTTAGCACCTACAATATTAATTTCGAGTTAGTGGCAGGTTATCGGAAGATTCAATATTTGATAACCTCAGGAAGTGATTTTTGATTTTTGGCCTATAGAGTGTGCAATAGGCATTCGGAACGAACGAAAGAGAATTGCTGCTGAGCACAATTAAGCATGGATGAAGATCGAAGCATTTCTTTAGCTTTGATATTTTTCTGCAAATATTTTTCACAAGGAAATTTGCCAATTTAAGAGTAACAACTAATTTATTTCTTGCTATGGATATTATGGAAATTGTTGAACAAGAAAATGAATATTATTATTCAAAAATTGCAGCACTTTCTTCTTCGAGTAGGTGAATTCTGTTTTATTATAATATATTCTAATTAACAAATGCAATCTAAATTCCTCATTTGCATGTTAATAGAATTACTACACTGGTAAACTTCGTTACACGTACAAATAATGGAACACGTGGGAAAGCAAATACCTGTTAATATGTCTGCTGCATAAAGATTTGTTGTAAAATTATCGCTTGTACTTTCGTCGGAAGTAACATTTTCATAAAAATTCTACTATAATACTCCATAACACTATCGTTTTGTAGGTATAACAATTAATATAATCAATATGAGTATAAATTAATATTAAATTATACTCAATCAAGTTATCACCTTACCTATCTATCTACATCCAATAAACCGCTGCAACAACCATTCATATTTACTTCAAACTAATTTATATATCTTATTATATTTGCAATAATTAATATCATATTTCTATTAACGCATAACAAACTTATCTTCAACTAAGCAAATATTTTGAAACTTGCAGACTACATATTTTAAACCTCATCCATTATTCAATATGAATCTTTTTCATGAAATACCAATTCGAATACAAAAATGTAGGTACGCGAAAGTCAAAATAATACAAAAGTGAACTGCTCAACGCTTTCGTGTTTCACGCGGTTAAATTCTGCACCATTTACGAACCTCTATCCCAGGATTTCGAAGTCTGGACGAGCGCGATAGCGATTGTTTGGAAGTATCGCACTTCTAAACGATCTGACCGCCGCTTATGGCTTGGCCAACAAATGGAACTCGCTGTGTTGTACGTTTCTGCATTTTGTTACAGTTGCCCAGGGCTCCGAGTTGGAAATAACCCGTGTGACACGTCTGAATATGGGGCCGTATCTTTGTATAGCATCGAATGGTGTACCACCAGCAGTCAGCAAGCGAATTCTCCTCACTGTTCACTGTAGGTACTTGAATTGTGTTTTCGGTAATCAATGCATGTATCGTTTTCATGCGAGGGCATATTTTACAATAGAGGCCCAGAAACTTGCTTTTGTTTCTCTTAGATATATCACGTTCTAAACTTGAAGCGAGTTTGGATAGTAAATTGCATGCGTGTATACATTTTGATTCAGGCATATCGATTATTAATTAAATATGAAAGGTCAACAGAAGTGTGAAACTATGCATGATGGAATTATGGTTGAATGTTGTAATTGATTTCATAAAGTAGAAGGCGAGGAACGCATATTTTGAGCAAACAGGTGTTTTTCTATACTGAAACATCTTTTAATTTGTTAAAGATTAACTTTTGACTGCTTTTAATGCGAAGAAGTCCTGCTAACTTTTAATAGCTAATAACTTAATTCTGCATCAAAGAACTTGATTACTCCTCAACTCCAGAAATATGTAATTGTTCACCCTATCGAGCTTTCGCCTACAAAATATCGAATAAAGATATATTTTATCGGTCAATTATTACAATAAATTTCAGAAATAATATCCAATTCAATAATCCGAATATTTTTTCATAAATATTGCTACCTGTTGCCCTGACAATTAAATCTACTAAAATAACAAACAGAATGTAATTGGCGATGTGGAAAAATGATTTTCGATTAACAAAAAAAAAAACTCTTAACAATTCGCAAGAACGGAGCAAAAGCAAACAACTGAAAGCACTATGCTATATTATCCACGTATGCTCGAGAATGCAATTTGAGGTCTTGCTACGTGGCCGTGAATCTGTCGGGAGTACGGTACCATAATGACGCCACTTGGGAGATCGTGAATGGCAGATGTTGGGGGCCATTGTTTCCGGCACTGAAGTAACGCCTTAAATATTTTCTGCCGACGGCGAAGCTGCGCTGTCACGAACCCACCTGTCGACGCTGTTACAGATTGATTAAAATAAGGGCCCTTGAAACGCGGACTTTAGACAGGAAAATTTCCTCCGAATGGAAGAATTGAGCTGCCTCGTATTATATTCCATTCCTTTCTTTTATTAACACGAATCGCGAGTTTCTGTCAATAAAAGCGTAAGTTCTCTCTTTTGTGTAATATATTAAACGCACGCATAAATTTGAAGTATCCCAGAGCGTCATGGAAAAATATTTTAGGGGTAGAACAGAAAAAGAGAAGAGAATTTTATTTAATTAATTATTAACTATTAGTAATCTGTCATGAAGTACACTTCTCTTTTTAACTGGATACATATATTTAATATTGTTTTATGCTTGGATAGAAATGTATCATTCGAATGAAATTTCACTGTGTTTACATATTAAATAATTAATTGAGTAAACTGTAATCAATTATACAACGCGATATACGTAACGAGGTTAACAGTACTTCTACGTCACAGGAAATTAAACTATTTGATATTAATTTGACATCAGAATAGACTGAATCTGTTTGGATAGCAATGATAGTCTGCCATACGAAAAAGAAGTGTGGAATCGAAGCTACAGCTGTCCAATTTCGGGCACACAGAAGAATAGATAACTCGTCGTAATAATTAATTTCTTGGTCACTTCGCTATTAAAATATGTATGTGGATGGTAGAGGTAAGTATTCTTCAAAATAAGTTCCTCGAATGCATCTGAATTTTGCTACACTCAGCTCTATAACTGTTATAACACAGGCATCACTTTGACACGCAAAGACAGTGACGTGTTGAATATAAATTTCGTTAGGAAATATGCATGAGCAAATTTTAATAGACATCGCGGTCATCGTAGTTTGAGGGCAAATAAAGTAATTATTTTGTAGAACATGACGATTCTGCGCGTTCATAAATAGTAGGACAGATACCACTCAGAATTTGTTCCCGCAGTTCAGCCAATGGTGAGGATCGAGAATCAGTTAGTTGGCGCTTACGAGGGTCAAACAATCACCCTAGAATGTCACAGCGAGGCTTACCCAGCACCGATCACTTATTGGACTAGGCCGTCCAACGAAACGATCGCAAACGGTACGTACACCGCGAATTGTCTACCAAGAAAGAACAATTGATTACAATTTTGATATTTATTTTCTATTTCCATGCAGGTGTGACAGAAAGTAAATACAAGAATTTCGATACATCGTTGATATCAAGTTGGTGTGAAATATTATGTGTAACCATAAGTAATCCATTATTTCTTTCCAAATTTTTATTATTTAATAGCAACACATTTTGAAACAATTTACCCATTACAGTAAACGCCGTTAGTTAGCTCTTTGATAGTAGACTCGTTCGTTTGTTGCGTTAAACGTTTCCGCTTTACGGAAACATTGATTTTTGTGTCAGATTAATGCAAGATATGAATTATACTAATTAATTAATTTTTTGGATTACGAATTAATTGTCCAAGGCGTTTAGCAATTTTCGACGTATCCATTGGACATAACAATCTGGGTTTTCAGGCACTTGTTTCACAAGTATATCGATGTAATAATAAAAGGAGCCGATGTTTTTATCGCAAATAAAAATCAACGTTTCCATTGAGCTGAAAATTAAAAAAAAAAAGAAGAAATAGAAAAAGGATTGAAATAATTGCGGCACTTACTTTTTCGAATGAATTGCTTTACAATCTGTTGATGATAAGGCATGAAAGTGATCAAGAAATAATGGATCACTTGTTGGTGCACTTAGTATATAAAATATGCAAATATCTTTATTTTCCTTTAGTTTTTTCATGAAACAATATCGATCAGAATCCATATATTCTGCACAACAATATACAAGGAATATTCTTTTCAGAAACTGAATCATTTTACCCCGAAACAGGTTTCCCAAAGACCGAAAGTAATTTCACACGAAAAATCGAACGCGAGGATCCAATCGCCGCCCGGCAACGTGATACCTACACTTTTGTTTCGTTCACTTCTGACAATCGTTCTCCCTAAAAGATACCGTGCAAAGTTTACGCGCGAGTAATGCTAATACGGTTCCCTCTAATTGTTCCAGTCTAACGCCATTGTTTCGCTTTAAACGTTGTCTAGACCTTTCGTGATAATTGGCGAACGCCGAGCGAAGAAAGGGGGTACACGCACAGGAAAGTTTAAGGCGAGTGGGTGCCGTTTCGCCTACCTGCTGCTGGTTAATTGATAACACGACGAAATTAATAGCACCAAATGGCTGGCCGTGTATCATAATTCGTTTTTTCTATAACACAAGCGTCTTTAATTGTCGCGGGCGTTGCGGAAGCATTTATTTCGGAATTAATTGATACCCCGACCGAGTTTCGAGCGCGAGAAAAAGTTCGCCTGTTCTGTCGCGTGACAGAAACTCGTTAAACTTGCGGATTGAACAGGACGAAACAAACGACAAGGAAACGGGAGAGTGTTAAAAAGTGACAAGGTACGGTGCTAAATTGTCCCGTTCGGTGGTCGTTTCCTTGCCTATGAATAGGATACTGTGGAAATATTTGCGGGGTATTGAACGCGTTTCAAGGCGGAATTAAACACTTTTCTGTTGCAAGTTCTAACGGGGTAAATGGATAGTTACGTGTTTCCTTTAGATTGAAATTTTACTGCTGACTATTTACTGCCCACTCTATTTGGGTCTATTTGCGGATTAAAATAACTTATTTGGATCTTACGTTAAAGGATTTACGACAAAGATAAAGTTTTCAAGATTATAACATAGTTCATAAATTTCTTTCTGTTGAACAAACAAATATTCGCCTTGACAGGATTGAAATTAATAATTTGATTGTTTAAATTGAAGTATTCTACTGATTTGACGTTTTTTGATAAGAAACTACTAATTCTAAGAGTGGAGTCTTTTTGAAGGCTGAACTGGCTTTGGGGATCGAAGAATAAATTATTGTTACACGAGAGTTAATATCGTCTCTATGTCTTGTCATTGACTTTTATACACAAAATTTAATAGTTTAGAATATATAACAGTTTAATGTTTTAATATTTCTTCTGGATTTCGAAAATTTATATTAGTCAGAGTGCACATTTTTGCAAAGCGTAAAATATTGAATTTGAAAGCGTTTGTACAAAATATTGAACAAGAAAGCATAAGAAGGAAGGGGACCATAATCCACAAAACCATAAGACTAAAACCCAGACATCTGCTGGGGGAAGTAAAATACGGATGTTTATGAATCTACAATAAATCAAAATATGCTAACTGTATATAAAATAAATCTGTAGTACATGTAAAAACTATGACTTAAGTTAACACATTGCAATAATTCTTTTTAATACTATCGTCTGTAAATAGGTAATTGATTAAATTGATAAAAAATTATATACATACGGAATACAACAGAATATTCATAATGTAAAGCATATCTACATTTTTGTAATTATTAAATGTTCTTCAAATGTTGTCTGAGAAAATAGTTTCTAACAATATTTGCATAAACATCAGCAACATCTATTCATGGTACACCAGAATGCTTAATGAACCAAGTACATTTAAAAATCCGCGACGAATGCACGATATTTCGGTATTGGCAGGTGTTATCGCTTTAAAAAATCACGTGACCGTCCTACATGAACTTTATCCACACTATAAAAAAGAATCTGATAATAATATTGGAACAATCAGGTGCATTTATACGAAACTAATTATAGACAATCTCGTTCCTCCTCATTGTAGCAGATTTTGAATCATCAGATAACAATTAAAGTTCATTTTATATATATTATTAATCTTCAAATTTACAGTCTTCGCTACTAAAATTATCTATAAAAATCAAAATTAAACTCTACAATAGAAATATAGTATCACTAAATTAATAGCCCTATTAAGTCACTAATAATCCTTACTGTGGTTGATGCCACTGGTGAATATTATAAGTAATTACAAAAATGTACGTATACTGCATTTGGACAGTTTCATAATGCCAAGTCGACTTCACGCGTAAGTAGTCACTTTACCCCCTGACGAGGTTTCTTATTATTCGAAACTGACGTCACATTTTCGTCGTCATCTCACGGCCATAAAACGGATTACCTTTTTAACGGGCGACGAGTGCAATTACAGAGCCGCGGGATTAATGGCGTAACTCGCGGGCGATGAGCCTTATCAAGCACTTTTTCATTGCATTCTACTGTGTCGAGGATAACCGAGATGTTCAACGAGATTTTCAATTACCGGAAATAATTTGTTCGCGGAAACACGTTCTTCGTGGGACCGCGGTTATTAGACTATTCCAATAGTTTTCAACTGGCAGCGCGTTCTATAAAATAATCTTTTCTGATAAGCGCATGCGTGATTAAACTTGAAAGCAATTTATATGGGGAAAAAAATTGTTTTTTAGTTAATGTAAACTAAATGGCTAACACAGCTACGTGATGTAGGATTAACTACTTTATTGTGCAATAAGAGTCATCTTCATATTTCATTAACTACTTTCCACTTATTGAGGCGTTTTAAACTATGTTTTTCCAATAGTTAAATTTATACAATTTTGTCCGTTTAAATCTCTGCCAGTACAGTCTGCCCTCCTGTACTTTATAAAAAAGAAGGGGTAGAGCCAATATTGTGATATATTGGAAAGTTGTATATGGGGAAAGTAACGGGGAAAACCTTATACAATTCTTTTTAATTACACATATACTGACACATATGTAGTTTCTTTCTTTATTTTACAGAAAGGAAGATTGAGTTGATATAATATATAGATATACATACAACTATTACATTTGCTAAAATATTATAATATTTACTTGCGATGTTACATAATTTTCTTTCGTTACTTTGATAGTCGTTTGACTTGTTTTTGTTTCGTATTTGAATATTCCTGCTGAGGAAGCGAGGAACGTTAAGTTTACGAATAACTCTTATTTGACTTTCCTCTTTTCTAGATAATAATTATAAGCTTGAAGTAATTCCAAAAGGGTACGAATTAACTATGAGGCTCACTATAAAGTCTGTACGATCTCAGGATTTCGGATCGTTTCGATGCGTGGCGACGAATTCATTGGGACTAACGGATGGAAAAATCAAATTGTACAGTAAGTAACATTCGATTATTATGCTTAAATTAGAAACTCTTAAAATTGTGTTTTTAATCAATTGCTTGGCAGTGCACTGTGATAAAAATTTTAATGGGAATAAAATTTTTTTGATCGTGGCATTATTTTTAGTAATTTGTTATCCTGTTTGTTGTTCTGCTCTTTATTCTAATTCTTTGTAGTATTTATAATAGAAACTATTGGTTCAATTTTATTGCTATATAAATGTACAAGGGGGGAAAATTATATACTGTCTTCTTTATAGAAGTTTGCCAATAAATAGTGCTGCTTCGAAACTCAAACAGCTGACATTTAATTAAAGACTCTGTTTGATAAGAAATGAAATTGCTGACCTCCTTGCTCGATAATTTATATCGCATTACGTTTACTTTCGCGTGTCCACGTTATGTGTATAAAAATAAGATAGATAACCCTATCTCATCCCCTTCCTCCATA
Source organism: Nomada ferruginata (assembly GCA_963583965.1). Classification (NCBI taxonomy): domain Eukaryota; kingdom Metazoa; phylum Arthropoda; class Insecta; order Hymenoptera; family Apidae; genus Nomada; species Nomada ferruginata. The sequence continues at coordinate 7,928,852 of OY757223.1, forward strand.
TATTATTTAAATCTAAATTAAATTCTTCCTTACATTTATCGAGAAAATTACAAATTTTTTAATCTTATTAAATGAATAGTCACTTTTATTAAACGTTCCGCCAAATAGATACAAAAATAAGCTTTCACAATTATTTATAACAATAAATAATTCATGTATCTAGTAATTGTGTCCACCCTGTAATTTTTACTAAATATTTGTGTTTTCTGTAGAGCAAAAAAGGCTCAGCCAATGGCTTCTATTATAAATACCCCTAGTTCTTAAAATAAACAACGGAATAACAACTGGAACAATAAATTACGAATAATACGGTACACCGAAGAAAGTTTTACTTCCCCAAAAACTATTTTACAGCGTATCGTACTATGAGATATCGACGAAAACGTCAGGTCGAACGAAAATAGAAATCTCCACAAGGCAGCTATTAATTAATTAAACCTTCCACCTTGAATGAATGGTCTCGCTGATAGGATTATCGTATTATATATTTAATTAGAGGAGACACTGACACGAGAAATTTTGCACACCGCTCAGACGAATGAATTTATTATTGCAATGTCTCATTCAGAGATCCTAATTGCACAGCAATTTAATAACTGCAGAACTTTTCCGCTTATCAGCTCGCAAAATCCTCTTGTTATCGTAACTTCCGTTAATTACACAGCTCTGTAACTACTTGATAATATCGAATCGAGGGTTGAAGCGAGGGTGAGGGTCGTTTCCACTTGAATTTTGTTAAAACTCCAAGCAGCACGGCCTTTTCGAACCGTTCTATTGCAGTCAATTAATTCATCTTAATAAAGGCCGCTCCACTTTTACCATTGTTTCGATTCGGGCACGACTTTTACCAAGAGTTAAACGCTTCAAAAGGACTTCGAGGCTCACTCGAATTTGCGCGCAATCGACATCGGACACGTTTGTAGCTGAAAATTATTTAAATAATGTATGCATATCGGCCAACTGGGTTAACCGTATCGCGTGGTACTAAAAGTGCAATGCAATGGAACTGTTGAGTGTCGTTACTAAAATTCGAGATATTCAATTAGCGAGGATATCGTGGAATTACCACATCAGCTATTATTGTTATTATTATTAAAGCTGTAATATATAAATTCCTCGTTTGGTAATTTCATCGGAGTACGGTCAAAGTTAAGTGGATCAAGTTCATGTAAAGTGATTAAATATATCGAGTTTGTAACTTTTACTCTACGTTAAGCGAAACAGAATTCTTGGAAATTAATACGTTCAAGCTGATTATACTTTGAAACGAATATTTCTTCACGAAATATTTAAACCTGTGGAATATTTAAACAGGATGGTGTTAAAATAATTGTAAGATAAAAGTACGCTATGTCAACGATTTGCCAAAGAAAACTTAATCGAAAGAATGAATTATACCCTGTACAATCGCAGGGCATATAAATAAGAATTTCGTGCATCCCACCATTTAATTTTTTCTCGTTTTCGTTTTCGCCACATTATTAATGATTTCCGCATTGTTTCGTGAACAAACTTTTCCTTTCGTGTTGGTCGAAACAAGAAAAAATTATTACGCTGAACGCGTTACGTGTTACAAATAATGAACGAACTTCCGTTCATGTCCATACGTTAGCTTTGCAACTTAATTATACTGATGCTTCTTTTATTGAAAACGGACGTAATTTAGCAGACGAGATTTAAATCAATTAAGCAAACGCGTGTATTCACAAGTATGTAAACTGTTTACGGTGCATTTAATTTGGAAATGTATTTGCGTGTGTAATATTGTTCAAGCACATTTGATGATATTGTAATAATCACAAGGGTTGTAAATGATGTAATTTTCATTGCTTCGTACACGTGACTCTGCTGGACTATATCTTCTATATATTATTCCTAGAAATTCATTCATATTTTTTCTATACTATTCCTTGTCAGAAGAAGGGGCATCATGAAACGATTTGTGGACTATGCTCTTTTTATATTCCTTAAAAAAGATTTTGACCTTCGACTGAAAATCAAAACTTTCAACGCAAAATTTGGAATATTTACTGATACCTTTATCGTACAATTATTTGAGCGCGAGATATTTCGGTTGATAAATAATAAAGTGACGCGCACCAGATTTATTAACAGTGTCTGCAATTGGCCAATAGTTTTCCAATATTTTTTCCCCAGTATAACAATACAGATGCAAAATACACCATGTCATATATCAAAGAATAGGAAGGTCGTTTTATTTAAGCGTAGTGGTGTTTAGCTGAAAACTATTTAAAAACTATTCATTTCAACACCCTTTGTGCAACAGAGTCGATTTTATTTTATTTTAATTTTTTATTTAACTATAAAATTCAATCTAATCAATAATTTCTGCTTTCCAGAAGTAAATTTTTAAAAAAAGCAGAGTGCATCTCAGGATGCTTTAACGCAGACCAATTTGCTAAAGTGAACCTTACGTATATTTGCAAGAAAAGGTAGCTGTTGATGACATAAAAATTGCATCAAACAGTTCCTTAACTATCTCAAATGTTTGCCTCCGTCTGACGAATTCCGAAAAGTTGGACGTCAAAGAGAAACATCGCCTTACAACCTCGCCTCTCGTTAGCTAATTATATTAGTAGTGTAATTTAAGAGAAAAGGGGGTTAGAAAGTGGGCTTAAAACCGGCAGCAAGAAATTTCAGACAGGTTTAAATTATGACGGCACGTCATGTGCCATCATATCATGTCAAATTTCCTATATAAACGTCACGTGCCTGTGCAGGCTTGTTCACGCAAAGCGAGCCACTTGAATGACTCCAAATATTGATTTCAGCGAAAATCGAACCAGTTTAAAGTAATTTTATTTTTCACAAACGAGTTGTTAAAGTGGCTTCAACTTTAACATCGATTAAAATTTGAATGCGTAATTTGAAATAACATTTCAGCGCGATTTAATTCGAATTTTCATTGCACAGTTAAATTAATTCGGCAATCAAAATGTGATATAGAGAATTTTGTAATGAGATCATTAAATATAGCATAAATGTAAAATTACCATAAAGTTACTAATACATTAATAATGGAACTTATCATTATTATTCAACTGTTGAATACGTGCATTCCCTCCATTATTGATGGAACAATCTTTTACTTATGTTCGGATATACAATTGACTGCCGCAATATACTTTATATTTTAATTACGAAACGCTTCAAATCGTTGCACGTTATTGCAGAAAGCTATTCGTTATATATTTCGATCCTTTGGTGAAACGTGATACAATATATTATGAATAGTCTCACTACTGCATTTTCAGAGAATTTTGTAGCTTTCCTTAATTTTCACAAATAAATTATAGATAACATAGCCGTGATCCACATCACACTGTACTATTTGCAAAATAAATTCAGATGTGAAATGATTTCATTCATAAATAATAGCTCCCGGTATGCGAATATTGCACTACGCGAACAGTCAATTATTAATATTATTCGAACGCTACATCTATGACACAATTTAGTATAAATCGAACACTGTAATTAGTGCGCTCAGTTACCTACGAATATTAATTTCGAATACTAAAAGGGAATGAATACGGAACAGAAATAGATGATGCTTCAACAGATTGAACAGTTAAGGATACAGAAAAAGGGTTGAATCAGCGAAAGGCATAAAAGAAATGCAACTTTCCCATTCTCGATGCAATAACTTTTCTGTCAACAGTATCTTTTCCTCTTAAATTTCAACTGTTTACTCGATCTGCAATTGGTGGTACAGCGTGGCCTTCAATATTATTATTTTAAAAGTTTATCCCGAGTTACTGCTTCCTTACACCCGAAAGAAAACCGTCGATAAATTTCGTTCTAAATTTATTTATCACGGGCATACGATTTCTGAAAATCTTACAAAGACCACGTACGTGAAAAGCCAAGAAACTGTTTTACAATAAAAACAACCCACTCGTCCGCGTATCCGCTTTCCTCCATAATTAATTCGCGCAATCGAAATTTCACCTCGAAAGTTTCTTCCCGATAAAACTTTGCATCGGGCAATTCAGTTTTCCATCCACATTCGTCGTTCTGCGAATCGTAAATGAATTTCATTAGAACGAGCCTGGTCGTGATTTCTTGAACAATCTGGCCGTGGAACGTGATCGTCGAATGGCATGCATACGATTAAACCGCGAGACATCTATTCACAGTCCGCCCTCGGTTCTGGTTCTGGCTGATAATTAATCGGTCGCCCGATTAGAGTATCGGCCGGCAAGGAAGCACAGGTAGGAGAAAATGGCCGCGCGGAATGAAACGGAGAAAGAGAAATGGGACGGGATTTAACGAAAACCGCTATTCGATCGGTGAATCGGGAGAGGCAGAACGGCTCGTTCGGGCACGTACTTAATTATCGATAATTGTAAATAAAGCGGGCGACAAGCCGTGCAACCGTCACTGCAAGTTCCTCGAGTAATTGGCCCTGCCATCTAATTGGATAGTTCACGCTCCATTGAAACGTACCTCGAACGGCTTCCGTTACTCACTTCCGTCTTTCCTTCGACTCTCTTTCTTTTCCTTTTTTCATCTTTATTCCCCCGTGGTTCACGGCTAATAATGTTAGCAATAACTGGCAGCGAGAACCGATCGCCGATTTATATGCTCCATTAAAGTCGATTAATTTCGATGGAAATCTCGCTGGAACCCTTGGAGAATGAATTATCGAACAATGCGTACGAGGATGATTGGAAAGTAGAATGGCCGAGGAGGAATTGACGGATGAATGTTTTTAAAATGGATTCAAGCATCGATCAATTTTGTAGTGACAGGTATTTCAAAAATGGGGTTTCAGTGGATTTTTTTCTTTGCAATATGCTTTCGGTAGGAATTTAATGCGGGTGCAGTAAAATAATTTGGATTGCAGTGAATTTGAATTAGGTGTACCAACGATGTTTATGTTAGATTCTTTGGATTTATATTTTGTAAGGAGTACGTAAAGATTTGAATTGATATATAGGTATTGTATATTAACTGTAAATCTAAATAGATTTACGTAGCTTAGTTTAATATTATAAATCTGCTTTGATCATTGGTTTTCTGCGGCAATTAACCAGATAATTTATGCTATTATTATTATTGTTATATTTATTCTTATTTGTAGTTATTTATTCACTACATTGTACTTTCTTATTATTGTACATTACAAGCAATTATTGTAATATGATATGATACGATGAGTTTTTTGAAAATTTATTCAAACCATTGCCATACTTAATTTTGAAGCCAATAATGATATTATTTCCAGTAAACAATAAACTGAAAACATGATTTCCTACGAAATCAAAATAATTAAGAAGCATACGTGTATAGTGGCCAACATTTGTGTCAGCCCTTTGAGAATTCAACCCTTTATTTAAGTTATAGCGTTTATAGAGTTAATTGCAAGTAGAGAGTAGTACAACACTAGAACACTAGAACCAATTTAGACTCGAGTTCGACTGCATCCTATACATTGCCATTAGTTTACATTATAGTATAGTATGCACATGTTACATTATGTATGTACATACATATATCGCTGTGGTGTTTTACTTTGCGCCAAGTACGCAATTTCAATCGAGACTAGGCAGGTTGAATTTTTTGAAAGTATCTTTAATAAACTTTCAAATTTAATTTAACACAATGCCAATGTGTCCATGCGTTTGCTTTCGACAACCATTTGGAATTTAATTTTTTCTAAATTAACATTTACCAATTATTTTAAGATCCTTTTACTCTTAACTGTTTGTATTTTATTATGTTTGTATTATGTTGGAAGTAAAAGTTTGTAACCTGCATGATATTCACCCCACGGAACATTTTAAATATTTTCAGTGAATATTTTATTTGTCTCTGTACATAATTAGATACAATATTGAATTTCGATTTTTCTTGCTCTTTGGCATGGATGGTCGTGTTGACTTCGTATTGTATTTCATCAATGATACAATAACGAATGATAATACGTATGTAATACATGTACATTATTCCTGTGTACGATACGATACAATTACGAATAAACGTGACTGCGCGGTTGCCGTCAAAACAAATGCAATTACAGTATCGAAATGAAATTCAACAACGCAAACCTATATAAACAAAGCGCAAGTTTGCTTATCGAACCGCGCATGATTTAATATTTACTTAGACGAGCCAGCAATTGCAGCAATTGCCACGTATGTACATTAAGATTTAGCTTCCTATTCAAATCAGAATAAAACAGCCAACGGGAAAATTATTGTAAATATTATTGCTTACGAATTCGCACAGTAGACCGAAAAGATCTATGAACGAAGCTCAAACGGAATTGATAATTTATAACGGCATCTTATCTCGTTTTCAGATTTAATAAAATAGTGTCGTGAGTAATTATGGTGGCAGGATAATATTGTCAGGCAAGTTGTAAGTTTTGTATACAGGATACTGTACTACAAAATATAATTTTATATTGCTTAAAACATTCAGTGCATTTTAAAAATATCTTTTTCAATTTTGTATATTTGGTACCGCAAATAGAAACCCAAACTAACCCAAAGTATTCGTACGTAATTGTAGAGTTTATTAACGAAGTCAAAGTCTACATAAAAAGATAGATTCGACACTTCTGTCGAAACTTCATTACATAAAGTCTTTAAATCATAATCAAACAAATGACTGTACTCTGAATGCAGTACCTAAAATATAATGGGATATCGTTTAAAAGTATAAATCTCAATAGCTTCACCGGAATCTCGAACTTGATTGAAACCACTTAAATTTTCTTTTCCGTCTCCAAATAATATAAAAACTATAATTAAGGCGCAATACAATTTTAATGATAAGACAGACAGATAAAAAGAAATATCCCAAACATTATTTATATCTAAAATAGAAATCCTTCCATGAACCTTAAATAACTTTTTGATTAGTTCATCCAAGAATCCATATACACTACCATTTTACACACTCGTCCGCAAAACGAGAATTACTGATACCAATTAAAATGGAATAATGCATATTCATTTCGCCGTTCACTAAAATATAAAGCAACCACTCCCAAGTTTCTCTTACACCCGCGCTGCCCCTCACTCCGGCATCCTTAATTCAACACCGAAATCGAATTAATCATTCCCAATGCAATCACTACCCCATTGAAATTCACATCTACCCCCGGTGCGCCCGTGTTCGAGCTCGTGTCCTAGGAGACCGCGAGACACGTTCGATCAAAAAGGAAGCGGCTATCAGACGGGCGATCCGTTATTAACAGTTCGACGGCCGCGGGGCATTGACTTTTTCGGCCGGCTTGACCGCGGATGACAATGGCCGGCCGTCTCGATACGTGCCCCTCTAACGGAATAATTGGAGGAAGTGTATTTGCGAATGGCACGGCAACGTGGATCGGCCTCGCCGGGGATTAATATCGTCGTCGGGACGGCCGACGTTTTCGACGAGGCGTGCAAGTGACAAGGGCACTTCGGCTTTTGCGGCACGCGACGCTCCAATACGTGGAACGCAGCCCGGCGCAGCTCGACCGATTATTTTTCCGGTTATTGTCCCCGATAACTGAACACCGGGCGTCGCGGCGGCGACCGGCGTCGCGGCGCTTTCGCAGCTGGTACACGGGTCGCGTGCTCCCGAACAGATCTGACGTAAAGCGGCTTTTCCGCGGCGGGCAATTTGACGGGCATTAAATCGCCGGTGCAGGCTCGGCGTTGGTGATGAGATACAGTGCGTTCATCTTTATTAATGGACAGATCGGCGATAACGCGCGTAACCAGCGCGCCGGGGATGTTTGTTACACGAACGACGCGTTGCCGTGGCCGTTGGACAGCAAGCTGCAGATTGGGTTATTGATTGTGCTTAGGTCACGACGATGTTTAATTTCGCGCGCCACGAATATTGGATAATGTGGATGGGGTGTGGCTGTCGACGATTGGATCTTTTTTTTGTTGGACTTAATATTTGTCTGGTACGCGGGGTCTGTGTGCTGTCGCGATATTTATGGGGCGAAGAATGCTTGTTAGTTGAGGATTCAGTGTTTGTCTTTTGCAGTAGAATCCTGGGCGACTTCATAAGGTGTGAGGCGTAGGAAGATACGTGCCATTAACTTCAGCTGATTCTTTCGTTGCATATTCCGTTCGTAAGTTTTGGGATGCTGTAGCTCTTGAAAGTTCAAGTTCTTTTTAGTTTAAGAAATGGTAAATATTGAGGAACTTTTTAATTTTATTTGTAACTTACAGTTCGATACGTTTACCTCGATTTCTCCATTTCACTACGATTGTAGCATAATTTATCGTGCAAGAGAATAACAGAGATACTCTATTATAGAGTGGACGGTAATTTGGCAAGATTCTGGAATTTCCTCGGCGTTTCGACTTTTAGACTCTGTACGTCTTGGTCATTGAGAACTATTACACGCGAATTCCTTGTTACCCTTTGGATTTATAAGCAAACGTAGTACTAGTGCCAGAAAATTCGAAACTCTCCAAATGCGAGAAATTTGTAGTCTGAATATTACACGGTTTCTTGTGATCAGCAATTGTTTCTGGCCGTATAATAAATTTAGTTAACTAACAAACTGTAATAAATAAAGCAGATCATGCTCTGAAAAATCCTTGGAAAAAGAAATGATAAGAATCATGGAATTTTCAAAAAATTGTTTACGCAGTTATGTAAACACAATAAAGCCATGAAAATTTTATTTATAGTTTTTTTTTATAGTTTTTTTAAATATCTCTCAGCGTTCTTCAGGTATTTCACGAAAAAGAGCACTCTGAATTGCTTTCAAGGGCTGATTTCACCCTTTAAAACGAAATTATGGCATGAACGGAAAATAGGGTTGTATTACGCATGGCACACTTTACGTATATGCAAAGTTTTATACGTTTCTGAATCTTCGGGTTGCTTACCCACCCTTATCAGTCAGCGAGAACCAGTGTTCTTCATTTCAAATGGGACTCCGTCATTATTATCCACGTTCGAAGAAAAATCACCAGGTTATAATAAAATATAACAAAATCACGATACCGCAAGTAATTTTATTAACACTTCAACAAAACTATAACCAATTGATTTAACAAACTAAGCAGCCTGCAATTTGTATTATACCATTCAGTATCTTTTTCAATTTCACGTTACAAAGAAAAAGATCTTTATGAAAAATTGAACCTGAAAATGAGCCATGCAACCTGAGGTCTTACGGCAGGTACGACAGAAGTAGCATGCTGATTTGAGACTTGTCAATTACAACCAGTTCTCTGTATTACTGTAATATAAACCCCAAAGATACTGTTTAATGCTATTGCTTTGGTGTACGTAAACAACACATCGATGAGGCGGATCTCAAACAAGCTTATCAAATCAATGGGCACGATAGCAGATTAGCGTTAGCTGCCTCAATCAAAAGCGCTTACCCATATCCTGCGGCGCTGTAATAGGATTACAATGCTACATTGACGTGCAGGCATTCTTCCTTTGCTGACCTATAGAATGCGGACCATGCACGTAGCGTTATTTCTCGAATCAATGACTACGTAGCGTGGGAACAATGAACCCTTAAGCAAAGGGATGGAACAGAGTATGCATTGAAAATTATAATATGTACTGCATAACTGCTTCCGCGTGGTGGTTTAAAATTTTCATGTATTTAAGGATTTTGTAACTCACTAAATTGCTTGATGAAAATACCTAATAGTGTTATTTGTAACTTGAAGAATTAATTGTGAAACGTTTATGGAAATTGGTTTAATAATTAAATATCTTGAATTGAATAGGAAACGTTGTTTTTCAATTGACTTATTAGCAGTACATTGCAAAGAAATTTATTTGCACGGGTTATTGGAATTATTTTGTTCAGAACTTTTCTTAATTTTTTGGCATATTAGAAATTTCAGTGGAATAGAAATGTTAATTTAACTGGTTGTTATAATAAAGTCATGTTATGACAAACAGAAGTAAATTTTTCTATTTCAAATCTTTTGCTTACTAAAGGACTGGGTAAAGTTTTGAAAAAATTATTACTATCGCTACAACGAATAAGCTGTTTAACGAACTGTGACAATAAAATTTGTAAAGGCACAGTGGATTACTGAATACGATTCAGTGAAATGTGTCGTATTTTCTCTTTGCAACGAACAAATTATTGTACATTTTAACTCAAACAAGTACGTAGCAATTCAAATATTGGCCAAGCAAGTTGTATTTCATCTATTAGTAAAGTAAAGCAAACGTTGATAGCCGTTGAATTCAGGTGGTTTACTTTTGTATGAAATGTTTCACAGGCAAGCAAAGCCTTACTATATAAAAATATAGTACAATAATTCGATGAATAATTACTAAATCATTTACAAAATTAAGTATATACATATAAATGCTATTATCTATTTTTTTGAATACTAGGTGGCCCATAATATGCACAGAAAAGGACAAACATGATTTTCCCTTTTATCAGTGTACTGTAGCTCTATATAGTATAACCTGCTTAATTACCTGGAATAGAAAGTGCAACCTATTCTTTTGATAAGAAGAACTGTTAATTGAATTTCGAAATCATACATCCGACATATAAATTTTTGGACCCTTATTTCGTTTTATAAGATAGTGTACTTAAATATGTTACAGTTGTACCATTTTATTGAAACCAATGTGTTCTTATCATCTTTATCGCCTATTTTTGATTCATAGTCACAAACTTTTCCGGGTAAGAAACTGTTTACAGTTTTACAGCATGACCCAGGAAGTGTGAAAAGACATGGCCGTATAAAGTACTATTACTATCCAATGAAAATAAAATAGTATAATTGTTAGCAAGATATTAAAGGGTTAAAATATTTTTAAAAAACATAGAAGAAGCAACAGAACAAATAAGACTGTAAATAATAAGCATCGTATCCTTAAACGTGAAACACACCTACCCTAATGCACCCCTTCCTGTAAGTGTAAGCAGTTGGGGGGTGGGAGCCTGCGGCTCTTAAAGCACAAAGGTGCAAATTTCATCTTTAAGTGTTACCAACAATGAGCTATGAGTTTACGTATGAAGTCAAGCTAAAGCTAAAGTTACAGCCAGACGTTGGACGGTGGTGCAGTAAACTAATGGTGCACTAACCTAACATTAATCAAACAACAATGCACCGCGCGTAATACGGAATTTATGCGAAACTGATAGGAGTACGTCAAGGCCATAGATTTACGTTTGGAATGCTCGTTACAATAACCGCGAGGGTATTCTTTTCTTCTGTCTCCGGTATTTTAATTTGAAACAGGTGCAGCCAGTCGATGAGTTGTTAGTTATCCAAGGTTGTTCTCATAACTAGAACTGATGGCTAGAGATTAATTGTTCATCTATATATAGTATCTTCTAGCAGGCATTCTTATTAGATATTTGAATAATTTATGGGACGAAGGAGTAAATATAAACCAAAATCGAAATCAGAATTCTCTTTCCTCGTTTACCAATGCACCAATAGAATTATTGTCTGTGTTTTAATTAGTTATCAGTTGCTGTAGAAAATATAACGAATCTTTACTACATCGATCTGGGATTTTAATTCTAACGTGTTATACGAATATTTTCTGATTCATTCACTTGAAACTTCTGCTTAAAATATTTAATGACCCTATTTTCTTTCTCATACGCGCGTTTATAATATTATTTCTGCATGATATATTATATTCAATATCCCTAAAACAAAACCAAATCCATTTTCCAAAAGAGTAACTGTCCCTGCCCACTAAAGACTCACAATTAGATAACAGCGTACACCATAATCCAACTACCGTATATCTTCAACAAAAATGATCGCAAAACATAAAATCAGAATGAATTCCCAAACAATGCAAAGCATCACACAAAATTGACCGAAACGATGGAATACAATTGTAACACATGTACATATGTACATACGTGCAATGAGTAACGGCTATCCAGCACCGGTACAATATTATACTAGCAATACACGCCGCAATATCACAGATTCAAATTTACAATCCCAGGTAACAGCTCACTCCAACGCCCAAATTACCATTCAGAGGTAGGCACAAATCGTTTCTCAATCGTGAAACAAGATTGCCCGATAGAACCAAGGGGGATTGGAGGGGGGTCGATTGATATTTCATCGGGAGTCACGGCAATTGGATCGGTGTGCCCTGGCAAAGCGCACCGTAAATCCGCAATAAGAGCCGAGCACGTTCGTTTAACATGCCAAATTCCTATTTTCCAGGAATCGATAGACCGCCGACGACACGCAGACCGAACTCCAGGCGGGACTCGAAGAAGAGCTGGAAGATCGACCACAGTGACGAGAAGAACGCGGCCGGCATGAAGGACGAGCCGATGATGAAGGGTGCCGAGAACGACGACGACCTGCTCGACTTCCAATCGGCCACCGCCTCGTCCTTCTTTCATCGTCATTTGTTCGCGAATCTTGGCCTAACAGCCGTCACGGCTATCCTGGCGGGCGTACTGTCGACGTAGGCCTTTCTGTGATCACCGTTGCGCCGGAAATTGATTAATTTGTGTCCGGACGTGTCTTCAGGGTGACGCGGCCACCGCCGTCAACGGGTGGTGGGTCGAAACGCGTTGCAATTCGGGGGGAACACGGATCAGGAGAATGTTACGGTTCATCGAGGACCGGCTGGTTTTGTTCGTCCTTCATTGTACCCGTGGATTTTTGAAGTTCCGAAGGGAACTGTGCTGCGAAATGAGTGTGCTCTACCATCGTTGCCGATTCGAGACGAAGCGTATATATATTTGGGACACGTGGAGTTTCTCTTTCGCGAAGTTATGTTATTGAGCATGTAGATTTGATTGCATACGTTGCTGGGAAGGATATCTTTGTTTCTTCGAATTTGTGAACGAACTTTGTGCGTGGGCGTTGAACAGTCGAAATGTTTAGCGGTGAAGATTCGCCTGGGCGGATATATGTTTGTGTTCGAAATAGTACGAAAATGAAATTTGGAGCAATTGGTGGAAAATTGAATTCTCGAATTGAATGTTTCGTGGCGGAGTTTCTGAATAGTTTTGTTTCTGTATTGTGTTATTTGTTTTGTAGGTTTGTGATTTAGTTTAAGATTTATTGCGGTGGGCTGATGATACCTTCTTGGTACTCTGCTACACTTTGTTCTCTTATTTTTAATTGCGTTTGACGATGAAATGTAATGTTGAATTGGAAAGCTGTGAAAAAATTTGTATAATTTATTTCTATCGCGACACTGTAGTATTTATTTTACGATAACGTGAAGTGAGTTTTTTCCCACAAATATGTCTGTATGATTGCACCTGCTCTACATGTAACTGTCATTTTCATAAAGCTGCGACTTACCTTGTGTTAAGGATAATCATTTTTACAATTATTGAGTTACGAAAGGAGCCTATTAATTTTATCGCGCAGCATGGTAACGACGACTCCAAAACTCGTAAAGTTACACTCTATTATTCTTTCAATATTACTCGGATTTGATTTCTTTATTATTCGTCTGGATCAAAAACAGCGAAGGAGTCTACATCGTTATTTCTTAAAATTACTATTATTTAACTGCCCTTTATTATTCCCTGAATCTGAAGTCATTTATATGAACAACGATTATGTAAACAGCATTAGATAAATTTGGAAAAGATACATATATTCCTATGGTTTAATATTCGTTTAATATACAGGGTGTCCCGTAACTACCGTAACATCGGGAAATGGGAGGTAGCTGGGGTGATTCTGAACAACTTTTTCCTGGACCAAAATGTTGTTGGAAGCTTCGTTTTTGAGTTATTAACCAAAAGCACTGCCCAATTAGAGCGCCCGTAGAGCGCGCCCCCAGGCCCGTACATCTCTACTGCGCTCGGTCATGTACGGGGGCATCTAGGGCATTCGTGGAAAGCATACGGCAAATGTTACATCGTTTTACATTAAGGATAATGTGAAATTATTCGTAACTCATGAATAACGACCACGACCGTGCGCGATTGATGAAAAGAATAATTAGTTTATTTCTTATTAATGAATAACGATGTAACATTTGCCGCACGCTTTCCTCGATGCCCTCGACGCACTCGTGCACGACCGAGCGCAGTAGAGAGGTACGGGCCTGGGCGCGCGCTCTACGGGCGCTCTAATTGGGCAGTGCTTTTGGTTAATAACTCAAAAACGAAGCTTCCAACAACATTTTGGTCCAGGAAAAAGTTGTCCAGAATCACCCCAGCTACCCCCCATTTCCCGATGTTACGGTAGTTACGGGACACCCTGTATATAAAAAATATAGGAAGTATATAATGTACCTTCATTTCGTCAAATTATATCCAGACAACTCGTTTCGTATCGTGAAAGTAAAATTGTATTGTGTGCCGCAATTTGGGACATCTGAAGCCATCGCGAAACAGCATGAAAAGACATTAATATCAGTGTACTGGTAATTATTCACGATGTATATGTTGTATCAATGACTTTGTTGAACATGATCGCCTTGATATGATTGAAATTTTTGTACTGACGATATCGATGTTCTGGAGAACTATGCAACATATGTTATAAGTTAGTATTCATCAGATTTGAAGTTGGAGTCTGATTTCCAAAGTTATAATGCGCAAATATAATATTGGAAGTAATTAGATTTAGATGCGTTCATAATCGAGCGTTCAACTGAAGTAGGTGGCTGACCTATGCAAGTTTGTTTTACTTACGCCCAAGTGGATTCTGAATACATTGCGCAGTAGGTACAGAAATACTGCCCCTAGCGAATAGAAAATAACTTTAGAACGATGTTTTATTAAACACCTGGTGTGACTGTTATATATAATTCGTCGTGTAATTGATATTTAATCTCTAATATTACTTGTATAAAGAAACATCGAGGTGGAGATCTGACATGCAGATATTTCATGAGAATATAGGAAGAATTTTTTTTCCTGTGCAGGATATCGTTATTTCTTATTTGAAAAAGGTATTTTCTCAAGGGCCTGGTACCTTCATATATCATAGAAACCAGCTGCACTGAATATTTAATATTGCGTTCGTATACACCTATCGAGAAAGTTGATTTATTATTGCTGGAAATAACTTGCAATAAATTTTGTTAAAATATTGCATCAGCATTATGTAGAATATCATTAAATAATAGATATTTCATATTTCTTATATGCATATTAACTAATTTCTGAGTTATTTGTAAGTAATTTATTATTGTAGGCGACAGAAGCTTGACGCCAAAGAGTTTCAAGAAATATTACACGGAGATAGCCTGCTGTTTACAATTATGAAGTAATAAGTGCTCTAAAAGTTTTGCACTTTCAATAGATGCTAATTATTTCGTGCAATATTAATTACATCAGTGCAGCTCTGCTTTTATGACTTAAAATCAACTTTCCGATTTTCTCTCATATGTTCACCTCACGCATGAAAAAAATTGGTAACCAAATACGAAGAATTCCGCTCGTCTACACAGCAGTACAATTATTTTGTCAACGAAAGGGTATTTCTGTATCTATCTACATAAATCGTTCATGTACCACAAAGACTAGTAACAAGTGGTGTGTGTAAAAAAGTAATGAGGCTGGCTCTGTAGTGATTTATGTATTTTCCACTCAGTGAAAAATGTACATTATCTCCTTCAAAATGGTCTCCAGAAAAGGCAATACTTTGCCGGATAAGTTGCTCGCACTCTTGCAAACGTTGCTTGAACTCTTTTAGTGAAGCTCCTTTCAGTTGATCAGTTGCAACCGTTTGTTGTCCACTGAGACGGCTCTTGATTTTTATAAAAAGAAAAAGACCGCGATGACTCTAATCATTATCAATTTTGATCATTTAAATTTATAATTCGCCACCAATTATCCTTATTGTCGAACGACGAAATTACATCTAACGTGAGTCTTTACTTTCGCGACATTTCGCTCGGTTTTTGAAGTGCAAGACTTCCAGAACAAGCTTCGTCTTCTACGGTGTCACGGCCATCCAAACATGCCTCTTGCCACCTAAAAACCTGTGCCTTGGATAAAGCTTGACCTCCGTAAGCCGATTTCAATCTGTCAAAATTTCTGTCGCACTGCCTTCAAGATTAACACAATGCTGTTCCGTTTCCGTGACGCTTCAATAAAACACACTTTCACAAAACTCGCCTCCAAATCGCTCGTATTAGCTCGATCCAGTTGAAATACTGCAGACAGATCAAAGATAAACGAGGCCAGTCTCGTTACGTTTTAAGCACACCGCGTACAACTCGTAACGTTAACCATCTACTTCGTGAAACACTGTTCGTTCACTACACGCGTACATTTCAATTTCAGTTACGTGTACAAGTGCAAACCATGATTTCGCAACAGCAATAATCGTTGTCCTTATTCATTCTAATACTGTTTTCGTTGCATAAATGAGGCCAGAATTTCATTGCCCATAGGTAACGAAACAATAACCAAGGTAGTAGGGCATGAATGAACGTACAAAAACGTACACATGGACGATCCGGGTAATATTTTAATGTACCCCGACCAGTAAATAGCATCGTGCATTCCTTCCATTCCTCGATACGATGTTCGAAAGGGAATCTAGATGAGTACAAGTAGAGCGTGCCGAGCCCGTAACCCGCCTGTATACATATTCTTAAGGTTGACGTTTATTGTTGAACGTGAATCTGGCCATAAATTTTGTCGGCCTTAACAGAAATAATGGGAGAGAAAGGAAAATATGCGATGTTAGTAACCAATAAAACGGGAAACGGCGAATCTATGTATCATAACATCGTTCTTCTAGTCCAGCTTGCGACGACTACCGTTGTGTATAACATAGAACATGTGATACCTAAGAGTAATCTGTACGCGTTGCAGATCTTTGCTTTTGACGCATAGGATATACGTGGTATTGTAAAATAATAGCGTGTGTATGATATTGTGTAGACTAAGCCTCAGGGACATGTAAATACGTTAAGCTGTAAGACGATGTCATATTAGTTTTTGCATTTGTGATCACATCACCGATAGTCCTCCACCCATCCCGTGTAAATACAATGTACTCTATCGTGTACTTGGGCAATAAATGTTAGACAATCGTACGGTGGATGTGTTTATCAATTTATGTACTTCGTTTTCGTCGTTCTCGATACATTTTATTTTTCACTTTCGAGTAAATAGATAAATACATACATATACGTGTACTTAGGAAATTCTTGTTTCTTTGATGACTACAAATGGATACTTTATTTACTTGAATCATTGAAATTTGTTTTGTAAAATATGTTAGACCCTCAACATTATATTAAAACTTATGGCGAAGTCTTCAGATCGAAATTTGTTGCCAAATTGTTTCCTGTGTATTATTTCTCTACTTTCTTCGAATCGTATACTGCAATATTTAATTGCTGTTTTAAACCAGCACTGTAATTTTTTAAACACTGTACTGATAACTTCAAACGTGACATCACAGAGGAGGTATAGAATATACCTGTTATCCAGTTTATTATTTTTTTGTTCCCTGTTTTATGAGCTTTAAAGCTTTAAAGTATTAAGATAACTATCAGTTGTTAAAAAATATGCTTCACCACATTTGCACCCCTTGCGTTCCTTTTGTGCCCGTGCGCCCTTTTCCCGTCTGCTGCAACCCTTTGTCACCCCCTGAAGCTCTTTCTGACCCCTTTCGTACACCTTGTGCCCTGTTGAATCGCTTTATCACATGATAAAAGCATCCTAAAGCTCTCCCACACCGCTCACACATATTCACTCAATCCAATCCCTCTTGTGCTTCCAATACGATTTTAGTAAATAACAGTTCTTCAATTGACCATTAATCATGAACAGAGGCCGCAGAAATCATACCTTGCCTGTACATTCAGAAACGTTATCATTCGTTGATACGTTGTCTTGGAAATCTGAGGATTGTTTATCGTTGGTCGATCTTACTAGAATCACAGAATCACAGACGAGGTATAGAATATACCTATCATCGAATGCATTTTTCTGTTCATTGTTTTGTGGGGCTCAAATAATTTTGTGACAAACCTTTCGGAGTACGCTCTTTAATGATTCTGTATTACAAATAGAAACATTTTCTTGGATACTAAAATGGGAAAGAAAAGGATCAAAAACGTATCCCCCAGTTTTTAGGGTTTAAAAATAATTGCTATAATTTTTAATGATATAGGATAATACATATATGTTAAGGAAGCTAAAATTGGGTGGGGATTTTTAAATTTTATGTCGAATTGAGTTTTTTATTACACGTGTTACAGTGTTGACATTAACCAAATAATGGTATGCAAATATATTTTTAGTAATAATAAAAGATTTGTAGTATTTGTTACACTATAAAATAACTAAACTGCTCGCATAAAATTAATACCCTCTAAATTGAAGAGGTATAATAAAATCATTACTAAATATTTTATTAGTTCCTTAACTTTATTTAAATTTCAATTCCTACCATAGTGAGCGTTTAGATCGTTTTCTATAAACTGTTGGTAACATTTTCAACGCCTGAAATTTTGCTCTCTTTTGCAACCCCTTTCCGTACATTTATTATGCTTTTCTTGAACTTTTCCTAAACTTCTCACGCATTGTTGCACCCCTGTTCCTGTTATTATAAATATACCTAACAACAGCATCATACGATGGTATTATCAAAAATTCGTCGTTCCTATATTGATTTTCGTCAAAATCTGTGTTTTATCCGTAGAACTGATATCAGTAGATTCAGACAACGCCTGGTAGAGGTCAGACGCGTGCAGGCCGGACGCGTGCAGGCAATAATTGATCCAGAATCAAAGTTTAGCGCTTTCCGACTACGAGGCCATACATAAATTAAATGCCGAACTTTTCAACTGCATTCATTTAACTCCGTAGTAATTTAAAATTGTTACACCCACCATTATTGGTCTTAACTTTAGATTTCAGAATTTCAATATCAATTAATTCTGCTTCCGTTTAATGCGCCGATGATACTTGAAATTATTACTAAGCAGAAAGAAGCATTTCGCGTTGGAAAATTGTTTCGTTAATTCTGGAAAAATGTTTAATTCAATCACACTATAATTTGCTATCCCTCTTTATTTTGAGAAAAAGTATTACACGCTGTACATACTTGCAATTAAAGTATCTCAAACATTGCGATTCAAGTTACCCCGGTAATCGATCAGGGGATTCATTTATTTCAAGGAAATAACATAAAAAAGAAGATTACTCTACGTTTCAATATCCTGGAATTAAATTTGACGTTGCAATAAATCAAATTTATCGTCTACCTTAAATTTTACAAACAGTATTGCACGACGCTATTATTGTTATTATTACTGTTATTATCACTGAAGTAAATATATTACTTAAGTACAGAAGTATTAAATTTACAAAAATTGTTATATACAAATATTCTGTTCATATTAATAAAAACTGCGCCAATCTTCACACGATTTATTGCAAACTGTGCAGAACATTTCCTTGATAAACAAAAAGATCATAGAAAGGCTCTGAGCAGGTGTAATTAACGCGTGCTTACGCACATCCAAATAGCTTGATTAACACTTGATGTCTCGCACGAACGTTCCATCTCCATCCCTCTGTATATTTCATTTCATTTCCTTCTCTCGCGATGTTCCGGAGATCGACATACAACGAGAGGCCGGACCGCCACAATAACGACATTTGGGAAAGAATTATTATAGAAGTTGCCGGAGCACTTTCGAGTAACAAGGGGGGGAAAAAGGGCTTTTCTCCATAATCCAGCTCGTACATCATCCTTGCGAATCCCTTCGGACGGTTATGGAACGAAAGAAGCTGTGATAACAAAGGAAGCCGGCCTCGATAGAAACTTCGTAAACAAACGATCCTTGCTACGTTAAAGTGCACGATAGTAAATATGTGGCCGCCGTTGAACTCGCAATTAAACTCCGCGTTCAGTCACGCTGGCCGATTATTTCCTCAAGGAAATGAACCTGATCATGTCTATTGACGCTCTGCTACCGGCTTGTTTGACTCCGCCACGTACATCCAGCGCTTGGATCTTGAAACGATGCATACATGTGCGCCGATACGTACTAACGATTCTCAGTCATTTTCTACGCGCCGTGGAGTTTAATTGGCGCAACGATTGAGACGGGGATCATTTGCTTGCGATTACATGAAACGGAAGTGGAAGATAAGGTGCGTTCATGGAAGGTTTGAGTTGGGATTGAAGTATAAAAATATTTGTGTCTCGTGATTTTCTTTTAATGTTCTCTGTAACGCGCGGGGATTTTAATTGTGAATATTTTCATTTGCTTGGCGTTGGTTGAGAATTTTTGTATTACCGTTAGGGTAGTTTTATTATATGCAACAGGGGATGAGGAGTATAGCCACCTTTATTTATATTCATTTTGCCTTGTTTTAGAATTACCTGATAAATAGATATTCATATTGTTTAGAAACATTGTTTAATTTTGATAATGTATTTATCAATGTTTATTCGCTCATTGTCACTGCAGTATAATAATTTTTCATGATTTTTATTGCAGACAATTTATTTAATTGATATGCTTATTATTATTAACGTTAATAGTGATTATAATATTTATTATATGTATATAAGATGTACAGATAGATTAATTAGATATTAGTTATTATTGTTATTATTAAATAGATTTAACGAGAACAAAGGGTATATGGGGTGAAAATTTGAAGCTGGAGGTAGAAGATATTAAGTTCTGTGCTATGTAATTCTGAAATTTCTTTTTTAACCAATTATTTAGTTGTAACAGAAAAAGGCCAAGGTGTTTAAATGCTTTTTTTGCAGCCATTATATTATTAACGAAAATACTTGTTTCACTTCCTTGAAAGGAAACTTCGAATACCCGTTACTCAGATACCTTGTTCGATAAACTTCTCCTTTAGCAGTTTCGAAGAGGACTACTTCTATCGCTTTATCTGGAACATCCCGTGCATTCTAGGTATCTCTACCTGAAGTACTAATTAACAACTATGTTCCATTCATTAATGAACTTATTAGATACATTCACCCCTTAGCGCTGTGCTTTGAATCGATAGAGGAAATTTACATGCACGCTTTAAAAGTATGAAGAGCATAAATAGATAACTGATCAATCAATATTTCCTATTTGAGTCTTAATATGAAGAGTGCATCACAACTAGTTGTGTCAATATTTAACCCTATCCACGTAAAATGTCTAATTTTGTAAACAAATTGATGTATAATGTTTCGATTTGCAAGAAAGAAAGCAATCCTAAAATTTTATTCACGAATTATATTCATAATACTTATGTTGGTAGTGGAGACCATTGAAATACCCCCCCCCCCAAATTGCAAAGGGTTAATAAAGAAGTTACAAGGTTCGTGTGCTGTTTGAATAATCGTATCACTAAAAAATTCTGAATTTAAATTAATTATTCATAAATTATAAGACAATTGTCTTTTAATAAAACAGAAACATTAATGTATTTAATGGATATACCTTTAGTTCACATACATTACGATTTTATTTAAGAAAAAGTGGTCTGTATTATTATAAACCACAAACGACAATACTTTCAAGTACAGCAGAGTATATTCTTCAGTTACTATTATAATACCACTATGAATTTACAATTGTAAAAAGTATACCCCTACCATCTGCTAATGCACCATAAATCTATAATTCAATTTCATGCAATATTTTTGCTCCACTATAATTCACTCGGTGAAACGATTATCCTCAAAAGGAAATGGTTAATTCGACGAAACAAAATGAAACAAAACCATAGGAGGAATGCATGTAACAAAGGTAACCGTGATTTTAATAACGCACTTCTTGCAACAGAAAGTGGATGTCCCCAGAACTGACACGTTTTACAAAGTTATCCTTTGATCGAATTATCGCAAAACTGATATACGGGACACGAAGAGGCGAGATCCATATTTCTACAGGTACGCGTGGTTGACATAGGGTCGATGTAAAGTGCACAAACGAGAAGCCTTTCACCAGCTGTTATTCTTACCTCGAACACTGGTTCCACATTTTGCCGAAGGCTCGCTAATCCAATTTCATAGTGACGGCCTTTGCCGCTTGTTTCTGTAGTTATCCCGTGAACTTGTTCTGCTGCGTGATGCGCTCCCGGCTGAACAGATATTTAGACAACGTCACAGTAATTAAAGTACAGAAGCATCGCGAACATCCGACAGGACTTTTAATTATTCTTGAACGGGACACATTTTCGATACGATTATTATTTCCTGACCTTTGCTCAGGAAAATTGCAAGCATCTCTTGGCGTTCGAAACAGTGAAGCTTTTTCGTTGCGATGTAATTAATTCAGATTTAAGGAACAATCAAATTTCATATGCAACGACCATTCGTTTTGGAACAGAACTTCTGGAATTTCCAGAAAATATAGTTCAACAGTTTGACTTTATGTAAGAGAGTGTGGGCGCATAAAATAATTGTTATTTAAATAGAATTTCCCTTTTCCACATTCATCCTGTAAATACAAAATTGATAATCAATTAATGTTAATGGTTATTAGTTTATTTCATATTTTCTACCACATTTGTTTTTCAGAAATATGTCAATTATAAAAATAGGTTCAAATTTCTTCTTTAAGCTCTTTTACTGCGGCCTGTAGTTATAAATACTTCTTACATAAACGGACTATATTTAAAACTTTTTCTAAACATTAAAGAACTTTAGAAATTCAAAGTTGCATTACTTTCAGGGCGCGTCTCGCAGTTTGTTTCCCTCGTTCTCTTAGAATTCATATTATTTAAAAATATTCCAGCATAAATAGGACAATAAATGTTTCATCGCCTCGAGGTTCCATTTCACACGGAACAAACTCTACTAATTTTAGAACTGATTCTCCACGTATTCGACCAATTCCTATTACCCATTATGAATAATATTAATTAAACGTGAATGTTTCAGCGATTATACAGAAAACCTCACTTTCCTCCCCGATCTATTTTAACATAGACCACGGAAAATAAACGTTCCACGGTGCTTACCTTGACTGCACTCCATTTACGATATTACTGCAAAACACAGTGCTCTTAAAATCTATTAAGCAACGGTGTCGCCAGAATCTACGTACCACTTACCCCCTGTCCACGTTTTTCAACACGAAACAGAGTGTCTAGCCGCAATCTACTCAGGCCAGAATTCGTGTACGCGCATTTGAATTTACAATTCAATTCCAGTGGACGTAGATGCCCGCTACTCGCGTTACAGGCTGTTTCATGCGCGAGCTAGTTGCACGATGCTGTCTGCCAACACGTTAAGCCAGTCGAAACCGACATATTATTATGCGACGATTTTCAGCTGCCAGTTTCCCTTTTTTACGTGTCAATTATTTCGCCAAATTTTCCAAGTCATGCGAACAATGTCTCATTGATTCGATTACAGGTAGTGTAATACGCAACGCAGCGAGTATTTGACTTTCAACGAGCCGAAATATCGTATAATATTAAATGTTGAGAAATATGGAGGTACTAATATTGAAAAAGTATACTTCTGGGGGATTGGAAATATTGCGTGACTGTTTAGAATGATTCCGAGGCGCGGAAGACATGTATCTGGAACTGAGTACTTGAGGCCTCGCCAAGGAATGTCTGCAGTGTGTATCCTGAATGAGTGAGAGCAAATGAGGAATAGAATGAGAGAGTAACTAAGAGTGAAAGAATATATAGAGTGGATGGTGCGTGCGAGAGGCAGGGTTAAGGGAGAGTTAGAGGAGAGCTGATTGAGAATAGAGCAGAATAGTTTGGAGAGTTTAAGAGAGTCGTATCGTGAGCAGAGAGTATTGAAGTGTGAGTATTGTGTGTATCGTGTGAGAGTCGTTATTCGTTAGAGAGTTGTCGTGTGTCGACGTCTTATATTAATAAAGTTAGTTGACGATTGAAGCAGACTGATATCTTATTACCCTACCTGCCCTCTATTTCAATCTACGTGAAGTTTACGGAAAATAACTTCTGCACCTGTATGTATTTTACGAACAGCTTTTTGATAGGTGGAGTGTGATGTTGCGCTGCCCTTGGTTTGCGTGCTGTTGTGTTGTTGCTTTTACGAAGATAAAGCGGGAGGTCGAGATAGGGTGGACGCATTATAGGGTGGAGACAACAACGGGGGCGAGTATAGAGACGTTAAAGACCACGCACCTTATCGTTGGAAGCGAAAGTTACTTAGAGAGTTATTTATAGAGAGTACTTAGAGAATTATGTATTGTGTGTTGTCTCGTTTTTCGGTTATTAACTGGGATTTTTAGTTCTATGTTAACACTAGAAGTAACGATAGATTTTGGTACCATTTAGATAGCACACGTTAGACAGATTAAGAACACGAAAGTCGTTGAATGAACATTTAATAGAGATATACAATTGTTATTCTGTCTTATTAAAGGCATCATAAATTGCTACAACGATACCTATATGCATATTAGTAACTTTAAAGCAAAAAATCTGAGACAAGTCAGTTTGATTTGCTTCGTAGTTCTAGTGTCAATAATAGTGTCATTTCATTTCAACACTAGAACTACAGATATGTTTGGTTGCTATTTAGACAGTATACGTTAAACAAACTATGAACACGAAAGTGGTTGAACGGACTTTAAATAGAGATATATAACTGCCATTTTGTCTAATTCAAAGTCATGATAAATTGCTGCAACAATACCTATATGTTAATAATTTAAAAGCAAGAAATCTGAAACCAATCATTCTGATTGGCTTGGTAGTTCTAGTGTTAAGTAACTCGTGACGAATGAACTGCAATAATCGTCATCATTTATTTGGACCACTTCCTATTTCCTTTTATTTGTTTTTTCAGTTTAAATTATACTTAATACATAAACATTTCAACCCTATATAGAAATTAAATTTAATTTTCATAGCAGTGATTGTTTCGGTATGACGCCATTGCAAAAAGGAAATTCAATCCTAATAAAAAGGTCTGAGCATTTTTCCCCAACTAAATTAATCTGAAATTTCTGACATTCCACAAAAAAGTATAAAAGATCTCGAAACGTGATAATTACTTTCACGAGTGAATAAATTTTCCAACGTTTTAACAATAAACCATAAAAGTCATCAAGGGATATTGATAAACTAATAATAAATACACGTAATGAACCAATTCTGTGTCGAAGATTCGAACCTCAAGCCTTGTCCACATACCACGAGGTACAAATGCTTCGCGAACATTACACTTAGCTTCATGAACATTACACTTAGCTTCATGAAATGCCAGATCACACACAGATGCTGCAAGTACTCGTCTAACCCTAGCCGTGAAAGCCTCGAAGACTAGACGTATAGACATTGCGTTCGACCCTCAACCGAAGATCGTTTCGAAGTGCAACTATATCAGCCAAGGGGTTCATACCCTTTTTCCTCTGGCTTGCGGGAACACTGGCGAGCAGTAAAGCATTTAGATCTCACGGTCGAAATCGCAACTCTTGCCACGGATACCCCAGGGATAAATTGTCCAACCCCTAACCCCGTTCTACCCCCGCGTACCAACATATTGCCAAATGCGAATCGGTTAGCTGTTCGATCCCGAAATTTGCATTTCCCTTCTTCTTTGTTCCGTCGAAGATGGTGATGTAATGTTCTTCCAAAGCGAATATCGAGCGGGCCAATGAAGAAGGGCCATTGAATTTTCGAGAGATCGCTTAAGAGGCCCGGTCGGAACGAAATTCGCGGGGCATCGTAAATGTATACGACGCAGCATGGTAGGTGTATGTATATGGGGAGGGTAATAAATTCCATCGTGGGTGTAGCTATGTGCATACCCACGAACAGTTTGGTGGACGAGACTCGCGGGTTAAGTATTGGCGCAAGAAGAGGGGTAGTTAAATTCCCTGCGAAATGAATTAGTACTTTGTTACTGCTTGTTCAGTTGTAGAAATTGTATGATCATTTTGTTAATTATTGTGCGCGGTGATTGGATTTTATATCTGTGCAATTTTATGTTTTTTATTTCAGATCTTTGTCGAATCCAAATGTAAGAAAGAATGCTGTTTATTTAAATGTAGTACGAGTACTTCCATAAAACATCAATCTCGGGATAATATTATCACTTTCTGTACCTTGTACTATGTACAATATATACGTATGTCCAACTTTTTACGCGACCACATTTCGAGTTTTATTTATGACGTTCGTGCAACACCTTTGAAAATGTTATATTAAGCGTGCGATAGACATTTCGTGGCAAAAATTCCTGGGTGTTATAAAAAACTATAAACTGCCAGGAAAATATTTTATTGATATATGTACATGTACATATAATACATTGTTGACATACATGTTTTTTCTCACCGTTTGAGCACAGCATTAATGCAACCGCACATCCGCTCTATGTATTTAAACAACCGAACCACATTCACGAACACAGAAAATCGTTAACTAAGTTCTAGTATTAATAAAATTCTAACTAACACTGCTTAAAACGATCGAATCACCGGACACCTTTGACTTCACCTTACCCCGATAATTTCAGCAGGTTATTCGCAAAGAAAATAGGCTAAACGAAGTTCTGAAATAACATTCTAAATAAATGCAGCAATTCAGGTGGAAATTAATAAAGAGTTATTAAGCACCGGAAAGCTTTGCGTCATTAATCGTATCATCCAGTTCCCGCCGATATATTCGTGTTAGTGCGATCGTCACGTCTCGTTACCTTTATCCTCTTTCGAAGTGGACAGCTGAAAATTGGACAGCGATTACGCGAGGTCTCGGCTTAACAGGTTTAGATTAGAGCTGCTTAAAAATATAACCAGCCGGCTGACGGCATTAGCGGTCTAGTCGCGGGACGATACGAACCGTGCGAAACGAAATTACTTCACCCGTTAGGCCAACACGCTTATGGATAACAGCCTGTCAGCGTGCAAACCGTTACGCCAGAACATGGGGATGCATTGTCACAGAGGAGACGCGTGGATGCGCGCGAACGGGGGATAGAACGTAGGTAGAACGATTATCGACAGCCTTTCGAAAAACGGCCGCAAACTCGATGAAACTGGTGATTGCGTTCTGGTTAATTTTTCATCGCCGAAACGTGGATACCTTTTCAGGAAATTTGAAAGGGGCGCGTGAAGATGCGGAGAAAATGAAATTCGAAACGATCTTTAATTGGTTTGTAAATATTGTTTTTATTATGTGTTCCGTTTCATTCCATTTTATATTTCAGTTTATCATTCCTTTTATGGAATGCAATGTTAGTTGGCGAGAAATGAAAATTTGTCTGACATAGTTTGGTGGAAGAGGGAATAGTAAGTGAAAATTCCTTTTACACATGCACAGAGTAATTGAAAAATTGTTTCGTCAGATTTCTGCAGCCTTGTATTAATGAAACTGTAAAACAGGAACAGGATTTTATATTAAAGTCAGATGACTGGAAAATTGTGGAAAATCGAGTTCGATTAGAAAGTTGATTATTTTCGAGTAAACCGCTCACTTATTCTCTTGTCCGTTGCAGGTTCCTTTTATCACAGAACGGAGATGGTTTAGGTCTTAAATTGCGGAAACCACTTTGCATAAACGGAAAATAAGATGAATTTTGTTTTTTTCATAGAGCGTCTTATATTTATTATTGCACCTGCTGGCAATAAATATGCTGAACAAGTAGTGAACATGAATATTATTCAAATTGTATAGAAAAAGTATTATTATTTTAACTTTTGCTTTGTTTATTACGAAACATCGTGGCACTAATAGATTACTTATTGAATTAAAATTGAGAAACAAATTCCGCGCTATTCTCGATAGTGCTTTCTCCTTCATTTTGAATATTATATTTTTGCTACCTGCACATTTAAATATTCCCCTTAGGGTATTAGCAAGAATTTAAAAAATAAAAGCACTAAATTAATTAATAGGAATAAATGAAACAGGTAGAAATTATTTTATTCGTTTAAAATACATAAATTTTTATCTCGCTGTTGAACATAATTATTGTGCTTACCTTTAATTATCCTAAGTGCCTACCAGCTTTGTTATATGAGACTACAGCAGCAAAGTAACCCTTTTAATGAAATATTTATAATAAATAGAAGATTGTACATTAAATATAGATCAACTGATATCCTATTGTAGATGTTAATAAATGTTCATAAATAGATTTAATATTACCTTCGTAATTCAGTTTTTAACAGTTTTTCCTACGGTGATAACAGGCATGTTAATTAACCTCTGCCATGCTTTACGCAAACTCTTGCTTCCGGGGCTTTTTCAGCGTTCACAGAGGGGTAAGTAAAGAGAAGGGTTCTTAAACCACCTTTCTTTTAAGGACGACATAATGAAGCAAACTCTGAAGCTTAGAGGCTGTTACGTATTCTTTATACATAAATCGATGTCTGCATCACTGCTGCTCTCATTTGGGTCACGATAACTTCCAGGATGCCGATTCTGTAACGTCGAAGAATTGTGTATACAATAATTTGCAAACATTTGCAAACGCGTACACAGCTTACGACTTTAAATACGGCACTTTTTGTAGTAAATATTTGGAAGAATAGAACGAAATATGCATGAAGTGGTGGCTCTCAAATTGCTAGGTGTATAACATATAAATGTTTATAATTCTTACGGTTTAATTATTCAACCTATTAATAAAATTACATAATAATGAGGAAACATTAGACAATAACGAAATCGACGTAAATAGTACCTGTATCGAAATTGCATTCAGACCTAAAAATATAATAGGTATAATACTACCTTTACACCTATTATGGTACAATCTGTTCGATATTACCCTCACACATTTTAAACCCACAATCTCCACAAAATGCCTCAAGCACTCTACGTAACCGCGATAAAAAAAATAAGCAACACAATGCTCTTAAAAGCAAATGGATAAAACTTTAATGCAAAATGTTTGCAATCCCATCAGCACTCCTGAAAAAAAATTCTCACAAGTTATTCAATTTATGTATGCACATATACGACGCCTTCCCCGTGGAGAACCCACGACATGGAAAGTTCTTAATAATCAAACAAATTCGCGTGTACCATTCAGCCATATAAAGCGTACTTCCCTTCAATTCTCGATCCCTCTGCGCGATATCACCGCCGCAGTTGCACCACCTGTTACCGCACGGTACAGGCTGTTTAAATAACGTCTCTGTAAAACGTGTTTGACCATGGCTTGCGAGCATTGAGAGCGACGAGCTCGTCCATAAAAGAGCACACATATTACGCGATTCCTGGCGCATCGACGGTAAACACGTTGATGTAAGTACGTATTCGGTAGGAACTGGAGTGGAAGGCAGGCGCAAGCCTAGGTGGCTCTGTTGACAATGACTTTAAGGGCGATCGTAAACGGTGGGTGAAAACAGTCTCGACCACGCACATGTATTCCTTTCACGGTGTTTTCGCGACCCGGTACACGGTGTACGTAACACAGAGCAGGTATTACCTACAGAACCAAGAAGAATGGCGGCGCATAGATGACGCAAGAGGGACAGGAGATTCGCCCCAAACGACACACAGATGAAGAAGCTGTCGCGTGGGCGGCTGGCAAACAAGGGAGGATGGCAAGAAAAAGACAAAGGGACGAGGGCTATGGTGTCTTAGATGGCAGATAGCGGTTTTATGGAAATTCTTCGCGGTCGAGAGAGCGCCTAATGCCCTGAATAATATTCAGGCTGGCTCGCGGCTAAAATAGGCATCCCCTTTTCACCGAGTTCCGGCGATAATTGATGATCTTTTTATTCTGCTTGCACGATGCACCTTATTACACGGCCGCTTCCTCTCCTGGCCCTCCGCCTTTCGGGTCAGATTGCAACAGCCTCGGCTTTATTCCGGCGCTGCGTATTTATCTTTCAGCCCTTCAACCACACCGGGCCAACCCCCACCCCATCTGACCCTTCCCATTATTCGCCGCCCGACTCGGTTTGTATATTACCGACGCGACCGGGCGGCCAGGCCGCCCGGCTTTCCACCTTGAGAAATCCGTGCGATTTCCATTTCCAGCGTAAGCAGCTGCTGTTGAATATTTTCATACGTCGCTTAATAATTCTCTGGCGATCCTCGTTTCGCGATCGCGCCCGCGAATATTTACGGCCCCGACACGGCGGCGTACCCGGCTATACCCGCGGGATTTCTTTTTCGGATTAAGATGCACAGGGGTGGGTGTCTCCGGGGTGGAAGTATCTTGACGATTCTGTAAGCGTCGAAGGGGTAACGGTTTGGTGGTGCATCGCGATGGACAGAACGGCAAAATGTGTGGTGTGTAGAGGAAAAGAGGATTGAATTACTATTCTGCCTCGGTGCCTCGAGGATTGCATATTGTACGACATAGAAGTTTCTGGGATTTATATATCGGTTTGTCTTTATGTCTGATAGAATGTCTTTATTCGATAAGGAATTATTTTGTTGTAGAACTGTACAATTTATGGAATGAGACTTTTATGGTATTGGAATTAGAATTTTGTAATATTTTGTATGGCGTGGGGTACAGGAACTTTTGTCAAACAATTGTAGGTTCTGTTTTATTAGCAAGGTATACAATAATTAGTTTGATATTTTTATGGAGATTATACAATTGAAAGTTTATGGTTTCGGTGGTTTATGTATTCGGTGGCCCAAAAAAACGTTTTGCACGGTTAGTCTGTGCACATAAATGTCATTTGTCCAAGGAAACCTGAGGTGAATTGTTGCGCCGCGGTGTTTATCGTAATTAGTGTGCCATCCATTGATAGATACGTTTGTTTTCCAATGATATTGTGCTAGGTTTTCGTCAAAGATGGCAATGTAAGCAGATACTGCAGCATTCATACTTGTACGATGCAATCTTTTAATAAAATATTTATGATCCTATATTTATACAGCATTTTATAACATAAATATCCTAGATCCTAGAGAACCTGTAGTGTAAAAATGATCTAATACTTGGAATATTTACTGTGCCTAGAATTCAACTTATTGTGAATGGAAGTAACCTTAGTCAAAAAATTCTACATGCAGCCCCAGAACTTGCACTATTGTATTTAAAAAATACGAGAATCCTACGCAATGATGAAGTTCGTAGTACGTCAGATTGGTTCACAAAGTGTTCGCAACCCTTACACCTTTCGAAACATTTAACACTAGAACTACCAAGCCAGTCAAAATGACTTGTTTCAGATTTCTTGCTTTACAATTATTAACACGTATGTATCGTTGTAACAATTTATGATGACTTTTAATTAGACAGACTGACAATTACATATTTCTATTTAGTGTCCATTAAGCGACCTTCGTGTTCATAATCTGTCTAACGTGTGCTATTTAAATAGTACAAAAATCTATCGGTAGTTCTAGTGTTAAATATAATTTAAATATAAGTATTAGAAATAAATACTCAGCGTAGTTACACAATCCTTGAACCCACACGGTAACGGATTACTGTCCATACAATTCCTCCAATTTACTCAATTCGTAAAAACGTAACCTCTGTAGAGTACAAACGGGCGATGACCTCAGCCTCCAAAGTTTTGCCTCTCGTTTGAACAGAATGCCCTTCGCGTTGCAACGAGAACCACGGGAAACCTATATTTCCACAAGTTCCCCGGTTCCTCGGTGGAACGTCAAAGCCCGATTCTTATTCTTTACCGAAAGCCAGCCGGATTTATCGCACGTACATACAGGGCAAAGTGCACGAAGCTGGTTCGATCTTGGCTTCCCTTTACCGGCTGAACTGTCGTTGCCCGACTTGCGAAACAAACGTCTCGTACATCAAGGATCTCCCAGCCCCCGAGCACTCCTACCACAGAAATCCTACCACAGTTTTCCTTCCGTATTTGCACGACTCTTGTACTCAACTCCTCCACACCTCACCACCTGTACCCTCTCATACTGTCTCCCTCTCTCTGTCCCGCTGTTTCCCTTTCTCTCCCTTCCTCCTTTCCACAGTGTCCCTTGATCCTGTCTGTCGCTCTTTTTCCGTTGGCTATGCACACCGTTACTCTCATCTTCTGCGGCTCCCCGCGAGAGGAATGACGGTCCTCGAGAGCAGAAAGTTTTATTATTGCCCGGGGGTATCGCTCTACGGCCACAAGATACAAAAGATTCTCCTCGCGTGTGCGCGCAGATCG
This sequence comes from Nomada ferruginata, assembly GCA_963583965.1. Classification (NCBI taxonomy): domain Eukaryota; kingdom Metazoa; phylum Arthropoda; class Insecta; order Hymenoptera; family Apidae; genus Nomada; species Nomada ferruginata. The sequence continues at coordinate 7,960,817 of OY757223.1, forward strand.
ACGGTCGACGATTTCGTTAATGCATTCACACGTGCGACGATCTAATCTGCACGGTGCACTTCCGGACGCGATTTTAATTTTATCTCCATAGTTCAAGCGTTGCGACGAATTTTGCTAACTGGAGGAAGTTTCGATTCTTATCGTGTGCCTCGAAGATTGGTGCAATTGGTTATTTCTGTGGGTGTTAATAATTTGGGAATGGGCGAATGATTACGACAGGTGAACTATTTTATAGTATAAGCAATTGTAGAATATTGTTGACAGCTATCTTTGTACGCGAAATGTTTCTTACGTTTTTTTTAAAAGGTTTACGAAGGAAGGGGGAGAATATATTTTATTGGTTTCAACGAGGTGTTATTTAAAATACTCAATATTTGCACATGTTACTTTTTTTTTTGTGGTTGTTTAATGTCGCGTCAACCACTGGTATGGGTTGTTAGCGACAACTATGGGGTTATGGAGCGATGAAGCACGAGTTTAAACCTATAGTAGACATATAGTTTTAGGTAGACCCCGAACCACCAGAACGACGGTGTAAAGTACATGTATCATGTACAATGTTACTTTCTTTAGTGGTACAGTTTGACATTATATTAAATGTTTAATTTACATTTATTTATATCATTTTCAGTATATTTGTTCCCACATATTATCTAATACATGAAATACAACATGTAGCAACGTATCATGTATTTTGTTAATAATTCCTGATGAAATAGTCTTGCATAATTGTTTCATTTATTTGTACTTCCAAGTTATATTATTTTCTTACAATTATCTGGGACAACAAAAACCGGAAGCACTATAATTTATTAAAATTATCTCCAGTCTAAGGGAAGAATTTTTAATTAAACAACAGCAGACTGCGGTATATTAATATCAAATTAACGACCAGCTGATAAGAAATTCAATATTTGCAAAATGAAACAAGTAATCCGAAGCTTGTGGCAGGCAGTGTATTTATTTCACGCATCAAGAGACAAATTACACGTCAGTCGTAATCAAACGAACTATCTACGCCAGCGTATTTCATACATTTTTCTTTATTTTTTTCATCCCCTAATACGTTCCTAACATGCAACCCCACTTCGTGCAGCGAAATTGCGCAATAGCAAAGCCGGGCAACGATTAATTCTCTGCAATGATTGAACATGCTTACAAAGTGAGAGAGCGACATATAATGAATACAAGAGATTTGTTTAGCATGCACTCACTTGCTGGCCCTTTTAACGAAGATAGGATGAATGATCCTTAACGTCGACGAGCTAGGCTGCTCTCTTATTTGCCCCGGACGGAAATCAAGTGCGCTGGGTGGTCGTAATTATTTTTTATCGATCACTGGCCTCCAACGGCATCGAATGTTCCCGGCCACCGAAGAAAATGAAGTCGTGCCGGTTTCTGCTTGAAAATTTATGGACCGCCCGCACTGATGGAGGCTCATGTTTTATGAATGATCGCAACTTCGATGCAGCAGCATCCGACATCATTGCGGATGAACGGCGAAAACTCGAAGGCTCCGTGGATGATTTCGTAACGTTCCCCTCGTAAAGGAGGACCCGTTCAATCGACAAGGGTAATTTATATCGGAGTGGTGAACTACTCTAGAGCTCTCCCAAATTACCCGGCATGCTTTTGCCTAAAGGACGTTGTTTTATTTTCATCTGAATATAGACGTCAGCGCGAAATTGCTTCCCTTGCTTCGACTGTGTTGTTTCATCAGCCGTTTTCTCTTTTTTCTATTGTTTTTCCGGACGAATTGGATGATAAGCTTCTGGAACGGCGGAAAGCTTCTCGCTTTATTGACGACATCTGTACCATTTATATAATAGTTTCCTTCATTTTTCAGGGAGATTTTATACTAATGATAAAACTTGCGAAATGAATATTTAGTAATTTTTCTGTGGAAAAAGATAAGCAGATGAATAATAATGGTAAATGAAAGCAATAAATGCCAACTGTTTAAAGCAATGCTTTAATGGAGATTAACATTGTTTAAATAAGAAAAAATTATAACGTTGTAGCGTTATCCATTGTAATATGTTTATATGTATGTTTTACAGTCAGATACAAGAGTATGTACTACATACCTGTATATACCTCCCCTGGAAGGTAGTTTCTTTGGTAAACGATTAGGGTATGCTAGGTATGTTAAGTGGTTAGATCCAGGATAAGTGAGTAAAGTAGATTAGACTTACATAAGTGGGTTAGGCACGGATTACGTAAGTTAGGTGGGATAAGAACGTTAAGGATTTATTTAAATCGATCAAAGCTCGATCATGTAAGACTTTGTGAACACGCTGGACTGATAAAGTTGCTAATTGGCTCCAGATTGAGTATTGTTGATAATACTTGAAAAAACATGTACACATACGTCACTGCATTGGGTTGTTTTTGTGAAAGGCACTTAGAATTAGTTTGTTCAATTATTGAGATGCTACTAGGAGATTTAATTTGATTAAAAGTATTGAGGTTTCAGTGTGTTTTTAAGCGTCACATTTTGATTGCACTTCTTAAGATTCGTTCGGCGGTATAAAAAGTATGCAACTATTAACAAGTCAATACGTACAACACAAAGAATGATAGTGTACTTGAAATTATTTTAGTTTTGTGAACCAGCTCGGCTGTAATTATGCATACAATATGTACATACATAAAATTACGATTATTCGTGGCTATTAATTATTAATTATGCCTAATATTCACGTACAACATGCGACATATAGGAATAAATTATGATGCAGAATTGTAGGTTGCAGCTCTGTAAATTCGAATAATTCGATAGGAGAGTTTGACGGAAGAGTGTATTCAAATATAATAGCACGATATATTTCTTCCTGTCGCAGTTCATAAAATATCGACTTGCACATTTTAGAATTTCTTCTATCTCTGTTATACAAATCAATGTTTACACAGTACGCAATTTCTTAGACAGATATCTTCAAACAAAAGCAACTAGCGATAATAGAATGTACAGGTACTTGCATACGATACTTTCATCCCCTTCAGTTGCAAGCAAAGCTTCGTCAGAATCCCCTCTCATAACTAACAGCTGACTAACTAAAACGAACCTTCACTTATTTCCTTCAACTGTGCTTATAACCACGATACTCCACGAATAACAATCACCGGGCGAAAGCTATTAGCTGATTTAAAATAAAACGAAAAACAAAAAATAGCCCTACCAAAACTAGTAGTCCAAGGTTTAATTTAATTCTCCCAGTCAAATACCTTTCTCTGTGTTCCAGTAGCCTAGAATACAATTTGGAACATACTCGAAGACCACAGTCACGTCGACTCGTTCCTTCTTATTACAAATAAGAACAAATAATAAACCAACGCCACTTTTTCCTCCCCCTCTTTCTCGCATCGCGCGTGTTTCTCTCTCCTCTCTAATTATGTTCCATTCCGCTGGGAGCGAGTCCGTCGTCGATTCGGATGAATATTTTTCGAGACAATCATTCCGCTAACCGTGCCGCGACGCCCAGTTGAATTCGAGTCGACGCTATTTCGCCGAACTTGGCCGCGCTTAGCGTAACGCTCCGTTGCCGGCGTCCCCGCGGGCTCCAGGACGGATTTAATAGGACTTGCCGAGAGGAACAGCGAAGCGGATATCTTTGGACATTTTTGCAGGTAGCGCAGCAGGGGGGGAGACGTGGCTGAGAATCCATAGCACCGGCCCCAGAAAACCTGAGTTCGTCCTGCCCGTTCACGGCATTCCCATTCACAGTTTCGAGCATAGGTATTCCATTTTTTCCTTTCCCTTTTTTGTTGCCGTGCTGTTGAAACCGTCGGGAGTAGCGTTTCTGCCGTGGAGTTAAAAGTTTGACACTTGAAATGGCGAGTACGTTTGGTTCCCGTGCAGCTCGTGGAGTTGCCCGTACAGTAAATGAAAAAATACTTGATTCGCCAATAGAAGTAGGCAGGTGCAATGCAAATTATCGACGATTTAAAATGATGGTAGAGGAGAGTCATTTTCTTATTGCACTTGTGAGATTCATTTAATGATATGACTAATGTGAAGGTCTTGATTAATCTTTGCGCGATAGACGAAGGAAATGTTTGTTTGCTCGTCGTTTCACAACAGCAATCGGAATTTCAAAATTAAAAGTGTACACGATATTAAATCATTTTTCTTTTGTGCATTTGTCTGCACAATGGAAACAGGTCCAGATAAAGATCTTTCTGCCTATAGGTTCAATCACCCATATTCAAATTACAGATTCATCTAGGAAGAAATCTCGTCCTTTAAATAACACAGCATCAGGATCAGGGAACTCTGGGAATCGTGACTCAAATGGAAAGCAGGGTCCGCGCCACGTAATTCCGCACTGTGCTTTGAAATTTATGTGGGGAATCGCGTCGCTTATAAAAGTTTTCTTTCACCGGGAACACAGTGGATTTTCGAAATTGAATATGCATTTGGCATATTGTCAGCGCGCAGTGGCGGGAATGGAGACGTAGACGCGGAGTAGATAGACTTGCTGGAAGGGATGGGAATGAAGGGTGGAAAGACCTCGAAACGAACCATGGAGAATTGAAGTCCCAGGGAAAAATCTCAAGTGTCGTGGTAGTACGGGGAGAGGCGAAGGAGGAGAGTAACACCTACAGTTGTACGGTGCGCGTAAGGAGAATATAAATTTTCATTAAAACGGAGTAGTAAAAGTAGCTTGACGTCTCTATTTTGAAAGGAAAATATTCGTCCCGCCACTCGATTTTTCTTTTTCGCGAACAAATTTTCGAGAAGTCTGCTGGGTGGAAATTTATGAAAACTTCGGTAATGTCGATTTTCGGTGAGCTGGCACAGCTTTGGTATAAAATCAGTGCGTTATCCACGAAAAACTGTTGGTTGATCATTTACAAAAGGTATTTTCGAATTCAATTTATATGATACGAGTAAATTTTACACGTAGGTACTTCTCATTGTTCATATATAATTCTATACAGTCTATTTAGTTGCTTCTCAATGTTGTATATTTCCTTTTCAATTTAACGCGATGATTATGTTGAAAATAGAACGATTGTTTTGGCCTACAAATTAGAAAATTTAAATGAACGGTCCAATAAGATTATTTCTTCTCAATTTATTATATTACGTACATGTTATTTAATAGCGATATTACATACAATACGAATAACTACAGTTGCAAAACACTTTTGTTATATCGTTCTTCATCACACCGTTGCGATAGTATGTTGTTCTATATTGTAGTATATAACTATTTTTAATTAAGGTTTAATTTACATGTTCACTAAATAAATGCAATATCGCATGATCCCAGAGGAATAACAATATTATTGAAATTCATACTAGATTCATTACCTTCTGAAATGCTTAGTTAAATATATCTTAGTCTAAACAACCCTTTACCGCTACCACCTAAACTTACCCCTTCTTGTAAAAGCCGCTGGAACTTTACGCAACCCTATAGTTAAGATAGAAGAATCCTCAAGTGCTAAATCTCTGCCTCATTTCCATTGTAATGTACCTATTCTCTACTACGCTAATGTTTTCGACAAACCCGAAACTTTATTCGAGTACGACATCTTGACCTAAATCACATTTCTGATTTTACTCCAGTTGATCCTCGTCTCAACGAATTACCACATTTTCTGAAAAATCATAACATTTACATATATTTTAAAATTAGCTGTTAAAAGGGTAAATTAGGAAAACACGTTTAAAGATGAATGTGTAAATGTGTTTGAAAGAGTTATACGGTATATTTAAAATTGCTGTTGTTTAGACTCTACAAACAAATTTTAAAGTGAATATTATTAGAGAGCATTCATATAAACAGTATGTGTGGATAAATTGGAACAAGCATCCAATTTATTTCGATATTAGAGGGTTGCAAGAACGTAGTTCTCATTTTTCCAATTTTCCATGTATTGTACGTAATGTATTTCCAGCATATTTGACGTACTGTGTTATTCTTCAGCATATAAGATCATTTTCATTAATCAGAGACCAATTTGCAAATTATAATTCTACCGAATATTTACTGACTGAGTTAATTGAAGTGCCATAAGAAAAGAACGACGAAATAATAGATATTTTGCAAGGAAACATAATGTATATTTTCAGCTTCATTTTTACCTATATTTTAAATATGTTTTGCATATATTTTGCATATTTCGCCATGTTATCCGCATTCGGATCATTACACTACTAAAAGAAATGTAGCAATTAAATATTCATGAAACGTCTCAGCAAACGATTTAAATAAGACAACCGGTATATATTTGAGAAGCAGCATACATTTATTCCCAGCCTATTCAATATTTTCACACAAAAGCCTCGCACAGGCCAATCTAAAAATCCCAGGTAAATAAGCGGCAGTGCAGCGCAATTTACCATTTCATCAAATTGCTTACCACGGCGTCGCGCATGTCTCCGCTGTAAACGGTGCAACTTTTCCCGCTCGATTTTCACTTCCGTCGAGCCCCCGCAGGAAGTGGCCGACGGCCGCTGCAGCTCGTCGCTGAAACGAATACAAACAGGACGATATATCAAATTTCTTTCTAATAACAGCCGGCGTGGCCCGTGCGATACGCGCGCGGCGTCGTGAAAGTGTCCAATATGGTGGCACAAGGAGAACGACACCTGAGAAACGAGGGCGCTCCGCTAAGTTAAAGCGTCGTGTAATCCGTTGGGGTTTAGCCGTGAGAAAACTCGGGGCCAAGTTCCATCCCCCTTTCTTTTTCCACGGGTCCTCCGCAAAAGGCCAAGGTAACACCGCCGCCCAGTCATCGGAGCCGGGACACTTAACCGGCCAAGAACGGCCCCAGTCTCCGTCAGAGAAACGCCTCGCCCTTATACTTCATCCTCGCCAACACCCTTCCAACTATATTCCCGGCTCGGTAAGGTCAGCTTATGAGAAATCCCTCCCGCCGCGTTCTAACATTACGCTTCAGTTTCTCGCTCGGCCGAGCAACTCCCTAGAGCTGTCTATTAAATACCTAATATCAACTCATGCTCGCGCCCTCATCCCCATTCACTTTCCACCGCTCGCAACCTCGTCTTGTCCTTCCCCCATCCATCGTCTTGCCTGTCTATCCGTCTCTGTCTGTCTATCACGTCCTATCTACGCTGTCCTTTAACCCCTGGCCCTTCCTGTTCCACCACGACGCCCAACTCGCTGCTCGCACACAACGATTCGAAGCTTTAGCTCCACGAGAGCAATCCCTTCTCTCAGTCGTTCCTCTTTCACCGTTCGCCACCTCCTCGTTTCTCATGGCGGCGCGGCGCGTCGCGAAACCTAATCCGAAACGTGCCGAACGCCGTCCATATTATCATTCTTGTAGCAGACGACGGAAAGTTTGTTTAGACCCGGTTTCTCTTTCGACACCCCGGTTAGTTCGACGGGGCGCCGTTTGTTCGTGCGGAGGGAGGCTGGAAAAGGTGGCGACACGGCGGGGTTGGAGCACCACGTCTCATCCAGCAGTAATGTTATACGAGTTTCGAGCACTTTACACGCTAATCTCTGGCGCGGGAGTTGAAGTTCCCCCGCGATACCTGCTTGTGCACCTGTGTGACCCGCGACAGCGGCGAACGATTACGCTGCGTGTCAAACCTTAGCTACGACGTTGCAATTGTTTCATGCGTTATAAAAGAGAAGCAGGGGCAGATTTTCTTGATGAGTTTATGTATTTCGTAGCCTTTGGTATGTTGTACATTTTTCTGCTTGGAGTAGGAAGCTTTGATTTTGTCTCCAGTTGGTATATTTCGTGAGAGCTATATATTTTGTGGAATTAAGTATTTGTCGTTTGCAAATATTTATTACGGTGACAGATAATTGATGCTCGTATTACGTGGACATTTTTTCACTGAAAGCATACTTTAAATTAATAATGATTGTGATTCCTCAATGATTAAGGAAATTCAATATATTGTAATTTTGATAAGTTACTTTACCCGCTACAATTTTGGACGGCGTTGCTTGTAATGTATAGACTGCGGAAGTTCATGCAATTACGATATGCAGTGAATATGCAGAGTATATGCATGATGTATGCAAAGTATATGCAAGATATATGCAATGTACATGCAGGGTAAATTCGATAAATATACACTTGCATATAGACTAGAAAATTTTGGACAATTATGTTTAATCATTAATTACTGCATTTCACAATATATGGGCATTACACAAACTGTTATAAAAAATAATTATATTATACAGCTTGTACCATCAAAACACAATATAACATGAATATTAAACTTCTAAACATACAAAACACTATGTAACATAAATATTAAACTTTCACACACTTGATCCGTAAATAAAAAAGATAATGCCATTTTGACAACCCCACAGGGTGAAATCTGTACTGTAAATGATCAAGGCAAAAGGACGCTCTTTCCTTCTTCGGACTGTATATATGTTAATGGGCAGCATTTTTAACACAAAATGTAAATGGGAATGAAAGGGGACATTTTTCTGTTTATTAAAATATAACTACTTCCCTGACGATACGACGCGGCCTGCACCCCCGGCCGATTTATCTTAAAATATATCGTTAACCATTAGGTTTAGGATCAACATAGGTTTATACTTTTCTACTTACAATTTAATGTTCTTTCGAACTGCGGTGAGAAAAATATATCCTTTCATTTAAAAAAAGGAAGTTGACTTTGAAATTTCGGAAACTATACCACCGACGAGATATAGGAATAGACAAGACATCCAATGTATTTTTTCGGCCCGAATTTCTGGGTGCCTGAGGGACCCACACCATTTCCAAGTCACTCACAACGTTACCAACAGATTATAGAAAACAATGCGAAAATTAAATAATTTTAAAGAATTCTTTTGTTCTTTGTAGCAATGAAAGGCGGCAAAGCGTAGCAAACAATTAATGTTAATTAAAAATATTAAAAAAACATTACAACACGTTTTCTTATTTCAATTGTAGTATTAATAAATGAAATAATTTTGAAAGTTATACTTTACATTATTTTCTGGTAAATGACAATAAATGATATAGAACTACTTACAATCGAGCTAGGAGTCGTATATTTTTTTAACACCCAAACAATAAAATTGCCGCAATGAAAAACTTGTGACGATCTTGTATACTACAATTATTACTTATATAGTTACTATACAAATTCTTTAATTATCTTTTTCATTGGGGCAATTTTTTTGTTAATGAAAGACACCATTTTTATTCTTAATTTTATTCTTTTCAGCTACGTATTCTTACAATTATTGACCTGTTGTATTTTTCATTACGTACTAGCACCGGTGCAAAATATATTTAATTCAATCTGTACAAAGGCGATCTAGAGTGGAATTAACAATTAATTTGTCAAATATGTAACACTGTATGTTAGTCTAGCTTTCAAAAACAGAATTGATGAGAAGAGAAGTAAAGAAAGTGATGGGGAAGTCTTAAAGACAACTTGTATAATCGAAATGAAATAAGGGGATAAGTAATGGGGATAATGTGTAAGTATATAAGTAAGTATGGGATAATGGAAGGTCTAAATGTATTAAAACGGGAGCAATGCATCAGTACCAAAGTAAAGAGGGAACAGGAAAGAGTCAGCAATTAATAGCGCAGAAATGACTTAGGAATTTGTAATGAAACAGAGAGGAAATGAAAGGATGTGTAATAGACGTGCGATAAAGAGACAAGAAATAGTGCGATGCATAAGGTGGAGAAGGTATGAAAAGGAAGAGAAGAAACAGAAACAGAAGATGAGAGTGGAAGAGTTCATATAGTATTGCAAAGATAGGTTTATATGTACACTAACCAAACTTTCATTGCTGCGAGACCGAAATAAAGAATAATACCGCTGCTAGTAGGTATTTATCACATGCTGGAAAATTATTTAAAGGAAAAAATTTTCACAAATGCATTTACCTGTGCTAATGAGCTTGATTGTTGTGGAATAAAATGAACAATGGAACTTGCAATGTTACCGTAAATATTAATTTTTATGTACATTGTAGCACTGTGTTTCCTAACACTTTATTGATATGTAAATGAGTGTACGAAACGGTTTTCGAGGATAATTAATATAATTTGTTGAACCAAATTATAGCACCGCTACTTATAAACAGGTGTCTGAATGTAGGTACCACTCACATCCCTGTCTTACCTAATACGGTAAATAATTGATTGAAAAGGGGCCCCAGTGCCCCAAAAAGGGCCCCGGTGCCCCAAAGAGCCCCAGTGCCCCAAGAAGCCCCAGTGCCCCAAAGGGCCCCAGTGCCCCTAAAGGCCCCAGTGCCCCAAAGAGCCCCAGTGCCCCAAAGGGCCCCAGTGCCCCAAAGAGCCCCAGTGCCCCAAAGGGCCCCAGTGCCCCAAGAAGCCCCAGTGCCCCAAAGAGCCCCAGTGCCCCAAGAAGCCCCAGTGCCCCAAAAGGCCCCAGTGCCCCAAAGAGCCCCAGTGCCCCAAAGGGCCCCAGTGCCCCTAAAGGCCCCAGTGCCCCAAAGAGCCCCAGTGCCCCAAAGGGCCCCAGTGCCCCAAGAAGCCCCAGTGCCCCAAAGGGCCCCAGTGCCCCAAAAGGCCCCAGTGCCCCAAGGAGCCCCAGTGCCCCAAGAAGCCCCAGTGCCCCAAAGGGCCCCAGTGCCCCAAAAGGCCCCAGTGCCCCAAAGGGCCCCAGTGCCCCAAAGGGCCCCAGTGCCCCAAAAGGCCCCAGTGCCCCAAAGGGCCCCAGTGCCCCAAAAGGCCCCAGTGCCCCAAAGAGCCCCAGTGCCCCAAAGAGCCCCAGTGCCCCAACGAGCCCCAGTGCCCCAAAGGGCCCCAGTGCCCCAAAGAGCCCCAGTGCCCCAAAGGGCCCCAGTGCCCCAAAGAGCCCCAGTGCCCCAAAGGGCCCCAGTGCCCCAAGAAGCCCCAGTGCCCCAAAGGGCCCCAGTGCCCCAAAGGGCCCCAGTGCCCCAAAGAGCCCCAGTGCCCCAAAGAGCCCCAGTGCCCCAAAGGGCCCCAGTGCCCCTAAAGGCCCCAGTGCCCCAAAGAGCCCCAGTGCCCCAAAGGGCCCCAGTGCCCCAAGAAGCCCCAGTGCCCCAAAGGGCCCCAGTGCCCCAAAAGGCCCCAGTGCCCCAAGGAGCCCCAGTGCCCCAAGAAGCCCCAGTGCCCCAAAGGGCCCCAGTGCCCCAAGAAGCCCCAGTGCCCCAAAGGGCCCCAGTGCCTCAAAGGGCCCCAGTGCCCCAAGGAGCCCCAGTGCCCCAAGAAGCCCCAGTGCCCCAAAGGGCCCCAGTGCCCCAAAGAGCCCCAGTGCCCCAAAGGGCCCCAGTGCCCCAAAAGGCCCCAGTGCCCCAAAGAGCCCCAGTGCCCCAAAGGGCCCCAGTGCCCCAAGAAGCCCCAGTGCCCCAAAGGGCCCCAGTGCCCCAAAGGGCCCCAGTGCCCCAAAAGGCCCCAGTGCCCCAAAGGGCCCCAGTGCCCCAAGAAGCCCCAGTGCCCCAAGGAGCCCCAGTGCCCCAAAGAGCCCCAGTGCCCCAAGAAGCCCCAGTGCCCCAAAAGACCCCAGTGCCCCAAAGGGCCCCAGTGCCCCAAGAAGCCCCAGTGCCCCAAAGGGCCCCAGTGCCCCAAAAGGCCCCAGTGCCCCAAAGAGCCCCAGTGCCCCAAAGAGCCCCAGTGCCCCAAAGGGCCCCAGTGCCCCAAAAGGCCCCAGTGCCCCAAAGAGCCCCAGTGCCCCAAAGGGCCCCAGTGCCCCAAGAAGCCCCAGTGCCCCAAAAGGCCCCAGTGCCCCAAAGAGCCCCAGTGCCCCAAAGGGCCCCAGTGCCCCAAGAAGCCCCAGTGCCCCAAAGGGCCCCAGTGCCCCAAGAAGCCCCAGTGCCCCAAGAAGCCCCAGTGCCCCAAAAGGCCCCAGTGCCCCAAGAAGCCCCGGTGCCCCACAAAGGGTACCGGTGCCCCAAGGAGCCCCGGTGCCCCACAAAGGGTCCCGGTGCCCCACAAAAGGCCCCGGTGCCCCACAAAAGGCCCCGGTGCCCCAGTAAGGGCCCCCTTCCTGTGCCCCGAATGGGGTCCTAGTGCCCCAAACAATTTTTTATCAGATGTATAATTTAAAAGTTATTTGAGGTGTGCATGTTATATGCAACGTATATACAGAATATGCAACATATATGCAGCATATGCAATGTATATGCAATATGCAAAATATGCAAAATAAAAAAATTTATTTTTGAAAACGTTTAATGCTGAAACGTGTTTCTGTCCAAGTCGCATTTGTTTAATCCATTTCCCCAAAATATGCATTTGCATAAACTTCCGCAGTCTAGTAATGTACGTAAAGTGTGATATAGCTATCACCATTAGTATGAAAGCCAATCGATCTTGTCTTGGCTATATTGAGTAACCCTAGGCATAGAGCACTATGTTGTAAATGGATTTAAATGGAAATTAGCAATTATAGTCCAATTTCGAAGAGATACTTTGATATACCGATCAAAGAATTTCGAACGATTACATTTTTTAACAGGATGAATCGTTTATTAAATAACAACTGCTAGTCAGATGTGATTTTGCTACAAGATATTTATATTTGCATTTTGCTGTGAGTTTACTATTAATTGAAATCCCTTTATCTTTATTACATTTAGTAGTAAATCACAAGAACGTTATTCATTCATAATAAATTCCTTGAAATATATTTTTGTAAACATTTACGCGCGCAGATAATTACATATAGCATTAAATATTCATTGTTTCTCCTTCATATGTACTTCTTTCATGATATTTGAAATGCTGCCACAATTAATAATTCAGTTGTAACCGTTTACTATTAAAACTAATGGATAATTGATGTCCATGATTTTTAATTAAACTACTGTACCAAAGTGTATGTTCCTTTCTCAAAATTGATCACTAGTGTCAATTCTTCACTAATATGCCAGCAGCCTCTAAGTAAAACAGTTATGGAAAGAAAATTTTATGCGAAGTGTAAAATACCTAATGTACATGAATATTATAAATAAGTGGAATAATAAAGTATAGATGTGCTATGTAAGTGGACTCACTTACTGTACTCTACTCCACTCTAAAAGTACTACTTTAAATGATACTATTTTCTGCGATACTATTTCCGACAGCTCTTACGTTAACTGTAGCTATTTAGTGGTGAATCCAAGAATAGCAAGGATCGATTTTTCGTAGCACGTTATGGCAAAGCGTTGTCATTGGGGAATCATCCATCGTGGTACGTTGTCACGTTATGCTGTAATAAATTACTTCACCCTTCCCTCCTGCATTGCTCCAATGTCGTGGGAAGTTCCCTAGATTACGCTTAAATTGACACATCTTTTCTAAATTACTTGATTGACTTGTCACGGGGATTTTATAAGCGTGGTAACCCTTGGAAAAGTCCCCATTGTTCTTTATCTTTATATTTTTATCTGACGGAGATTATTATTATTAAATTGTTTTAGGCACTTCCGATCAAACTATTGTGCTTATTTGCAGTCTAAATAAAGGGCACACTATTGTGCCTGAAAGCTTCGCAAAAATGACAATGTATAATAAAATTGAAGAAACAACCAAAACATAATTGTCGCACGAAAAATAACTCTATGCCGAATTATTAAAAAGATTAAGATAGTTTAGAACTTAATAGAATTTAGATAATGGAAAATCATTTCTCTGTCCACTTTAAAAAACATTTCACCCACTTCGAGTATTGAAACATTTCTTTCAATGAAAACTGTGTACTTTTTCCGCTATTTTCCGCAACAGGCGAATGTAAATATTTCCATCAAACAAACAAAAAATAAAGGTGACCCGAATATTGTTGGTATTTCTTTAGCTTTAAATGAAAATATTTTCGGCAGACAATGCTTCTCGTACAATCACGCAATTTTTGTTGCTGCGCGTGTACTGTCACAGAAAATGAATGCGATACAAAAATTTTAAAAGGACAGAAGAAAACCTGCACGCTTATCTAGTTAATTAAAAAGAATATCAATTTAATTCCAACACTGAGCTTATTAATAACCGAAATCGGAATCGCTTCTCGAGGCTAAATTATGATCACTGCGTATCTCACGTATAAAAATAACGGTCCAATTTATTTATCAGTTATTGCAGCATCAATTCTAAAGTTTCAATTACTTGTATTGAAAATTCGTTGCGGCCATTCGTCAAAAGGTATTATCATTCTTATTCCATTACTAGGAGCAGAAACAATTTGCTTCTTCGACCGTCCATAAATTCACCGTTTATACTTAAAATTAGCAAGTTTATTTCCAATTATATGAAGACCGGGAACCGTATCGGACCTCCTCCTACGGAAGCGAATTTTTAACAATTTATGCATCAAAGGATCGGTCAGTTTTATCGATGTTCTATCGACGTGATAAATTATCGCCAACCGAATATCGGTCCCACTTTACGTCGTGGTTATTAATGCGAAACGCGCAATATGATTAGGAAAGTGCAGGTCCAGTGCACTGATCATCGGCATAATACGCAGGATTACGTTCATCGCATCAAGGGATTAAGAATCAATATGGTTTGCATCGACGGCGTCGTTTGTCCAATTCGTGTTATCAGTTTTTGCTTCAATCGCTTTCAACCTGTTTCGCGGGCTAATCATATTATACAAAACCACAGTGTACATTGTTCGTCCGACCGGTTGCGGTCCGTTGAAAAGTCAAAGCGTATAGATTTTTCGCCCGTCCGAATTTATGACACGGGCGTATCGAGTCTACGAGTTTTAAAATTCAATTTCGCAGGTTGTTGCCGCGGCATGAATTTATTCGTCTGTACGTTGGACCTTGTTGTTAATAAGATTTATAAAGCGCCTGCGATAAAACTATAACACGGAGAGAGAGAATGGTGAAAAATCATACATTTCATTCATCACTCGTGATTTATTTACTTGCGGTAGTCGAACTTTCCGTAAAACTAAATACTATGAATAATCATTATTTAAGTACCGCCGTTCGGTAATTTTCTTGCCGCCAATTAAGCTTCTGATTATTGAACATTTCACCCATTACCAGCACGATTTTTCTTCTTTATTCCCTCATTCATATCACTCATTCAAAGGAATATTATATTCCACAATACGATACTTTACCGTTGCTCGTTAATGCCTATTGTCATCGAGAGCATCTTGTGATTGGAGGACGCGTAGCCTGCGCGTGTAATAGTCAGGGGATTATGGACAACAGGGTAAGGAATTGGGAATCAATATTGCGGGTATTTACAGAGGGACTCACCAAGCAGTTTCGCCTCTTCCTCTGTTCGTGGCACTAATTACTCGCCTCTGCTGCTCGCGAATTGCTGCTGCTTTAATTAAATCGGTCTATTAAGTCTTCGAACGGATGCGCCGCATTGTGATTCCTTCGTTCTTACTCTATCCCAAGCTTCTTGATCCTGGTCGCATCCTTTCCCCCCTATCGTTTCCTTCCCCCTGTTCTTCTTCTTTCTTCCTCCTCTTCTTCTCCCGTTCTTACCTCGCCGTCTTCTTTTCATTTCTTCCAGCAGTTTCTGCGGGATACGTATCGCGTTTATATCGCCGGCGAGCACGTTCGACTTTACGATCCGTGTTAATACCTCGTGGATAACCGCGTTGGGGGAAAAGGCGGTTTAACTTCGCAGAAAGTTTTTCGAGCATCCGCGCGCCGATGCGAGGCTAAGCCGGGTTCGTTCTCATAAAGTAAAGATCGACGGCTGAATTAAACATTAGACTGCACACGCGACGCTCGGAATTATTTCCTGAATTAACTTCCGTCGTGCCTGTAACTTCACGATCGAGTATCTGTCTGTGGAGGAACTTCGGGAGTGCAATGACGAGTGTGGAATTTTATTTAGCGGGTGGTGTACTTTTCCCCTTTGGGGTAGGAATTGTTGTAGGGTCGGGGGCATTTTTTCTTTTTGCACCCTCTGGTCCGAATTTGATATTTAGTATTCGTATTGTACTTTTTATCTCTTCCGAATTATTGGAGCATCAGTTGCATTTTGTTTCTGCAGTTTCTGTTTTCATTTCAGTATTTATTTAATATTCGTTTATATGTTATCAATACTGAATTACTGTAATATCTGTTATATTTTGCTGCACATTCTATTCTGAATTCAATATTTATAGTAATATTTGTTTGCAATTTTTAGAAAGCTCCAAATCTATTGGAATTATTATGTGTTTTTCAATTTTTTCTACGAATGGTAGTGATATCTGTAACTGAAAGTGTGTGTTATATTTATTACAGAAAGGGTGCTCCTTGCTCTTTGTTTTTTATAATGCTTCAGTCCCAGAAAATCCCATAAGTAATCAATAAAAATAATTCAAGTTCTTGAATGTCAATATTAAGTTAATTGCACCTTTCTGAAATATTTACTGTTCTTTAACTGTTCCATGTATTATTCCAGCTCGGTTGCAATTAGTTACAAAGGAAACAGCGTTTTCAGCTTAATTATAACTCAACTCATATCTTACTGGCTACATCATACAACGCTGTCGCCAAGAAATTAATACAAACGGAGAATAATTAAAGCAGAAAATGCAGCGAGCTTTGGTAATTAAAAAATTGCCTGCTTGAAAATTACCCGAGTCATTTGTTAAAATAATCGCTAGTGGCAAGGCTATTTTGCACAGCATGAATTTCATTTCTTGCCCGCATACGCGAATTCTATTGCGATCATGTGCTTACATATAATGTAATGCAAATCACTAACTATCAAGGAGAATGTGCGAGCACTGGGAGACGGTAAATTCACACAAATCTCTAGTGCACGAACACTGGCGAACGGGCTTAACCTAAAGCTTATCTAAGCTCCCGCTTACAAGCGCAGCCATGTATTGTTTAATCATCGTTGATGTTCCTGGATTTATTGCACCACGAATTACACTTCAACGAAATTAGCGAATTCCGATGTCGGTGTGCTCATTATTTTTCAGTTTATCCTCCTGCGAACGAAGAGAGTGATTGTAGCTAATACTTTACCAATAGCTCAACACTTACACTTACACAAGAGTGCTGTTGCCTCTTATTAAAAACTTCTTTAATAAACACTTTATCAAGGTACCGCCGTTTGTGAGTAGAGAACGCTAAAATCGGCGTCGAATTTCTAAGTGGATATGGCAGCCACGTTGGACCACGGAAGTCCATAAGGTGCATTGTCTATACCAGGGTTTCCCAAACTTTTCCTGCAACGGAACACTTCGTAACTCCCGAAATTTTCACGGAACACATTGTTTATTTTGTAGGGTAGGTAATAACACATAATCAATCAAATTTAAAAAAATGAGAATTACAATTTTAAAACATAACGCATAAAATATGTTTTCACGGAACACCTATTACCAGGGGTGTGCGGGTTCTCGATATTTCGGGTTCGGGTCGGGACGAGAAAAGTCGGGCGAGATCGGGCGGGCTCTCGGAAATGTGATACTCTTCGAGATTCTCGAAAGTATCCCAACGCTTCGAGATCCCGAACGTTTCGAGATCCCGAACGCATCGAGAGCCCGAAAGGCGTATCGAGACCCGAAAGGCGTATCGAGAAATGGAGATCCCGAAACTGATTATACGATGCAATGTCTCGGGATCCCAATAGAGCCGTCTCTTATAGTATTTACTATTTACTACTATCTTTTAGCGTGCAGAACATATGGTTTTTACAATTATTTTGTGCTTTTACAGTAATATGTAGTTGTAGTTATTCAAGTTACTCTTGGTACGAATTGATTCTGTGGAATTTTTACAAATAAAATTAACATAATAATAACATACGAATTAGAATCATTATTCAGCAGTTCGGGGATCTTACTATTGTTACTACTTGATGCGGATGATGCACTCGGGTTGTTATTATAATTATCTAGATTAATTAGTTGTTCCAATTTTTATTTAACGAGATTGCGTCCATTGTCCGTTATAAAAAAAACTGATCTATTGAAACTAACTGAGGCCCCAAACTGTTAAGAAATCCGTTAATAAATAAATTCGTGAGATTTGTACGGATCTTTCTGAGGCGTTAAAGGTAATTTTAATTACTTAATTTAAGTTTAATCTCACAGAGAGGAACAATAGAATAAATCTATTTATTTATAGGAACGTTTTGAATCTTCAAAAAAAAACGAGACATTATTGCTGGCCATAGTATTAGACCCGCGATTTAAAGACCGTCTTCTCCTGAATAGCGAAAAGACGATTGTCACTGAAAAATTGGAACAACTAATTAATCTAAATAATCATAATAACTGTTTTCATAATAATTTGTTTTTTACACTATAATTTGAAATCAAATAAAATATCTAGTATTATACTCGACGTGTATGTGATTATTTAATTATTTATTATTATTTATTATTATTATTATTATTATTTATTGGATATGGTGTGTTAAATAAAATAACTATTATATTTATCTCAATCCGTGTATTTAAAATAGCTCTGAAGGAATGTCCACTCTCTATGAAATGCTCTTTAGAACTGAACGAAAACACCCAAAGAACTGGGGTTCACTTATACCTACGAATGCGCATTGTCCCACTTTACAACCTAGGCCCTTTTGACTCTCCAAGTGCAGACCCATCTGGTTCTCTTACTATCTATGTTAGTAAGACGTTTCTGAGAACGTTGAGACAATTTTGCCACAGCATGATATATTATATTTACTATCACTAGTAAATATCCAACATTATTATTTATAAATTAACATACGGTATATAATAACATACGAAAAAAATTAACAAATTATTAAATTATTAATCAAATTAAGTAATTAAAATTACCTTTAACGCCTCAGAAAGATCCGTACAAATCTCACGAATTTATTTATTAACGGATTTATTAACAGTTTGGGGGCTTAGTTAGTTTCAATAGATCAGTTTTTGTTATAACGGACAATGGACGCAATCTCGTTAAATAAAAATTGGAACAACTAATTAATCTAGATAATCATAATAACAACCCGAGTGCATCATCCGCATCAAGTAGTAACAATAGTAAGATCCCCGAACTGCTGAATAATGATTCTAATTCGTATGTTATTACTATGTTAATTTTATTTGTAAAAATTCCACAGAATCAATTCGTACCAAGAATAACTTGAATAACTACAACTACATATTACTGTAAAAGCACAAAATAATTGTAAAAACCATATGTTCTGCACGCTAAAAGATAGTAGTAAATAGTAAATACTATAAGAGACGGCTCTATTGGGATCCCGAGACATTGCATCGTATAATCAGTTCCGGGATCTCCATTTCTCGATACGCCTTTCGGGTCTCGATACGCCATTCGGGCTCTCGATGCGTTCGGGATCTCGAAACGTTCGGGATCTCGAAGCGTTGGGATACTTTCGAGAATCTCGAAGAGTATCACATTTCCGAGAGCCCGCCCGATCTCGCCCGACTTTTCTCGTCCCGACCCGAACCCGAAATATCGAGAACCCGCACACCCCTGGTAAATATTAATTTTTATGTAGATTGTAGCACTGTGTTTCCTAACACTTTATTGATATGTAAATGGGTGTACGAAACGGTTTTCGAGGATTATTAACATGATTTGTTGAACCAAATTATAGCACCGCTACTTATAAACAGGTGTCTGAATGTAGGTACCACTCACATCCCTGTCTTACCTAATACGACAAATTATACGATAAGTAATTGATTGCCCGGGTCTTACCAGTACCCCAAAGGGCCCCAGTGCCCCAAAAGGCCCCAGTGCCCCAAAAGGCCCCAGTGCCCCAAAAGGCCCCAGTGCCCCAAGAAGCCCCAGTGCCCCAAGTAGCCCCAGTGACCCAAGAAGCCCCAGTGCCCCAAAGGGCCCCAGTTCCCCTAAGAGCCCCAGTGCCCCAAAAGGCCCCAGTGCCCCAGTGCCCCAAAGAGCCCCAGTGCCCCAGTGCCCCAAAAGGGTATTTATCGATACTGGATTTATTTATCACATGCTGGAAAATTATTTACAGGAAAAAATATTCACAAATGCATTTACCTGTGCTAATGAGCTTGATTCCCTGAACACCAACAGCCAGCGTAGAAAAATTGTCGACGACATAATCATCCTCCCCCTATTTTTTCACAATTTGCTTACCCGCAAGCAGCGTTATTCGACGCCGTTGTGTCGCGGGTTGACGAATCGCGTGCCGTTAAGTTAGACAGCGGCGGAAGAAAACGGGTGAGCGGCTTCTTTCTCCACCTTTCATCTTCTGTCGCTTCACTCCACGGCATACATATTTATTCAAGGTACGCAGACTTCTTGCCGTGAAACGACGCGGCCGCCGACGTATCCTCTTTATTCAACGGAACACCGTGGGACATTCACGAAATCCAGGACGGTGCGCTCGAACGTTTCGCGTATCGGCACCGCTGCCGTTTGTATCGTTTGAAATTGGCAATGCCTCACGCCGGAGTCCCGGTAATCTTGCGCTGTCATATTGCTTTCAGACGCATCGCACGCTCCCCCGGACGAGAAACATAAGGGTTCGATAAACCGCGATAATAGTGCAATAAATTCGATACAAGCCTTATTAATCGTCGATCTGAATTAAATGTAACTTCGTTTTACGCGCCGCCGCGGCGCACGCGACGCGGCGGCGATAAAAATCTGCTGGCTCATACACAACGGCGGCATTGTATTGTCGTGTCTGTACACGAGGGATTGATGCAATTTGGGAGAAACAAGTGGAGGGATTGCGAACTTTGTTTCACTGTGTGGTATTGGTAGACATTTTAGTTTATATTAGCGGATAGAGCTAGGTCTGTTGGCGCATTTCAGGCAATTGTCGAGGAAGTTGTATGATAAGCATGGTCTGAATGAAAAGTGTTAGCAGAAATGTCGAATGTGGATCGAGTGAAATTTTGTCTCGAAGAAAGAGCGTATGACTTCAAGGTGTGAAAGATATGTGTTTGGAGCTGAGTACTTGAGAAGATCGTGTGAACGGAGTGTGCAGCGGCCCAAAGATTCGGGTGGACGCCACTGACTGTCGGCAAGGAATGTCTGCAGTGTGTATCCTGAATGTGTGAGAGCAAATGAGAAATAGAATGAGAGAGTAACTAAGAGTGAAAGAATTTATAGAGTGGCTGATGCGTGCGCGAGGCAGAATATTTTGGGAAGCATAATAGTTGAGGAGGTAGAGCAGAAATGTTGCATTGAGAATAGCGAGAAGCGTAGATTTGAGAGAGTGCAGAGAACAGATAGTAGTATTGAGCGTGAGAGTATTGTGAGTCGTATGAGAGTATTGTGAGTCGTGTGAGAGTATTGTGAGTCGTGTGAGAGTATTGTGAGTCGTGTGAGAGTTTTGTAAGTCGTGTGAGAGTATTGTGAGTCGTGTGAGAGTTGTCGTGTGTCGACCTTTTGTATTAATAAAGTTGTTAATGGTTGAAACAAACCGAAGTCTCGCTACCCTGACTTGTTCTCTGCCTGTATTGATTAAGAAGTTTACAAAAAATAACTTCTACAGACTGTAACGAGGATTGGGTGAAGTTTCGACCCCTTGATCTACGATTTTTCATATTACGACATGCTTCAGGAGATGAATGTTTAATTTCTCAGGTGAATCCATTGTCACGGACAACGGTAGATTGTAGTAAATTATGTGAATTATTATTTTAGCAAAAGATTTCTTGTATTGCTGGAAAAATGTCTTTTAAAGACGCATAACAATTTATCATCCTGAAGCCGCATCAAAATGTAAGTTGAGTATTGCATTAACTGGATCGAGTATGCACTCGAAGTCTAAGAATAATAATAAATCCAAGTTGATTTTATGTTTATTTATTGAGCACCTATTGGTGCCTTATACAGTTTTAATTATGAATTAAAGTATCACAAATATGAAATACGCAGAATACCATAGTTCTTTAGAATAATGAAGAAGAAGAGATGAAGAGAGTGTTAGTCAATCAGTAAAAACAAAAGAACATATATATAAGATGACGCGGTGTATTTGAATCGCATAATTCCAACAATTTGGACATCCTCGATATCGGTTCTAATTGTAAGAAGCAGAGGCGATATGATCGCTAGAAAAACAATTGAATCTAAATCGCGGGTTTGTCGGTCGAGATTCAGCTAGTCTATAGAAAACCTCAAAAGATAGAAGGTGTTGTTCCTTAGCCTAATTGAATATTGTTTTATAAAACTTAATCGCCTCATCATCATCCATCGCTTCCACCTCTAACATTTTCAATAGTGACTGTATGAAACATTTTCATTTGCTGCAATTTACGACAACCGTGATCAGTATGATTGCCGACGCGCCTTTACAATACCATCAGAGGCCACGTCTCTCGAAGCTGGTCATTTTATTTCCTCGTATCGAGTCGATATCGGAAATGAATGGATTTCATTCCTGGTAAGACCAGTCGGAAGATTCATTCGTTCCCGCATAAATGCCCGAGCAAACTTATCGTTCGCACGAATACATTCCCCCGCTGATTTATAAATATTTATTAGCTGCCAGGACTGGAAAGAAACGTTCTCACAAGCAGCCGTCGCGTCCAATCCGACCTGGCAAAAAGTACAGCCCGCAAAAATTCAAGGGGATCCAGACTTGACGAAGAGTCCTGGCTTTGCGTGTGCTTATACGAATTCACGTCTGCAGATGAGCGTCTCTTCTTTGTTTCTGTTTTTGCCTACCTTGCTGCGCAATACGCGGGCAGATCTTGAATGGGTGATGAGTTTGAATTAATTGAATTTAAAAATAAGCAGATAATTGGCATAGAAATTGCACTCGTGGCATGCATAGTTAAAATGCAAAGCCGAAATACTTTTATAAATCTTATTTTTGGTACTTCAGCTAGATAGGTCTTATATCAATATTGCTACAAACTATCCAGGAGAGTACCTATTGGAAATATCGGTTAATCTGCGAGGAGGTTCCTAGGTGATTCGTTCGAAGCCAGACGTGGATTGGAAGAGAATTCATTTTATGCAAGATCGCAAATGTATTGGATGTACCAATATGTAATGCAGTGTATGTTGATCAGTTCGTCGTTTAATATCGACACATTGAAAAACGATTCATTCGCAAAAGTAATTGTTATCATTCATCAGATTTCTGTTTGTTAGTTTGTTGGGATGCCCAACATCTTTACTCAATGGAAATATTGATTTTTATTTGTGGTAAACGCATCAGGACTTTTTACTACAATGGAACTATTTCTAACATATTTGGCAGACAAGTGGTCGTGCATTTTTTTTCGGAATACTGCTATTTTATATTAAATCTGTGATCCTTTGAATCATACGAAACTGTGGTAATCCTTCTGGTGTAATATTATCAATTCTAAAATTACAATTTATGTTTAAAAGGAGAACTGGTTTACACATTGAAAAGCTATTAAATATTTCAAGTACCTGAAACAATACGTACAATCATTTGTTACGGCGAAGAATAATCAATTATTTCTATTTACATCACTTACCCTGTGTAATACAATATATTGCCATTTACTTTGGAAATCTTCTGTTTATTTTTCTGATACAGAAAATGTATACATATATTTACTCAGTTGTATCTATACTATATATAAAATAATTATATAATTTTAAGGCCAGCCAGTGTTGACTCTGTATACACCCAAGTAACTTTCAAGTCACATACCACAAAACTATATTTAACTCATATCTTTTTAAATAATTTTCTGATTTGTCTTTGAATAATTTAAAATAATTACAAATAGTTCTATTGCAATTACTCTGTTCATTGTATCTCACCATTCACTGTGAACTCAATGCCACTTGGCTTTTACTTATAATAAACTACTTCAAATCTTTCCAACCATGAAAATGAATTAGGCTCTACAGGGTTAATATGCCAGTGTAAATCACCCGAAGCTTCCTAAGCTGCTTAAATCGAAGCCGATGGTATTTAATTATAAACGTTTTACCAGCAATAAAACTGCCATTATCAAGGAGTTTATACCACCGACGAACCAACTTGGTATCAGTTTCCTATCCAACTTCGTTGACAATGCCGATGAAAAGTTTGGATCCGAATTCTGTCACGCGTGACTCGCCTGCAAGCCCGAGATCCCCATTAACAGAGAACAAAACGGCAAAGAAACGCGCCGATTTTGAAACGGTTTGATGGTTTGAGTGTTTCGAGGGTAGAAAAAGGAAGAGGAAAAAGACAAGAAGAAGCGGTAAAGGCGTGAGGAACGGACGAGAAGAGCAGGCTGAGAAAGGAACACGACGAGCATGAGGCTCCGAGATGAAATTCTCGAGTCATCCATTCTGCGTGTCAGGGGGGATTCCCGTGCGGCAAGAGCTACCGCCGCGTGGAATCGCAGCAGTCGAAGAAAAAGAGAAAAAAAACAGAGGACGAGGACGGTTGGAGGGCTGTGGAAAAGGACAGGCAACGATTCGGTGGCGAACCATTGGCAAGAGTAGTGATGGGCATTCGAATCCCTTTCTTGCACATTTTAGAACAATTCTTAGACGTGGAAAGGTTGAGGGGGATGAAGTGCATACAACTTTCGAGAATTTCGAGAATCTGGTGAAAATTTGTGGGATTTCGATGAACTCGAAGGATTTGGAAGTTTGAAGATGTAAATTTAAATCTTGGGAGAGCACCAAACATTATACAGTAGCTGGGTTGTTTGCTAAATATTGTTTTTAAAAAACCTTTCTAATACACTGTTTGCTGTCGTTCCCGGTTTCCCTTTCTTTTGTATTCCTCAAGGAATATTTGGATACCTAAAACATTTTCTGAATCGGACTTGTACGTTTCGTCTTGTAATTACTAAAGAGCTTGTATCCGGAAAGGAAGAAGAAATAATTGAATATTATGTATTGTATGTATTTTCAATTGTTTGTATCTCTTATTCATTACAAGATACTATGGTATTTCCGGAAACAAGGGAAATAAAAGGAAAGGAAATTGCATAGTTAATCGGTATAAAGGTACTGTAAAGGTCGATATAAAGATACCATATAAAGATACTACTTACATAAATAACAGCTTCAGACTTGAAAAATATTACGCAGTTTGAAAATTTGGGCAATCTAAAATGCAAAAAGTTTATCTAGAAATTTGAAACTCAAGTGTTTACCAATCTTCGCATCTTCCTATTTACAAAATTAATAATTGTATATATCCAGACGTTTAGCAATTCTAAAAAGCCCAAACAAAATATAATTATTTGAAAAATTGAAAAAGAAGCTTTATAATACTGCAGTCTACTGAAGGATTGCTACTAGAAAAAATAAAGACAGTTCCTATAATTTCTAACAAAAAATCCACTTGCTAATGTCCTCGTTAAAAACTTCCAATTAAATCGTTCCAGTGTTTCCAATATTAAAATAACAATACTTAGGTTATCAGAGTTTTTAAACAAGCGTAGGTTTGGCAATACTTGCCGCATCTTGAGGCCATCGCTAACCAGCATCGAGGAAAGCAAAAGGAGGCGAAGACGACGTCGACGGTGCCATGGTGCGGGCACAGAGGGCGCAAGACACTGAAGGAGTTTCTTCGTGGGGGGTTCAAGCGAGAAAACTGTCAGCAAAGCTCAGATTGTATCACCATTCCCAGAGGAAAGGTACACCGTCCACTTGAAAACCTCCAGGCTTCTAGTAACCACTCGTACTCGTCAGCTTCTCATCCGCTACATACAAAATGTTTTCTACCTGTCTTCCGTTATCATTTCATCCTCCATCCCTTTGTTCAGGCGTGGCGCCGGATAAGCTATTCAACGGAATCAAAAAGTTGTCTCATAGGTCTCATAGAAGATTTTTAAACAATTGATTTATTAGTCATCGTATGGGCAGTATTATTCATTTTCTTGCAAATGAAATGACATTTGTACTATCACAAAATGTCGAATAAGAAATGTTCTGTAGGAAAGGCTTAGTTAAATGTTATGTCTGAGCAATTGTTGTTTAATATCTCTTTGGTTAATGAGTATAAATGTGGTCTTTGTGATAGATTTCAGTTGATGGTGATTATAAGGGAACGAAGTTTATAATAATTTTAATGTTATATAAGTAAGTAAGGGGGAATGGAGGGTTCTAGACGGACATCGTTAATATTATTATTACGAACTGAGTGAGCACTCTGAAACTGTACTACGGCTGCAGCATAATATTTCAAATATTAAGTTATACAGAAATAAATTTCTGTAACTAGACTGAATTTCACTTTTATCAGAATACCGAGAAACAGTTAATTCCACCGTTAATTGTCGAGGCGAAATTTTCACATTTTAACTCCAAGACGACGCTGTAATACCTAAAAATCTTTTAATCGTTATATCTTTAAAATTCACTAAAACTCTGTGCGAAGTGTCTGAAATTCTTAGCATATTCTAAGAGCCGTAATTTCAGTGATTAGCGAAAGTGAAAGTGTCTAAAGTGACCGAAGTTTTCAACTAAAGCCATCCTCTATTATCCAAGTTTCATACCGTCACAGCTACGTGGCAGGGTCAATTTATTTTTCTTTGTTTCGAGGAAATTTTTCGGTTTTTCATTTACATCGATAAAACGGAAACTTCTACGTTCACATTAATTTATTTTTCCCCCCACGTTGTACTGTTGTTCATCGTTTCCAGACGTGCTCCCGAACGTCATGAAAATTGCAGCGGGGCGAATGAAAAAATGACCACGGAGAAATTCCTTCTCCGCGTAGCATAAGAATTGCCTATGAATTTATTATGGCAATTCGCGGCTGACTGCGCAGCATTGAGGCCAAGATTTCAACGAATGTCTGGATCCATGACACGGAATCCTACAAGTTGCCCGACGGCTCCTCGGTACCTTTGAGATTTTCCAATGATTCTTTTCTGATCACTTCGAAAGTTTCCCTTAAGTGACGTTCCACTGAAACCATGCATTATATCCACCGGCGGGTCGATACAATTTAACTTTTCACGTGGGAAATTGAGAACTTTGGTCATCAGGCAACATTTGCAGTGGGCGAAACAAGATTCGAAATCAATAGCGGGGACCATAGATTGGTTCGCTTGTTCCTGACATAACTTGGAAATGAAAATTCTGAATAAATCGTATGGTATAGTTATTGAAACTTGCTCTCTAAATATATCCTAATTATTTTTGTCATACTAACGTCCATAATACTTTTCCTGCTCTTTGAATTACTTTGAAGAATGGAAGGGCATCATAAACCGTCTGCCTGGTTATTTCTTGGCGTCAAAAAGTAGAATTTTTATGAACGCAAGATAAGTATTCTTGTTATTACTCTTAGCTTATCTTGAATAAAAATGTTACGTCCTTTCGAGGATAAAGTTGCATACTGCCACTTATAATTTTCAAGTAGTTTCCAGATCACTTCAGCTACCAAGCACGATGCATAACACCCTTTACTGCTAATACTCCCTTCCGCTAAGTTTGCTGCATATTACCTTTCGTTCACTTCATTCAAATATATGAGGCGTTAAAGAAGAACTTATAAAACAACTGTTTCGAATTAAAAATATATGGTACTGTGCCACTCTAATTCCTATTCTGTTTGAAGATAAGCAGATGCAGTAACACATTTGCCAGTGCTTTCGTTACGCGTACTCGTTAAATGCAAAAAAAATAGTTCCCTTTAATTATCCAAAGAAATAGCTTGTTAAGTTTGTAATTGCAAGAAGCACCATAGAATCTCGAGTATCTATTTTTGCAGGAAACAAAATGCTAATGGAGGGTTGCACTGCGAGTACACGAAAAGCATCAATATCTTGGCTAGTTGAAGAATACCCAGCCCAGCCAAGGGAGGAGAAAATGAGACGGACAACGAGACAATTCGAGCGAGATAAGGAGAAGAAAAGCGTTCATTAAGGCTGTAATGGGTGGCGTTAAACAAGGTACATTAACGTTCGTGCTAAGCTTACAGCACCTTAAAAAGCAAAGTTATCCATAACTGTGCCCTTCCAGGGCCAAAGTTCAACAATTTTCTAATATGGTCGACAAAGATTCAAAGGGACGACAACAAGAGTTCCGAACTTCTAGTTGAATATATCTGTGTCTGCATGTTTAAGTAAAATTACATAACACGTTGTTAATAAGATTGAAATACAGACAGAAAGTGCTGCCATGGTAAATTTTATTACTAACGATAGTTACACTCGATGTATAAAAACAAGTAAATTAAATGTAATCAAACGGAAGTAAAACGAATGTCAATTCATTAAAAAAAAGAAAATACGCAAGAAATAAGAAGCATCTCGATGTCGTGGACAATTAAGGGTGACAAGAGTGAAAGAAGGAATAATGCTTGAGTTTAAAAAGACCCATGGTCGGGAATGTCGGGTCAAATTGAAATCCACTAGCATCTCTTGTTTATTTATTCACTCGCGGAAAGTACGTGAACGCCAGAGATCCGTGAAATCAAATACTTTTAAATCCGTGAACGTTGCGGACGGCGACGACGAAGAATGGTTCCATTTTATTAGAAATTTGCCCCTAGTAATTTTGTGACTTGAGTGAGTTATTCAAGGCAGTATGTCCTACTCCAAGACGCCGCTGAAACGAAATAATCCACGTGTTGGATTATTTATGTTGCAGTTCTGCGCGCACCACCGAATTTCATTCTCTGGAAATGCAAAATGCATCCGGTATCGACGACCGCCTTGTATTTGAGCAATGCGCGTCGAATACGTTTCTTGGGATTGCAAAATTCTAAAAATGCACAACTTTTAAAGATAAAGGTATTCTTTAAATGTAAAATATCTTTCCTACTTTCATCAGCTTTATAAGTAATGTTAATAACAATAGTATATTAGGTTGAAGACGTTTTCTTCTGGAATAATTTTTACCTAAGAAAAGTATGTTATTATAGTTTAAATATGGCTCCTAGATACAGGGTCCGGCAGAGTATATGACCACGCTTTTAATGGGGGGTTCCTGGGGTGATTCTGAAAAATTTTTTCCTTTACCAAAATGTTGGTTGAAGCTTCGTTTTTGAGTTATTAACGAAAAACCCTGGCCAATCAAAGCGCCCATAGAGCGCGCGCCCCAGCACGTGACTCTCAATCGCACTCGGTCGCTGTTCTATTATACGAATTTCTATTGTACGATGAGTAAGTTGTTGTAATCAACTAAACGTTTATATATTATATTTTTACAACTATTGTGTGATTATTGCATTGCATGATTCGAAGCTTAATGCTCATTTACTGTACTTGAATTTCATTAGTTCAATTGTCTACATCATAAAATGTATTATATGTATTATTACGTAGATCTTGTTGCATGAAATTTCTCATGTTAACGTGTTGTTAACTTAAAATTCATTGGTTACCTTTATTTTTATTTCATTTTTATTTCAATCTTAGAGTTAATTATACTCATAGTTCTCGTGTCAAAGCCTCATTTCCCTTAACGTGTTAACTATTTATCTGATTAACATATCTTGTCAAATTTATTTCCTCTGAGTTTCGACAATTTTAATTTTTCCCTTAAAAGTGTTTGCCCTTAGTAATTGTAAGAGGGTTCTACAAATTGAATTGTTATAGTATATTATAGACTGCATGGGAAATATTAATTTATTCAGTATAAAATAAATATGTAACTTAATCAACATAATAAAATTAGAAGTTCGGACAAATTTAAAGCATCTCATAACATTATATTATGCTCTATACACCCTAACAGAACCTCTCCACATTCTTCACAAAACACAATAAGCATACTTCTAATATAAACATTACAAGTCTACAACAAAAAACAGTATACAAAAGTACACTCACACTAACTGTAGCCTGCAGAGAAACATAAGAATTATCTCGCCTTCTGATATAAAGAAATAAAAAATCGACCTAACGTCTACCGATTAGCAAATCAAGGCCACAATCGTGTTCAGCCACAATACTGCACGGCTTACAGTATTTAATTCCGAAAATTATACACGCATCGATCATTCGCCAACGATTGTTGCCACGGGATCGAAAGCACAATCGCCAGATTTTCTGCGGCTGCATATATAACGACAACGATCGCAAAAAAGTACGATTTTAATGCAGTTCTTTAACGCGGTCAAACTGGAAGTATAACGTCCCGAATCACTCGGCCTATCACGGTGGAGCGACGGATATTGCACGCGATTCAGCCGTTGGCCCCGAAAGGTTTCGAATAGAGAAGCGGTTCTCGATTTGGACGAGATTAAAGCGATTTACCGAATCAGAACGAACTAGTTCTATGAGAAGGGAGGTTGTGCGGATTTTCCCTGGAAATCTGCAGAGGGCCGCATTATTTTGTGACCGGCTGGTTCGCCAGGCCATTGTGCGGCATTATACGGATAAAAGCTCTGCCCGTGTAGGTATAACGGAGGGATTTATTACGAATCGATAACTCCGGCCCTTGTCACTACTCCCCGATGAAATGTTTGCCTGACGCCCAGGAATAAATTCCCTCTTTACGCGATGCGTGAAAACTTGCACGACTCTGTCGATACCGCTGCCCATTACCTGTTCTCTCTTCCTGCTCTGCTTTCGTTGTTTTCTGTTTCCTTCTCGGCCCGTTCGCCTGAATTTTTGCGCGACAAGGTTCGCCCCTTGTCTGTATACTGTTGGGTTGAAAAGGAACGAGGGGAGCATTGTTACAAGTTTCTTCAAACGAGATTATGATGAGCTGGAAATTTCTGTTACACGAATACGTGATATCGATAACAAATGCGTTGGATTATAGTGGCTGTGCTTATTGTTATTATATTCAGGTAAATTCAAATGTATTTTGATTTGTCATTTATTTCCAAGGAATCTAATGGCTTAGGAAGATGAAAATCATAGGTTAGCAATTAGTTCGTCTGTTTAGGTAAAATTTGTGTAAAGTGCTCGTGTAGTTTAGTTTAAGTGCTGTTTACTTAATAATTACAGATGGGATATGAAAATCATTTTACAATGAGTATAGTTGGTTTGTTTAGGCAAAATTTGTATGCAATGTTATTTGTTATTATGACTCGCGTGGTTTAAACGTTTTAAGTCCAAGTGCTGTATTTTGAATGGTTACACAAAGAATATGGCTCTTTAATACCTATATATCTATTTGCAAATCGAGTGTCAAAAACGGTGCAACGTTTAAAACCTCTTTGATGCTTCAATTTTGTATGCACTTGCGTCTGCTGTATTTAGCAGAGGGAAAATAATATTTATATATTTGAAGCTGTACAAATTTTAGCTCTTTGAATATCAGGTTCCCATTATTAATATGTTGCAGTTGAATATTTTACAATTTCACAATGACGTTCATGTGGACGCATATACTATTTTTGGTAATTTGTTACCAAATATTTAGTAAAAATGTTAGCACAACCAATGAATAAGTATATCATTAGAAAAAGCTTTGCTTTATTTGCATATTTTTTCCAGAATTTCTGACTAACTATCTTATTCAATCCTTTAACAATTGGATCGTGTATCAACAGCGCTACGCAAGTACTTGCCTCCCATACAGTATTTGTTCCGGTAATTTAAACCCACCCCGTATATACGCATACAATATTTGCACCTTTAAATTCTTCGCAAGTGGAACACACTGCCTGACAAGAAGAAGTCGAAAATATATTCAAGTTCACTTCAACAAGTACTGTGAAAGTCAGCTATAGCACTTACTCGTTAAAATCAATGTAACTTTTTATCAGTATAATTGGTAGCAGGTGTTACAAAAGGTTTTGCATTCTCGTTGAAATCCGCTGCAATATCACTACTATCGTTCCTGTTTCTTTTTGAACATTGAGTGGATGCTCAATACGATCGAAGTTTACGATGTATCGAGTGCCGCGCAAGAGAAACAAGTCTCGTTACTCGGAACGATAAAGTCGCCATACTCGATGCCACCTTTACATTGGCCGTTGGCCAGCAGCATTGTAAAAATTCGCGCATCAAAATCGGGCCACAGCGATATGTCGGTGTAAAAAATTAAATGTATCAAGCATCATATTTCAGGCCGAGCTGGCTCTTGCCGTTTGTATACGTTGACAATTTCGATGTGATTCGTTCTATATACGGTTCGGTTTGAATTGGCCCGCGTATTGGATTCATGCATAAGCAATGAAACACCCAATTCGAATATAAAAAAGAAATAACAGTGTGATTGGTGAATTAGACAATGCTTTCCATTCCGGGGATGTCGTACGACAAATCTTTGGGTACGTTCGTGTCGAGATTGAAAACATTATTTTGAAAGATTGAACGACTTTGTATGCAATTTTTTTTACAATAAAGTTAAATAATAATTCACTGTCTTTGTAATTTGTTATGTACGTATGGTTATCAAGATTTGTACGCTTTCATTTTTAATTACTCGTTCGGAGTGCCATAAAATAATATTAATGTGGAGAGTCAGAGCTGATTGGGATATTCTGATTAAAATCTAAAAATTACTAATTATTTAACAAAGAGGATCAACAATTGATGAGATGAATGATTGAATATTTGTTTAAAAGGGACCAATAAATATGGAGGAAGCTGTGATATCGCAACTTTTCGAACGCTCCCGAACAGCAAATATTCACAGCATGATTGTTTGCCAGAGATAGCTGCATAGATAATAGCAAGCTCTTAATAAAGTAAACTGCAATTGTTTGTGAAACATCAGCGAGATTATTCGCAATGCACGGAATAATTAGATCGAGGCAAGGTTGTGCAGAGGATTATTAACTAAATATTGTTTTACTTCAAGTTGAAACGCTTAATTTCAAACAATTATTTAAATATAATGTATTATATTATCCAAGCCTGGTTGCCCTAAAACAACTGCCACGAAAATTTTTCTTTTTAGAATTTAGGTTAATCACTATTACAATTCCTACAGATTTTTTAAATTTCTTCTGAACAATTACAAATAAAATGTTTATTCAAAGTAGCAATATCTAAGGGTGTGAAAGTGTCAATCAACCCAATTTAGCTTTATTTTAACACAATTGTAAAATCACGTTTTATCGCTCGCTTCAATCCTTTCAACTCTAAATACAATTTTCAAAATACCGCGATTCTGCGGGCTTTGTACTTTCCGCTGGTGAAAATGGACTAGAATATATTCGTTACCATTCATATATTAAGCTATGTTAGTTATTATATTTGTTTTCCAATCTTGAAGAAATGCGATCGTGTACGCGGCGGTTATGGGCGACACTCTGGTCGAGGAAACGAATCAGGTTTTAATTAATAACAAATGCTGCATCGAAATCTACATATACGTTCGTACTCATGTAGTTGTCCCATTAATACTCTTGTATCAATAACCAAACTGTTCACGGTTGTTCTATAATCAGCGTACTCTGAAAATCTAAGTGTATCCGAATATATTGACCTATACTACTTAAGAATATTTCTCATCGTCCTGTGAAACTTAAAAATATATGTGACCTTATTGACATGTAGAATTCAAATATTTCTGATCGTACCGTGGATCTGTACTGTTTTAAATACATATGGGGCGCAGTATCATTGACCTGTACTACTTACATATATGTGGATCGCCATATTATTGCCCTGCATTATTTAAAAGATACTGTCTCACGATATTGCCATGCACACTATTTTAAAAAATATATTTCTGACCATAGAAATCGACCTGTACTATTAAAAAATATGTCTGACATTGTCTTCGATCACGACTACTGTATTTTCCACACGTTTAGTTTAACGCGAGGTGGGAGGTCAATGGTTTCACTGATTCCCAAATAATATACAACGACAAGGTACAGTTAGTAAATGAATATAAATATGTATATTTCTAGACTTAACTGACTGTACAAAAGAGAAAACAACGGTTCGGAGAGTAAAATAACTTTGTTATGCTATACGGATCAATTCCGTTCGACACGATATGTTACGATAGTTGTAGTTTTTAATGTTCTTGTTTCGAGGTGTTTCAAGATTCTGGTCTTTTGTCGGCGGTGTATCTTCCACGAAGCCTCGGTTTTCCTACTTTTCACGCTGATTGGTCGGCATTCGATTATTTCAAATGCCAATCAGTGTGGCTAGTAAGAATAACCACCGCCCTTCCAATACGCCCTTAGCGTGCTGTCCTTGGAAGGGAGGAAGGTTACCTGCTTGCATGGTGAAGAAGTTTGACCGTCATGGGTATTTCCGTCGGCTGATGCTTCGGCTGCCGAACCGCTACATCCAGATGTGCCTTCGGAAACTCTTCGGTTTATGGCATGTTTTTAAGCTATTGAGGCAGGACATACTCTAAAGTTATAAAAGCAATCAACGAAAAATTCCTCATTCTCAAAAATAGCTTTAGTTTTCAATCGTGCCATAAACCTTTGCCCATGGGTTCTAGCCTCCCCTGCGGGGTACATTATTGCGACGCGACAACTACCTAAAAATATTATATATCTGATAGTATCATTGACTTGTTCTACTTAAAAAATGTATCAGCCTGCACTGTTCCACAAAATTCCTGACTATATTATTGACCCATGCTGCTCAAAATAAATAAGTCTTACCAGATTATTGACCCGTATTACTTATACATAAAACGTCAGCGAGCTACCAGAATACCCAATATTAAGATACTTAAATCAGCGTACATATCTTGTCGATAGTCATACAAAATTGCACCTGTCCTCCACTTTCAAAGCACGGATCACGTCCACCTGCAATCACATTCAATCACAGATCTAACAAACGCGATGGACATTACGGTCGGCCGCGAATCAGCCTTATCTGTCCCAGCTATTGTCCCGGCACGGTTAAGGTAGTTAATCATCCCGAAGTTTACAAGGTGTTGGGCGGTTAGCAACGCGGGAATTAATTTGTCGTGCGCGACGTCGCGGTAAATTGTCGCCACGGTGATGCTGTTGCTGCTAACAGTAATACTCCCTTCAATCCTGAAGACGTTAACCATTGCGGAGGCATCTAAGATTTGGCTGGATGGCACGTGACAAATGGAATGTTTCTAGGCAAGTCAGAAGTAGAATTTATGATTCTGCTGAATTATACAGAGCAGGTAGAATAAATATGGAAAATAATTAAACGGACATGCGCATATTATTCTTAATATTTAAAAATTGGCGCAGCAGTGAGAAGAAAATGGTGTGATTAATGGTGAATGTTTTAATCTCAGCTGGTGGAAATATCGTAATTAGTTATCACGAGTGAAGTAGCTTTCAAGTAATGGAGAGAGCGATACTTCCGCGCAGCCGAGCTTAAAATTTCTCGCGTTTCTTCTGTCCTCCTTAGTTCTGAATTTTCTTGGCATTTTCGTGATGAAATATCGATGAACGAATCATAAAGTGGTTTCTTTTTTATGAATTATTCGTTCACTTTCGAAATATACAGATAATGAGTGGAATATATTCATTAGGGGGACAGAGAGGGGTTACTGTATACTACAAATACTTTATTTTAACATTATGTAGGACAGTTTTTTAAATCTGAATGCCTTTAGGGTTTCTATACTGCCACCATACACACATATTCTCTGAATATGGTATAAGGATATAATAATAATAATGATTGCATAATTATAAAAGCTATCAATATTCCAAAAATGGATGGTACAGTTGCAATCTGATTTCGAGAAAATAAAATAATAACAATGATTATCATTAATATTCGTTGGGATCAAATAACAATTTTTGACCGCCATTATTGCATAGTCCTCTTACAATTGCATAGTTCAAACATACGTACTTAAAGATATTATTAAATATTTTTAAAAGGCTGGATAGACCGTCCTTTATTTTCGTATCAATATAATATACGCGACTATTAATTAAAACATTAAAACGTCTCATACGAACCATAGATAAAAACAGACAACGAAATATAACTAAAACGAAAGAAAAAACTCTCATTAGTTACACAAATTGAAGACTCAACTATAAAGCACTATACGAATACATTTTCCATCGACTGCATTTACTCCCTCCGCTGTTCCCACCATTCTGACTCTGTCAAATGCTTCTGCAATTGAACAATTCGCCAAGTGAAGCAACGTTTCGTGCGTTTCGATAGCTCGCGGAGCTGCGGCAGACAGTGTGCCATCAGTAGGCATCGAAACGATCGTGTCGTTTGGTGTGTCTTATGCGCTCTTGGATATTCCACCCGGTTGGTCTGCGAGTTGCTTGTTGCAGTTGGTTGCATACGCGAAGGTAGAAGAACGCGTGCCACTGTAACTTCCCCATATCGTTACGTGCCACGTACGAACGACGAATTTCGCGAGGAGAATTTTCGTAGGAAGAAGTGCCTTAACGTGTGCAACGACAGCACGACGGGTTGTGCCCTTTGTTTTGCAGATAGGTTCCAGCCCCGGGAACACAGGGGAGGGATAATCACAGCAGCAACTTCCTTTCTCGAAGTTTGGATAGTTGTGATATTTATGAGCGAACACACGTGTCGTTAAGTACATGTGTCTAACGATAAGATTAATTCCGAAGACGTGGATAACGATAATGCGGGAGCAAATAGTGTTTATTCTATTCAGTCGCGGGACGTGTGATTTTTTAATTCGAAGTTTCTTTATGCTGTATAAAATTTTGCGTACCATATCAGCTTTGTTTTAGCCCTTGCTTTGTGTTTAGGTCCACATGACGGGATCCTGATTTTAGATTACCTACTATAATCGCATTATTTAGATTTCTAAATAATGAAGAAATTCCACGAGAAGAATGGTGCCTTGTCAATTTTTATTTAAATTTAGAGCTTTTAAGTAAAAAAGTTGCACTAGGTTCAACTCAAGATCGGGGAATATGAATCCGAACATAATATTAGGAGCAAAAAATTGTCAAATTGTCGAAGTCTGAAAGCTCCCTTCTCAACTGGAATCCAAAGAACCACAATGTGTATCTCAAAATTACGGCGCGTTAAAACTACAGTACACGTATATTATCAATTAAT
Source organism: Nomada ferruginata (assembly GCA_963583965.1). Lineage (NCBI taxonomy): Eukaryota > Metazoa > Arthropoda > Insecta > Hymenoptera > Apidae > Nomada > Nomada ferruginata. Next base: position 7,997,502 of record OY757223.1, read on the forward strand.
ACTGAAACGGAACATGAACACCGATATTAATAATCAAATCAGACAGACTACCAAATTTATAACATCTTGTGTTGAAAGTAATTGGCTGTCTTTCGTTTAGAATGTTGTGCACACATGCTCGGCTGACGTCACGTACGTCAAACAAATATACAATGCATCCAGACAGATACATTTGTTTCCGTACATAGGTGAATGGCGGTGTCGATACCATCTGTTAATAAATCATTTTAGACCTGTACCGGACAGATGGCAATCTGCAACCACGTTGCATTCCTTCGCCGCATGAAATGTTCCTGCAATAGTTCTCCCCTTAAATTATTCCGTCATTTTATTATGTGTACAGGTTAATTGATATGAAGTCTAGTACTGCACGAAGCATAAACGCGGAAATGCATGATAAATAGAATCAGTCCATGGAATCTGGAATAATTCAGAGTTCAAGTGGTACTGACATTGGCAAATTAACGAGGCAGTTGCATAAACTTCGCGGCAGTAATCCCTGTGTCTGGAATCGATTACCTTTCCCAGCTTCTGCCCTAAACACAATCCCTTTGCAGTATAGTTCGTACGCCACAATAAAATTCACAGAATTTAATTGGGTATATTCTATATTTGGGTGAAATTGTTGTATGGCCCTTTAAGTTACTTTACTTGAGCGCTTATCCATATGTACTTGTGTGTAGAGTACTGTGAACATTTTGTAGAAGTTATTTTCTGTAAACCTCACGTAGTTTGGAATAGAGGACAGGTGGTGTAATAAGACTTCAGTTACTCATTAAAACACTAGCTTTATTATAATAATATGTCGACACACGACGTTACTAAAACACACAACGACTCACACACGATTCTCACTTAGCTCCTCTCTTAACTCTCTACAAACTCTCTCCTAGATCTGCCTCTTGTACGCATCGTTCATTCGTTATATTCTTTCACTCTTAGTTTCTCTTTCATTCTATTCCTCCTTTGCGCTCACTCATTCAGGACACACCCCCCAGTCATTCCTCGGTGATGGTCGTTCCCGACCACCCGAACCCTTGGGCCGCTGTACTCTCCATGCGCACGACCTTCTCAAGTACTCAACATTCATGCAGTATTTCCAATCCTACAATTTTATTCGAAAACTTTTTCAATATAGTAAGATAAATATATATATTAACAATTGCTTCGTTTAGTGTGTCATTATTTAAGCATAGAAAATAGGAATTTATTTCCAAGACAAAAAGCTTGGTCTCATCACTAGATGAGGACTGTGATCAAATATTGTACAAGAAGTTTCTTCTATGTTCTTCATGCGAAAAAATGAATGCAAAGTCGTCTTTACGTTTGTTAAAATCTTTCTCAAAGTACGGGGTTGAAAGACTGAGAACTCGGTTACATGGAATGAAAAAGGAAAGGAAGGAATGATTTTTCAATCTTGCACCCACTGCCGTGCGTCTTTTGCTAAAAACAGGAATTTACATCTTTAAGCTGTGTTCCGCGGCGAAAGGGACACAAGGATTACGACTAAAAAGATTACGTGAAAATAACGTAACGTCTAAGCCATTTAAGGAAGATTACATTTATCCTATCGATTTTCCTTCAGGCCACTGTATAGTATTTTGCAGTAAATCTAGGGGACATAAGCACTGTGTAAAAGTCTCTTATCTAATCAATAACGTATAATAATACCTATAAAATGTATGCCTTTGAACTAAGAGCAAAGCAGAACTTCTTGAAGAAATATTAAAATAATATTCAGCTGCCAGTAATTTCTTTAAAATGTATTCTTCTTAAACTAGATTAAAAAATTCTGAATTTAATTATTAAATTATATACCCGATATTGATTTGGCGATCGATGGCACGGTTTGAAATAATATTACTTTAATCAACATACATATACATATATGTATACAGTACACGTCTGCTCCATTACATTGTACCGTAAGAAAATGGTGATCCATAAATGATTTAGGTATTGGATATCGATTTTACAAGTATAGAAATTAGCATTACACCTCTTCTGTAGATGTATTAGGTTAAACCAAGATTGTATTATTTATCAAAGAAGTTAGTTTCTGCAAAAATAATATAACGGCCCATGTACGAAGACACAAAGAAAGACTTAAAGATAGAAAACTATAATTCAATTTTATCGAATAATAAGCCAAAGCATAACAATTAGGTTCCATCGATTGAACAGTTTCTTCAACCCTTGTCTCTAAATTTGTTTAGTTTCTATCGTCACTGAAAAATGCATCGCCTCTTTGAAAGAAAGCATTCTCTTTTCAATCGCAGGCATAAAAGACGCAGCGCAGAACGGTTTATCGGTCAACTTTGATCGGCAAGCTTTATCCAAGAAAATACACAGGAAATTGTAGCCCGAGCCCTCGATCAGCACTTTCCGTGATTAAACTAGCCGAACAGTCTCCCGCGAAGTGCGCGTTTCCCTGACTTATTTCTATCACATTGATTCCATCCATATCAGAAAAGGCTTCTAGCATGCTAGCGTCTACTTCAACCTATCTTCTTGCCGGTTGCCTCATATAGGATGGATGGTCAAATGATTAGGAATATGCTATGACATGTCAACTATCCATTTCGATGCTCCAGTTCCATTTACTTATAGCTTTCTGAATCTTAGTCACTGTGGCGAACAAAAGAAAGTTTAAAGGGTAAACGATAAGGAAAGGAACAGCAATTTGACAAGAAGGATTCATGGAATATCGATTTGATACGGGGTGTACGAATGCAATAGAGTAGGTCAGTACTACAGGCGTGATATAAAATGTTTAGCGAAGTGACGAAATGATTTACTAAACAGGATTCAGTGAAATTCTTTCCATGAAGTTTTCAGGTGTATTTAAAGTAATACAGCTGCAAATTGATATCTTGTTAATATATACGTTATTAACGGAGTCAATATTTAGTAGGAGAATCAATTTTATAGGAAGTGGTTGATATTTTTAGTTCAAATAATGACTGTATGTCACTTTATGTTTTATGAATATGGTAATACAGTTATACAGATATTAAAATACAGGTTACTCAAAATATTAATAAATGTAGTAGAAATGCAATATTAATAAAAGAAGTATAAAAGGTAAAAGGTAAAACGCTTATAAGAAGAAGGGAGCAATTAGATCGATGATTGTCCTTCTGTTTGATTTCTAAAGTAATTCATGAATAAATAGCAATGGATATACTGAAGAAAAATATTAGCAACAAACAAAGAAAAAACGTACATAAACAAATAATCATAATTCCATTGTAAACTTGTGGTTGTCGAATTTAAGCCTCGAAGTGGAGCGTTCTTTAAAATAAAATTATTATCTTACGTTACATAACAAGCATAAGTAAGGGTGTATTTATTATTTATTCAATTATTGGTAAACGATTATAACTTCTATTACAAGAAATACCTGATAAATTAATATTTATTAACTCTTGGAATACAACATACGATTGCAACATATCCTCACTGTACGTCATTAAAGAAATTCAAACAGTCACAGTCTCCAAAGTAAACTCTTTTTCATCTAAAATTCATATCTCGAACTCGCCACCTGATTTCACACGTTGTCAAAGGGCACCCAAGTATTCGTAACCTCCGCGTGAAATAGAAACGGCGCGAACAGTCGTGGAGGCGGCAAATAATAGAAACGCGTATGGAGAAGTCAGGGGAAGGGTTAACTCGAAAAAAGGTGAATACGAGGCAATTCGCCATGGATATCGTGAAAGCTGGGGCGAAACACGAAACCCCTCCGTACTCCTATTTCTTCTTGGCCCATGCTGCTACGTGGGTTGCATTCGTACAATTGGGATATCCTATCCTAAGAGATCTCCCCGATTCGTTCATATTTACCTCGTTAGGAACGCCCTGTGTACAGGTGCAACAACGAGGAACTGTAAAACTCCGCCACCTATCGATTGAATCTCATTGTCGTTCGTCCAGTTTGGTCTGGCTTACAATTAGTGTGCACTTGAATCAACTTCGATCAAGTTTGGTCGACTATCGGTTTTGTTGCGCGCGCTGGACACCCATTGGGCGAAACTTCCGCGTGACAACCGGAAAAGAAGTAATTTCCCTCGGTTCCTTTGGCAGCGGAGGTTTTGGAGGCGAGTGGTTCTCAGTTTGAATGCTTGTCTGTCGAAAAGAGCGGTCGATATAGACAAGGGTGATTGTTTTTTCCGGGAGTTAAACTCTATTTTGAACTGGGGGATCTCAAAGTTGGTTTCCGGTGGTGTAGTAATGAATTCTTGATAGGACGACTGTTGGAGTGTAAAATGTTTAACAGGTGTTCCTGCTCTTTCGGGCGCAATTAAAATGGAACGTGTCCCCGATGAACAAAATAGTATTATACGATTTTGATTAACATGGAAGATACTCTTTGTGTATAAACGTATATAGGTAGCGTCGTTGCACGTGTACCATTAGATATTTGATTTATTTAATCGCTGCGCAATTCCGTTGTTGGAAGGAAAACATGTATTTAATTATTTCTGTTCCTAGATTTCGATTATCCGCAGTGTTGATACTTTTCTGATCTGTCGGTCCGTCGATTACACCGGTGAATCGACATTATTCTGCTACACCAAGTTCCAAGAAGAAAGAGCAACATATCAATATATAAAACAGAAGACACATTTTGCCCCACGAATTGAACTGTCTAATCCTTACCGACACTTCTTTCCCCTCATTTTCCAAATACCGTTAATTAATTCAATCATGCTCATTCACAGCAGGAATTTCGACATTTCCCACACATCCAATATTTAGCACCCTGATAGATTATGCGTGACAATTCCAATTGTTCAAGCGCTCTACATTCCCCTCCGCCGCGTCGGATAATCGATCCTATCCCAAAATGCTTCTGGTATCGAACTGTTCGCCTCCCTTTCCTACAACCTATCGACCGCACATTTATTTAAGCTATTCGTCCTTGGCCTCCATAAAAGAAAAGGAAAAGGAAATGACGCACCTACTTAAGATCCGCGAAACGATCCCTTATCGAGTGGTTTTCGAGCCACCCCCCTATCGAGTCGTCTTCGAAGCATCGTTCCAGCAACCTGGGTCACTTTCATCGCTACTGTAAGTCGAAGGGTGCAGAGCTAAAGGCGTGCAGAAAATGGCGCAGCGCGAAGAAGGAAACTCGACGTGGAGTTTCGCATTCGGCCACCTTGGCCAACGTGATCGATATTTCTCAAGCAGAGATAGTACTGCTTCGGTGTAATAAATTTCGGATGCGCCTTTTGTTGAACGATCAAACTAACTTTGGTTTAAGATCTGAACGATTGTAACATCAAGTTTATTCTCTATTACTCATTCCCTAATTGGTTATTAATTTAATCGAGTTTTATATCGTTGGGAGTTGTCCCAAGATTAGTTGTAATAAGCTGACGGAACTGTTAATCGTTTGATATGTATGTCATTCTACTAAGGAAGATAAATAATTTTTTGATAATTCTGAAGAAAATTTGAATAATGTAATTTGCAAACACATCTGTGTTCAGAATTCACGAACATAAAAATGTGTCTATTAATATATCACCATTATTCATATTGCTAAATAAAACATAGAAGTCATAAAGCATTGAATGATAATTATATTTGATTAACTTTATAATTTTTCACGAATGAGATGCAGCAAGTTATTTATTCCAATAAAATATAAAATCTCACTTTTTATCATACTTTCTATGGCCCTTATATAATTTAAGAATGCCTTTCATATTTTGAAAGTAAAATAATTTTAATACCGTGAAAGAGGCAGTAATATAATAAACCTATCGTCAATATTATTTTAAATATTAGATAGGGTTATAAAGTATTGATTTTATATAAACGATACAGGACGTTCTACGTGAGCTAAGACATTTCCAGGTTTCTGAAAATATTTATTGTACTGAAACTTCGTAAAATTTCGACGGATAGAGTTACATTAATTATGACATATTATTATGATTGTATGAACTACTATTGATGAATGTATTGGTAACTAATATTGGCGATTCTAAATAGGTTCACTGAGAGCTCACAATTTTTCAGGACCGGCTTCACAATGGTGTAGTTTAAAAAGGGAGGAACGGAACTGACAGGCGGAACACTTTGCACGTGTTCCAATTCCCTAAGCTCAATAAATTTTGGTCGCGGATGCAAATGAATGCAAACGTCGACCTTCCGAACTTTCCTTCGTCGCATCTGGAATGGAGGGGAGGAGGATCGTAATAATAATAATAATAAAAATAATAATAAGAGTGATTTACGATTTTTCCACCCCGCCTCCAAAGAATATCGCGCGTCCATGTTCAATAGTTAGCCGAGGACAAGATGAAGAAGATTTCTGAAAAATAAGAAGAGGACGACACGAAATTACCTGCCACGGTAATGTATACAGGCTGCTCCATAATTAATGCCTCATGGAGAAGTTTTGTGCGTCAACATTTGAAAAGGAAAATATAATTACTTAGTTATACCAATAAAGGTTGACGAAATTTAAAATTTAGATTTTAATAAATTTTTGTATACGATCCTGCGGTATCTGTTTCCGAAAATGGAATACAGTGAAATGTTTATAATATAGGAGTTTCCTATTTCACTAATTAGAATGCACTGAATAATTGGTATTAATTCCATAATTCACGATTATTATATCGCAGACATTTTTCATGTACTAATATTAATAATCACTCTCTGATTTGTAATACAGATTTAATTTCACTTGGTCAATATTTCATATTTATTTCCACTTGAGCTACTCATTATGAAATGACCTGTACCCCCTGCAATTACAATTCGTACTTACGATTGCCATTTCTACAGCACGAAATGGGCAATCTACGAAAGGGGAAGAGAAATGACAGGGCGGAAAGAGCGAACCAGGGACGAAGAAAAAGGAAACTTGGAGACATAAAAACTTTTACACCGGAGAAATCTATTTTCCACGGTTTCATGGCTATATTAGCGAAAAATGAACTGCTGTCGTTAAGAAAACTGTTTAATTAGGCAGTATCCTTGGGATAGTATTTTCATATTTTTCACAGCATATGGAAATACGAAGAAAACCTTTACATTAACAGCCAGTAAGTTCCTTTTATCGTTCCACTACTCTATGGCTATACCACACGAATACGCTATGGCGATCTGCGTTTTAAAATGTATACAAAATCGAATATTTTAGACCCTCTCTATGAACAAGATGGATATGAATTTTTATATCTCACATTCCCATACATAATGTATACTTTTCAAAGTGTGCACCACAGTTCTGAAAAGTTTCCCTCTTAACAGTCTAACAAGTGAGTTATAAACTGAAACTTCCAGAGAAAAATATTTTATAATCCCACGAACTTCAAGCTTCAACAGCCATTAACTTTTAAACCCGACCTATCAAGAAAAGGTTTACATTTACGTTTTAATACCTCGGCACAGTTATTCAAACGTGAAGAATCGAACCACAGCAAACCTTCACGTCTATTCATAATACAAAAATATTTCATTACTGGCATAAGTAGGGCCGAATCAAAAGACCCGTTCGAAATTTCAACGATACGTAAATGTACGTTTACAACCGAAGAGAAAAGATAACAAAAATGGAAAACCAGCACTCGAAGATCTATCTCCAAGGGGTCTGAATATGCGAAAAGCTCAAATCCCCTCCCTAATCGCATCACCTGCTTACTTCTTCCGATTTGCTAATCGCTTTGAGGTTTGCCCTGAAAGTTCATCCCAGGAGCTTAACGCTCCAGCAACGGATGCACCTTTCATTCAGCGATGTTCATTTGCGGATACGAACCAGCCCCGTTGTATCTTCCCGTCTGTCCCCTTTATTTCTTACGGGAAAAAAAGGCAATGAAAAAAAAAGTACCTCGTTAATCGTCCCCACTGGTCGTTCATTTCTGCGAAATAACTGGCCGCCGGAGTGTTGGATTGGCCGTCGAGGTACCGACGACCGTGAAGAGGGTGAAAATTTTTGGAAAATTGAAATATTTCAGGTAGAGCCCGGCCAGCCGGAGACTCCGTTAGTGAAAACGTAGGCTATGCACGGGACATGCTGGGATATTTGGCTCGCGTGTATGCGCTCCGTCGTTGGCGACACAATAGATTTACGTATTCGGCCGAAAGAGGTGGAACATTGGTACTACGATAGCCGCGGGGAATCAGCAATCTTGGCAGCGGACCAACTGTCGCAAATAGGTATGCACCACTGTGCTAACAGTGGGGAAGGGCGTGCGATTCTTTCCCCTTCGTTTTTTTTTTCTTTCGCTTCTTCCCTTTTATTCCCTCTCTTTCTATATCTCTCCGTCCCTGTCTATTCCGCTGCATCCCGCGAATCACTTTTTCCAGGAACTCGCCATTTTCGGACGAATAGCGAACTCGCTATAATTATCCGTACGACGGTGAATTTTTTACCGTGGAAATCGGCCTGTCGACTGAGGCTAATGATTTTTTTCTTTTATATCTCGCGAAGATGTACGAGGTAGTTTTTATTGGTTGCTTTAGTACTCGATGGACGATCGTTTGAAGTTGAAGGGAGGGCGAAGAATTTGGAACTGGAATGTGGTTTCAGGGCTGCGGGATTTTTGTAAATGTTATGTGGAAGGATTCTGAGATAGTGGTTGGAATTTTTGTGGCATTGAAATGTGTACGGAGAAAATGAATTGGTATTAGTGGCTGAAGTATTAGGTTTAGAGTGGTTAGGAATAATTAAAGAAATCAATATTGATTGGAGTAACGAAGTGAACTAGATTAACGTGTATATTTCAGATGCAGAGGCTCGTCTACTTTCGTATGAAACTGTATTAGAGTTCATACGTTTTTGTCATTCTTATAATTTGAACAGCGATAATCGCATTCCTTAATTGTTCACATCTTGATAGCGATAGTCTACTCCTATTATGCGAAAACAATGGTACACGGGGGATAAATAATTGTTTACTAACAAAATAGGTAAGTAATAATTAAGCAGCTGCTTCCCGTAAGCGTAATCAGTGATACAACAAAAAAGGGAATGATTCTTCAGTAAAAAATATTTGAATGAGAAAGTCGGTTTGGTAATTAAAAAAGATGTAATCCTAAGAACCCTCGTCATTTAAAAAAAGTAAATGCGCAAGAATTAAACAAAATTGAAGGTTGAAAACTTATTAGAATTCGTATACCCATTTTCAACAATATTTATGACACAATACTAAACTACTGTATTATTTGAATCATGCCATTATCAATCTTTACAAGTACCACTACAGACAGAAATAATGAGCAATGGAATGCATAGAATAATAATAATTGAAATACATTGAACCTTACAATAAAACGAATGCAATGCATTTTTTAAGTCTATTCTCCCAAAAACGAACTCTCGTAACACAGTCTAACTCATTTAACACTTTTAATTTCGTTTAACACGAACAATTACACCCTTGCTAATTCTACTAAGAATGAACTTTAACCCTATATCAACGAACTATTCACCACCATACATTTTCCCTTCCCGTTCGTTTACAAGTACACATACACATAAAGAATCGTTGCAATATTCCTTCGCGCAATGAAGATATTCTTATCGTTATCAGCATTACATATTTCTCTCCTCCCCGAGCTCTCGATACAACCCCATAACTTCATGAAACTAAAATGAATTGCTTCCACAGTGCTGTAACGAACGACTTTGTTAATCGGTCGAATAATCGCGTGTACCTTAAAAAGACGAGTATGGAAGTTTATATTGGAACACTTCTGGTATACTTTTTTAACCAATGCTATCTGACCATAGTGCACGGGCATCCGTCATGTCCAGGCCCAGCCATTACCTGTATCCAATCTGCTGGCATCGATGCCATCTGAAATATGCACCGACCTGGAAAAAGTTCGATCGATTTAAGGCCGAAGGCGCCAACGAAACTCAAGCCGCTCGAGGAATTTCGACGACCGCGCCATTATATCCTCCGGGCCAGTTTATTATTTATGGTTGTTCTCTACGCGTTACGACATTCATTTCATTAGCGGGCCACCTAAAAGAGCAGACGGACCATAATTTCAAGTTTCACCGTTGAATTCGTTCCGCTGAATAAAGTAGTTTCGAAATTCGCTGAAAACGGACGGCGTGTAACGATGTTGTTGCAAAATGGTAATTATGCAGCGGCTGAAGTTAATGGCCTTCCCTTTATTGGCAAACAAACGTCGTTTAGTTCATTTATTTATTATTAAGCGCAGTTTCGTGGTTATTCCGCTGAGCGCGGTTTTTACCAATCGTAATATCGTTGTTTCGTTTCGTGACAGAAACTCTGGGTTATGTAGTATTGTGTTAGAGTTTCTATTGTTATTTCGAGCGACTGGAATAAAGTTTCGAACGATCACTGTTCTTTTATTCAAGACTTTTCAGTAATAATCAACGGTCTGTTGAATGACATGAGTGATATATTTTTCGGAGAATTCTTCGTCGATTCAACAATTTCATTGTTCTGTGGCTCCATTTAAACCGCCTCGCTTATTTAATCTTTTTCGAAAAAATTTCCTTCATATTTCTTGAGGGAAGCCTTAGCTGTTTAGGGCGGGCTTTAATCCGCAGTGCCAAAATTGTGAGATGAAAATCTGCAAGCTAAGAAATGGGCGCGTATAAAAATTTGTAGCGCGATTTCTGCAGCTTTTATGCATTCATTGCAGTACGCTAGGGCCAGCACAATATTCCTTTTAATTTGAAAACATGAAAATCAATGTTAGCAGAAATGTGATCCTCACAAGACTACACAAATAATTAGACAAAATATATACTTCGTTATATTACAGTAAGTAAACGTCAAAGCATAAACGAATGAAAGAATATGTGGACAAACGTGAAACGAATTCTGAATTTCATTTCACGCTTCGTGAAAACAGAAATTTCTACAAATGCGTTTCCTACTTTCAAACAATACACCCATTCCAATCTTTATTTCCTTTTTAAATTTCCGCAACGAAAGAAAATCCCTTACCTCACAATTGCGATATTGCGAGAAATCGGTGAAAATCCGATTGCCACGTGAGAGATTTAGCAGTGAATGGTACACTATGGAAAATTGTTAAAGGTTGGCGAAAGGCGGCGCATAAAAGATACGCGAGCTCATATTTGGCAAAGGTGACGGAAACGCCTCGAATTTATATCCGGTTAGCTTTTTACCTTGGCGGAGATTTAATCAGGATTAAAGGTCGCCGATACGAGGTCAAGCTCGGCGAGAACGTATCAAATTGAACTCGAGACTTCTGGATTTCTGTACACGCAAGGGAAAAGCGGGGTTGATACCGTGGTTCGCGCTAAAAAGCGTACACTCTCCGTTCCTTGGCAAGTGGAGTCACGAAAATCCTCTTACACTCCAAACGAACCCGAATTATGTGTAAGGTGTACTAATAAGTAATCAAATATTTCACTGCCAATAGTGTTATTTGATTAAAATATTTCGTTTAGTAATATCAATCATTGAAATTGAAAAAAACAGCAAGGCATCCTAAAATAATTCTTTTGTATGCATTGTATTACAGTAAACGTCGTTATTTCGTTTCACTTTAACCCTGATGTGGAAATTTAAGTCAATCTCAATCAAAATCGAGACGAGAATACTCTTTTCTTTATTTGCAATGTACCACAAAAATCATTGTATTCGACGAAAGAAAAATAATATAGTACTGCTGTGACAGTAATTTAACAAAATATTAAAATATGAAACCGAGCTATTTAAATAAACTATATTTCTTATTCTAGAGATTTGGTCATTTTAACCTAATCCTTCTTATCCGCGTGACATTTCAAAATCCCGCCTTTGAGTCAAACGAAATCAGCTCTAAAGAAACACTAATTCAAGCACAATCTCTGTACGTATCTCACAGAAGAATGAAATCTCTCAATAAAACTGCACCCGTACGTTAGCTAACATTTTAGAGTAACAATTTTATTTACAAGTAGATCGAAGTCCTTTGTCAGGATCAATTCATGGTGCGACTAGTTGAAGACTGGTTGCAACTCCTGTCTGCACCTGTATACAGGGGCGTTCCTCGGCTGTTGGCCACCCAGATGCAAAAAACAATACCGCCGCCCCTATTAATTTAATATTAGTTCAAATATTACATATATTATACGGTCTGTGGCCGCCCCTAAGTTTGGCCGTCCAGGGAAAGGGGCGACTTTTGCACCACCGTCAGGAACGGCTCTGCCTATATACTCAAAGAACACGTGAGTTCCGACAGGGCGAACCTCGCCATTTTCTCTTAAGACCGAAACGAATAGGCCAATGTGTCTCGGCAATCTGATTCTGAACGGAGCCTGGGAAATCTCGCAAGTCGTAGATCCGGCTAATTTGTTCTGGCAAGGCTTTCGACGAGTCCGTTCTGCAAGATAAACGCACTCGACACAGATCGGAGCCCTTGAAAATCGTATTCCATCGTCCGACAAACCCTTCGGGCAACAAGTTTGTCGCGTAGTGCCGGCATTGGTCACTGTTATATAGCGGATCTATTAATGTTCCGGCGGGCGAGAGTTGAATACGAGATTGTTCCACGGAACAGTACGGGACAATGGGAATACGATTTCTGCCCGGGTGAAAAATGGGCGAAGTTTGTGACTCAGCTTTAAAAGAGTTTGTGTGTGACGGACAGCTGTTACGCCCTTTAGTCGGAGTCGAAGTTGGGGAACGTACGACGTGGCTCGTAGGTGAATTTCAGTTTAGTGAATTTCAGTGCAGCGATGTTAGGGGGTTGTAATTTAATTAATTGATCGGCAATTTTGTCAGTTTACACGGAGAACGAGCGGACAATTTAATATACAGTCGTCTAGGGAAGTAAGTTAACGATTGGCATTTTTGTGCAAATGAAAACGGTATATGTAAATTTTTGTAACTTACAAAATATAAATAATGCGATAAAACATATAAACATACATTATAATTATTATTATACATTTAGACTGTTCGTAAGAGCGTTAACTTACTTTCTGAGTTGAATATATATACATATATACAGTGGGGCAAAAAAGTATTTATACAGTGCATTAGTTTCACCTGAAGCCTAATGTATTTTGATAAAAACAAAATGTTGGTGTTAAGACAATTATTCTTAAAGCCATATACATTATTTTAAAGTGTAATAAATGTGCTTCATATCCATTGTTTGATGGTGCCACTGTAACTAATGCACTGTATGAATACTTTTTTGCCCACTGTACGTAGAATTTACAGTGAAGAATTAAATATTGATCAAAGTAATGTTCATAATGTAGTATATTTATTACAGATTTTGGGTATCTTAATTTGTAAAATTTATTTAGGAACATTAAGTCTTTTGTTATTTATCTATTAATACTTAATTTTTGTGTAATAACATGTATCCCTAATTTTGCAATGCATAACATACATGAAACTACAGTTTCAAAATTAGAAGTGACAGAACAAAAGTCACTGAATCCTGAAAGAAATCAACTATCATACTTGAGTTACTCGTACAATAAATTACATTAATTTATCAATTACTGAAACATACTTGTCGACAACTTATTATTTGCATTAAAACCTCCGTTGTTCTCCGTAGAAAACTGGATATTAAATAACGGCGTGCAAAGACATAAAAAAAGAATCTGTACTAGAGAATGAATAGCAATAAAAAAGAAACAGCGGCATTACAACGCTGCAATTTATCTTGCACGATCGATATAACGACGAGTTCGTCAGGCGTGAAACAGAGAGGAGACTGGAATAAATAGCGGGTATCGCGATCTTAAATATTCAGGCTGGTAAATAAAGCGACTGGTAACGCTGCACGAGCCTGCATGTAAAACAATTCGCAGCCCGAGCACCGCGAAAAAACGAGGGAAGTCGACAGAAGGAAAAAAGATCCCAGCAGCATTTTTCCCCCCATCTCGTCGCTGAAACTTCGCTTATTCTCGCGCATGATAAATTTCCAGGTGATTACACCGCAAGCTTCTTATTAGATTCAGCCACTCATTAATTACACGTTAATTAATCAAGCTGCTTCAGTTAGCCGGCTTTTCTAACGTAACGGAGATGGCTATTCATCTGGAGGAGACTGCTCTAGAGACCGCGTTGCGAGGGCCATTTTGTGAGAAAACTGGCACTCCCCTTCCTCATCTCGTCCTCTGATCCGCATTCAACCTTTCTATTCTCTAATTTATTAATTAAGTTGGCTGTTCCTTTACAGATACTTCGGCGGGTGACGTATTCATAAAACAGTGGCTTCTACTTTCATTCTTTTCTTTGAATAATAATTCGAAAGCGTTTATTCGATTACTTGCCCAAAAAATGCGAATGTCGACATGTCAATTTCGAAAATAGAAAGTTTGTCTTTATAGAGTGATATATCAATTCCTGGAGGAAATCGTGAAAAGTGTAATCAGCACTTTTATGCAGTTCGTTACCGAACAATTATAATATTTACTTTAAATATTTAAGTAACCTTGGATTAATATGAAATTAAATATAATGTACCTAAAAATAACTTGTTTTATAGGAAATTTAGAATTGCCCACCTGAAATCTTTACGTTGACCAGGAAGTTTCCTCCTTTTAAAGCAATTTCCATCTACGTAAACCAAAAAACATTACACAACAAACTTCCTATTTTTATTTGGTCACCTTCTATCATCTCCCAAACGGTTCCATTATGAAAAAACTTAGCAATGTAGCCTAACACAAACATGTACACGTCGAACAAGAAGCAAGACGCTTAGTTAGCCAACGAAATAATTTAATTTTATAAACGTTTTGGAACTTATATGCACAATTAATTTGATTTCCTGCAAAATATACGACTGTTACAATTGTAGTTTAAAAGACAATACACAATAATGTATATATCCATTACAGTGCTTCCTCTCCAAACGTTTCTATTATAGCTGCCGGTACTTCACTCAAACTCTCCATAAAACACTATTATAAATTTCACCCCCTCATTCCGCCAATCAAGCATGCAGTTCAAACGCTTATCTCGATTCCTTCGAACGATATCCGTCCCTCCGTTCCTTCGTGAAATCTGCCGTTTTATGTTAACCCGATAAGACGGCAAATTTAAAGCACGCGAATGCACGACATAAAATATCTCATCAATCCGTTCCGGGAAGCGCGAGTGCGATCGAGTAAACCCGATGAAAATCGAATAGCACAATCTACTACACTTTTATCGAAATATCTGCTTCGTGCCGTATATATTCTCCATATCGCGATACGAGCGTCAAATATCTTCCCGTGGATTTTCTTTCAACGTCTCCTCCCCGTGGTGTCCGTTTTCCTCCCTTCCGCGGGGGACTTCGGCATCGATATACGTATACGCAATGTACATATGTACATGTACGCATACGCGTACAATGTCGTCTTTCGTCCCCGTCGTCAACGTCGTCGAACGTCGTCTACGTCCACGTCTTCATGATAGGACCTGTGTTGGCTGGCTGCACGATAACAATGCAAACGAGGAAACCAATATCGCATCGGTTCAGAGCAGCTCCGGATTGATGAGCTCGCGGTCTGCGTTGTAAACGTAGTCATCGAGAAGCTCGCCACGGTATTGGAGATTTGATTGATCCCGGCCTATATCGCGCCAGAGACAGTATTGTGCTATTCGTGCTAATTCCTATTAGCGGATGCCCCTAGTGTGCAGCTTGCACAACACGCCGCCACCTCTGGCTATAAACGTTCTGGCTGAATCTCGCCCGATGCATTCGTTATCGTCCGGCTCGACTTACCATAATTAAGACGGGTCCTCTGGGATCCGTGAACGTATCTGCTACGTGTGGCCGTCTTGATTTTCCTGGTAATTGCTACTTAGACCGTGGAACGTTTCCGAGCCGGCAACTGCCGGTCGGAGATATCGGCCTGGCTTTAAATGGAGAATCGAGAGTTTGTTGGGATCCACTGAATTGAAAATCGCAACGCTAGTGATTCTAGGATGGGCGGTTGTGCCTTTGTTTCTGTGGCCATCGCGAGCGGAGAGGTAACGAAGGGTAGAGGCAAATTCATTGTTTTGAGCGAGAATGTCGCTGGGAATTTATATTGTAAGTGTAGCTTGTTTGTTCCGGGAGAATTGAGAATTTGGGAAAGTTTTATACCTGGAGTTTTGGAACGAAGGATCGAACTTGTGACCTAGAAATCACGTTGACGATGGTCTCGCAGAGACGTTTCTGTAGTACAAATTTGTATTAATAAGTACTGTATTTGTTCAAGGAGAATGGTATTACTTTAGATATTCATATTAAATGGAGAGCTTCGAATGTTGCATGGTATAAACTGATGAAATTGTGAGGGAATGAAAATAAATGTTTGAAACGGCATTAACATTTATTTACCACGGTGTTATATTAGTATTCAGATACTTGCAAACATATTCATGTTTTAATAAAATATCGCATGTCATGGATAAATTTCCGATGTATTATTTTACATTTTGCATTAATTAAAATCCCCTCGGTGTACAAGGACCGTGAGAAATCCGCCCTATTTTAAAAATCAATCATTGGTAACAAATAATAATAATTTACCGATGCAAATACATTCGCATTCAGCGTTATTGATAAGCAGCAATGCGACACCAAATTGTACCTGTACCGTACGATTCAAACACTTCGCGCGCATAAGCGAAAAATAACTATCTTGATACGATTATGAATACTCAGTGAAAAATCGTACCGAAACATTCAGTTTAAAATTAATATTTAATTCTTCCTTCACATCTGTATCATTGAAAAAAATATGTCAACGGGTCTTTTTGCATACCTTCAAAGATATACATTTGTTTCCAGCATTTCGCCATTTATTACCAACTACGTCAATTAACGATGCACTCCTTCGCACAACTTCCTACCCAAAATAACACCCTGCATGGATCTGTCACATTTACCATGCATTCTAACGATTTTACCGCCGAGGCGCCAAGCGACGCAATCTAAATCTCATCATTCGGCGAATTAGGAGCCGTAAGGGACATTGATTGCAGCATGCGCCTCGACGCACGCATGATTAGGGCCGCATCGGTGTAATTGAGTGGGCGGATTTCCGATTTGCATTACCGGCGAAGATGTTGCTGCGCCCTCCGTTACTAATGGCACGGACACAAGCAAATGGTCCAGCCAGCCGATCGGGCCCAGCAACCGGATTCCCCCTATGCTACTTCCGGGATTGCAGATGTGTACCTGGCTGGCGTTTCTCAAGAGGAACCTGACGAAGGACCGTGAATCCGAGCAGGGTAAAGGGAACGGGGGGTTGTCGTGACCACAGCCTGTGAGTGATACACCCTCAATATCCACACTTTACCCTAAGATCTCACTAAATCTCTCCGCTGCTTGCCTAGCCGTCTCCTCGACGGTGGCTGTTAGCCTGCATGCACAGTGTTCACAGTTTGGGAGACGCACTAATTTCAGTGTGCTTCTAAATTATGCTTCGGCATACTTTAATGCATCGACGTGGTGCGTTCGGTGGATTCGCTTGATTTACGTTCGCGTCGGGTGTTATGGGCTTCTTTATTACGAGCTGGCTTATCGGCACTCGGACCAACTAACGGAGATATGGAGCGTACTGACGGGGAACGATGACGATCGTTCGTTTGGAAGATGGTCGCGTGTGGTGGGTGTACCGGGGTCAACGTTTGCCACGGATGCGACGTGGGATCCGTCGATTATACTACTTGTCCGTTTTAATCCTGGAATTCTTTAGCTCCGAGCTCTTGTAATTGGGAGATAGTTAAAATGTTGATGGTTTTTGCGGTTTTTTGGAGCACAGCTTTTTTCAATTTTTAGGCACGGTGATGTTCTAATGTTAGTCTTGAAGGTTTGCAATTTGTAAAGGTTCATAACAAGGCGAATAATGCACGAATATAGTTGTACAATTATAAATCTTTGTAAATTGTACAAAAATTCACTTATAATTTATATAAATGTTGTAGTAATGTAGTCATATAAATATTTATGATACTATTCATATAATATATTAGTAAATAGTTTCTCAAGAATCTTATTTCTAATTTTTCGACTTGTGGAATCCTGGATTAATAAAGCTGCATGACAGAGAAGTAAAAGTGATCCAAGCACCTGAATTTCCCACAAAACCATTATTTATTATCTAATAAAACGCGTGAAAATAAAAATCAAGAATCGTGATTCATTATCTATTGTCTTAGAAAATGAAAATACTTTCCCAAAACATCACATGCATTCCCCTTCAGGTGGAATAAATGCCATTAATAAAATCAGTTTTCCACAGCATCGAGCAAACTAGAAAATAAATTGCATTAACCGCAGCTGACTTTATATATGAAAAAATATAAGTTGCTCTGTTTTTTCGTTTCACTAAACCTAAATTGCAACAAGCAACCCGAAAAGTAAATTTCAAACTATGTATCTTGATAAATGAATAATTCATATTTTGTAATTTGATATCAACGTAAATTTATAAACCAAATTCTGAATTTCGAATTTTCACAATATGTACTGAATCCCTTATTATAAATTTTAGATTACCTTGCACTTTTCCAGCAGATACCATAAATCTCCCCTGTATCACCTGCATTACAATACAAAATCGTACGGACCTTGCCATGATTCGACAGGAAAAAAAATTAGAGGACTAGCGTCGTTCAGCTCAACGGCGAGTGAACGGTTGATAAAATAGTCTTCGCAAACATCTGTCGGGATAGAAAATTAATATAGCCCGCTCTATATCTAGGTATCCGCAAGAGCGAAAACAAAGAGTCGAAGTAACGGCACTCCGCGTGTTTCCTCTCTATAACTTGGCATTTCTTTCAGAACTATCTTTCACAACAGCTGCCGCCAGCTGTCGAAGATCGAGAAGAGGAAAAAGGAGATGCTGGAAGCGGCGGCGTAAACGTGAATGGAATTTCATAGCGGAACAATCTCGAGCTTCCGACCAGGGGGATGCCTGTCGGTGTTGCAGTGTTAAAAAATTACACGGACGAATGTGTTCTAGAGTAGCAACAGGCGTTTCGCACGGCCGTTCAACGGAAGAAAGGGGAAAGACGGATATTCGTTTTAAATAAAACGTAGACCGCGTGAATGCGTTCAAATTGCGCCGGTCTTTTGACATTTTCCCCCGTCGCGGATGCCCCAACGGCACGGAAGCGAAACTATGGCCGTTAAATACAGTTTCATTTCGAAGAGATTTCTGTGCACGACACTTTGGACAGGGATATAATATTGTGCTGCAAAGCTTTCCTTTGGAATATTTTTCGACGAACGTGGAGTTGCAATTAAACGTTGGAAATGATCGGTTATTAAAATGCGTCGCTTCCTCTAATTGTAAGTAGTAGTATATGGATGGTGATTGCGAATCGCCGAAAAATGTTTGAGAACATTGTATATCTTCTCAACCCTCTTCAAGTAATTTGTAAATGCATCGAAAATATGTGATATTCATTTCTATGCAGTTGACTGGGTACAATATATTTATATAAAAAGATTTATACAAATAAGATCTAGCTATAAAGTAAAAATAAGTGTAAATTGTTAATTGATAATAAGATATACCAAACAAAAGCGTGTGAGCCATGAAAGGGCATTTACTAGCCGGTAGGCAAAAAATTACAAACAAATAAATAATATTTATATAAAAAGGGGAGAAAATTTTAAGTACAGTTTCATTGACAGTTAAATTAATTTATACTTTCCTTTTCATAAAATATTTTGCTGGTCCATTCAATAAAGAGAAAAAGTATTCTGGTCCCAATTGTGTATCGCAGTGACCCAGCTTACTGTACAAGGGCTGAACAGAAAGATATCTTTAGAATAAAACCTGAACGTTCCCCGGCGATTAGATATTATTACGTTGTACAGGAAAAATAGAATTTTATTAATTTCTACTGGAGCAATTAACTCAAGAGAATTGCCCGATTTCCTATAATATATTGTCGGTATATTTTTTTAATGAATACATTTCCCTCTTGAAACGTTTACAATGAACTCCATTTATGTTGTAATTGCATTTTTACTCGGTCTTAATGAAAACTGTATTTGTTTATGTTATGCATTGTGAACAGTAACGCGAAGGTGGTATTGATTGCAAAATAAAGTCTTTCAAATCGATGTGTGATACACACATATATGCATGTACATATAATTTTTGTTTGGAAGAGAAACAATATTTCTATTTTCTTCAACACATATTTAATACGTAAACATATAATGAGATTGTAATGTATAATACAAATTGGAATGCAAGTTATTAACGTCAGTGTTTAACGATGACATATGTGTCACATATTTCTTGTTCGCCAGTATTTTTCAAGCTGTAAATTACCAAATCCTTGCTTCAACAAGTTCAATTGGCTAATACGTCCCATTTCGCATTTTAATTAATATATCAGATTACCACATTTTAAATCTTCATCTTGATGTCACTGCCCAAAAAATACATTGATCGAAACGTAAATATTTATTATGAAAGCACAACACTTTGTAAATCATTTTATGTAACGCTACATGCACCATATTATTTAAATATAGTAAGTTTCATAACAATAGTAATCAAATATTTTTAATTCAATTTGGTAACGAAATTTAATTTAATACCCGCACCGATATGATATGACCAAACTGATGGTTAAGAAAATAATCGCTAAGAAAAACGTTCTTTTACTTATTAACTACACCTACTAATAATTTTTCTAAATAACAACGAAATAAATTTCTCGAAATTATGAATGGAACGTGCTCTCCTGAGTTATATCTCAAAGTACGAAAAGAGACGTGGCAATTTCTCTAATTCTATAAGGGATCTCCGCCCATATTGGAATATATCGTGCGAGTCACGCAATTGAAACAGCAGTATATTCCGTTTGGTTGAAGCCAGAAAAAAGTGGTATAGGAAATAGTAAAATAAAGTAACAAGGTTTATCCTCCTGTAACCGCACTTTTTTCAGTAGTATAGCGGCGCACCTGCAAATTGCAATCGCACTCATCTTTTTAATGTAACTGGTAACGTTTTCCCAACTAAATTGGTTCTTCATGTGTGTCCCGCGTGTAATGGTATTAGGGTAAGATACCTGGAAAACGACTTTTTCACTTTACGCGTGCATCCCGGTTAAGGAAGAAACTGTTGGAAGAAGATAAATCTCGTTAGGTGATTTAACTTTTTCCGCGCCACTTCTTCTGTCTTTGAACCTATGAATGGAAGCAGCCTTTGCTTTTACGTAATCACCCTTGGTGTTACACACATTTCTAAACGACGAGTTTGAAGCATTTTCTTTTTACCTTTAAAGGGCAGCGATCTTTCGTGTCACCTGCACTGAATGTACCGCTGCCCAGATGCTTCTGAAAGGTACAGCAAGAAGTAAAGATCATGATAACTCTTTGAGGGAGCACTTGTAATTGTGCATGAGTTCATTCAAACATTTTACATTTTAACTATTAATGTTAGAGAACCTTTTCATTTACAATAAATATCCCTTTTATGATAATACCTCTTTATCTCAGTTTGTAATGTATAATACTTATTGAAACTGTATAATTTCCCTGCAATTAAAATAGCAAAGGAGGAGAAACGAATGAAGAGAACAGAAAAAATGTACAAAGACGATTGAATAGGGAAAGAAATTCAACAATGGAATATACAAATGTAAATGAATGGAAGGGTAGCAATTCACTCATACCTTTTAGATATATCTTATCTTATGGCCAACGTAATATTCGTTTTATGTGTACTTAAGTAAAATGCAGTACCTTTTTATTACCGTCCAGGTTAAGATATATCGAATTATTATATTTAAATGCGTCTGCAAAAATGCGAAGTAATGTAAATTCTAATACGAAAAATGAAATAAATAATTCTGTCCCTTTAATCCGTATATTATTCAATATTATTAATCAATGTAAATTACAAAACTTAATTCAATATTAAAATACTTTTTCTTATGTGCACGTTATCTTCTAATAATACTTTTCTCTAATTACAACATCCAAGAAGGGGAGACACTAACTCTGACGTGCATAATTATTAAAAATGTTTAACCCATAATGATCGACTCGCCAGCGGCCTGAAAGTTGACAAATTTGATCTGATACTTCAATTTGCATTTAGAAATCTAGCAGAACCGATATTTTCATCAAGGAATGATAATATGTTTCTGCATCAATTTTTTATTTCCAATCATTCAAACAGATCACAACCATTTCACTATATCATTCAGGCATTCCAACGATCATTCGATTGATAACCATAACCACGTCGCGAAACAACGCTGTTAAAACAAAAATATTCCCGCCGATAATATTTTCCAAACCCGACGACGCGGCAAATATTAAATAAAAATCGCGTCCCGCCCGATATCGTACATTCAGATATTTAAGTCCCTATTCGCCCGAGCAATCTCGCCGGCCGGTAATCGGGCAACAATAAGCGAAAGACGAAAAAGGAAAATGAAGAACGGCGGAGGGAAAAAAATTACGCATGCACGTTTAACGGGAAAACTTGATATACAACGGGCGGTCGCGCGGCGTTCGTGCCTCGGCTCGAAAATAATTGAAACGCCGATAATTGATGCAAATGAAAATGCAAAATGTACATCCATTAACGTCGACGGGATGCATCGATATGTTTGCCAGTGAATGACGTAAAACGGTCCGAACGAAGCCAGCCAGGCTGGAAAGCATCGAAACGAAATCACGAGAGGCGAATGAGCCGGTTGCAGCCTGCGTTGAGCCCAGCACGGCCATTTACGTCACCGGTGTACCAAAAGCTAGCCTGCAGCCGTCGCTCGAGCACACTTGATTCAGGACTGTCGACTCGTGAATGGATTCCCACTTGACAGCCGGTTAAAACGCCTGTTGCTTAAACGAACACGCATATGAACGCACCACTAATCCGCCAAGAATCCTCAGACTGGTTCTTCGTGTCAGCCGATACGACGTGGAGAGTCAACACGGCCAGGAACCACGATGCGTATACATATGTATGTATATGCTCGATCCTGGAGGATCTTCATACGCAAACATCAAATATTAGCCGTTTAACATCGATGATATTGAAAGTTAGTCGACTTTGAGAGTGATTGAGTTCGATCTTCGATTGCGTGGTTTTGCTTTAGGTGCACGATTGGTTGTAGGAGGAACTTTGTTTATCTATCGTTCAATCACGCTTTAACATGATTCATTTTGTGTTGGGAACATGAATGTTAAGTTTCATAAATGTTGGAGATTTAAAGTTGAATGTAAAGTGACAAGATTATTTAATTTTCCGGAGACTTACTTCAGATTTAGAAATATTTAAGCGTATAGCATTTTTCTGTGGGAAAAAATTAATTTTGCCTAGCTTTTTTTTTAGACAAGGAGTGAAAATTTGCACGTTCATGGTTCTGGTATAAGGGGGATGATGTATGTTTAAAAATAACGTTTCATAATCGTATTAAAGTAGCCTTTTCATCGACGTAATATATTAGGGAACGAGAGAGAACGTTGTACGATGAAATGGAATTGAATGTAAGTACGTGTGTGTGAGGAAAGAGAACCAGAGAACGAATAGGATCATTGGGCTGGATAAGAAGGGGGGCGATGTTAAAGGGACATAGAATATTTTTGCATTTCTTCATGATTTCTATTTCTCCAATGAAATGAATACTTTGAAAAATAGAATTGGAGAATAAGTCCAGTTGAAGATCAATGAATTGGGGTTAACGGAAAGGGTTAACCAAAGCGTAAAGAAAATACAAAGACAAATGTTACAATGAACAGTTTATCTCATTAAATCGGAACGCTTACAACGAACAGTTCGTCAAGAGAACTAGAATTGATGGCGCCTTACCCTCCTCTTCTTTACTATTTTTTATAAATTGACACGTGTCTGCAAGGTGAATAATGTACAAATATAGTTATACAATTATAAAACTTTGCAAATTGCAAAACAATTCACTTATAGTTTATATAAATATTGTAGTAATGTAGTCGTATAAATAGTTATGATACTATTCATATAATATATCAGTAAACAGTTTCTCAAGAATCTTATTTATAATTTTTCGACTTCTGGAATCCTGTATCAATAAAGCTGTATAGCTGACAAAGAAGTAAAACTGATCGAACCACCGAAATTTCCCACAGAACCATTATTTATTATCTAATAAAACGCGTGAAAATAAAAATGTTACAATGAACAGTTTTTCTCATTAAATCGAAGCGCTTGCAACGAACGGACAGTTCGTCAAGAGAATTAGAATTGATGGCTCCTTACCCTCCTTTTCTTTACTATTTTTTATAAATTTACACTTGTCTGCAATATATAAAATTTTAATATAATAAATTATATTTATACGTTTTCTTCTTTTCTGTCATGGAGGTTTTCGAGCTACAAATGTTCGACTGTATATACATCCTATAATGAACAAGGTTCCACAACGAATTAGTTCGTTATAGTATACCCACCCGTATTTCTTTTCCAAACAAACATTTCATCAGGATCATTCTAATTGCAGCTTTCTCGCCCCAAGTTGCACCCGTTCGTCGTACAATTCCGTCCATTTATACAAGAAACCCGTTCGCACAGGAAATTACCCTAATCAAGGATGCACTGGTATTCGGGCAATTTGGCAAAACAAATAAGCCAATCGTCCTAGGGAACCACGGCGGTCCCGCAGCGTCGACTTGTTTCACCGATAAGAACCGACGCGTTTCCGATCGTGACGCCGGGTTTCCTGGCCCGGCCAGCGCGCTGCAATCGCTTGTGTATTCAAGTGACAATCGAAAATCGTTTCCACCGACACGGGGCTGCTCGTGTCCCGGGCAAGTGGCGAAAAAACCAACAACAAAAAAGGAAAAGAGCAACCGAGCCTTTTTTTTCAGGTCACTGAATAAATTTTTCCCGTGGGGGCCGGGGGCAGGCCTTCGAACAAGACACGACTTTTGTCGCCGTGAAACGTGGAAAAGAAAAAGCACACGGGGAACAACCGGGGCCGCGAGGGGCAAAGGCGAGGCGAGATACTGGTAAAGAGAAGAAGAAAAAAAGAGGAGAAAGAGAAAGAATCGTTTTGCGTCCACGGCTTATATCCCATTACGTATTCCCGGGGTATCTGAAAAAAAATTACGCGCCAATAAGCTCACCATTCTTTCGGTCGTCTTGGTCGGTGTCGGTCCCTGGGCAGCGTCCAATTCCACGGCAACGAACTTCACTGTGACTCGACGTAATCGCCCTTCTCCTCCGGGCAGTACGACACAAGGCGTGGCGTAGTTCGGGGCGCAGTTCTAGAAAGTTTGAACACGGCCGGCGTGATCTTGCAAATAGCCGTCGTAAATCAATAGCAAATGGGCGTCGGGTGGCCAGGTAGTGGGAGGGCATCTGCTTCAGAACGGGCTTCGCGAGGGGGGTTGCAGGAGGGATGGGTAACGAGAAATTGAAGGGGCCCGTCGTAAATGGATGCTCGCGATTACGAGAAAAATCGTGTATAAATGGCGCGACGGTGTGAGAGGCGAACCGCGTTGGATGAAGTTTTATCTGTCGACCGAGGTGAAAGGTAGGATGGGGGTGGCGGGTCAACGGGGCGACAAAGTGGTGGTGCAGGTTCGAGAGTGTGCGATTCGACGGGCGCGGAGAATTTTTGTTCGCATGGAGGCGCACGTTTACCGGCGAGGAAAGATTTCGAATCAAAGATCGATTATTACGGGGAGAAGTCGCGTCGATCGACGAGCAGCAAGCAGTCGCGTCGCGCATTTTTAACTTTGCACGACCGCTGGAGAAGATAAGTTCCCGGCTACGGTGATCATGCGACAGGGGGTGGCTGTTCCTGGTGACGCGACGTTAGCGGGAACGTAATTCGCGTTTCATTTGTCACGGCACGCTTTATCGACCTGGTCGTGTCGGGGGGAAATTGAGACGGGGAGGTGTTTGAATTGTAATCGCCGCTGCATGGCGCCCTGCGTCGCGTCGCGTCCCGTCGCTTCGACGCGTTCGCCTGCTGAAAGATTCAGGTTGAAGGGTTCGCGCTCTCACGATCAACGATGCGGCGTTGCGTTCCTGAACGAGCCGCAGAGAGCAGGTCGTGGTAGTTTCCTGATCGGAGTTCAATGGTAACTTATGTATTCGCGTGAATTATGGTGTAGCGTAGCCGGCGCGATAAGAGGGTTTCGGTTTGAAAAGCCGCTGATGAATAATGCCACGGTATTGTTCTTTGACAAAAGACATGTAGGAGGTTTGTTCGTGCTAGGTGGATGGGAAAATTTCTACCGCGTTTCTAATTGTTTTATACGGTGTATAGCAGTTTTGTGTTTATGCAAGTATTGGGTTGGCAACTAAGTGATTGCGCATTTGAAATATGAAGGAAAACTCAAAATTTAAATAAAGCCTTTTTAATTTTTTTTCAATGCATGTATGCGATAAATTAAGCTTCTCTGCAATCTCACGTGTTGTGCTATGACGATCTGAATCGATAATGGCCTTGATATGGGTCTCATCCACTTCAACTGGACGGCCAGATCGTTGAGCATTTTTTAATGGAAAATCACCAGAACGAAATCTGGCAAACCAATTTTGCCACTGCCTTTCTTTTAAGGCTTCATTCCCATATACGGCACATAACTTCTTGTGTGCTTACGATGCGTTCTTGCTTTTTCGGAAACAATACAATAAAATATGTCTATAGTGCACGTCTTGTTCTTCTATTTTTAAATTGGGAGAAAAACAAAACTGAAAACCTAATCGAGATCATTGTTTTACTAAATGGAAGGTAGAAGTCCAACCAATAAGAAAAAAATGTAGTTAGGTGCTTTGTACACGTTAACGAAACAAAATAAAGTGTCAAGTCCATCTGCCGACAAAATCCGCAATCACTTAGTTGCCAACTAAGATTGGGGTATTGTAAATTAACATTTGACCAAGAAGGACTGATTTGTAGTATATGGCAATGTGCTGAAAAATATCTGAAAATAAGAGCAGATTATATTTATATATTTATAATATTCGGGGTGGAAATAAATTGGGTGGCTCTGCATTAAATTGTTAATAATTGGAACAGTTCGAAGTGTGTACTACAGCTTTTGTAGTATGGCGTGAGTTTGAGTGCATAGGTATTCTGTATTATTAACAAAGAGGTAAATGGTTGGAAATATAGTCAATTGTACCAGAGATAGTTTATGCATTTTTTTAGAAAACATTTATTAAATTTCCAGGGGGAAATATAGTATGTCAATTTTCTGATAAATGCTTCTGTCTTTGCATAATAGTTACATATTTTGCATTCCGAATAACCATTTAATATTCGAAACATATTTTTTTCTAGTTATCCTAATGCACTTTCTTACGTACTTTGATCATTTATTAAACAGAATTTACATGTCTACCTTCATCAATGCGAACATCATTTATCTAGATTACTTTTAAAGATGAAATTAAAGATGCACCTGATGCACTATATTAGAATGTGAATATCCGTAAGCATTCGTATTCTTAAATATGTTATATGTTACTTCTATCAATAACCAATAATTTTTATTACTAAGCAATAAGTAAGAAGTATTCTTACCGCGAATAATTCTATTATTATTCGAAGTGTTTGCACGAGATTATACAATTGGCAAGAAAAACAACGAACAAAGTAAGTTCATTAAGTACCCGTGATATTTCCGACTGAACGCAACCACCACTGAATGCACCAGTTTCGTCGAAATGTATGGAAAAAAGAACTGTTCGCGTGATCGTGTGCATAGGTGCAACACAAACATCTGCGTTCGACCACCTATTTTTCAGCAAACAAACTGCTAATCCCGTATTGTACATCCAGATGAGCGCGATTACAGCAAGAAGGATAGTTATAGTATATCAAAACGACCGTAATCGAATTTCGCGTGTACAGCGAAGCGCACAGGCGGAAGTTAATTTCCGAAAACGATTCCCGTTTCACGATGATCCACGAATTGACATAGTTCCAACGGGAATGGCTGCTGTTTCTGAATAAAAAAAAGAGTACCACGCCGTTTGAAGATAGATAGATATTCGTTTTTCACGTCCACGATAAATCATGCTTGTCAACCAATCACAGACAGAAGTCCTGTAAATATGCTGAAACGAGTGCACGAGTGCAGAACGAATTGCATCCGGCCCGGTCATACAGTCGGGCACGAAACTCTTGATAGAAAATGCATGGACAATATGGGTGAACAAAATATAAATCGAGGGGTATTTTTCTACCCTTTGATTGGCCCAAGTTAATTGCATCAATCGCCGCATCATCCGTTGCTTGTCGATTGATTGTCCAATCGTGCGGCGGGTATTTATTCAATCAACTCGTGCTCAGTTCGGCTCGTGAATGGGTATTTGTGGATTTAAGGAGCAATAAAAGAATAAGTTTCGCGGAGAGTGCCTGATAAGGAAAATTGGTGTTACATTAGTAGTGTATTAAACTGTTAATATTGTACTGAAATAATTAATCTTTAGAAGGATTTAAATTATTACGCAAATTCTTTATTTTCACATAATTACAATGTTTGATCGGTCAATTATTTACAGAGATTTCACTCCGATTTAAAATAGAAATATTTCATACACGTATGCTTCAATGAATCTTGTAATTAAATAAATGAATTAGTTTAAGAAAGATGACGCACTAGTGTTGTTTGAAAGATTGCTATAACGACATATTTTGTAGCGATTATTTTTGTAACATTCTGTTGATAGTTTTTAGTAATTCGTCTCATGCGTTTCTGAGCTTACTGCTTAATAAGAAACGCGATTAAGACAATACTATGCACAATTGTGTTCATTAAGCGATTCTGCACAGCAGTGACGTATAACATGTCCCTGTGAGGTCAGTTGGATCGGATCTTCTGCAAATCATTAGTGAAATGAAAGGTACCCAATTGAATTGATTGTGGGCTGGACTTATACGTACGTTTCAGTGTGAATGATGTCTTCGTTCAACCCCCTTCTTGTTTCCATGAAACTAATGTTTCAATCTCCTAATAAATAAATTCCAATTCCTGTATTTTAATATTTGAAATTAAGATGAATTTGTGTATGCTATTACATATTTCTAGAAATTAATATATTTAGAAGTTTATCAAATTTATCAAACAGTTGTTGCACTTCTGATTGAGATAAGGAAATATTCAGACCACGTCATTTTCTGTTTTAGTATGTAATGGCAGTGGTTAATAGAAACTCATAGGCACCCAAATATTTCTAAGGAAATTTATGAAATGTCCCAATCTATTGCAGGAAACACTTTCTCGAATTTATGATCTCCTAACGGCGCTTCTTATATTTGTTATGCTGGATTTTATTATGATCGTGAAATCTCTGCTACGACTTCCATATCTAACACAAGCAGGGGCCCCTTCAAGTATGCAGATACCACCGAAAGCATTCTTTTATGACCACGGATATATTTAAAATATGGATGAGTGGATTGCAGCTGCGTATCGCGTAAAGGGGTTGAAATTCACAGCCATCGGTGCATCTTTCATAACACGTGCCTGCTGCATTTAATGCGCATATTACGAGCAAAAAGCACAATTATCGGGCGCAATTTAAATCCGGTTGAAATCAAACTGCTCCGATTCTCGTCGTACTTTATATAAAATGCCAGTGTTTCATGGCACAATTGTATTGCTCGGCAATTTCGTCAATCGACGGAGAATAAAACAAAACAGGGCGCATCCTGAAATATTTTTACCATATGATGCTATCAAATATTCGCGATGGTTCTGTAACATGGTTGGGATGCAAATAAAACTTTGATCACATTTAAAATTTTACTTGCACGCATTTACACCGCTCCTATTGTTACCTGGTAGATGTGTATTTCAAATGTTTCTTTGGTGGAAATACGTTGGTATAGTATATACCTATATATGGAATTACTCGACGATGCAATTCTTTGATAATGCTACGTAATTTAACTGAATTACTTTATCAATTGATGTCATTGTTAAACGCGACAAAAATATTATAATAAAAATGATTCAAATATATCTTTATTCCGGTATAATAAATTATTATAGATCATCGTGTCACAGAATTTAGTATTCATCAGATGAGGACCTTCACGAACCAATTGTGAATAAATCGAATCACTAGAACTCCATCTGTACCTGTAGTATGAATTTCATTCATAGCCTCAAACTATTGTCAATGGTGCACGCCACTCGAAACGAACACCATCCATCAATCCCGATCTCATCCCTCAGTCTGTACAATTCCCGGAAGGCACGCGTTCATCAAAGAATCTAACCCTTGCCTTGCAATAACGAGTAAAACTTGTGCCACAGATTGCAGGCCAAAATAAACCAGCAACATACGATCAGATCCAAGGGCAATGAATATTTTTGTCACTTTATTGTATGGTAATTATTGGCACTATATTCATCCCTTGCAAATTGTTTACAAATTAAATACAGCAGAACTCCGATACGACGATTCAAATAATTGTACAGCAACAGATTCAGCACTTAATTAAAGATTTACCACAGTTTATAGATTTACAAATATCTATCGTGCTTTTTTCAATCACTCCACAAATCAGTATCTTTTTTACTGTCATTTCGAGACTTATATTAATACAATGAATCTCTATACGGTGAATGCACGTGGACGTTTTATCAGTTTTTATCGTAATCATCTAATCGTCGTCTATAAAGGGCTAACGTAATCGAAGCGGTGAAACAAGGATAGGGGAATTGCAAAAACGTTATTTGCCGACCTGATCCGTCATAAGGCTGGACGGATGACGGAGGTTTTTACGTTCACCGGTTTCAAGGGAACGGGTGAAAGCTCGACCCCTAGCTTGCCTCTCAGATCTCTAAGTAATCCCTGATTATCGTGATCGAATTGCGGTGTCGCTAGTAAAGGATGCCATTGCGGATATACACGTCTTGCTATCCATCCACTCTTTTCCCCAGTGAGGCACCAGCTCGACTATAAACAGTGTTGCTATCGTCAGCGATATCGCCGAGCATTCTATGCTTTGGGGGAAGTGAAAGGAAAAGAGAGATTCCCTTAGAGAGTTTATATAATTTTCGTAAATCCAGGAGGGGGAAATTGTGTTAAGATATGGATAACGATATTGTTTATGATATTGTCAATATTATCCCCAGGAAAAGATTTTGGTACAAATACAATAATACAGAACTATGTATTACAGAGAAATACTGTTTGAGGTGCAAAATGATATTGTACATTGTGTACATTTAATTTCAGTTTCTCATGTGTTTTAAATGGAATATTGTATTTTAAAGACCTCAGTGTTTTTAGTCCAGTTCGTATCGTTATATTTAGTTGAAAAAATGTTGCCAAGTCTACTAATAGGGTTGTTAGAGTATTTATGGTTATAGTGATTTATATTTATACAACATTTGATATTATTGAAAGTAGGTTTATGTTACATATAATCTAATTTATATAATACAAAGATATTTATATTGGAGGATTTATTTAAATGTTATCTTCAAAAGGCGAATGTCCTATGTTGCTATCAGTTAGAATTGCATTTAATATTTTCTTCACCGTCTGAAAGTTCGTGATTCAATTTAAGTTAAGTTGAAATATCAAATAAAAACGTCACAACATAAGGGAAGGATAGAGTTTACAATTAAAGGAAACCCGAAGGAAAGTGAAATAGATAGATGTTACACGTTAATTGCACTGATATACACTGATATACATTGAATTAACAACGAGTAAAAAAACACAATTGTTGTTGTTCCATTTTTTTTTAGATACAAAATTAATATCTTTATATAGATAAAAGGGAAACGAAATTATATCAATCAGTACCTACATAATAAAATAGTAATTTCAGCTTCAATTTTTGCCAATAATATCACATAATAATTATCAATGGCATATGTTACTTGTTTTCTTCATTGCTGACTACATTCACAATATATATTAATAATGGACCATTTTACAATAGAAACGCGTATAATTGCAATAAATAATACATCGTTGTTCCAGGCTCTACAAATTACATTAAACGTAACAGACAAATAAAAAGAAGTTTGTAATTAAATAATTCACGAGACTCGAGCAACAGGTTCAATAAAAAGTAGATAATTGCACGTCGACCGTCCCCCAACATTCATTGTAAAGAAATAATCACGTCTGTTACAGCACGAACATTAAACCTATACGTTCTTCTAAATGTATAACATCGAACAGTACCCTACACTGTCACTATATCGTGCAACATTCACTCGATTTTCGCTAATGAAGCACTTTTCACAAGTCAATTTAATTCGCTCACCCAATTCAATAATTACACACGACACTTCTACGTCCAAACGATAATTACCGAATGATTTATTAACGTCGAAACGCCGGTCGATTACCACAATCGCGACGGTAATTCTATCGAAGCGCAATCGTCTCGAAAATCGATACATCCATGTCCATCAAGGCTCGCGTAAAAGGAAAACGGAAACACGTGGTGTCCCGTATAAAAACTGATATACTCACGATATGTCGCTCGAAACGGAGTATCTAAAGTAAGCCCAGCTTCGCGAAGAAGAAAAAAAAGCCATATCCTGGTCGTGTCGAGAGAAAAACCCCGATTCCGGCGCTCTCGGGCGTCCGCAGATCCGGATAATAAAATCAATTGGAATCGAGAAGAAAAAAATCACCTGACAGATGGGAGGACGTACGTTGAATCATTTATAAGAAACGTCCGAGGGATGTAGCTCGTGTCGTTTACAATATTCAAGGTGTCGACGCTCCTTTCGAACGCTCCTATCCTCCCGTGCTCGCCTCCTCTTTTGCCATTTCAATTTTTCCCGTTTACCCGTCAAGCGACGTTTCCTCTCGAAATCGCTTTGATTTATGACCTTAATCCGCGGTTGATTTGGCAAATGCAGCGGAGCTGCACCGGGACGCGAGGGCAGATTGCGTTTCTTACGCGTTACAAAGCTGGACGAGGATTAATGTCGAATAGTATTCCATGGACGAGGAGATTCGTTTAACAGGAATGCTTCGTAGTTTGCCTAATGATAGTGTATGCGGAGTTTTATAAAGGCACGTACGATGTGAATGCACGTACGACTTGGCTGGGATTGAAATGTTGTAGATAGTCGATTCGAGGAGATTCATGGGATATGTATCTCTTCTTTTCAAAAAGCTTATTTACATGTTAATGTAAATCTACCATGTAAATTCTTCTACAATTATTAAGGATGGAAAATTTAATATTTAAGAGCGTAACTCATTTTCGAACGAAATTTATAAGATGTATTCGATAATATTGGTACAATTAATTTTTCCTAATATTTCGTTGGTATAACGGATAAAGAGTATAATGGATAAAGAAAAATGAATATTTTATCACAAGTACGCTTCTACGTCGAAATGCCTGAATTATGTTGGCCTTAATAGTCTGCCTAAAGTAAAAGCCTGTAGAGTTTAATAAATTTATTTAGTAAATTATTCAATAAGTTCTGTAAATAATATTCATATTTATATGTTAGACAGTGAAGTGCATGCGTATATGTATATTTATGTGTATAAAGAAATAATTATTAATAAACGTTCACAATTTTCTATGGAAAAATTAACAAAATTGTATTAAATGGTTTTTAACGTCGAGAGCTTCAATTCAGTGCGGAAATATCGCGTAAATAGAATTCAACATGTCAGTTTTCCTTTGTGTTTTAGTATCTCTCAGCAGGTTTTATATTATCCACGATTCAAGTGTCACTCAATTTCATTTCGCTGCCTGTTCTGAATTCTAATATTCCGGGTGACAAAACTGTACAATACAAAAGCACTGCAAACACCGACGCTTATTCCACTGACATGAATTATTGCGACTGCGAAATAAATTTCCCCCTTAAGAGACGACACTTTATTTGTTTAAAAAATTGAAACGATAATTAAACTAAACAAACTACCCTCCTTTCCCATTTTATATAACGCAATTGTTGCGTTTAATAAAGTCATTGTGCATTTAAATACCATTAAAATTCGCTACATTTTATAGCTCAAACGCATCGATTATAACTAAATCACCAATTCGTTACTTGCATTTAAAATTCCTAAGTCGAAATATCAATGAAACTTAAAATGCCCCAAATTAAAAACCAGCACTATATTTATCATACTTTCAAACCTCAAATCCCTGCTTATCAAGAAATCACAATAAACCAAACCGACAAGAAATTAAACCAACGCAGTAATAATATTTCCCAATATTTCCACGCTTCCCGTATTAGATCACGCTGAAAAGAAATCTCCACGAATCGCGATTCACGTACGCTGAATAAATAACTCTCGTCTGCGGCACTCTGGACAATGCAAATAATCCGTTCGATAAATGGCGCGTGCGTCCGTAACACAGAGGGCCCGGCAGCCTCGGAAAAGGCTGCTTGGCTTAATAGAAATTTAATTGATCCTTCGGCTATGCGCGGTCGGACGTAATGCAAATTGAAGTGGTCCGCTGAACAAGCCTGTACGAGAGGGCTGCTCGACGAGAAGCGTGGAGAAAGCGGCGCCAGGGATAGAGGAAGGTGCGAGACTCCGCTGAAGGGTGAGAACGGCGGGGGGGTGCAAAGTGGGGATGCTTCCGTCGAGAGCCCCCGATGGACAGAGTTTCTGTGCACGCGCCTGGACACGGAGACATGGGTGAGCAGCACCCTTGTCCCA
Source organism: Nomada ferruginata (assembly GCA_963583965.1). Lineage (NCBI taxonomy): Eukaryota > Metazoa > Arthropoda > Insecta > Hymenoptera > Apidae > Nomada > Nomada ferruginata. The sequence continues at coordinate 8,032,063 of OY757223.1, forward strand.
CGCGGCTCAGTTCTCTGCTACAACTGGACATCTCTATCTCTATCCACCCTTCTTCACATTCACCCCTTGCCGGGTCACACCCCCTCTTCGTGCCGTGGCACTTCCAGAGAGCGCCTGGAGGCGTGCTTCTACGGTGTGTTTGGATCTTCTGGATGAAGGATTTTCTTCGTGTTTAGGTTAATTGATCTCAGCTGTTCCCCCGAGACTGCGTTGGTGCGTATGTTTTCCTAGAATTGGCGGGAAAGTAATTACGCGTTATCATTAATCGGGAGACGAGGCAGATTATTAAAACATCAAAATTCAATGGACCCTTTGGTTACAGAGGATAATGTTTTATAAAAATTTGTATTGGTTAGTGAACATGTGGTCTTGTATAGCAACGTTTTGTGTGTGTGTGCCTGTGTGCGTGAGACAAAGGAACGACGACGGACGGCGACCGCGGGTCGAGCGACGAGTCACTCGCAGTTCGAATGGCAGCGTGTCATATTGTACAATTTTAATAAAGCATTTTTAAATAAATTGAATAAAGGGATACTATTACACGTAAGAGAGTAAGGCAGCAGGGTGCTTGGAACTCGAAACGGTCCCCAGGTGAAAGTAATTTTTGTGCAACGGGCATTTCAATGTAATTGAAAACCTTTGAAACTAAATTTGGAAATAGACAATCGTTGCATAATTACTTTCGCTAGTACTTGCCTAAGCAGTTCTATCGTCTAAGAATTCAGCTAAATGATAATATAGCATATTAAAAAACTGGCCAAGTGAAACACTTGAAACGAATAAGTACATAGCCATAAAGTGTATAGCACCACGAAAATGGTACAAATTGCTACGATATTAAAGCTGCCTACTGCGAGAGGCAGTATCAGCCAGTAGATATTGAAGAATCCACAGTGCCCGAGCAATCTTAACTGCCCACTAAAACTTATAACTTTGAGATTCATGATCGGATCGCTAATACCGGCCATTAAAATTTACGATGCAAGTCTTCTGCCTGAAACATGTCATGAACATAACACGAAGCCTAAAAGGTCGTCATCCCTGGCACTGGCGTGAGCTACTGGGGGAACTTCATTATGAACTCTTGGCGCCAGGGCAGTGCATCAGCCTACCACGTGTCCAGGCTCTCACACGTTCGAGTAAAACCCGTTCACATGGGCTACCAGCGCCGTTAATCCTCTCTGCGACGACAGGATCACATAGCAGCGACGTCGGGGCGCAAGGCGCGCCGGTACCCACAGGATACATTGCCCCGTAGAAACACTATCATCCTCGGTGGCCGCCGTCGCCAGGGCTAGGAGGACAATGAGGAGCCATAGGAAGGTTTATGGCTGCTTAAACCAACAACCTTACCACGAGTCTGAAATCACCCACTGGCGTGTCCAGCTATTCGTCGATGGGATATTTTCCATAGAGAACCGTTACGCAGATTAATTTACTGCCTGAATCTACTGCGTTTGATTGCGCGCAAAGTAATCACACAATGATGATACGTTCAGTTGTGGCTAATGACAAATTATATTGAAGGACTTCACGCAACCTGGTTTGCAAACGATCGTAATGTCTGATTGATATTTTTCAAGACACTTTTTTTAATCTGGCAGACAGGAGTAGAGAAATATTTTGAGAAGGCTATTTCATTAGTTAATTTTTGGAAAAGAAAATAGTTACATCTTTATAAGATAGAAACAGGCTAACAGCGTTTTGTTTTCAAAAATTGTGACCCACATGGAAGAATTTAATTTCCTACCCTTTCATTCATCTCCTCGGGTAACTTTTTTACTGCCACACTTTGCGCCTTTCTCGCATGAGTTAATTTCAGTGGCATAATTATAATTACAGTACCACAATGTTTGAGAAAGAATAATTTCTTAATATCTACACAATTTCTATTATCATTTTTATAAATATCATACAACTTCGCGACACTTGATGATAAAATAAAGTCTATATCGTGAAAGCAAATCTGTAACATTCACTTATAATTTTAATACACGAGATCCGTTGCTTCTCTGCCTTTATTTTTACAAACACGACAGAAGAGTCGTGTATCAAATTTGTCACAAGCCGGGGAACAATTTCCAAAGTTAACACACGCTCTCGACGCGCTCCCAAGAAATACGCGACTTTAAGGAATGATGTATTAAGATGAACATCTTCCCGGATTCATCATACTTGCACGAAACATATTTTATTTTCGTTCAGAAGCTCGATGGATTAGCTGCATTTCCAGACAAACGATCCTTCTCCACGCTACTTCGCGTGAAGGATTAGCGAGGGGCACATCATATATTTTCCGAACCGTGCACCGCCCTGAAAAGTAATGAAAATCGAAATAAGGTTCGAGTACTCGAAAAGGGACGAGAAGAATCGACTGGAGCGGAGCACAATGCGACCCCGTGCTCTGAGGGCGTGCAATAACCTCGCATGATCACATATTGCTTTCCACGTACGATGATTTGATTTCTCTGAAGGAATTGAATATAATAATCGCACATGCTGCTGCTTACGCTTGCACCTTGGAATCGTTACGAAGTAATTGCAAGAGAAATCGGATATCGATGTTTTGTATAGTTTTATCTTTCCGATTTTACTATCCGTGTTCAAATTTAATTTTGCAGCGATAACATTTGTAACGCTTGTGGAAGAAATTGAAGAATTGAGGACAGCAGAAATTTTGAGAGCATTATTCGTTTGTGTAGTATTGTTGAGGTTTTTGGAAGGAATATGTTTTGTGAAACAAGAGTGTGATTTTCACCTTCCGTGAGTACTTTTTGTACAGACATTATACACAAAGGGAAGAAATCAATTATCTTAGAATTTGGTTGCACGAAATTTAATATAATATAATTTTTTATTCCAGTATTGCCCTTGAAGCGATGTATATGTAAGTGTTAATGCTCAGTAATCTATTACATAATTGCCTGCCCACACGACGATGTCTATTATTCAAAAACTAATTCTCTCTTAAGCAAGTTCTGCAAAGTACTGTTCAAATTTACAGTAACCGCATCCTTGGTCAAATGCATACCAGTGAACATCCAATGATGTGGTGCAACTATAAAAGAGGCGACACAACTTTCCAGGGAAGCAAGTTAAACAGTAAAGCATTGCACGTGCTGCGCAACCCTTAGCCATTCCGAACGAAATTCTCGCAGACATTGTTGGGTTATTATCGGCAACATTTCAAATTTACACGCATACCTTGCGAAGGCGCCGCCGTCTACTCTCCGGTCGTTTAACGTAAACGCGGCTGTATAGGCAATATAACGGGGCGAATAAATCAACGAGCAAATAGATACGGGCGCGACGAGTAATAAAGGGGTAATAATCGTAAAACATGTAAGAGTCAAGCGTGAAATACATTTGGAGCGAAATCAAGTGGTATAACGGGGGATCAATTCTGCGACTACGTACCCTCGAGGAAGGGGCATTTCATGCCACCTACCTCGTAAAATAACTCCAAACAAGTTCTGATAAATTGTAGCCGTCACAGCACGTGCAAAGCGTTTCCCATTAGTTACACCGTTTCCGGCCCAGAATGTGCCCTTGTCTTTTGCGTGAAACACGTGCTCTTGCCGCTATCAGACGTCAAAATTTCCAGCACACGTGCCACCAACTATTGGACACGAGGCTATATTTCATTAATATGCTTTGAGTAGACAACGGCCACGTTCCAATCAGCGGCGCCACAGGATTTTCCTTGCGACGAAGATTCGCTTGATTCTTGGGAGAATTTTTTGGACGAGTAGGTTTGATCAACTTTTTAGCCTTCTACGAATTTATGGAATGCCATAGGAGTCTTCGTAGGTTTTTGTTGGACAGAAGTACGATAATAGGTTTCGTTACTTTTCGATATTCAGTAATTTGAATATGCCAGAATTCAGTATGTATAATCGTTGATTGATTGATAATTTTCTTTGAATTTGCGAATATTCGATGAAATATAACGCTTTGAAAATTGGTCTGTGCAATGCAACTTTGAAATTAAAGTGCATTTGTGGAGACTGTATGGGGAGTTTAAGTTTACTTCTAATACAACTTGTTAAATGAATGAAGTCTACTGAAAAGATTCAGGCTTGAAGCATAGAAGCTGTATAGAGAGAGGAAGCATGGGAATAATGATTAATACACGAAGAACTGTTGTAAATTCATAAAGAGTATTTCTATGCAAATCTATGATGTATTTCATTTATTTAATTGAATAAAAGAACGTTATTACTGTTTAATAGAACTTTTATTAAAGATTTTTAGTGTCAGAAACGATAAATGTTATTCCGATCTTATGATGTACTATATTTATGAATAACTATACCCAAATGAATTTACTTAATTTGCATCCTGGTAAAATGAAAACTATGGCCTATGGATAAATGCACTGTGTAATGTTGAGAGCAAAACAATTATATGCTTGTAGCTCTTTACGCTCCGACGGTAATTTCGTTATTAATAATGGAAATCATAGAAGTTCCATGAAAAAGGAAAATTATAAGCGGTGAATAAATGTTGCAAATTATATTACTCATGGAATAATATTTGAGTACCAATTCATTATTTCTGACATCTGTTATTGTTTCAGTAAAACACGTCAGTAAAACATTTCATAGTGGAGGAATAAAGACTAAATCAGATTTCAATTTTATTAAAAAGGTTTATACAGATTTCGCTATCATTAATCTTGAGTTAATAAATAATCTATATAATGCGTTGAGTGAATTATTAATTTTTGTTACAAGGAATATATGCAGAAGGTCAATAATAGTAACAAGTTTTTCGTAACACAAGAGTCTTAAAGATCTCATTATACCAGTATTAATAATCTACGTTAACGAATCTCTGTAAAATCCTTCGAAAATCCGTTATTAGGGTTAGAAGGATTATAATTAAATTACAAGCTTATTAAACTTATTAAAGAATAATAACCGCAATAAGTTGCTCGAAATTTTATTTTCTATTATAGCAAATCATTTAAACTTTAAATACGAATGATTCACTTTGTAAAAATCAAGTAATGTTATTTACGAAGAAACATTATTCGTTTATGAAACAAATACACGTGCACACAGTAGTTAAATATAGTGGTAGGATAATTTCAACTCCGCTTGTTATTTATAATTTTCACCAATTTTCGTAAAAATTATGGCCACTATATTTATGTACGCATGTGTTTATCCAAATTAACTGTTACAACCCTTCTATTCTCATCGACACGATTAATCTCCTACTTTGCCATAGTAAGTCAAGCAAAGTTATAACTAGACTGCGGAAGTTCATGCAATTACGATATGCAGTGAATATGCAGAGTATATGCATGATGTATGCAAAGTATATGCAAGATATATGCAATGTACATGCAGGGTAAATTCGATAAATATACACTTGCATATAGACTAGAAAATTTTGGACAATTATGTTTAATCATTAATTACTGTATTTCACAATATATGGGCATTACACAAACTGTTATAAAAAATAATTATATTATTCAGCTTGTACCATCAAAACACAATATAACATGAATATTAAACTTCTAAACATACAAAACACTATGTAACATAAATATTAAACTTTCACACACTTTATCCGTAAATAAAAAAGATAATGCCATTTTGACAACCCCACAGGGTGAAATCTGTACTGTAAATGATCAAGGCAAAAGGACGCTCTTTCCTTCTTCGGACTGTATATATGTTAATGGGCAGCATTTTTAACACAAAATGTAAATGGGAATGAAAGGGGACATTTTTCTGTTTATTAAAATATAACTACTTCCCTGACGATACGACGCGGCCTGCACCCCCGGCCGATTTATCTTAAAATATATCGTTAACCATTAGGTTTAGGATCAACATAGGTTTATACTTTTCTACTTACAATTTAATGTTCTTTCGAACTGCGGTGAGAAAAATATATCCTTTCATTTAAAAAAAGGAAGTTGACTTTGAAATTTCGGAAACTATACCACCGACGAGATATAGGAATAGACAAGACATACAATGTATTTTTTCGGCCCGAATTTCTGGGTGCCTGAGGGACCCATACCATTTCCAAGTCACTCACAACGTTACCAACAGATTATAGAAAACAATGCGAAAATTAAATAATTTTAAAGAATTCTTTTGTTCTTTGTAGCAATGAAAGGCGGCAAAGCGTAGCAAACAATTAATGTTAATTAAAAATATTAAAAAAACATTACAACACGTTTTCTTATTTCAATTGTAGTATTAATAAATGAAATAATTTTGAAAGTTATACTTTACATTATTTTCTGGTAAATGACAATAAATGATATAGAACTACTTACAATCGAGCTAAGAGTCGTATATTTTTTTAACACCCAAACAATAAAATTGCCGCAATGAAAAACTTGTGACGATCTTGTATACTACAATTATTACTTATATAGTTACTATACAAATTCTTTAATTATCTTTTTCATTGGGGCAATTTTTTTGTTAATGAAAGACACCATTTTTATTCTTAATTTTATTCTTTTCAGCTACGTATTCTTACAATTATTGACCTGTTGTATTTTTCATTACGTACTAGCACCGGTGCAAAATATATTTAATTCAATCTGTACAAAGGCGATCTAGAGTGGAATTAACAATTAATTTGTCAAATATGTAACACTGTATGTTAGTCTAGCTTTCAAAAACAGAATTGATGAGAAGAGAAGTAAAGAAAGTGATGGGGAAGTCTTAAAGACTAAATGTATAATCGAAATGAAATAAGGGGATAAGTAATGGGGATAATGTGTAAGTATATAAGTAAGTATGGGATAATGGAAGGTCTAAATGTATTAAAACGGGAGCAATGCATCAGTACCAAAGTAAAGAGGGAACAGGAAAGAGTCAGCAATTAATAGCGCAGAAATGACTTAGGAATTTGTAATGAAACAGAGAGGAAATGAAAGGATGTGTAATAGACGTGCGATAAAGAGACAAGAAATAGTGCGATGCATAAGGTGGAGAAGGTATGAAAAGGAAGAGAAGAAACAGAAACAGAAGATGAGAGTGGAAGAGTTCATATAGTATTGCAAAGATAGGTTTATATGCACACTAACCAAACTTTCATTGCTGCGAGACCGAAATAAAGAATAATACCGCTGCTAGTATGTATTTATCATATGCTGGAAAATTATTTAAAGGAAGAAATATTCACAAATGCATTTACCTGTGCTAATGAGCTTGATTGTTGTGGAATAAAATGAACAATGGAACTTGCAATGTTACCGTAAATATTAATTTTTATGTACATTGTAGCACTGTGTTTCCTAACACTTTATTGATATGTAAATGAGTGTACGAAACGGTTTTTGAGGATAATTAACATAATTTGTTGAACCAAATAATAGCACCGCTACTTATAAACAGGTGTCTGAATGTAGGTACCACTCACATCCCTGTCTTACCTAATACGATAAATAATTGATTGAAAAGGGGCCCCAGTGACCCAAGAAGCCCCAGTGCCCCAAGAAGCCCCAGTGCCCCAAAGGGCCCCAGTGCCCCAAAGAGCCCCAGTGCCCCAAAAGGCCCCAGTGCCCCAAAGAGCCCCAGTGCCCCAGAGGGCCCCAGTGCCCCAAAAGGGCCCAGTGCCCCAAGGAGCCCCAGTGCCCCAAGGAGCCCCAGTGCCCCAAGAAGCCCCAGTGCCCCAAGAAGCCCCAGTGACCCAAGAAGCCCCAGTGCCCCAAAGGGCCCCAGTGCCCCAAAGGGCCCCAGTGCCCCAAAGAGCCCCAGTGCCCCAAAAGGCCCCAGTGCCCCAAAGAGCCCCAGTGCCCCAAAGGACCCCAGTACCCCAAAGGACCCCAGTGCCCCAACGGACCCCAGTGCCCCAAGGGACCCCAGTGCCCCAAAGGACCCCAGTGCCCCAAAGGACCCCAGTGCCCCAAGAAGCCCCAGTGCCCCAAAGAGCCCCAGTGCCCCAAAGGACCCCAGTGCCCCAAGGGACCCCAGTGCCCCAAAGGACCCCAGTGCCCCAAAGGACCCCAGTGCCCCAAGGAGCCCCAGTGCCCCAAAGGACCCCAGTGCCCCAAAGGAGCCCCAGTGCCCCAAGAAGCCCCAGTGCCCCAAAGAGCCCCAGTGCCCCAAAGGACCCCAGTGCCCCAAGGGACCCCAGTGCCCCAAAGAGCCCCAGTGCCCCAAAGAGCCCCAGTGCCCCAAAGGACCCCAGTGCCCCAAAGGACCCCAGTGCCCCAAAGGACCCCAGTGCCCCAAGAAGCCCCAGTGCCCCAAAGGACCCCAGTGCCCCAAAGGACCCCAGTGCCCCAAGAAGCCCCAGTGCCCCAAAGAGCCCCAGTGCCCCAAGAAGCCCCAGTGCCCCAAAGAGCCCCAGTGCCCCAAAGGACCCCAGTGCCCCAAGGAGCCCCAGTGCCCCAAAGGACCCCAGTGCCCCAAAGGACCCCAGTGCCCCAAGAAGCCCCAGTGCCCCAAAGGACCCCAGTGCCCCAAAGAGCCCCAGTGCCCCAAAAGGCCCCAGTGCCCCAAAAGGCCCCAGTGCCCCTAAGGACCCCAGTGCCCCAAAGGACCCCAGTGCCCCAAGGGACCCCAGTGCCCCAAAGGACCCCAGTGCCCCAAGGGACCCCAGTGCCCCAAAGGACCCCAGTGCCCCAAAGGACCCCAGTGCCCCAAAAGGCCCCAGTGCCCCAAGGGACCCCAGTGCCCCAAAGGACCCCAGTGCCCCAAGGGACCCCAGTGCCCCAAAGGACCCCAGTGCCCCAAAGGACCCCAGTGCCCCAAGAAGCCCCAGTGCCCCAAAGAGCCCCAGTGCCCCAAAGGACCCCAGTGCCCCAAGAAGCCCCAGTGCCCCAAAGGACCCCAGTGCCCCAAGGAGCCCCAGTGCCCCAAAGGACCCCAGTGCCCCAAAGGACCCCAGTGCCCCAAAGGACCCCAGTGCCCCAAGAAGCCCCAGTGCCCCAAAGGACCCCAGTGCCCCAAAGGACACCAGTGCCCCAAGGGACCCCAGTGCCCCAAAGAGACCCAGTGCCCCAAAAGGCCCCAGTGCCCCAAAAGGCCCCAGTGCCCCAAAGGACCCCAGTGCCCCAAGGGACCCCAGTGCCCCAAAGGACCCCAGTGCCCCAAGGGACCCCAGTGCCCCAAAGGACCCCAGTGCCCCAAGGGACCCCAGTGCCCCAAAGAGCCCCAGTGCCCCAAAGGACCCCAGTGCCCCAAAGGACCCCAGTGCCCCAAAAGGCCCCAGTGCCCCAAAAGGCCCCAGTGCCCCAAAGGACCCCAGTGCCCCAAAGGACCCCAGTGCCCCAAAAGGCCCCAGTGCCCCAAGGAGCCCCAGTGCCCCAAAGGACCCCAGTGCCCCAAAGGAGCCCCAGTGCCCCAAGAAGCCCCAGTGCCCCAAAGAGCCCCAGTGCCCCAAAGGACCCCAGTGCCCCAAGGGACCCCAGTGCCCCAAAGAGCCCCAGTGCCCCAAAGGACCCCAGTGCCCCAAAGGACCCCAGTGCCCCAAAAGGCCCCAGTGCCCCAAAAGGCCCCAGTGCCCCAAAGGACCCCAGTGCCCCAAGGGACCCCAGTGCCCCAAAGGACCCCAGTGCCCCAAGAAGCCCCAGTGCCCCCAAGAGCCCCAGTGCCCCAGTGCCCCAAAGGACCCCAGTGCCCCAAAGGACCCCAGTGCCCTAAAGGACCCCAGTGCCCCAAAGGACCCCAGTGCCCCAAGAAGCCCCAGTGCCCCAAAGAGCCCCAGTGCCCCAAAGGACCCCAGTGCCCCAAGGAGCCCCAGTGCCCCAAAGGACCCCAGTGCCCCAAAGGACCCCAGTGCCCCAAGGGACCCCAGTGCCCCAAAGGACCCCAGTGCCCCAAAGGACCCCAGTGCCCCAAGGGACCCCAGTGCCCCAAAGGACCCCAGTGCCCCAAAGGACCCCAGTGCCCCAAGGAGCCCCAGTGCCCCAAAGGACCCCAGTGCCCCAAAGGAGCCCCAGTGCCCCAAGAAGCCCCAGTGCCCCAAAGAGCCCCAGTGCCCCAAAGGACCCCAGTGCCCCAAGGGACCCCAGTGCCCCAAAGAGCCCCAGTGCCCCAAAGGACCCCAGTGCCCCAAAGGACCCCAGTGCCCCAAAGAGCCCCAGTGCCCCAAAGGACCCCAGTGCCCCAAAGGACCCCAGTGCCCCAAAAGGCCCCAGTGCCCCAAAGGACCCCAGTGCCCCAAAAGGCCCCAGTGCCCCAAAGGACCCCAGTGCCCCAAAGGACCCCAGTGCCCCAAAAGGACCCCAGTGCCCCAAAAGGCCCCAGTGCCCCAAAGGACCCCAGTGCCCCAAAGGACCCCAGTGCCCCAAAAGGCCCCAGTGCCCCAAGGAGCCCCAGTGCCCCTAAGGACCCCAGTGCCCCAAAGGACCCCAGTGCCCCAAAGGACCCCAGTGCCCCAAAGGACCCCAGTGCCCCAAAAGGCCCCAGTGCCCCAAAGGACCCCAGTGCCCCAAGGGACCCCAGTGCCCCAAAGGACCCCAGTGCCCCAAAGAGCCCCAGTGCCCCAAGGAGCCCCAGTGCCCCAAAGAGCCCCAGTGCCCCAAAGGACCCCAGTCGTCGATTTCTATCGTTCTTTATTATACTACATTTATATTCATAACAACCACCAATATCATGTATTAAATAACAATTATTAGCATCCTTGTACTTCATGAAAATTGCATTTGAACAATCCCAGGTGGCAGACCAAATAACTATCTTAATCTCTGATGCTGTAATAAGTCCATATTTTATACATCGCCTTAACCATGCATGAACTATTACAGAATTATCGTTCGAAGTTAAACAAAATCGCGACTGCTCGCGCAACGGCCGCGCCAGACATCCAAAATTCACCGACGCTCCGATAATCATTTCGCCAATCGATCACACCGGCCAACTATTTTCCACCATATTACTTTCCGATCGAGCCGGCTCGTAAACGAGGAGGCCGCCGGTAAATAGCCTAGTCGCGACGCGCTCGGTTCCGTTCGCACGAGAACTCGTACAAAGGCCCGAATTGAATTAATTAATTATCGGCGCAGCTCGTGCGCGATCCGAATGCCGGTCCCTACTTTGATACGGGATAGTTCATATCCCGCATTAGCGATCGACGGGATGGCAGCCTGTCATTCTATCGACGTCGACTCGGCAAAACGTGTCAAAATTGAGGTTCGACCGAGGGCAATCACCGGCGAGGCGTGCGGTGTACTCTGTGCCGTACGAATTGTCCGTGCACGTGCGTGTGTGGATGCGAGGGTGTAGCACGGGCCTGGAGGCAGGCCTAATTCAGAATACCGCAGATATCGTGTACGGGGCGAGGTATAGCGTGTCGGCTAATTGATGCCGGTTTATTAGCTGCCTCTTTCGGCCGCGAAGGCGTGAACTGCCGGGATATTGCTCGACGCCTGCCTACGGCGGCTGTAGTAGTTCGATGCATAATTAATTTGAAATTGCATCGCGCGAGAAACAAGGGAACGAGCGAGCCAGCTGCCAGATGAAAGGGAACGAAGGCTCGCATGGAGACATGGATGTATCGGTGAAGGGATGGAACACGGCGAATGTAACACGCCCGTTCTAAACCGTGCCGTTTCCTGACTGACACGCTCCGTCGTTGCCCCCCACGTACGATTTTAAGGTCGCACGGCCTTTCCGCAACCCCTCCTTCGCCCCTTCGCGCTTATGACTCGCGGCTGTACACCGCCCGACCCGACGGGGGTAGCTGTGTTTGAGCGATGCATTTCACCACGGGTCGGCGAGGAACGTCATTCGTATGCACCACGCACGTGAGACAGCTACGAAGTTAAATTGCCGCTACATTGCGGCACAAGACGTTGGATGGACCAAGCGATACGTCAGGCAGCCCGGCCAGGAAGTTCTTCCGGCATCCGGTACACGTTCGCCGGTGGTTAAGGACGCCTCACATCGCGGCGCCAACCAGCTGCCACTGTTGCCACGGTTTTTGTGCCTCGCTCTTTTCCTGGGCGCGTATGAAAATTTTAGGAGATTACCTGCGCGACTGCGAGGGTGCTGGCTTTCGTCGGGGGGGTGAAAGGTAGGTGTGTCGGTTGCTTCAGTTTTTGATTAATTAAACGTTAATATTTTGCGCGGCATCGTGGAGATTTTTGTTTCGCGAAAAGAAGAGCAAGGTGTCGCAGGCTTCTAAGGATCGAATTTTGAGAAGTTGGGAATTGGTTCGTTAATATTAGAATGAAGGATGCGGAAGTTTAGAACGATTTTTTGTAGGTAGCTACTTTGATACTGTAACACGAATTATGTATTTACGCAGCAGATTGTAATAATTAAAGGGAATATTTATTAAATACTGATGTTTGATAGTAATGCAGCATGGTTTGAATCATCAAAGATCGACCGATTTAATTATATTTTGTTTGGAGAATTCAAGATTCTAATGGAATGGTGGAATGCAAAGGGTATTCAAAAAGCAGCATCTTTTTATTATTTAGCGAGTACAAAAAAGCAATTCAAATCAATTTTATGCGACCAAGAGTGCAAAAATGTAATTATAGCTTCGACCGTTCTAGATTTTGGATAAGGCCCATCACTTGAGTTTTCTAAAAATGGCGTAAAGGTAAATTCAATTTACCTCAAAACTGATTGTACTCAGAAATATAAATACAACTTACGTTACATTTTCCCTAATATGAACAATTGAATTGAAACGAAACGATATTAAATGTTTATTACACGCTTTTGTTCAAATATTTATTTGGAATACAGCTTTTATATAAAAAAATATCTAAATTCTTACATTGTTCGATGTTTTTAATTTACAATATATAAAATACGAGGCACAAAGTTTCCCTCTGTTTTATACAACAATTCCTACAATTTATTAACAGATAAGACGCGATAAAAATACATATACCTACGATTTGTATCACAGTCCAAAAAATACTTATTTCCCCTCACTATTTTAAATCAAACAATTTTGCTAACAATATTTCAAATATCTCCACAACATTGCCAAACATTCCCATGCAATCTCTACGAAAGTCACATAAGTACATATCGCGTACGCGCAAAACAAATTTCATCGCGTTCCACACTAAACAACGAACCGTGGCCCATTCCAAAATACATTTTACATCATTACAGCCCTTTTACATCCCCCCAACCATGATGCGATTAAAAGGAAATACCAAATAGCCCCGTCCATCGCATCGTCAGCCAACACCAACGACTCCGAATTGATATACACCATCCACTCTCGCTCAGCATCCTCTTCCCGCGCTTTAACAATTGCCTTGTTTGTACAATTTCGACACTTCTAAAAGGCTCGAACGTTCAATAAACCGATTAGCCTAAATGTTCCCTCACCGCACTCTACACGAGTACACGTAGCCCCAATCAATCGGCTGCCGGTTGCACAATAAGTACCGGTCGCGTTATATACCGTGTGTCCACCGACTGGCAGATTGATTTCGACGTGCTTTCTCGCCGTCGATCGATCCGAATCGGAAGCCGCGACCGAACGGAAACAAACGGCTGGTCGAAAAAACGAGAGGAAAGGCGCGCGAAAGAACCGCGTGCGACAGAAGAGGTGGTTGTCGGTGGGAACCAAAGCTGTCGACCGCGTGAAAAGGTCAACGGGATCGGTGTGTTGGCACAGAAAGGGTAGAACGAAAGAGAGGAGGGTGTAGCTAGTCAACGTGACCGTCAGAATTAGAGGAACGGCGAAAGGGGTGGTGGGTCGAACTCGCGAAAGCGATGGAACGTTCAAGGGAACGCGAGAGCTCGATGGAAAGCTTAAATCAACTTGATTTAAATCGTCCAGGCTAAATCGAACGAATGCGTACTGCGTGGACGCGTCGGCCTGTCGACGGTAGTTTCTGGCTAGTAACAGGGGGCTATTTAAATTGGGCGGAATTTCGTCGGTGGGCGCGTTTTAAAAAGTCAAGCCTGTCGACCACGCTGACGGTGGCGCAGGAGGGAACGATCCGGCCACGGCAGGACAGTTTTGTCGGCCACCGGCGGCAAAAATGTCCGACAACTTCACCGTCAACGGACACCGCTATCACCACTGTCCACCCACTTTTCCATCCCTCCCGGGGGAGCGTGCCGTGTACGTTGCATTTTTAAATGACGACACGACGAAGCCGTTCAGAGGGCCCGTGCCTCTCGCGTGTCCCATCCAATAAAAACGTTCCGTTCCGCATCAATTATTAGCAGAGTCGATGAAACAGATTAATTTACGCGCGGCGAGGTGCAGATATGTCGAGAACGATCCGCATCTTGTCACGCTGCACGTGTTGATTGCCGCGCGGTGTAATGGGATTTGATGCGCTTAGCAGTTTTATAGGCGCGAGGGGGGAAGTTTGTTACAGGCCTGTCGAGGAGGAATACTGGGAAATGTATTGGAGGGAAATTGTAAGTGATTGCGTTACGTGTTACGTTGGACAGTTTAATAATTGTAGGCATTTCGTGGTATTTTTCTTTTACGTTGGGGAAAGTTAAAGCGTAGGTCATTAATAATAAGTTGATGGTGTGTGGAAGATGGATATGGTTTTATGATTTTAATTTGAGGTTGTATTAATTTTGGGGGTGAGTAAGTTTCGAAGTCTATGAAGTATATATTTGAATACATTTTTGTAGACATGTACAATTAAATGTTCTGTTTTTTGATTCGAAAAGAAAATGTTAAACAATGGCTAACTATTTTCGGAAAAAAAGATGTGAGTAAAAGCTAATTGTTTAGTAAGAATGTGCAGATTTTGTATATAAGTTTTAACACAATCCACGTACTGTTCGAATAAGTGTTTCATTTAAGTAAGTTATTCGAATGAAATCGACTAGATACCAGAATTGTCTTATTGAATAAATTAATTCAGGTTAATATATTGATCAAGTGTAAAATCAATCTTAATACAGTTTCCCCAACAATACAAAAAGCATTCGACCATTCAATCACACAATACCAACAATATTCATCATTCACCAGTGACACCTAATTAATATTTTCTCTGAGAAAAATACTGCCAATACACCAAAATCTTAAAACAGGATCAAACTCAAAAGCGAACTACATGTTACAAAAAATGGTACCACAATACAAAAAATATATTTCCCTTATTTTCACTCAGACTAACCAGAATCCCTCAGCAATTAATTTCCTCCGGACAGTCTGTGCAGTTCTTCGTCAACCACTTGCTAACCACTTATTATAGCAATAATTACAACCAACCAATTGTGGCAATCGAAACTATGGTTCCCCGTGTCACCAATCGTGTACGGGGCGATGGCCAGAAAGCAGTTCCAACAGCTAAAAAGAAACTCGGCTGGGAAAGTTGATCGCGGCCGAAACTTTCCTGTTTTTCCACTCGTTGCTATTCATGACCGTGCGGAAAAATCGTAGAACCTGTGAGCTGTCGAGCAACGAGCCGAGCAGACAGCTCGGCAGCGGCGGCCAAAGGTAGAGGGGGGGTGGGCTTGTGAACTTTTGTGGAAGTACTATCCCCGGGGTTTTTCCGTTCGATGGCCGGTCGCACGTTTAAGTCAAAGCGGGATGTTCTCGACGAAAGCGCCGGCATCGTCGTCTCTGCTCCGTCGTTGTCGTCGTCGACGATGTCGGTCTCTGTCGTAGTTGTCTTCGGCGTCATCGAGGAACTCATTAAAATTATAGCGAGCCACTCGATTACTTATCCTCGTCCAATTCTCTTATCCCCGTTCAACGTTTCCCAACCTGTACTACCCCGTCCTTCCGGCTGGCGTACAAGTACGTGCTGAATTAATGAGAGGACTCCTCCCGGGCGACATCTCGTCGATGAAGTGTCGTTAAAAAAAATCCTTTCCATCGGGCGGCGGGTCCCTCCTCGAGGAAAACAGGGTGACGGAACCGGGGATAATAATCAGCGGTGTTCGCGGCCACCTATCATACGAGCGGCCTTTGTGAATATTTAGAGGCCGTTCGACGCGTTACCCATTAATATTTATCGTTTCTGACCCGTTTGGAATAAAGGGGCTTCGAAATACCGGGAATACGATAAATATTGCGCTCTATTGATTTATCCGGTCTGTGGCTCGGTCCCGTCTAAGAGTTACGGCTGCTACGTGCTGCCGATCCCTGAAGTTTCACCAGTGGAAAACTGTGAATCTGTGCGATACATAAAAATTAGATCCGTTCAGGGTTGTGTTTCTCTTTTCTTTTTCCTCGCGGAGTTGGAAGTACTCGTGTGAGTTAGGTTTGGACGAGGAGCACCATGTGCAACATTTTCTTTTCGATGTGGGTTATTGTGTCGTTGATTGGATAAGAAGAGGGATTGTTAGAGAATGATATTTAAATAATAAGATCTGGATTAACCAGATAGCTATTATCTGGGATCTTGAACATACGGAGCCTTGGTTATCTATGATCTAAGACTGATTGATATATGAACGTTTGTTGCAAGGAGCCCTGTTCATTTCGAAAAGGTTCCGTGGCGAAAGTTTAATTAAATAATCAAATGAAATATATGTGCGTGTAGATATACATATATGTAGATACATTGAAGTGCATGAAATTGCTGAATTGGTGGGCATCAGAAAACCAGGAAACGATGGAAAACTCGAATTTAATACATAAAAGATTTATCTTAGATCTGGGGAAATATTTAAATGAATTTGGGAAAATCTACTATGAATATTCAAATAATAAGGGACTATTATTTTCATTCGTAATCCTTTTAATTAAATAATCTGAAATTATTTGCTGCAAACGTGCACAATCCTTTCTTAAATAAAACAATATTGCTTGATAAATTGTTATCAATTAAATCCAAATACTTTCTTCTATGCATACATTTCTTATTTTAATAAAAACACTGCTCATTACCCCGACAAGATTTTGATCTATTGTGTCACTCCATCGACTGTAAGAAAATGAATTACAATTTGCGTACAATTAGTCGCAGTAATATATTTAATTCAGGCCCGCGAAACCAGCAGATTGTGAAGTCAGTGAATTGGAGAACTGGAAGTGATTAAATCATAAATCACATAATGTGTGAGCATTTTGGATCCGGGTTCAACGTTGGGAAATTGGATGCCTTGTGCGCTATAGAACTAGAAATTGACGAAATCCACATTTGCCTTTGCGACGATTAAATCTTGACAAGGCCAAATTAAGCTCCGGGTATATGCAGTTCTAGATAAGTTAAACTTGAATTTAATCGACTGACGACTTTGAATTGTGTGAATTATGCACGTGAGGTCTCAATTAAACTCGTATTTGCTGACTGTCTAAACTAGAGACATATACGCACATGTAGACCTTGGATCGCGAAGATTTATCTTAGCTTAGGCTAGATACGTTGTATGATCTATGTTCCAACGGAATACAGATTAAGACAAAACTCGCTAAACCGTAAACGATATTATGTTCGAATGAAAATTATCGTTCTGCTCCTTGGAATGAAGACTTGGCAACAGAAAACTTGGGAAACTGAGCCCTTGGTATCGCATTATACGGTTATGATTTATTTTTAGACGAAACATCGTTCTTTTTTCCAGCTCAGGGAAAAGTAAATCCAGAGTTTAAGCGTGGACCGTCGTATTACGAGAGAATCCGTGTACTTATACGAGTGAAACGCGTTTTACCCACACGAGAACCATAGAAAGCCGCACTTTCAATAATCAAGTATTTCCCTTTAATACCCCACAAGATGATATACTCCCATTGAAAGTAAATTTAGTATCGGTTTTCCTTTCCTATAAACACCTTGGACTACATTTTACTTAATACCTTTGCAACGAAGAAACGGCTGTACAATCAGTCAAATTTTTATACACTTTTCTGGTCATTTTGATAATGACTGAAAACTGTATAATAAAAAATGTTTTACAACTTGGAATCGAATAACTTCCATCGGTATTGGTTGAAAAATTCATTATTACTATTATATTACTACTCCCTGCATCAGACTTAAAACAAAAACTACTGCAAATCAAATCTATTAAAATCAATTAATTGAATCAGGTAAGGAAATAATTTCTGTTTCATCTAAATAGAAGAAACGTAGCAATTAATATTATAACCCGCTTCCATAGCAATATTGTATTAAAGAATTGCGACCTCCTTATTAGAATTCCCGCGTGCGTACTTGTATTTCTATACCACACGACTTTAGATCTGGATTCAACACAGTTCTTAATTGAACAGCACACGAAGGTTAATTCCATTTATCATATAGCGGCGGACAAGTAACACCGGCGCATTCCGTCGTTTCCAAAGCAGCGTTATCCATTAAACCCAGTACTTAACAGCGACAGCTAACAACGGGAACGAAAGTCCATTCCGTGGTCACGGAATCTATCCAGAAGGCGTTCACTGATTGTGAGCCAGAATCGGAAACGACATTAGCACCAGTTCTTTCACCGTGCACAACCCCGGCGGACTGTGTACACGTATCATCTTGTGGCATTTACACGGCGCGGCGGCCAGGTTGAAAATAAATTTCCAGGGAAATCAGCCCGTCATGGCGTGACTGGCTAACGCCGAGGTGGGAAGTGCAGCGAACAGTTTCCTGAAGGGGTAACTTTGACGTTGAATTGATTGAGCCGAGCGTGTCTGTTTCAGCGAGTTGCTCTATGCTGCTGCCGGTGTTAACGGTGACGGTGCTGATAGTACAGCGCAGCATAGTCACGCGACCATTTTATTCCTCAAGGTGTGAGCTCACCTTGCCTTTGTCTTTGGGAAACCCGAAGCGAAAGAGCATCTGGAAAGGAACGTTTAAAATCCAGGCATCGTCCGGCGAGCCAACGCTGACCGGCGAACGATAATATACGAGAAAATGCCGGAGGGTAGGTCGAATATAAAAGTGAACCGAACCAATGGCAGGAAATTAGAACAGGAGTGATTGTTCATTATTATTTTATATGAAACGTGAGAAATTAAATGTCGAAGGTGTTAGTTCCTTCTGTGTCGTCTCGAGAAATGCGAACAATTTTCGGATACTTAAAATGTGTTTTCGTTCGGTTGTAATGAATTAAATTTACGGAATCAGTTTTGCAGATCAAATTGTTTCCATTTTGCGTGCATTGGCAATAATTTCGCGTTAATTCGTTCTGTGTTTACAACGAAAGACTTTTCGTAGTAAAACGGTAAATCTACAACGGTTATTTGTGTTTTGTATAGCGCATGAAAAAATCGTTTCTGTCCTACGAAACGAGGTTTCGAGTGTTCTGTACGTACGTGTGAATTACGAAACAGTGGACCAATATAGGCGGCTGGCTGCGGAGAAAAAGGAGAGGACGAAAGTGACCTGCCTCGAAAGCGTACCGGAAGTTATTCTATGCAGTTCTATTTCTTTCAGTTATACCAATAAACTATTTTAATATTTTCGAAGTTCGGCTTCGAGGTTCCTCTTAATTTATCCATACTTATATGCATATGTGTGGATGGATTTAGGAGAGTATGTGAACAAAAATGTGTCCTGAGAAATGTATTGAACTGTATTTGGTCGATAACTCAATGGAAAAGAATAGATTCGATATTGTACGCGAACTTACAATGTGGTAACGTGGTGTGGGATATCAGCCATTGCTCGAGTACGGGGTTGCCTCTAACAATAAGATTTTAAATCTCGTGCAGAACTTTTTTCATAATCCAGTGACCCCGTTCCTTTTTTCTCATTGTTCGTTTTTGCTACGTCACGTCCTACCCTCGTATTTACTCTACAAGAGGATCATAAACCCAAGACGAGTTTTTAAGTGAAAATATGAAGCAAAAATGTAATGCCAGGGATTAATTTGATAAAAAGAATAACCGAGGAATATTTTTACGGTGTCCAGTTATCAAATAATTATTGAACTATGGTGTAATATTTAATGGGTGAACATAGCAATGTACAACAAAACAAATTGTATAGTATGATATGAGAAACGGGTTGAAAATTACTGATATTAACCCTTGTTAAATTGTTAATCTCATTAATCAAGATTTCTCTCTGCGTTAGTTTTATGAAAAAATTATCAAAAATTTAATTGCCTAACTCGGCCAAGTATTTTATATATATATTTATGAATTACGATTAACTGAAAGGTTGAAGTTTCCCTCTATTTATTTATCATAAATTGCTTCGCAAAAGTAAATATTTTCTTTACACAATCTTGACTCGAAGTCTAAATTCTCGAGTAACTCTGTGTTCCCTGGACTTGAATGAAGAAACAATTCGAATGCAAAAAGCGTAGACTTTTATTTTGATATAACAAATCCCCCAAGAATATTGTTACTTTATATATTATACTTAATTTATATAATAAACTTTTCTATTTGGTGTAACATCTTTCAATTAGAGTTTTGAGTCTATTAATAATACATTTTTTATATACAAAATTGAAGGTGGGTTCAAAAAAATCGAAAAAAGGAGTTGATAATTTTCTGCAATCACTTTACCATGATCTCATTAAACTATGTTATATCAGGTAAGCAAAGCTTCAGTCAACCCACGCACAACAGAATAACTTAAGCTGACAACATTTCTTGATATAACCTGTATAATAAAAGTAGTTTGCACCCGTTGCAATAATTGAGTCTACCTAATTGACGAGCGTTTCAAGTTCAAAATTACGAAAAATGAGTTAATTGTGGAAACAGTTGATATTAAGAATACTTGTTTCATTCACCAATTTGACTTACATACATATATTTTCTTTTTCGCTACCAGAAAAAATCAGGTAATTTTCCATCTTACCTAAAGTGACTGTGCAAAGTATTACACGAATGTTCAACTTCCACAATTCTAAGGAAAGAGACCTAATTCACTTTGCAACCAAGGCGCTCGATTTTATTTCGATTTCGATACACCCAAGCCTTTTCTCCGCCAATAAGCGATAACTGAAAAAAGCGGCCAGCATGGAAGATCAATCCACCATAATCGAACATCAAATGGGCTGCTCGTTCATGCTCGCTCGTGCCCGTCTCCTCCGTCGGAAACGAACCTAAGTTAATGCGCCCCATAATACGGAGGGAGTGGCACGCAATCAGCGACGAGCTTACGCGTTCGATCAGAGCCGAAAAGTTCGCTGCACGTTTCTCAGCAACGGCTGACACACCGAACAAGTCACCAACACTGATGCGTCTTACTTTCAACCCTCCTCGCGGCCGATATTCTTCACGCGATAAAGAACAAACTTCTCCTCGCAATGTCGTTGATTCGCGTCAGACTTTTCGCGTTGTCTCTGCCCCCCCTTTTCCGCACAGCCCGCGTCGACGGGCTCGTCGATGCGGGGGAGCTTTTAGCGCGCGAGAACGGCGATCCTGCTAGATCGTTGCGTCGCGACGGCCGTCCAAAAGCAGAAGAAGAAAAAAAGTGAGCGTGCAGTGAGAGGAAAGTATGTATTTATTGGTCGAAGGGCGTCACTCCCTGCCGTTCGAAGATTATCGCGGACAATAAAAGTCAGGCCGCCGTGATTCCTCCGTCGATCTTGCTTGCGAGTAGGATAAGGAGGCATGAAGAAATGGCGCGCGAAAGGGAAATGGATGTGACGGAGGCGGAGGAGGAGTGGGATCAGCAGAGTGGGACGAAAGAAAGCAATAAGCACGTTAGGAACGAAGTGAAAGAAAGACGGGATGGCTGGGCGAAGGCGACAATGTCAGGTAGGAAGAGAAGGATCGGCTGGCTGGGTTGGCGGAGTTGTTCGGTGACGACTTTACTCCTTCCATTAATCAACTCTCCCTGCTTTTGTCGCTCTTACCATTGCCAGTGGCGCGGCGTGGCCGGAGGGGGTGTGGGGGTGGTTTACGCTACGCTCTGTAGCCACGTTGTTCTATTGCTCTTAACGCTAATGCTACCCACCGCCCGACTGTCGAAGAAAAACGAAGAAAGGACGGCTTCGGAAGTACCTGTACCTGCGGGAGTTGTCACGGCGTAGATCGATCGGTAATTCTTGCCAAACTACTCCACGCTGGACGTTTTCGGACTTTTTCCCTCCATGGGAAATTTAGATTGCCGGGGATCAGTCCTTAAGGCAAGATCGAAGATACTAGCTTGACGATTCGTCTTTATACTTTGCTCTGGATTCAGTTCGAAGCTATTTGGTCTCCAGTTCTTATCGTGTTCGGTTTCTTTTCTTTCGTTTTTTTTGTGGAGAAATTAAATTATTTATGGGGGCAATTAGGGGGGCTTTTCGTTAAAATTAGTTTAGTTAAATGAAATTCTTTTTGAGGCAAAATAAATGTCGCTTATAGAAGATGAGGGATAAGATATGATTAGTAAATTTATTTATGCTTTATTTGGTATGTAAGATAATGCGATACTCTATCAATTAGTTTCTAATCACAGTTCTTTAAAATTAATATTCGACATCAACATCAAATTATATGAAACTATCAAATTGTCATAAAAAAATGTTAAGGCAACGTTGAAGCTTCGAGTTGTATAAAACAAAAATAGTTGTAAGTTGTAACACGATCTATAGTAACTGAATATTTAATCCGTCCCTTCCACATAAATACAAGCCACTGTCATTTGTGAGCATGCCATTTAATGACAAAATTTATATTCACTTAATTATCTGATAAAAGTTCATCACTTCACTGAGAGGCACTCGTTTATTCCAAGGAAATAGTTTAATTGTTAGTCGAATTATTACGTCTGCGGCGAAGTACTAAGAATATTTCGCAGCGGTGTTTCGTAATTTAAATTTGCATACCCCCTCCCGTTACATTATTTTCGCATTATTCAAATTGCATAACTCATTTCAATTAAACGGTTTTCTGCACGCCGGCTACCACCTGTACGCTAAGGCATCCACTTTCCTCGTTCATTTTCAAGTTATCATTCTACTCTGATTTCATCTCGCTTCCCACAATCAGTATATACACCATCTTCGACTATTCTCGTTGCCAAGCTTTCTCCCGTAATAATAACAATTATTATTTATTTATTTCATGTAGCCCCGTATTGTTGGCAGTCATGATAAATTGGAGAACAGTTGTACATAGGTATATGTGTATAGTACATAAATTATTTACGCATATTAAATTTCTTTAAATTGTTTGTACTTTTTGAAATAATCAAGCGAACTTTTCACAGTTTCCTTATCGTTTCAACATACGTTTATGGTTGCATGCAGATCTTGTTCTTCTGCTTCGTGTACATTTCTGTGTACTAGGAGCTTTTCAATTAGGCGTTTTATTGTTATCAATTACAATTGGGGTATAGAAGACGATCGATTTTGTATATCAAATATAGTGGTCTGTGGTTCTAGTATGTTCTATTCTTAGCTCTTCACACTTTGTGCCCATTTCGATACGATCTATCAAAAATTCCAGCACACTTTAACACCGATGCTTTTAATCACCAAAAGTGTTATTCCTCAAAAAGTAATAATTATATATGTTTTCTAACTAATTAATTTGCCCTGTTTTGGTACTGTTTTAAATATTGTACAAATTACGCCTGTAATTGTGTTCCACAAAGGGATAAAGTTGTGTTAATCTGTAGATAAAAGTGTCGATAATAAAGGGGTTAATCTGTTCGTTCGAGGCTGGACAGTTACTAGGTTCCTTGAGAAGATATTGTTTACTTATCTAGACAGACCTTTCCACGAATAAAATTTCCTGCATTTCATAAGATTTTCTTACGTTTCTGATTGAGTCGAACGAAGCCTCTCTCTTATCGGTGGTCCCTTTCGTCAGTTCTCCCGGCTCGTCTTTTATAACCCTCTGCCTCCACTCCATTCCTGTTGCTCAAGCATCGCGACGCTTTAGAAAATTTTCTTGTGCTTCTTAAACTTTCCGTTCGTGCCAATTTGGTCCACCTTGCTTCTCTTTGTGCGCCCGTAAAAGTTCCAAGCTGTTTCTGTCCTTGCAATTCGCGCGTTTCATTTTCGCGATGCTTTTAAACAATTTCATCTAATCGCGCTTTTTGTCCTCGCTCAGAGAAGTCCTCATCGTCATAAATGTGACTTGCAGTTGTCTCGTCGTGGTAAGTTGTTCGTGCTGGTGTTAAGCTTTAGCTTTGATCTTTATGTTAAAGTGGCGAGTAAAAAAGAGAATGTTGATACTCTTGGAAAGGTAAAGAAAATATTGTTTTATTTAATTTTACTTAATATTTGCGTCGGTGTATTTAATATTTCCCTCTTTGTTTTAAGGAACATTTGTGATATTTTTTGCGAATGATGCAGAGTCAATTGAGAAGAACATTTATTCAGTTTCTTTGCATTGACTATCGAAGTTTAATTCTTAATTATGACTGCACAAACTGTGAGAAAAAAAGATACTAAATGTATACTAATCTAATTGTATTTATGACTACCTGTATTACGAAAATTATTACTAACTTGTTGTAGTGCAATTCGACATGCTACTAATTATGAGACAATAAGTCTATTTAATAGTTAACGCAATGCAATACTGTAATTTTGCTTTAGTGTACCCACCATTGTATCTTGCATATGTGCTAACTATGGATAGGGCACTGTGGAAACAGTTAACAAGTAGCAATCTATTATGACTGTTTATCGCGTGGCAGCTGTACCTCTTTGCTGACGTATTATACAAGCAATTAGTGATACGCGCATACAGGTGGGCTTAATCATTTTATTTTCTCATTATATTTTCTCTACAAATTTGCACATATTTTCATCGATTTCAAACCACATTTCATTGTTACTCTATGTTATTGTTGAGATAACGAACAGTGAATATGTGAATATTAATATTACTCCAAAGAACAGAAACACGTGTTCATAGTTTTAATATTGCATCTAATCCTCCCTAGGAATTCACTAAAAACTATTTAAATCAATTAAAATCGCAAGTCACTGTAATAAAAATCGACTGAGCAGAACCTTTAAAAAACGAAACTTTTCTCTACGAAAAAGTTTGCACGCAAACCATTTACCAACAAATACAAAACGAATTATAATTGACAACAAAATCCCAATTCCCAATAGCCCGTGACGAAACAAATGAACACACCCCTTCTTTCAATTTCACTCGGCATGTACTTTACACAGCCCTCTTGAAAACAAGCCTCACGGACACACCAGAATCCACTTCGCCCCAATGTCAGCAACAGTCTGGGCCACCGTATATAGATTTCTATCCTCGTTATTTCTTTCACGAGACTCAGGTCCCCGGACACTCTCGCCCGCGAGGATGCCGATCGGCGGTCGTTCTGCAATTCAGACAAAAATAACGCTGATATCCGATCACAATAGGAGCACAATGGGCATCGGGGACGATGACTACCCGGCTTGGGGCACTCAAAGAAATTGGCTGGTGGTTTCCTGACCCCAGCCGGACGGACCTTAACGGATAGTTGGAAAGTCCGGGGAGCAGGTGGCTTTCGAATCGTTCTCCGAATCAGACCGCTTCAATAGCCTCGTTCCCGAATCGTCTCTCACCTACAACTTTCCATCTTCGAGCGTCGTGGGGACGTGGAGACGGCAACGGGCCGGTCATTCTTTTCGCATTGCATCCAACAAAGAAGTTACCCGTTGCTGAGAGTCCTTTTAAATCTCGAATACTTTTCTCGCCCTTCACTTCTATCCCCCTTCGTGTGTACACGGCCTTTTTCCACCCTCGATCGTCCCTTCTCCGAGGACGCAACCTACTCTGGCCCTGATCCTCTCCCGTTCGAGTCTCTCTAGTTTTGCAAGTTTTTCTTTTTTCTCCTTGTAAACACGATTCGACGACGACGACGACGACAGAGCTGTTATCGGGAGACGAAAACGTGGCGTGCTTTTATCAAGGGCCGTTTTTTTCCTCGCGAACACTTCCGAACTAGCGGTTTCGGATCCGATAGAGGTCCCCCCCAAGATCGTTCGCGGTGATATTAGCCGGATGATAACGCGACGGCACCGGCTAACTCTCTGCGCTTTGGCTTTCGTTGTTGGATTATGAAGGGGAGAAGAAGTCACGCTGGGTTTGTGCACTTTGGGGCTTCTTATGGCGCTGACAGTGTTCCAGGGGATGGGTAATATGGTGTCGATGGCCGTGCTGTGATTTAATCTCTCGCGTGAGTTGCATTTTGATTTGAATTGGGGTAAGTCAATAATCAAACGGGGCTTTTCTTTATATGAAGTGATAGTGACGTGACTGGTGTTTCTGTACTGCAGGTAGGAAATATGTCAATGTATTTATGTTACTTCCTGATATTCTATAGTTTTCTGTATTTTTCTAATTATCTTGTAAGTTTATCGTTTATTTTGTAATACATCTGATATTTTGATAATTTAGTTACTTCGATGCACATACATGAAAGAGAATCTTTGTTACAAATAAATTTGGTTTCACCTTATTTATCTTCGAAATTATTGGACTTCCATTTTCATTTGTATTTTCACCTTCATCGTCGACTTTAAAGTTTGATATCACTTATTGTTAGTATATATCAGTTAATTAAGATTCCACTATATTTCTATCTTGGAAAAGACTTTCTATGTTCAATTTGGCATTGTCAATCCCATTAAAACTATTTACCCTCTCTGCGATGCCTGGTGATTCCTAACTTCTGCTTCGTGGTACATGTAACTTGAAATATTTTCAGCCTGAAAACTCGTTGATAACTGTATTTTCTAATCTGCCTGACTTTTAAAAAGCATTACTGGATTCAAGTGGAAATTGCAACACATTTCAATTCATGAAACGGAATTACTACCAACAATTCAAAAAGCTGTAATCATTTCACTTCACTTCACTTGTTCCGGCTACTGTAAGCCATCGAACTATACTTATTAATGTACCTTGTGTAATTTATCCTGAATAATTAATTGCAAAATTATATTGCCCGAAGTTTATACAAAATAATTTACTGCCAATTAT
Source organism: Nomada ferruginata (assembly GCA_963583965.1). Classification (NCBI taxonomy): domain Eukaryota; kingdom Metazoa; phylum Arthropoda; class Insecta; order Hymenoptera; family Apidae; genus Nomada; species Nomada ferruginata. The sequence goes on from OY757223.1 coordinate 8,058,781, forward strand.
TAATTAACTGCTTTCCTGTTTTCTACAACAAAGACAAAGAACGTCGAGGACGAAACAGATAAAGAGTTGTGTCAATATGATATACTCTTTGTGCATCAGCAGTACAGTAAAATTTGAACAAAGAGAAAGAAGTCTCGTTTGACGCGCAGATTACTCGACTTGTTACAGTTACATACAACCGAGAATTAAGCATTTAATTACTTCCAAGCATTTGTTGTACCACAAAGGAGATTTAGTAAACATGCAATATCATAGAGCATAATTTACTTTGCGATAAACTAATAAATTCTCTTCGTTTCAGAAAAAAACTTCCAAAAAGAATTTACCTTCAAGGAAACGAATAGTGCCCAAACGGACAGTTTCCACCTTTTCACCAAATAATTCTACGAAATATGTGTGCACAGAATTAAGCATAGAAGCTACGAGGGTGCATATATCGAAATTCATGCAGAAGAAAGGTGGATAGGTGGAAATTGTGGCGTGCACGTAATCATAACTTGAAATAGCGCGTTCAGCAATAGCGGCTACAGAAGCGTCCAGGCGTAGCATTAAATTTCACGAGAAGGGTGAAAAATAGAGCACGGGGCGGGAAACGAAATTGCAACGTGCTCGTTTTCCTATCTCGGAATTCGAGAACTTTAAAAAAATAATAATGCATCGTGAATGAACAGTAAAACAAAAATGAAATCCGCTGGTCAATAGTTGGTACGCTATACTATTGTTCTAGACTTGTTTGCCCCCCCCCCCCTTAATCCTTGCACTTTGCTGATAGAATATTCGAAAAATTCTCAATAGCAGTTGTACATGTCATGGAATGAAATATACGTTAATAGTTTGTTCTGTACAGGTTTAAAGTAGCTGATATATTTCTGTTTGCAGAACTGTTAGTTTTATCAAATTTTAGTATGCTGGAAAGTGACTCCTGAAAAGATTACTCCTGTTCGAAGCTTCGTATAAAAAATCATAGTTGGCAAAAGAGTTACAAGAAAAAGAGAATCTGTACATTTTTTCGGTTAATTTTCTATTAAATTCATTAACTTTATCTTCCGTATGAATAAACATTTTGAGTACTGTACTTTAAACGGAAGATATTTGATGCATCTCGAAAACCTTGAGCAACAATTAATATGTTTCGTAACGTTTTGGATGTAACGAGTATGACACGTATATGCATCTGGAAATTGTATTTGAAATATTCATTTTAAGGATTTCATGCGCAGGGTTTCATTTTATTTCAGTAATATGATATTGCTAAAGTACAATTTCGGAGTACTGAAAGTTCTCATCTGAATCATAATACAATTTCCAACATAGTCGTCAAACAGAAGGAAAAACACATTTTTGAATGCCTCGATTATGTAAAACTTATGTTCCAAAAGATTGCAAATACATTAGATCGATTTCTAGCATCGGTATTGACAAGTACAATTTAATAAGCCATTTATAATACGGCAGTTTCGTTATGGTAGTATGTAGCTAGTGGAAGTATATTTGTAAGTGGAATAAGTACGCCAAGGTCAGACACGCGTGATCACGCGCAATGATCAACAACGTTGTAAGCACTAAAATAACAATTTGTCCCCATAGTATAGCAGTTGGTGGTGTTTAAAATAGCAAAGTTCCTGAAACAAAGAACGGACGGCGCAATGCAACGTAATTTAGTTGAATAATATATCACCGTATCCGCAATAATTAATCTTCATTTGCCACCCCTCTCCCCGGTCGAGTAAAGCTGTTTTCTTTTCGAGCAAGGCATTACGTGACCCAAGCTAGCCCCGGATATACCAGACACGCGTGCGAACGCTTATTACGCCAAAATTGTACACGGAAAGAAGGGCCAGGGCACTTGGAATTCTTCTTAATGGCGGATGCTCATTAAAAATCGCTGAATTTATACAATTTTTTAATAGCCGGCAATATCATAACGATCCAGCTGTTTCTATGCGCTTGATATTCTGCTAACCTGCGAATGCAATATCGAATATTCCCATGCCGGCTGCTTATATACTTGCTGATAACGGGACACTCCTCCTTGTGCGGAACGATCACGGAAAAGTGTAATTTGTCAGGATACGTATTGCTATTCATATTGTAGTGATACGAGCAAGCAAGAAAGCTTTTAATCCTTGCGCAGAATTAGTAAATGTACCAATAATATAAAATTTTGAAACCGAATTTCCCAATTTCGAATATGAAATAAAATATATAGCGATATGCTACCAAATTTTGACTACGAATATCTGTTTTTATTAATACGTTATTGTACAAAGTTTTATAATTTATACCTATATACCTAAATAATTGCTAGAATAATTTTAATAATACCATATACTATTTTCATTTAAGTAAGTATTAATTGTAAACTTAAATGATTTTAATTCGTAACGAGTGTACACCGAATTACAGTCGCCGAATTCGATCGCACGTTCTTGCATTTGCACCGTTAAAATACTCGAAGAATTTCCGGAAAAACACACAGACTCGTAGTAATAGCAAAACAAAACGTTCGAGCCACCAATTTGAATTTCGCCATGAAATTTCTCCGCTTCATTGTCTCCACTTTCCCAGCATAATGTGAACACGACATGGAAATAATATCGCAAATGTGCCAGGCTACGCGACTTCTAGGTCAAAAAAATTTTTATAGAAATGGCGTGAAGGTAACAATAACACGGTTGTATATGTGCAAGCTGTTTTCCTCCAGTAGCGATAAATATTCGCCAGCGGCACAACAATACAGTATTTGCGACACAGCGGCGCATTCAACATTACATGAACGCGCTATGAGGCTCTATGTTCTAATGAATGTGAATGCAAGGGAACCAAGAAACCGTGACCTGTTGATTTGTGTTCCGCAAAGCAGAAAAAGCGCGAGCTACATCGCGAAAATGAACCGCCTGATTCTAATTTCAAGCGTATCCAGGCCATTGTTCTGCTCCCAGCGAAGGAAAAAAGCGGTGCTGTTCGTAAACGTTACTTTTAACGAGTGATTTTTGACGTCGATTTCTATATGAAACGGTATAATGGCAGCGTCGCGGCGTGTTCATTAAATGGGCAGGTACAGGCGTGTTGCAATTGCATGCGAACCATGCAGTAGCAGAAAAATGTGATATTACCAATCTATGTGCAATTATTTGAAATATTGTAGTTTATTAAATTATTGCTTTGACCCTCTTGTTCTTCTTATTATGGAATGCTGAACCAATGAAGGGCAGAATATTGCTTCCTCAATTTTATCACGAATTCAATTATTGTAGTTCACGAAAGTATTTTTCCCGTGCCGGTTATCAAGCAGCCTGAGGAGGACGAAGAAGTAGAGGATGATAATTCAGTATGTTTTAATAATGTTTGGTACATAGTATTTGTGACAGTCACACTTATAGAATATAAATATTGCTCTTCTCAACTCGAGGATTCATTTATATTCATATTATACAATACTTTATTACTTCAACAGTACACAATTAGTTACAACGAATTTATGATTTCACATATCCCTGTGACATTGTCGTATGCAAAAATATACTAAAGTTAAAATATCTTTATCTCAAAAAGCCTGATAGTATTCTTAATAATAGCCCCACTTGTTTAGGTAATGACGAATTTATAAGATACTAATAAGGCCTGCACATTACCGAATATTCGATATTCCCTGCTAAATCGTTAATATCTCGATAAATATTTTTTTACGCAACATTCCTACCGCACTTTCATCAAGACCAAATAGACAGTCATTCATCTGGCATCGATTAATCTGATTCTGTAACGTTTATCGGGAATAGATCTGGATACAAGTGGATACACGCGTTATATTTGCCGAGATTTCAGCAGTAAATCCGAGTTTACGGAGGATCCAGCAGGTCCAGGCTTCTCATAGAATTTATGTGCAGTCGTTCCATTCACGCGGCGGTTATGCCGCTGGATGCACCGTTGCAACGCTTTTCCTCCATGCAGCAGCATCACGTGCATCGGTCTTTGTAATGCATAGTAATCGATGGGCGCCCGCTATCTAGACGCCAGCTTTCAGGATACTTTACCCAAAAGAACCACTTGTTTGTGCACCTCAGCGATACGTAAATTCAGAACGCCATCGGTTGGAATCTTTGGCGGAATCGATAGTATTTTAACAAGCAATCGACAATTATACCGCGCGCTCCACGTATTACGTATCGTCCAAATAGTTTTGCGAGTGAATTTTAAATAATTGGTACTTGCGGGTACCGATTTCATTGAGCACATAAATGATAGAGGGAAAGCGAAATCGAGAGGAGTGAGTTGTTCATTTTGAGTTTGCGAGTGCTTTAATTTGTTAGTATACATATGTTTGAGAAGATTTAGAAAATGTTGAAAATAGTTTTTTTTTTATAGCTCATACATAATTCCGGAGTCTACATACATATAGACGTTTGATGGATCGTTAGAATTGTATTATGAAAATGGATAACGGATTTTAATTAAAGATTGAAGAAGTTTGTCGATTTTAAATTGAAGTTAGTTGTGCAATATTACTTTGGAATTAGTGTCAGATTAACAATGTTTTTTAATATTTGTGCTATTAAGGCTTTTTAATTTTATGATCGTTTGTGAAATTAAGGCTTCTTAATTCCATAGCTATTTGCAAATTGAAAGTCTTAAGGCTCTTGAATATTAGGATTACAGGATTAAAATCTCCTAGATTCAATGAAAGGGAAGATTATTATATTATTTAATTGAAATCTGCAACTTAATTAGTAAATAAGATGAATTTGCCATTCTGACGAGTTTCTCATTTTTCTTTTCCAAATCAATGTTTTTATAATAAAAGTTGAAACCATAACTAATTAGTATATTAAGTGTACTTGCTTTTATTACGCTGAATCTACTAAAAATAATTACGAAACCTGTTTCATTCTACATTCTGAATAATAATATCCATCTGTCACATCGAGCACTTTTATGGAAACTAAAATAACGCGACCCAATAAAACCATCGATCTATTGGCGTTTGTTTCTCACTAATACCTCCATCGAAGTAGAAAAATATGTAGAACGCTTCTATTTCCAGTTTAAACCATCCTATTTTTGCCTACCTTCTTTTAATATTTAAAATAATGAGTAATATATTTTTAAACTGTTTCCTTGTCTTCAAACCGAAGGGTTATAGAAGCGCTAAATACGAAAACACGATCTATTCTTATTCCATAATATGTAATACATTATTTATTATGTGAAACAAACGAGATAAGATAATGGAACAAGCCGCTATCAGAATCGAGACCTTAATTAGAGACCGTGTTACGGTATTGCACAGAATTTTTTGGAAATTCGCGCTGTTACTTCCTTCTAATATCGCCGCAACCTCGGTGGCCCTTTTGTCTAAGATAACAGAGGTCCGAGACCGTTTTGTCAGCATACTCTCGACGCCGGGAACGTGAGATCGTTATTTCATTATGGTTAATTTGAGACTGAGTGCGCTCATGGGGGGAGACCAACGAGATAACAGAGGGATTCTCATCATTAGAGGGACGCATCTAGTGAAGATTAACGAGCGCCGCAACGGGCGACGTCACGCCGAATAATATTTATTTATATTTACTTTCATGTTACGTACACGCCATTTCAGAATTTCCATCATCTGCCGGCAAAGGAGGATCTATGGCTTTTTTTCGTGGGGCATGTAAACGAAGGCAAAAATAAGAAGAAGAAAAATGTGCTTTTTAAATACGTAATATGGGTTCCGCGTTCAGGTAGAATTTTAATTACTTTCACGGTAAACCATTTTTGAGCCCATATTTAGAAAACTTGTTTCCTTTTATTTTCTTTGCCAACAACGTTGTACATTACAAATTTTTATATTATTTTTCTTCTTGCCTGGCTATTATTGCGAAGTTCCCACCTACACAACAGTTTGCTTAAATTATTCAAGTTTTTAAGAAGTACCGTGCATGTTTACTTCCCACGTCAACACGAAACTAAGATCTCTGTATAATTATGCACACTTCTGTGCACAGAATTAATTATAGGACAATATCGATCAGAAGTTCATGTATAATATGACCTCCTTAGAATGGGTGCAAAAATAAAGTAGGGTAAATGCACGTTTTTGTTAACATTGCCCTAACAATATAAGTACAACTATCTTGTGCTTAAAGAAGAAAAAAACTTCAAGTACAATGTAGCCATGAATTACTGCCGATATAATACAAAGTACTCGACACAAAAGGTTACTGAAGTATCAAAAACAACACTGAAAATATCATTTCTGAAGGGACAAGCAGAGCTACAATCCTTTGGTAATTTTGAAGAATTTCACAGATTCTATGACATCGTATTCTTTATAATGTCTACAGGTAATTAGGGGAAGGTTCCCCTAACCAACGTCCCTGAATTTTTCACAAGAAGCGCACAACGAGCACGATGGCGTGGCTGATTTACGAGCATGTATCCCGTGACGCGAACAATTTTTTTCGCACGACGGGTTCCATAAGCAAATGAAGCGCTATTAACTTCTTATGAAGCCGAGTCCCGCGAACACTACCTCGAGAATTACGTAAAACCGGCGAAGAAAGGTAGAGGTTACTGGTTGTCGAGTTATCGATCCATCGTTATTCCATTGCCCTTTGCACACCTCTAGGTAAGTAGGTAACTGGAGTTCCGAACTGTGAAATAACGCAACCGCAGTGTGACGTGGCGCGATTGACTGCCAACATTCGACCAAGTAAATATGAAATAACGTTCCTACATGGCATATTTACATTGCATATATATTTAAACAAGCCAATCCTTATAATTTGTAGCTGACCTGTTTTCACCGCCAGTTTTACTGTTCGAGAAGATATTTCAAAACGTCCACTCAATTTTTTATTTTCACATGTCTGACAGGAAAGAAGTTGCAAATAATTATTTAAACTTTAATACAGAACTTCGACTTAAGACAGAATACGACAAGAATTCTAGATGATTGTACACTAATTGTAAGTTACCATTGCAATAAAATAAAGGACTAAAGCAAGTGATAAATTATAATATTATAATTATAATATAATTAAACTTTACATTGCTAACTGTTATAATATTGTAGAAATAATTTTTTGTAAACCACACGTAGATTGGAATACAGGGCAGGTAGGGTAATAAGATTTCAGTTTACTTCAATTAAACACCAGCTTTATTAATATAAGATGTCGACACACGACAACTCTCACACGATACTCACAATTGAACACTCTCTGCTCACGATACGTTTCTCTCAAACTGTTCAAACTATTCTGCTCTATTCTCAATCAGCTGTCCTCTAACTCTCCCTTAACTCTGCCTTGCACACGCATCATTCACTCTATTATATTCATTCACTCTTAGTTACTCTCTCATTCTATTCCTCATTTGCTCTCACTAATTTAGGATACACACTGCAGACATTCTTTGGCGACAGTCAGTTGCGTCCACCCGAATCCTTGGGCCGCGGCCGGCCGCTGTACCCTCCATTCATACGACCTTCTCAAGTACTCAGGTCCAAATCGCTTTCACATCGCTTTCACACCTCGGAGTCATTCTAAACAGTCACGCAATATTTCCAATCCCACAATATTACACTGATAATTAATAGATACAAAATATTGTAATTATAATACACCAATTCTAATTCAGCAATAATGTGGATAAAAGTGTGTTTCGATAATACTCAGTACTGTGCATGTTTCGAAGCGATGTGTACGTAGAAATTATCGATCAATTTACATTGAATGGTAACGATGCCAGTCGTGGCAAATATTCCACACAAATTAGCGACAAGTCTCGCAACAGGGATAAGTTCGATGTCCATATGCTTGGTCCTATGTCGAAACCTATGATTGGACGAATTTCTCTGTCGAGGAATAGGGTTACAAATCCAACGCCAATATTGGTTTGGAGGATTGGCTGATCAAGTTGGGTTCCCGCACGGGATCTTGTTTGTCCCACGTGGCTTTTATATTGAATTGCCAGTATTCCTTGCGAATCCTACAAATTCTTTGGCAAATTGGATTAGACAGCACCTGTCGGTAGAACTGTGTACTGCTCCGGTAACTGGACTTTCGTATAATCTTGATATTTTTGGACATTGGGAGCAACAGCAGATCCAGAGACAGTCGAAAATTAGAAACACCTTCGACCAGTAATTAATATTATACGTTCACCACGGTTAAGCCTCGAATGAATAATTCTACAAGTGTATCTTTATTCGAATATTCATTGTTTGTATAATTGAGAAAGTTCATCAATTTTTCTTGCCTTAGTTTCTTGCCAAAAATATTTAGAAATTGGTTGTTTTATACAAAATTTATTGATAAATAGCAACTAAACGACGTAATAGCAACAAACGATAAACACTGATCGATATATCATGATTATTAAATTATATTAAACTCATATTGATCTTCATATCGAGCTTTCGATACCTTTTATTACCTTCACGATGCAGAACTGACAATATTCAAGGCTCGTATACCTTAATCTATATAATAAATTTTGTTTATTAACGGTTCTGATTAATACTTAAGGAATATTCGAAGAGATCTATTCTAAAATACATTACAAACAAAAAATAATATATCACTGAATTTTTCATCTTACAAAAAGGCAGAAGATCTATGAACGTGGTGTTCACCATTCCCCTGTTATTTCTTAAACTTTCACAAATTACAAGCTGCCTATATCTCGCAACTGTAACATTTTCTGGAAACGTGTCAAGCATTTAGAACGAAACACCAATATCGTCAGTAGTGAATTCGATCATCTTCATCGAATATTCCGTACCTACTTTAGTCTGTCCAACTTCAAGACTCAGATGATGTCTGTAATTAACGAACAAGGAGGGACGACGCAAATAATAGCAGGGGTAGAAGGGAAAGGGGTTCGGCAACTTTGGGCAATATTAATTCAAAGTGGAACGCTACAATTTGTAATTATATTTCTTCGAGCAGATGGCAAGGTAAAAAGTTGCGGAAAATTATGCTCGGTTCTTACACGTATTCACGCCAATTGCCAACCTATATACGTGCACTTTAAACACCCCGTACAATCCCGGAGTAGTTTCGGAGTGTTCCAGTTTCGAATTGCCTGGTATAACGCATTCGAACTCCTTAATAGATTTCCAGAAATTACTGCAGGGGACTGCATTAAAATTGCATTGCTTCACAAAATATTATCAGAGCTAGGCTACCAGTTCTTTTACCCTTCCATCATATTCAACTTCATGATTGTTTTCGTGGCTATTTCCCAGAATAATGATCTACGTCGGCGCCGTGATTGAAGTTTTGAATAATTATTGCCAGCGTGTATTGTAGAATCTATACTTTAGAGTAAATTATATATTTAGGAAACATATAGCTTGTTTAATAAGAACTCTGATCCTGAATAACTTTGATGCTATTTAACATTAAATTCAATACTATCCAGTGGTGAGAACTTAATTCTTTGCAAGGCAAATTGAATATAGTTTTATTAAATGCAGTTTAGTAGCAATAGAAACGAAATTGTAAACTGTTAATATGTAATTTTTACATAAATGTTTTATTATTACTGATTGTAACATAATCATATGCAACTATATTACAATTTTTAGAATGCTATCTCTACCAAAAATTTATACGTAATGATCCATTTATACGTATAGGTGTCTGTTCGTTTATCTTATGGAAATAATGAATTTTATTTAACCTCTTGTTACATTATCTACAAACGGATATAAATTATAACACACATTAAGAACTACCCGGTCTACACAATGTTTGAGGCGTGGATAATTAAATTCGATTATGTAATATTCGAGGAGAGAAAGTTCTGAACCACTATGCTTGTGAAAGGAATATACAAAATTTGGAAGCACAATTAACAATTTGAAGATAACGCTTGAAACTTTCGTAATAGTGAAAAATACTGTAACAAGGTAAACTGCTATTACTGCCTGCAATATTAGTTTTGAATGCATAAAAAGTTAGTAAGAGCTTTTATATTGGCTGAACTAAAGAAGTGATTCGGAACTTTCCACCGACCCTGTATATATGTAGATACAAATATGCATATTACTGTACGACAAAAATTAGCTAAGCACCGATAAAGGTCCATGGATAACATGTATTACAAACCTGAAGTGACAACCCTATTTCTAATAATTATATTTATTACATATTGCCATACATAATTATTTTTATAATAAGAATTCTTCGTTTGCTAAAACAGTAAAACGCTTCCAAAAAGAATGAACGAGATGATACCACTCACAGAGAGACCATAAAGGTCGCACAATATTTTTTAATTTCCTTCACAACTTAAGTGTCATATACCCATAAATAAGGGTGACTCGAATGAAAGGGGTGGCTCCTCCCCTAAAGCTGAAAGATATATAACACAAGTATTATAAAATACGACGAATCCCAGAGCTTCGCTCAAAATATAATCGTGCAAAATATCAATAAAAATTAGCATGTTAAACATTTCCACCTTCTAACGGTTCACGAATTATAGACTATTTCTTACTGCACTCCATTCAATTGATTAGTTATACAGAGTGATTCGGCAAACGTGACAACCGGGAAAGGAGCGATTCCTTATGCACAATTAAGTCGAAATTATTGCACATGATTCTTCACCTCGTAGAGAATGTCTTTTTCTTAAGCAACCCCCATTAAACATTTTTTTCATTGCAAACGAGCAAACTAGCCCTCTCTAGTAAAAGGTAAAGAAGCAGAGGATACTGGCAACTACAATAAACCATGCAATTGTCGACACATACAAAAGCAAGTGCAAACAGATGTAGCTACTTACGCGAATATAAAAACCCATTGTTCATGACTATTGTCAACAAATGCGTTCTCCATTTTCAACGTCGATTTTTGCTTATGCAAAAACTGTATTGTACAATTTAAATGCATATTTTTAAGTTGCCAGTTGTAACACGATTATAATTTATAACCAAAGAACACTAGTAAACCTGAATTAACCCCTTCGTTACAGTACCATAAAGAATGAAAATAAAATCGATACGCAAAGCAGTGCAGATTTGATTAACATCGAGGATCTATACACGCATAAACACTTAGATACCCGGTTTAATTACTCAAGATACAATTTACATAAATAATTCAAACAATATACTATTGTAGAGAACATTCATAAAAACTTTTGGCTAAGAGTTGCTGAATATCTGATGACGTATATTAATAATCACCTACCATACCGTCCCACTATCAAAATAACTTCATTCTTCCGAATTTAAGCAAACGGATCCAATAATAATAAAACGAAATATTATCGCTAATTCGCCTAATTCAATTCTAAAAACAACGTGAACGATTGCCATCACTGAACAGTCATTCATTACCAAAGCGTCGCCTTCAAAGACAATATTTATAATGGTTGTAATGAGACGGGTAAGTGGAACGAGCGAAGAGAGAGAAACGGGGCGAAGAAAAAACGATGCAAACGGTAAGCGAAGAGAGGGGTGGCGGAAAGGGCGCCAAGGTGGAGGGTCGAGGCAACCCGAGAGATTTATTTCAGGCCACCAGGTCTTTGCCACCGGAGTCCGTGTGTACTTTCCGCCCTAAGATATTGCGGTCGTTTCCCTTTGGTCAGAGAAGCCGAAGAAAAGTCGGCCGGCAGTTTTTTCGCCCCCGTGAAACGGCCATTCGACTGCCACCCCTCGGCCAGTCCTCTATCAATTCATTGGATTTTTTTAGCGGCCACCGGTTATAACCGGCGGTTCCGCGTGAAATGTGCCCCCCCTCCACCGAGTTAAAAATTGGCTCCTAATATGATATACGCAGGTCACCATATGGCACGTAGAGCGCCGCAAAAGCGAACGATATTTTCAGCTTCTTCGCTTATTTTCCCCGGGTTTCCTGTCGGCGATGGTCGCGACCCTCTCGCCGTTCCCCTTCGCCGGGGAACGCTGCTCTGGCCCCGCGCTTATTCGCGTTCCACACGGCCTCGCCTAACGTGCTATTGGAAAGCGATAGTATTTTCGCGCCGGCGGTTCTCTTATGGCGCGGCCATAATTCACCGCGCTATCCTACTGCTATTGGGGGGGGGGGGTGCGAGGGTGCGAGCGTGCCGGCCACCTCAGTGTGAATACGGATGCATTTAATATGCAATCGCCCGGGGCTGAAACTGTCGAAGAATCGGCGGGAACACGTGCGCCAGCTCCTGACTCTCGAGTCCAGCTCGGCGACATCTGCTTCTCGAGGCACGGCCACGGCGATAAACTTTCGAAGATCGTTTTTTATGCTCCCCATCGCATCGCGAACGTGCTCGAGCCGCGACGGGCCACGCGTGCTACACGTGTGAACGGAACCGCGCTTCCCGCTTCCTGAAATGGTGGAGGGGAAATGTCCGCGTAAAATTTTGATTTACGCCTCCTTCGTGTGGCAGACCGGCCCGCGGAGCCTTCGAAACGTCGACTCGTAGTGGATTGTGGATGGCGATCTGTGATTGGCCGAGATTACCGAGCTGGACGATTCAGTGTGATCCTTTTTTAACTTGTTGCTGATAGTGAGGATCGAGAAGGGCGATTTTATTGTTATCATTGGTGGCGAGAGTTTGCGGTAAGGAGTATACATTTTTAGTGTCTTGTGTATTGTGGTTTTGTGTGGGCTTTTGATTTGGTTACTAACGCGGTAACAGACAGGACAACCGGGTAACGTAATAATTAATTGATAGGTAAGTTTGGTTCGTTTTACATTTGATAATGTTGACATTGGTAGGATTTTTCTTTTTATAAAGTGTTTACTTGTTTGTGTGGTACCCGATACGTCGGCCAGGAAAAATTGAAAGAAAATTTTGATAATTATTTGTTTGCAAAAACTTAGTTGCTTTTAGATTTGCCACTATTGAAATATAGATTTTACTGTGTTCAAAAGATATTTCCTTTGCAATGTATATTTTCTGTATAAATTGACTGTATTGATTTTACAATTACTTATATTCATTTTCACAAGTATAATCCACATTTTTTATTCAATAGAATATAGATATTTCTATGGTTAGTTTTTCTTCTAACAAGTTCTTCCAGAATAAAGACCGGAAAACCCGTTTTCTATCAAGCATTCACGCTAATCAATCCCATATGCAATGTAACCAAATGAATACCCAATGTAGTATTAACCAAATCTATATTCGCTATGCAATGAGTTTAAGATTATCACGTATTATTCATCCTCGATGATAATATTAATTTTATCTTTCGCAAAATGCGCGATTAAACATTCACGGCAATGCGCCGTATAATAATTAATAGAAAGATGTATTATAACATTGTGTTGGTAACGTACATATGTACATTTTCCTGAACCGTGCAGAAATTCTGTACTAGTGGCTTAAACAGCAAGCGGATAATTGTTGTGCACGTTCTATGCCACCGAAAGCTCGTTACAATGCCATAGTTCTACTATTATATTAATTTAATCCGAAATTCATTAATACAATGCATGAATGGAATATGTCTATCGGTTTATCCATTAGACAAGCGGTCAATGTATTCGTTTATAAACGACAGGTTATATATGTGCAGGTAATATTAAATAAGGGCAACACAGGTAACAGATGAATACGTTTAATCGTGTTTTAAAACTAAACTACAATACTACAACTATACCGCAGTAACGCAAAACGCAATTTAAATGAAAATATTATTATAATACTATTATTGCCCATAATATATCTATTTATTGTTTCTACCTAGCATTGATTTTTAATACACCTATTTATTATTCCTACGTAATGTAAATTGCATAGAACTATTATAAATTCACAGTCCAAATTATATGATTGATTGATATCGACTATATATTTTCTAGAAATTCTATTCGTTTTTATTCATAGCAGGATTTTATTCATACCATCTGGAGAAGAACGGAAAACGTGTTAATGTGTAGCGTGCATCTGTGAACGATTTCGATTCAACAAGGTAGATTAAATAGAGGTAATTGCAGAACTTGAGACAAGCTATTAAATTCTATTTCAGAGATCGAGGCTGCCAATCATTAACGAGTAACTTGGTAAGTAGATCAAGATGCAGTCTAATAGGGAACTAAAGACCCCATTATCGTGACAGCCAATACCTTTGGAATAGATTGTTTAACTTTAAATAAAATTATTCTACCGATCAAGTACAGATCAAAGTTTTCAACCAGTTTGCTGTGCCTAGTATCTCTGGAATTCCAGGTTTACGAAAGAACTTGGACTGCAATCTTTCTGTGACGCTCACGGCGTTGTTTATAATTAAAACATTTGTTTGGTTTCACATAAAATAAACCGTCCAGCAACAAATGCTTAAAATATAAGCATTTAATAATTCACGATGCACTTAAACATTTTGCTACAGATTTAAGGTGCGTTGCACAATTTTAGCACCACCCACATTTCTATGTAATTCGAAGTTTCGTAATTCGAAGGCTGAGAGGTCGCGATAAACAATATATTTCAGCATAATCTTAATAAAGATGCTGCCATCCTTGAAACGATAGAAACCGAAAAGTAATTGCACCATACTGTTACACTTTGCTCCATTCATTGTTTACACCATGCATTATGAACCCCACTTGCTTGTACTGTTTGCGTAAGCATGTATATGTTTACTCGAGACACACGTTTATTGAGTTTTCCATATTCCTGTCGAAATCTTGTTTAGATACGTGTATCCCACACAATCTGATAATAATCATTCTGCATACAAATAGCAATTTCTCAAGATGGATTAATTAAGATATAAAGAGGCTGGGATTTGTCATCGACCATGGAACCCTCGATAGGAAAAAACGGGGTTGGTGCTTCTGAGGGAGATAATCCCGCGACGAAAACGAACGACGAACGAGCTCGAGCCCTTGTGCGGATATAATTTATTTGTGATGGCGAACTGGGACGATAAAGGTCCTAGTGAAGGGAAAGAAACGAAACTAGACATGGTTCTTTATTGCGATGGATACTCTGATTTTGTTTGAGACACATGAATAATGCAGTAGCGTTACTTTAATGGCAACGGCAATACCGATTCGATTAGTAAGAAGGAAACTTTCACTGCTTACCGATTTTTCGTTACTTGCATGTGGAGCTGCGAAATAATTATCTGATTGCTTACTATTGCGGAATTTCTTTTTGCTTGCACGCTGTTAACTGTTAAGTAGTATCGGGTGATCTAATTTTAAATGATTAGGAAATGCAATAATAAGGGACAGCTCTAATGATTCAGATTCAGTTTCGCTTATTTAATTTAGGAAGAAATCTTGGGTTAACGAAAGAATTTATTTATATTGTATCTGCTTGGAGAGAATTACAATAATTCTTCACGCATATCTCTATTACATTCAAATAGTCTTTTGAACTCTAAAGTCCATTTAGTTGAATTATTTGTAAGGTTTGGCAAACTGATAAATGTTAAAATAATTCATTTAAAAATATGAATACATCAATTAACTGCCAATACGTAACATAATATTTATACTGATCCACCTCAACATACGAACGTTTTAACCTGCTGATCAAGATCTATGCATTCGAATAATAATGTTAAAAATATTGCCGTTCTGACTGATATCAAACAGTTATCCATTCTCGGAGATCGAACCACCGAATATACAACCAAAACGAAAACACATACTTTCTATCGTCAAAAATCCTCAGCCCCAATATTCGCCGGTACGAAACTAAAATCTTAGCATCAACAGCTAATTTAAACTAATTACAAGTACCACTGATCCTTCTGGAAGCATACAGGACCCCACTTTCGACAGCTCGAATGGATCGTAATTCATTCATGTTAATAATGCCATTCCGTGCGCGAAATCGTTTGGCGAAGAAAATTTGTCTTGCTAAGGAAGAAAGGAGGGGGTGGAAACGGAGGAAAATAAAGAACAAAATTGAAGGGGTAGGGGGCGTCCACGAGTTCGCCATACAACTTCCTTCTTGGACCGAGAGCCCATCAGAGGCGATTCAATTCCAGACGATGAGCGACGTCGAGGAGAGGAGCGAACAAAGCTAGACTAGCTCGTCCGCCGATCTCTTCCATTTCGTCGACAGAGGATCAGCGCAGGATAATAGGATTTTTTGACGTATGAGAGCCACCTCTCGTTCTAACGGGCGGGCCTATGGGCGCAAAAACAAAAAAAAACAAAAAAATCATGCTTATTGCTGACTACGCGGAATCCACTTGCGCATCGCTGCCTACGAAAATAATGCGACATGGTCCCTGGTAACGTCAGCTGCTCCGCTGCGCTTCATATTTCAGAGAATAACTCTGTCTATTTCGCCCGTTCCGCTTTTTTCCCCGTTTTTCTCGCTCGCTGTTTCGATCTTTCTCGCTGTGCACGCGGCCATTCGCTTTACTTTATAATGCGCACGTTGTTACATTATCATTTGTAATGTTCGAGCAGCCGGAGATTAAGCTCAGCCGTCTGCGTATGCACGCTTGTGTATTAGTATTGTGGACGTGGCGGAGATTATAAAAAAGAATGAGGAGTGACTTAATGTAAGCTGGTTTTGTAGATTGTTTCCTGTTTTCACGAGTGGAGTAGGTGAATGGAGCATTTCAGTCGTTTAGTGCTGGTTGCATGTTGATTGTTAAAAGGTTTGCAAATTGTACAGATTGTTTAGCGGTTATGAAATATTTACTGTACGATTAGTGCTCATTACTATGTTAAGAAATAAATTAATAACTATTATTGTAGATTGCAAAATGGAATGAAGTAAAAGCTTATAGTACAGGTAGGCCTGGTATAACACGGTTGTTAAGTTCCTATAAAATATTGTGTTGGGTGAACACGTGTTATACGAAATAAAAAATTTGTACCAAAAAATCAGGGTTGGCTTAATCAAAATAACATAACTACACTTTGCCTGCTTTTGTACCCACTAGCAACTTGTTTATTGAAATTATAAGTAATTTGTTAGACATATTATCATATACATTAATATTAATGTTAAATTCCATTTTCATAACTAAATGTGATAAGTAAAGAAAATATTGAACAATGTTAATTGTATTTCTCCAAACTTCGATGCACAATTTGAATCGTTTCATTAAATTAATTTAGCTTGGTACAGTAGTATTGCATATACCTACTGAATATGAAACATAATCTTTCGTTAAACACAGAAACTACAAGTCATTCGTCAACTATTGTTTAAATAATTAGAAATGTAATACTATATTGTTTTACTTTTACTACACCGCGGTTCATTTGAGAAATCGATGTACACACACTATGTTCTAGTTGATTTTAACAGAGTGGTTTCGTTATCAATCTCCTTGTTTCTTGGGTACTTCGAACTGCACTTTATTAAAACTTAAATCTTAAAGCAACCTATTTACTGCTACTAATCATCTCTGGTTCAAGAAGGCGAAGAAAATAATGGACTACCTTTAAGTAGTATAAGGCTTTTAAAGTCACCGATGCTTGTTATTAAAGATAAAAGAACTTTAAGTATAGGCAAGCTTTTATAATTGGTTACGCTTAATTAAACGCTGCAATTAACTATAACAGCTCGTAAGAAATAGTAAATTTTCCCGAAATTTACAAAAATCATTACAAAAATCATACATCAAGATTCTTTATAGTTATTAAGTGGCCCAACAAAATTAAGCATATAATATAATACTTTGTAAACAAATTTCCAATTAATTTCAAGTCTTTAAAAATTACAAACTCTTTAAAAGTTTCAACTATTACATGACATTTCACCAAGTCATTCCATTTTTTGAATAGCCCAAGAATGAAAAGAACAGACATTTAAATAATACAACTAAGTGATAACAATTTGTTACGATTAACTTCTTTTTACAATTCCATCATGCTTCCATACAAAGTTGAAATACTTGGCGACGGAGATTGCATGCGACATGAAATTTCAAACCACGTACTGTATACTTGCATTGTAAAATTGTTTCTTACTTTTTAATGTTACTACACTTCGTAGCCTGTTTTATGCAATAGATTACAGCTTTCAGAGGTATCCTTTGCGCCGGCTTTCCTCATCTAGCCACTTTGACTTGGAAAAATTGCTTTTAGCGGGGACAAATTTTTGCTCCTTCGTTCGCTCTCAAGGTGTGTATTTTAACATGCGTCGAATCTGGCAGTAAAATTTGAAATTTGCCACCCGTGTTCACATTGCATATTCTCATTTCATACGTGGAAATAAAAACGACGCGGTGTATGTAATATGAATATCGTTGTCAGAATTTTAAAGAACCAAATCACTGCATTCACACTATCCGTTTGTATTCTTGATTATTTATTCGTAAGATATTCATAATGCAACAGTGTTAAATTTCGTGCGTTTCGACGTCGTTTAAAAAAATGTTGAGACAGACCTTGAGGAACCTTCTTCCGTGAAGCGTAAAAGTGTAAAGTAGAGAAATACTCTTACGATTCCAATCCAATATACGTTGGCACACGACCGGTCAAGAGAAATTGCTCGCAGAAATTGAAATTTTTGATTGATTGAAACTCACAGATAGGATGGTACACGATTGGCTGAGAAAAGTTGGAAAAGGATTGAGAGAATGATGGTTTTGACGATTATTATGGAAGTTGTTCCTGAAAATGTAAAAATCCTGATTGAAACACTTGAAAAGTAATTACTAGAAAGTGAATGCTAAAATGATAGTTTAAAGTTGCCTGTTCTTTAGTAAACAAAGTACGAAACGCGAATACTAAAGGAATAAGGGTTAATTCAAGATTTATGGTATATATATCCCAATCTCATATTTTTGATTAGTCGAGATACATTTGAAATTGAAGCAGGATATTGCGAAATTTATACAATTTATTCTTGGAAGATTCGCTGACGATACCTGCCTGTCCAGTGTTGTTAGCGTTTCGAGACCACGTTACAACTTCGCACGAAACACATTCGAACTTGGAAAGGAAGTACGTTCGAACTAGGACAATTTTAGACTGTAATGGAACATTCTAGTGGAATCTTATTGTACTTTGCCAACTTTGTATTTGTATCTTCGTTGGCCATGTGTATAAAACAATTCGAACTGCATTCTGACCCCATTTAGGCTCTAGGTGTCCATTACTATCATTTTATTATCATCCCTTACTGTTACACATTAACCAGAATAGAAGGTCTATGCCTTCTGAATCATTGTGAGAAAACTGTGATCTAATGTTATGTTCTGTTTAAACTGTTTTTTTTTTCTTTTTGTTATTTAATCTCAGAAGATGGAAAGTTCTATTGTTATGGCAAATTCAACAATTTTTGTACAATTACTGCGTTTATAATTAAAATGTACATGGTTCTTTAATAACTGGTGCACCCAGATGCCCGAAGTGTTACGCTGAGCCGCATATATTGATCTATACTACTGAAATGTAGGAAAATGTTTGTTTCCTTGTTATTTTTTGGTTAATGAATATTGCACCCTGTTAAATCACTAATCTTAAGTCGTAAATAAACATTTTTCTGTTAGGTAACCATGTAGAATAATATAAATCCAACAATATTGTTGGCCTGTATTACTTAAGAATATATATGCCTGACCATATATTGACCTGAACTATATAATTGCTGTTCATTATGAATTCTCTTTAGACCAACAGTTTATACATGCTCTGTAATGTCTTTATAATACTTATCTTACAAAAATTAGGCATTAACATAAATGTCGAAGTAAAATAAATTGATGAAACAAATCGAAACATTGATTGTGGATAATTAAAATGCGCATTCAATTTTAGAAACTTTTAATTGGAAATTTGTATTCGTTCTATATATTTCAGTTTGATATAATTGTCGTCAGTTTTACATATTGTTTTTTTCGCAATTCCTGAAATAATTTCTCGTTGTCCTTCTATCGTTGACACTGAATTGTCGATAATTGTTCCTCGATGAAGATGCTTCTTTCCTCCTATGTTAAGGGGAAATTATTTGCTCGAGCCTGTTCTTCGCACAAAACAGAATAAGATCAGGCGATTTTACACAATTATATTTAATTAATTTGCTCACTGTATTCATATCGAAATTCACTAAAACATTTACTGTGAGAAACATACCAACAGCATATGCAACAGATTAAGACGATTGTTTTTAAATATTCTTTATACCATACTTTGCACAGAATGTCTCAATTTAGATACTACTGTGCGACACAGAATAGACAGAGTTGCTTCTAAAAAAATAACCCATTACTTGTACTTTCGAATGAAGGCATATACGACTCCACGTTAAAAATATTTCCAATTAAATTCAGCCACTGAACGTGTCGAGCAATATCATCCGCAGCTAATTCCATACGCTTCAAATCATTCAGGAACCCCCGTAATGACCGAACTGAAGAAGGCTTACCGACAACCATGAACACAGAATGAAAACGGCTAGACAAGATGAGCAAGAGGGACGAAACCAAGATGCTCACACGGCTGTGTACACCCACGTACGAAATGTGAAGTGAAGTCTTTCCCACAGGACCAGGGGAGACACTTTCGAGATTACGTTCTTTCCACGGCGACGTAAATTGATCCGAAAACCATAAGACATTCCCTGTCCGGCACGTTATATTCTCAGAATAACCAATCGGAAAGAAAGCGGTTGAGGAAGTATGTTCTATGATCGCGAGGAACGAGAGAGTGATTTTTATTTTCCTCGATGTTTGTACAGTGTAGGAATCGTCACGATCGATTGCAAAACATAATATATTGACAGATATCTCCGCATCGTTGTGCACCATGAGCCTTTCTTCCCCTTTCATCTTGCAGAAAATTGGATGCTTCCGGATCATCGAGCAACCCAAAATATGTATGTCTAGCGTATTCCCATTTTGCAGGCCATGGTAGGATATTTTCGTTCTTGCATTTTAGTTACTTCGATTGAGATCGTTTTTCAACGGGCTAGGTCAATTTACTATTTGTAATATATACTGTACTGTACTTTTGAGTTGTAGGTACATTACTTAAGTAAACATCTATACTTTAAATTTTCTGAAAAATATATAAATTTAAATATATTTCTCAAATCACAAATATGCCAGCATAACAGTTTTGAGATATTCATTGTGTACATGGCCTAAGCAAAGAGATGACAGTAACCAATTTTATATATTGCTTACTATCTCATATTATTAAAGAATATTCTTGTATTATTAGAGTCTGCAATGGTGTCCCTGGATGGAAGACTGCATATTTCATTATCATTAAAGTGAGCACAGCATGTTTTTAAGATCTGTGTTCGGTCGCGGTTCGCGAGACGTAACAATTTGAAAGTTTCAGCATCTCTACCTTAAGTCGTGAACATAAAGTAGGAATAACAGAGTTTTTTACATTACTGGTTAAACCAATGCAACGATAAGTTACTTCGTTTATAGTCCGACACTGAAGAACGAAATAGGGCAAATAAAAAGTAAACAATCTTGCACTCGCAGGTAGGGCGTTTGCGAGTTCTGCAGCAAACATGTAATTTTTTATGACGTCAGTTTGTAGTAAATTTTCTATGAAATTTATTTTCCTTATGCTAAGCTTCCGTATAAAATAAAATATATATTATTTACGGTATATTTTCGCTCTAACATAGTTAAACTGTCACGTGACACTGTAATTGCTCAAATTGTACTAACCCTGTTAAAGAATTGCGGTACGGCATTTCATTCCTAAAATAGCTTCAAATATAAAATAGGAACGTAAAATAAATCTGCCTCCAACAGGTTTTGATTAAGGTCTATGGAAACATACCTGTTTGTATTTAGAGAAAAGGAAGAACAGGACCAATAATTTTTATAAAAATACTGTAAAGTGCTGTTTAATGCATGCGCAATAGTTCTACAGCACCTTTTTTAATGGGCAAGCGAAACTTCTGTTAGATACAAAAGTCTAGAGTGAAATATTTCTTATAACATTTACCTATGTATTCGAGCTTTAAAGCCTTGAATTCTTAACTTGAACGTTAAATACGTAATTCCAATCTGGCTATACAGAAAAGAATATTGTTTAAGCAATTATTTCTTAACTGTCAGAAACACTTCAAACTATACACTGTGCTTCAGTAATCGTTTTATTATGAAAAAGGGGACGATTCTCTACGTAGAAAAGAAGTCAAAATAACAGAATAAAATTCTTTTACATAAAATTTCATTTTCGAGAAGGCACCATTGAAGGAATCGACAATACATTGAGCACAGATTAAGTGGTCGAAAATCACAAAAAAGGGCATTTGTACATACACAAGATATTTGTAAATGTGGTCAATTTATTGTAAACACTAGTTATCCTTTTTCAGTTTGTATTAGATTGTGCTGCTTTTATAAATGAGAATAAGACAGCCAATTCTAAATCCCCTTTCAAAATCTTAATTTTAAAACTGAAACTCCACGAGAAAAATATTTTATTCTGGAATTCTGATTAATTTACTAACAAAGAACCACTCTTACTCGCGCTTGCAGCGTGATTACTAGGACATTCTGTATATCCACGAATACTTTCGCCAGTGTTAGTGCAGTATGACGTCGAGGACGACGTGACGTGTAACCGGTTGATATGAAGCCAAAGATAGATTCCAAGTTCTAAGTTAATTTCGATGTTGTTAAATCAGATAGGGCATCAATTTTGGCTTTCGAAATGCCAGGCACGACAGATAATGGGCACAAAGGAGCCGCGAATAGGGAACTACTAACTTCCGGAAGTCAGTAATGTTCCATAATTAGTAACTCGAGAAGTGTCGACGCGAAAGGGCCACGTTAGATGTATGTAGTTTCATGCTGATAGATTCTGCCCTGAACTATTTATTGTTCAATAATTAGGCAAGCGTCACTTGTACCTGCGTGCAATTTGTTAATACAATTTGTTTCTAAATTAATTATTTACCTGTACCAACGAGTGATCCACTAATTCCTTATAAATTGTATTTTTCAATGGAAACACATTTTGGAAGAATTCATGCACGATAGTAGTCACAGTCCTTTCTAATTTGAGCTAAATATTCCTGCACCATAGATAAAAATAAATTTTGTTCAAAAGTTCGAGGACCATAACTGAACCATTAGCAATACGTTCCGTATAAATTATTATCTATTGTCGTGAATAATGGTAAATGCAAAATTGACACTGTGTTTGGTTACATCTAACGTAGACAATTTTAGAAAGTTTCGGATCGTTCTATATTTATTTATAGCAAGAAATATTCATTGAATCAGTTTGACATCTGTGTTTACAACGAATAATACTTTGATGAGAATTTCTGGTATTAGCTCAGTTTTGCCCCTTACTGTACGTATGAAATTGAGTAATTATCATAAAATAAGCTATTTACATCCAACTATGCTAATTTAATGAAAACTACAAGAAAGGAATAAGTACAGTGAAAATTTCTCTAAAGACCATACTATTTGGTGCATCAGACTACCTAACCAATATTGTAGGGTGGCATTGAATGTCTGCAAAAATTTATTTCTTCAACTCGATCTCGAGTTTCTTGAAAATCTTTTAGACAAGCTTGTAATGAGAAAGGTGATCTTTACTACCGATGACGCGTCCTACAGGATACTTTTGACGTCGAAAAAGGATGCCAAGATCAGTGATGGACTAATATATCGACTGACTACTGCTGGGGTCTCAAGAGACACTGTGCCATAGAACATCGGCTATCGATCCTTGTAACCATTCCAGCTGCCACCCTGACTAAAATAATAACTATAATTCTATAACCGCAAAGTGAATATACAATGATCCAAATAATAAATTTATTACTGCTCACAAACCATGTCTCGCGAAAAATGATGAAAAAAGATATATACAACGTGTTGAATAATAAATTCCGTCTCATTGATCAATTTATAAATGTGTGTTGGAATATTTAACTCTATCATTGGTTTCCACAGAAGTACTTAAAGTGACTTGTTCCAAAATTGAGGTCGACGAAATCCTGAAATTCTGAATATGTTTACACCGACAGCATTTTTTTTTATTTCTGGTTTATACTTAAATTACAGTTAATTCCACGTATCGACGTACCGCTGTGTTGTGGCATTCCGTCTGAAATGGATGAAATAAAAATACACTATAGAGGATCGATAAAAAAGTAGTCAAATTAAATTGGTTCGAACACATATGGGTAGTAAAGGCAGTTTCAACCACATAGAGTGAAAGGTCGCTCTCTATTCGGCGCGTTTGTCGTTTGACATGTGGATCATTCAACGATTCCCATGGATCGTATATCGCCGATAATTGGTCGATTCCGAAATAAAATGTTGGTGTACCAGCTCTTCGAGTCATTGTTAGTGTCAGGAAAACAGTTACCACCTACCTTGGTCGCAATAAATACCAGCCTCCAATATGGGAATCTTCGGCCCAAGGGGTGGAAATTCGTGTCCGCCTAGTTTGATTCACTAAGGGCTAAAGTTATCCTCTCCCCATGAAATGGATAATCAATCATCCCCCTTATTACAATACGATGAATATACAATTTAAAAAGTTATGAACATTCATACTCGAATGTAGAATATAATATTATCCTATAACTCTGGAGATCGACATTTTCTCGTTTTCTTGCTGACATTGGTTTCTATTTCAGATAGAAAATTAATTATATAACAATTTATTATTTGAGACAGGTGTTCACCTAGTTTGTTCAATCAAACGGCGAAAATATACAAATTTGTAGTTTTAACTGAATAAGCAATAAAGAGGAATTCTTAACAAGCAAGTTACTATGTATACTTAAATACATTTCACAATT
The DNA here is from genome assembly GCA_963583965.1 of Nomada ferruginata. NCBI lineage: Eukaryota > Metazoa > Arthropoda > Insecta > Hymenoptera > Apidae > Nomada > Nomada ferruginata. Next base: position 8,083,456 of record OY757223.1, read on the forward strand.
TTATTACAGGTCCACTGTGTATGTATTAACAAACATTGACAAACAAATTGATGGCTGTATAGAGTGAAGGGGTTGCGTAACATTCTTGTGAATCTCGTTGTTTCACATAACACCTTATTTCACATTGTCCTGTCCCAGAACAAAGCAATGCAAAAGACGAGGAAACGAATATTAACGAGAAAACGAATATTAATGAAAAAACGAATATTAACTGCATAGTTAATATTTTCGTTACAATACCTTCGCCGGCCGTAACCGTTAATTACATTATAAAGTTTGGTCCCCAGGATCGAAACGAAATGAATAAAATTCGTCGTGATTGATTGGTTCCTTTGAACTACGCGGTCGCGCGTCAGTTCCCATTTGCCTTCCATTCTTACTATTTTTTTGCTCACTCCCCATCCGATCGACTATGATTTTCTCGTCGAGCGCGCCGACGTGTGCACACGCATAACCCGTGCCCTGCTCGCCCGCGGCGACAATCGCCAATTTGAAATACACAGTCGGACAAATGCCGGATTTGCAAAATCACGCGGCCGTAAATAACCGCGAAATGAAACGAACATAGTGCCTGTTTGCCAAAATTCTCGGCCGCGGTCGCTGCGTTTCACTTTATGCGGCTTGTCGATGACGGAGCTGCGATGGCCACATGGATAGACAGAAATGGTGTGAAAGAAAAAAAATAAATAAATAAATGAAACATTTGCAAACGGCCACTTTTGTTCGATAACCGATGCTGTTGGGGTAAATTGTGGTTCCAAACGCGAGTTACACTTTATTAATTCCGCGCGTTTACTTCAACGCGAGGTTTGGGATGTTAAAAATGGAACGACAAATGAACTCCGAAATTCAATAGATTTTGGGATAAATATATGAGGTAACTGGGCTGTAATCGATTTCTATTCTCGTCGTTCCGGTCGATAACAATTAAAAACAGGCTGTAAAGTTGTTGTGAAAAACAGGTAAAATTTTTAATAGGATTATGGAAATTTTGTTGACTGTATAATAAGAATTATTTTGTAACTGGGTTGCAGGAAATTTAATAAAGCTTAAAAAATCATGTTGAGATTTACAAACACTGTTTGCATGAAATTTTCATAGAAAGATTGCGACTTCATTAGCGGCTGTATCGTTTAAGAAATTTCAGTTTGACATACTTATTTCATTTTATAAATGTTTCAAATGCCGGCCCTTGAACATTTTCGTGCACCAGTGGATATTAAATTATTTTATGAAAAGAAAGAAAATGTAGGACAATCCCATTAAAGTGTATAACTCGTTCTAGTTTAAAAATCTTACATACATTGTTGAAAATCCAGGATTTGCATTAAGTATAAATGCATGGCTATAATAAACCTTTCGGTCCTGAAAATAGACAGAACGGAGCTTTGGAAGTTGACTTGCACTGTGTAAATAATTTCCAAAGGAAGCTCGAAGGGAATGGATATGTGTAAGTGTGGTTTTAACGAGAAGGATAGCTGCGCGCTTTTGTTTGTTATTTATTCAGCTGACATATGCACATTCCGATTGAAGGGTAGTACATAATACTTGTACGATAAATTAGGCGTCTATTTATTTCTATGCTTGGATATTCGGGGAAAATTCTTACACTGAGCCAGCGATGATGTCGATATTCTATAAATAAATAAAATTCAAATTATACAGGATTGTATTGATCACTCCTATTTCTAGTTGCCATTGGTCTGTAATAATTTGATAAAATTAGAAGGTTAATTAGTTTTATATAGTTCTGAATAATTTACTTATGATCAGACAGCTAAATAAATAATCAAATATCCTTAGCAATAATGACTATCTTGATTTACTATACTTGCCCCGATAAGACTAATATAATAAATTTTTTAATTACAGTGCTAGGATATTATGCAAAAATATTTTTCAGATTTACAAGAGATAAAGACTGACAACAAATATAAAGCTGCCCTAAGTAAAGGGAAGTCCCTTTTCCCGAATTTCTTCCAACTATTTATACTCGCTATTCGGCAAAGTAAAATAAGAACGGAAAATTGGGCACACGTCACTAACATTTTCTCTATATTATTTAAAGGAAATTTCATGATGCACCGTAACACGTTTATACGCGTTCCAATAAAAAAGCAAGAACTTCAGGTACCTTTATCCACGGATAGCTACAGCGCACTTATCACGAAAGGACAATGATTTTCCGCTTCTCCCGCAAGTAAAAACAGTGTAGTCGTGGTCTCGCGCAATCGAGCAACTCCGAGCGGCGAGTTATCCGGCGATTTACAGAAATCTGAAAAGAAAACGCGACGGTTCGAGGTTCGTGAAAGGGGGCGAAGAAATAGCCGCGACAAAAGGATGCGAGCAGAAAAACGGCGAACGGGAACGACGACTGCGGGAAAGAGAAAGGGAGTGACACCAACGGATAGCAGAGCGTCGATGTTGTCGTAACCTTTTCCGTGCTATGGCGAGTGAAGAAAAAAAAGTTCACGAGCAAGGAACCGTGAGGCATTTGTCTCCTCTCTAGCGTTTGGCGAGAGAAATCGATTGAGGGTATTGTTAAAGTGGCGTGGCGAGAAAGAAAGACAGTTGGAAAGAGTAATCGAGGGAGGATAGGAAAAATTTCCACCGTTTCCGGTACGCGTTTATGAACATTTGTCTTTGCACGAGGTCAGCGCCGGTTCAGGAAAACGATCGATCGATTAAACACCGCCATAATTGACTTTTTGCCTTGTCGCTGGTGTGGATAATAAATTTGTCTCGGTGGACAAAAGCCCGATAGCCGATTCCGCTTCGTACTTTTCCACGTTATTTTGTTTGCCTTCGTTCCGTTTCTTCTTCGACTGTTGTGATAAATACGCGACCGGAATTGCGTTTCATTCGTAACGTGCAATGACGGCGTAATTGTTTTCACGCAATGTGGAGAACACTTTTGGGCTCTCATTATGAAAAAGAGCGAGGGAAAAATGTATTGAAAATGTATGGAGTAGAAGAAAATACTTTGTTTATTGGGTCGTGATATACAATATGCGGTTTTTGGGGGTGCTGCATTTAAAACAATGAGACTTGTCACGATTGTCACTTATCTGTTTAATGTTCATGTTGTCTTAGAAGTACACGAGTGTGGATCGAATATTGCGGTCGTTACATACAAACATTTTAAATAAACTTGTCGAGAGAACATATTCGGCATGTCATGTTATTTAAGTTTAATAAAAGAAATAATGCAACTGCAGGGCTGAAAAATATATTTGTCAAAATGGATTAAGATATTTTAAGAATTAGATGAACACACAAAGCAAGAAAGGATAGCAAAAGAAATTGGTAACAAAAAAAGTATTTTCTTTCACCTAATAATATATGTATTATACACAATAAATGCATACCTTTTGTGATACGTTCAACTAAAATGTGATATGCTTATACAATTTTGATGAATGCAGAAGACAGATAATTAAAATGGAATTTATTAAACGGAAATACTATTGCAATTAATAGGCGAACTAAGTCGTGATACGCATACAAATTTCGGCAACTATTCGTTTATCGGAATTGAAATCTTTTTTAGGGAAGGTGGATTAGGTATTTCAAAGGGTCTGAGTGTTGGAGTGGGGATGATAGGATAGGTCGTAGGTTGGTTAGTTTCGGCAGAGGACACGCCGGATAAGATAACAGAGGATTCATGGGATACGGATAACGATGAGTGATTCACCAGGGATAGCGAAAATATAACATTTTATTATAATATTCGATAAGGAAAATATAATAAACGAGGAAATAATGAGAGAATTGTTTCTAAAATCACTTACCGTTAAATAATAAAAATAAAAACGATTATATATCATACGTCTAATGCAAGATATTTCAAAAATATTTTAAAATATATACCTAATACAACCAAGATGCTAACTCGAATAATCACCCGACAACTTCTCGTCGTTTCCATTAGAATTGAAAATAACGACACGTAATTATAATGGAAACAGTATATAAGTTAGACACCGACAGAACCATTCCAGGCTGAAATGTAGGCGATCGAACTTGTTATCTCATTTACATATCGGTTTCATTACAGATGGAAATTACTCTCGCGTATCCAATATTTCAAGGGACATTACAGCACGTCACGGAGTTTCGAAAGATTATTACGTTATTACGGGACGCTGAATTTCCAAAGGCTGATTCGGTGCAGACCATTACCACTCTCTCTAACTCCCTCTCTTCCTCTTTCTATACTGTTATTGCGCCTCGTACCGGTTTGCTTTACTGGGCGACGCGACGCAAAGGGATTGTAAGATGCCAGTAGTAGTGTACCGTTGCAGGTCAGTCGTAAAAGCTGTTGCAGAGACGCAGAACTTGTCCCAAATGTAGAATATTGTTGTAATGGTATCTAACTCGAATCGCGTAACTCGATCGTCTTTATTAATATTTATGATCTTTATCGTGTGGTATTTCTTTTATATGGGTCTTGTCGCACTTGTTTCGAGATTGTGTAAAAAAAGGACTCAGCTGAAAATTCGATAACTCGAGGTGAATATTTTAATATACGTTTCATGTTTCATTGTTTGTAAGCTTAGTGGAGAAACTGTAAATACAATTGATCTAAAATCTATTATATTTGCATTAAATATTAATGCGATGAATTGCACTTGTCAATCTGATATTCTTTGGTAACAGATAGAAACTGAGGCGTCGAAGAGAATAATAGAATTAGTTCGTTTGAATTCATTAAATTAATTTTAAAATTAATTAAAATTGTCAAAGTTATTGAGAACATATTGCAGCTAACTCTGGAAGATTGAAACGAATTTGTAGTTATAAGGATAGAAATAACATTTGAGCACTGTGCATTTTATTTAATACAATTAATTTATGTAACAAGTACATTTATGAATACTTACCTTTTTCGTAGAGAGTCTCCATGTGTTCTCTTTTTATATTTAAAAAATAAATCACTTTAAGTTGAAAAGGAGCAAGGAAAAATGTGAGAACAAGGGAGCGATAAAGGAACGATGCACAGAGTGTTCTCGAAATCGAGAAAATTAAATTTGAATATTTGAAGAGCATGCACATATACAAATTCGAGTTCCAACCGTTTTTATACGACAAAATAGTTCAAAGATTCTAAAATGTTACCCAATCGTATTAAAAAGAAAATCCTGAAATTAATTGCAAACCCAATCAGATATAATGATGAAATTTCGTACGAAAAATTTGATTCTACATCTTTAACTTATATCTGGTCGCGAAAACACTCCGTGTGCATTCCCATTAACCTGAATAACAAACCAATCATTTATAATAGCAGTTGTGTATTCGATTTATTAAGATATTCTGTCCGACAATTTCACCGTCTACAACCAACGATCGTTTCGCGAATCGTTCTTAAATATCCGGTCAACCAATAAAAATCGTTCGACACGGTGAAACCATCGGGCGCGATACATTAATAACGTTATTATAGTAATTCAATACGACATATCTATAATCGCTGTAGCCTCGATTCGTTTTCCTACTGAACGACATCTTCATATAACCATCGACATAACGTGCCGAACGGCCATGGTAATACACTATTTCACAACATTCGTCTTTCAACTCGCATTTAACAATCGCAGCCTCGAATCATCACCGCGAAAACAGACGAGGATTCAGATTGATCACAGCACAACGTATCTACAATATTTACAGAACAATCAATCGGCAAAGACGCGTTTTACGTTTCTGTCTCATATTCCACGCTCGAGTTCTCTCTGTACCGATGCGAAATAATCGCTTGGATTCAATGGAATACGATAAACTCTTCCGTACATGTGTACTCTTATCTCAAAGTTTCGAATCACCTATCTTCTGCTTCATTTTGTGCGACGCAATATGCAGTGCAATGTGGATTCGTCAATTCCTTTCGCTCTTTTTTTTTTGGTATTTTAATTCGGTTGCGTGTAGCATTTGGTTGTTCAATAAATTCGTGAAGGTTCCATTTTGTTATTAAGTCTGTAGGGATTTCTCTTTCAGAGCTGCTGCGAATTGCTACCCATTTTTCTAGCAGTAGAGCGTTTAGATAATTGAAACGGGGATTTTCGACGTATCTCAGTTTTTTCATTCATTTTTATACAAATGTGTTTTCATTTCAGAAACACAAATCTTGACATTTTTCAAGGATTAATCGTCGAATCGAATATGGAACGCAAAACACGAACTTATCAGACAATCGAACGATTTTTGTAAAAACGTGGAGGTGACAAATTCTTTAGCAATGTTTTCATTATTCATTGAAAAATCGTTGTCGTTTGCATACGGCAGTGAGATATTACAGATTTAGAAAGAGCGTGCTATATACAGCAAGATTCTTTGAAAGGACAATAGAAAGACGTTTAAGAGTACGATCGAAATGTTGAAGAATTCGTTTAACAGAGATAGATGATTCAAAACTTTCTCCAAAAAGTCCCACTATTATCACCCGCTCCGTACTAGACTCGAACAAAAATTTCTACTATAAACTCGTGGAATCTTCGTTTCAATCAAAGCTAATACAAACAATTACGAAAGGCGTCTAAGTCTAATCCATTCATCTGTCCATACAAAACTGTATGAATAAATAAAACAGTTGCACTATTTGTACGATAATGAGGTACCCTGAAAAGGATAACACGACATTAGAATGAAAAACTCGACCCCAATTGCATTGCGCGATGTCCCAATTGAATTTACCCAGCAGCATTCGCTCTATAGATTGTTATAACTACTTTAAGTCACGTTAAAGCTAAAAATATTGTCATCGACGTGTTGTCCCACGAGAGAATCGCCATAGTTCTCTCGAGCCTGACGTGTAATTGAACTGAAACGACGAAGCTCTCTGCACGAAGACACCGTCGCCGATGATTCGGGGCTACTCAACATCGTATCGTCGGGTTTCTTTGCTTCGAAAACTCACGGACGCCCATTAAATCGCACGGAATTGTATTCACCGATGTGTCCGGAATTTTTCGTTACGTATGGCACGGTTAGCGTTCGCTTTAGTGCATGCACATTCTGCCAATCGAACAGCTAATTGATGAAACTTCAGAGCTCGTATCCCAACACAACTACGATTCGATATATATATATGTATATATGTATATGTTCATGTGTATAATGTATAATTATGTATTATTTTTGTTTTCATTTATTCTTTCATGCGTACGTATATGTTACTATATGTACCGAAATACAGAGTTGTGCCTTGCTCGCTCGACTAGAATAGAACCTATAGTCGTGTCGTCGATTCGTCGACGACCGATGACTAATAATAACGCCGATAATTAGTTGTTCGCGTGTCGAGCAATGAGATCGTTTTCTGGACGAAATCGTTCGGATGAAAAGCACGTAAACCCGTCTGAAAATAACGCTTTCCCCCTTGAACCATGAATTTACGTACTTCGCCATCGCGTCGACTTCGAAATTATCACTAGGTTTCGCCAAATCTTCGGTCCGGATAACGAAACGAAGTGTGCGCCCGTCCCGTTGGGAATTATTTTCCTATTAGTCTTACAAAGAAGAGGATATCCCTCTCGTGAAATAACGCGAGGAGTACAGCGACAATGAAACGAGATTGTGAGGAGCGTGGTTCACAACGAGTAAACGCCTGGGACGCAGGCAGAATCGTCACGATCAATTACAAAATCAATGATATTTACAAAGGTACCTAGCGGTAATGAAGAAACTTGAAACTCTCTGCTCCTCGTTTACGCGTGCACGAGCTCGGATTCTTACATAATTGTACCTAACGAAACTACGTGAATCGTTTGTGGCCGGTGGTTCTCAGCCGCACGGAAGTTGCGGCATACGTTTGATTATAAATTCGTTTGGCGGAACATTTAAAAGCGGCAACGCGTTACATAAGTCGATGCAACCCTCGAATCCTTTCGAGACACCTACGTGTCGCGAGATAGTGTTCGGCTGAGAATCACGGGCCTACTTTCTATCTCGCAAAGAGATTCGCCTAGTCGACGCGAAAGGCTCTTCTCTTCGCAATTATCGCGAACACCAGACTCACACATGACGAGAAACGGAAATGTTTTCCCGCAAGAACGTAAGAATCGTCGTGCGCCACAAAATCAACGTCATTCATAAAAGCCTAAGGATTCCTTCATGCTCACTGCAAGTATACTTACACAACAAATTATATTTGTATTTATATCTTCATTTATATATATATTTATTTATTTATATTTATATATATATCATATATATAATCCTCTTTGCTCTCTGTATACGTCTACGTTTAGTATGAAAATAATTTCAAGCGCGCCTTGTCTCGTCGCACTCGTCCATCATCCAGCCGGAGCCGGCGTACCGGAAACTGGTAGCCGTCTCCGGTCTGGTCACCGTCCAATAAACACTAGAACTGGAAGCCCCGTTCCCGCGACGTGAGAATCACCTTCTGATGGCTGGAAGTAGCAGTGACAGCAGACTCACCGAAAAATGAAGAATGAGCTGAGCCCGATGGGATACGCCAGGACTTAGAGCGTCGACTGGAAGCTCGCCTGGTGGCCTCATTGATGGAGCGCCGTAGTCTCTGTCGTAATCTGAAAGCAAACAGCACTGCTTCTGCACAAACCGTTCGGTAATTCAAAATTCGCTGCAATTTCTACTGGTGGGATATTCGATAGCGTTCGCGGTTTAGTTCTTTCTCCCGAAGAATTATTTGTTTCTGCGATTTATTGCGAATTTCGAAGAGATAGCAGGGAAAGTGGTGGTTTTATTTTATCATAGGCGGCCATGGAATATATTGGATACACCACGGTGGTTATTAATTAAATCGAATAGAGCAGTGGTGAGCAAGCTTTGGCCCGCAGTGGGCCAACAGTTGACATCTACTACTTTACGCGGGCCGCAATATTAAATACTCAAATATAGTAATCGAATAATTTAATTTAAGACGCAAATTAGCCATTTCTTATTTGATTTGTAGCAAAATTTTCTTCTGTTTTTTTAACATACACATACTAATATACCTACAATACATCTTATAGTGTAAAAGGGTATACGTTTAAATCACGCGTGGCCCGCGTGTCACATGTTTTCGCGGGCCGCAGGTCTGTGGCAGCCGTGCCAACTTGGCCCGCGGGCCGCAGTTTGCTCATCACTGGAATAGAGTCTATTATTCCTGTTCTTCTAGGTGTATTAATGGACCAAATAAGTATTTGGTATTTATCTAAAGGCTAGAGAAGTTGGCATCAATTTAATTAATGCGATGATTGCATTTAATTGCAATATATTTTATAGAATCTACAGTATGAACGCTATCTTAAGCTTGAGCACTCAAATTTAAAAAATGTGATGTACGACTGATTATGGAATATTGATTCTTGCATACAAATTGATAAGAACATCTGGAACAAGCATTTGATCGTAATATTGTATTTGTAACTTTGAAATCACAGTGGATGATGGAGTACGATAAGCCCGAGGTTATGGTAGAATAGTACAACAAGAGCACACTCAGGTAAATTACAGTGGGCAAAGTTAAATATGACTGAGGGACATAGAGATGTAAGTGTACATATGTCTTCAAAGTTACATATGATTATATGTATATAATGCTTAATCTCTGATAAGTGACTAATAAGACTTACAACCGCAAACATTATGCAACATGCAATGTTGCATTTTGTTCTCGCTGTAGACGTTTCAAGTGTCATGCTCTCAATTATATTAAATTTAATTAAAACAAATTATATTAAATCGCTATTAAATTACTTATAATCACACTTTTTTATTAAATTCCTCTTAAATTTCGCCAATTTCTAACTCAGTTATCACTGGAGCATTCACCATAATATTGAACTACCCTTTCCTTATTTGAAATACACGTACAGTAATTTGAGATGAGTTCAAACCACTAGGCTCACTCAATAATGCTTTTCGTGCACAATACCAGACGCATTCAGAACACTGTTTTAATACCCAACAATAATATTCAATAACCCGTTTTCCGAAGCAGTAATTCGCAAGCGGCGTATTTCTCTCATCTCGTAATTACGAACGGTCGTCCACCGTCTTAAATGCAATCATTTCATTCATGCACGTAATCGTCGCGCGTTCGTATTTTACCGTGCTATATTAAACTGTTCCTCGTAGAATTAACTCTGAATCCCCGGGCGGCAAGAGGGGTGGGGAAGCAGGGCACAGCGAATACGTAGAAATGAGAATGCAACAAAGCTCTCACGCTCGGAAACATGTTGCTCGAATAATAGAGCGTTCGAATAATAATGCACCGGCCGGATAATCGAACGTTTGGACGGTGATCACGCGAACAATGCTGATAGCGTTCTGAAAGGATTTCGGCCGGACAATGCGACGGTGATTCGAATTTCATAGGAAATGCGCGCGTGAAACCAATTCGTATACCCGTAAGTCTGAGTTTCAATGTCGGCAGGGGGAACAAAATACTACCCTCTTACGGAACGGTAAATACGTGCACGCGAACAAAGCGAAGCAGCGTGCAGCTTCCGCGAACTGAAAAACAAGAAAGGCCGCATTTCACTCGCTTCATTGGCAGAGAGGCCACGGAAGAATGGAAAATTCTTTTGAGCGCTAAGTAATGTGTCCGTGGACAGAAAGAAAGGCAGAGGTTCCTCGCAAATGTAATCCGTGAAAATGCCACTGTCCCACTAATACATTTGCCGCGATAAATAGGTGAGAAATCATGTTGCGATATACGTAGGTCTTCAAAGTATTTGTTGTACAAAACAAATCTAACGAGTCGGGTTTAATTTTTTTGTATGCAAGCATATACTTTTTTCATATTATAATACTATGTGAAACACTATGACAAATACAATAAGCATATAAGGCAGTACAATTCTTCATAAAAATAGCGTAGAATTTAAAAGATTAAAGATATCAGTAGTTAAAGCCCGTTTTGCACAGACAGCTTCCAATGGAACTCTAATTGAAAAAGTAAAAGTAAATATTAAGAATTCGCTGAAAGCGCACAAGTGCTTAAAGATTATTAATCCTTATCTCAATATTCAAAATGTTCATGGCTATTTTATTATTTAACAACTATACCCCAAGAGTGTCGCTTGTCTGAATATATTGACCTGTACTACTTAAGAACTGTATTTTTTATCATTTTACTAACTTTTACTATGTAATATGCCACAAAACTGCATTTTATTTTAGCACATGTTCGAGTTACGTATTATCCTCAATGTTGCAGCATTCTCTTCCTATTTTTTCCTACTGAAATATTTAATATACATATAGTAAATGAATAACAGTGATAGATTATGATTGATACTCATGAAATTCGCTTTAATGTTTTCAACACTGTACTAGAAACAGTTATGTGTTTCCATCTAAAAGGTTTAATACAATTTTTATTTGTTTATAAATAAAATATATTTTATGCATACTTGCTATTAGTTAAGTTGGCTACTGAATTTGATAACCTTTTGTTAATAATATGTCTTATTACATTATCGTAAACATTCGTGAGGCTTGTTTACTCTGGATACAAAGGTAGTATGTTATATCTAGGGTGCTATGATCAAGATATCATTTTTAAAGGTAACTTTTAATATTTCAATATAGTGTATAAGGTTGGCGAAAGAGATGGGGTAGAAGATAAGAAACTTTCTCAGTTTCTGTATGTAGGGCAGTCCAATTAGAATTGAAATTCTGTTTTAGCTTAAAACACAAATTGTTTATCACTATTTGTAGATTATGTTTTATAAAAGTAAATTATTGTTTTGCCATAAAATAAATTTTTCATAACGTACTGCTTTCCTTTTTACGACACACTCAAAACTTGATTTATCGAACTGATACCAGATTCAGCGAGGTTGTTGCAGGTATTTAAGTCCAGTGATTTAAAGCTAATTGAAGACCCTCTGATTGAGCGTCAATTTCATTTGTTACTATAGCAATGTTTTCACTGCGCAACCAATTTGTTCTGCTGCCATCATAAATGCAATTGCTAATCTTGTATGTACTGTCCCTTCTTTTGATTAACGTTGGTACTAATTCCCTCATTATTCTATATTTCACCCTTTTCAAATTTATTAATAATAGAACTATTATTCGTTTTTCTATAAAAGAAATATTAGAAATTTGTGATAACACGATAATAAATAAATGTATGCTATACGAAGATGTTGAATAAGGCATACGTCGAATAGACGATTTATGGTGTTTTATTACGTACGAATTTTTTAAATATTTCATTTGAACACTTACAGTAACAGAATCGTTTCACATGAAAAGAGTTCAATAAACAATTGTGTACTCGATGTCTAAGTGTATGACTGCCCTTATCAAAAAATGTAAATAAAGAAATATAACAATTATTTGTAGTTCAATTTTCCCTGAACAAATTTTCTCTATTTCTACGCGTACAACAAACTCCTTAAACTGAAGCATATTTTATGTCCACAGATATTATGTTCGCACCCTCCCACAAGTATCTCAGCATTTGTTACTTCAAAGGAAATTGCTCCTCTGCAGACGAAATGCAGATGAATACAGCAGCGAATAAATCTTCCACCCTACAATTGACTGCAATTTATACGTACATTTATACTAAAGCTTTAACTTCTCGAACACGAAAATGGATTGGTCGATTGAGTTTCCGGATATGCGAGAATTGTCCCATAAAGTGGTCGATTTTTCAATGACAACGGATATGGGCGAGTGCGAGGGTGGTTGGATGGGGAAGATAAATACAAGGAATTTCCATGGATAATATGAAGGAGTGTGAGAGGAGCTCGACCGTCTTCCGGGTCTCAGAGTTAAATTCGACCGAATTCCCGGAATTTCTAGAATATCTGACCTGTGCAAATCCCTTTTTAACGAGATATAAAGGCTCGCCAAAGGAAAACTGTTAAACAAATTTATACTCTATTAGATATCGTCCAAGTGGTTGTTAAATCAAATTGACCCAGTTGTTTTTCAAAATTCGTTCGATAAGACTATTTTTAATTCTACGCAGTTATTTATTCACAGAGTATGTTTTAATGTGCGCTGAGAAAATTATGGGCAAACAGAAAATGAAACTGCTGCTAAATCTAGTGCAAACGACTATCAATAACTCCTTGCACTTGGTGATATGTAATCTATGAAAGTATCCAAACAGAAAAATCATTTGGAAACCGTTTCTATTATATAGATGTGCTCAATAATTTATTTATTATATAATGAACAAATTGTAAACTTTCTTACGAGATATTAATGGAAGTGTTTCGTCGACAATAAATAAATACATCAGGCATATACAATTTCTAATTACTTAATCAGCTAAATCACGCAATAATTCAAAATCCACAACCTTTCATTGAATTGCACATTCGAAGTCACTAAACTACAGCATACTATAATCTGTCGTGAATTCACAGAACGGCCAACTCCTCTAGAATACCTAACACAGCACCAAAATCATTATTCAGATCTTGACGAAAGTAATCCGCAATTAAACCCAAACCCAAAATCCGCATCGTGTAATGGACGTCTAACATTAATCTTAACCCATAAATGAGCAAACAATACAACTCATTGTCGGTAATACTGTAACAATCTAATTCGCCCTGAATTATTTCCAGGATCCATGGCTGGGGCTAAGAAAAAGCTCGATGAAAACGCGAGAGCAATCGACCAACAAAGACGCCAGCTTTTCCAAATAGTGTCTAGAATTTCATAGAATTTGATGGATCGCGATAGAGAAGGCTGGGAAAACAATTTATTAAATTATTCCCTGGGGTGTCGTAGCGGGCGGAACGAGTTGCAATAAATACGTAGTTTATTGTCGAGTTCCATTCTTTTCTGGCACGGTCTCTCCCTCTCTCTCTCTCTCTCTCTCTCTCTTCTTCAATTTCGTTTCTCGATTGGATTGGCCGGTTGTTCTAAGTTTTACAGACCAGTCCATATTGGATCAACGCCGCCACCTGTGGCGCTAATACAAATCCGGTAATGTTGCCGGCTATGAATATATGTATATCAACCGTGAAGAAGTCGATACATATGTACGTTTACCCCTGCTAACCCTGTGGCAACTTCGACCTGTACACACAGGTATCGCGCGAACAGAAATTGAACTGTTTGATATAGAGCCATATCATCCACGTATCTTTGTCAAACATCCCCGATAGCATCGAAGGGGATGAATGCTCGTGGAAAAACGTTCACCCATACAAAATAGTTGAGTCCTTTATTTTATGTTTTTTTTTAACGACTGTATGGGTTAGAGTTGATTAAGTTTTCATTTTTTTTTCGTTTGGAAGAGAAAATATGAAAATGTCTCCCTAAAGAAAGAAATGTTCTACGTTTTCTTGGTTCTTTTGCCTGGTACCTTTGCATTCCCCTGAGTACTTAAGGGGGGATAGTGCCTACCAAGTGGCACTCTTGGTTTAGTAGAAAAACGATTTCTGCACTGTGTTAAATCCAAGAATAATCACTACCGAATACTTTATTTTTTAAATCAATAAATATCATGCATTGTAACAAAATAATCTTTCGTAATTATTGGGAATCAGCGTCTCTATTTAAGTGCTCATTGGGATAGAACATTTATTAGCACTCGAATGTAATGTCAATGTTAACTTAAAATAGAAATACCATGAATCGTGATTAACTGTTTTACTTGTAAGTTCATTTATATTTTAGAAATATATATTTCTAAGTTATGCGTACATATGTACAACTATAAATAGATCAGACAGAAATGTTTATAATAATAGCAATTAAATATTTGGTATGTCACTAATGTATTACATTATTTCCAACGATAAATGAAAATCTTTACCCCACAGCAAAATATAACAGCAAACAATGGAAATGTGACTCTAAGTAAAATCTATATTAAGGATATGAATCTTTATTATGCATATTGCACTTTTACGATGCATGTGCCATAGCGCATCATAAAATAAAATATAAATTGCTCTCCCCTTACCTGTTATGATCTTATAAGTCAAATACGAAAAAAAAGAAACACTTCCAGTCCCTGTTTAATTAAAATAATCGACATAAGAACGTTTTTCCTTCTTGTAAAGAGAACAACAAATACAACTAAAAGTTCTATACACATTTCCTCAAGCAGAAGAAATAAAACTGATATAAAAAGGTTCTCCTCAAATGGAATGTGTAAATGCACTTAATTAAGTTATAGTTAATTAATAATAACACTGCGGAACTCGAGTCTCGCCGTATCCACGTGTTTATAAAAATTATTTTCTAAAGTGGTAAGCTATTTGCAGAGGTTGGTTGCCAAATGAATCCCTTCACGATTTAACGTTTAATAAAAATGTTTCATCGCCCTTACTAGAGGGCGAAGAAAAACATACGTAAGAAAACGACAGAGCTCTCTTATTTCACAACCGATCGAGGAACAGTCGCAGTCTTCGCAAGCTCACTGCGGCCTCCTGGAGTAGTTCACCGTTCGCTTTGGCCTGCTAGCCAGAAACGAACGTTGAAACTGCACGTCCGCTTGGGGTAAAAAAAAAAGTTCCCACCTACGAGTCAAATCCATGCTACGTGACTTCCCGCATGGACGGCGACAGACGAACCGTTTTCCAACATTTTAACAACGTCTTTACCGGTTCTCGACCGCACAGTTTCCCTCATTGCTTTACGTTCGCCCCAATTTCGCGACGGAGTCACGCCGATCGTCGCCACCACACAATGTGCAATTAACGTAAACGGAGTTTATACTTGAATGGAACCAACGTGACAATACTGGGGGAAAATCTGACTGGGCTTTGTCACGCGTATTGCTGTGCTGTATTTCTGGTATCCGATAGAAGGTAAATGTGTTTCTTTGATACTCAGTTTAAAAGAAAGCAGGCGGCGGAGAACGTGTACATTATTTGAAATGGGAAATAGAAAATTGTATTGACAATAGTACGTCACTTGAACGGTTTTATTATTTTCATTAAGCAAGTGTTTCGTGAAAAGAATGTTTCATATGACGGTCATTCGTTTCTATTTATATTCTAAATTTAAATAATTGTTTCAAGGAACGTGTAAAATATTGTGTTTCTGCGTCCACATTTAAAATATGAAATGTAATTGAGTCCTGAACTTTTACTGCAGAATTTAATACAGTTTTGATTTCCATATGTTTCCACGAAAATGTATTAACGTAAAATGAGGTTGAAATAATTTCCAGTGTAATAAAATGGTACCTGTGTTACTTGAATAATTAATTCGGAAGAATTTCGAAAATGTTTTCTTTTATTTGAAGTTATATGTTTGTATTTATCTCACGTAGCTGCTAAAAGTAAAAAATGAATAATTTATAAATCACATCTTATATAACAAATGACTTTCTTACACTTTTTGTAAGCAAAACTGGGTGCACAATTAAAAACCAGATGGATCGATTAAGAATACCTTCACACCGTGTAGTTGTATTACTATAAGTGAGAAACATTAAATACCTGTCTGTACCTACTCGAATTTATCTCTCATTTTGTGCGGCTGTTCTCACATGCTATACAAATTGTGTGCATATAATTTTCATATCGCTGCACTTAATTCTATACCATTTACTGAACCATAAACATGAATAAATTATAAGGTTCGATAAATTTAATACAATAAACGCTCTAACCCCTGCGAATTATCATTGCCATATTTAACATAGTAACAGTTCAACTCTTTGCCGCAATTATGCGGTGGCCTTATAAGGTACAATTGTTTTTGAACCATAAACAATCTCCTCATTATCTTAATATTATATAACAATTGTACGCAATCAATAATATAACCGTGCTAGTATCACTTTGCACAGAATGACAAAAGTAATCCGTTGCTATCAAATACAATATACTAACTAGTTATACGAATATAATACAATTACTTTCCACTTTTCTTCCAGATTTCACTTCGACCCAAGTTCTAATTAAAAAATAACACCTGATCGATTCCCTCGCCACCTTAGACATTACGATTTTACCTTCCTTATCCGAATCGAGAGCACAAAAGTGGCACCCGTGTTAACCGACGTATCGCGTAGTAGATGCCATAAAAATCTGCACAGTAGAAGCATCCATTCATCGACAGCCACTGCGTGGGCCGACCCGTTACGCGTGAAAGTCGAACGATTTAACTAATGAAACTGGGAAAAGTGCAAACGAATAAGAAGCAGAGTGGAAAAAGAATAAAACGGCAAAGATTAAACTTGCCTCTTGCTGTGTTTCGCGAGCGAAGACGACCGGCGGCCGCCGGTCAACGAAACCCGTTTTTCATTAATGAAAAGTAAACTTGAAGAAAAGAGAGCTGCCCCGACGCCACCGGGAATCTTTCAGGGAAGTCATTGAAACTGAGTTCGAAAACTTTGACGCTCGTTCGAGTTCCCTGGCGAATTTATTGGCATGTGAAACGAAAGTGCCCTCGGCGTGACGATTGATCCTTCTGCTGTGACAACGTGCACGTCCACGGTGAAAAATGTGGATGTCGGTGTGCACGTTAATTCGCACGTCATGTTCGTGTATGCGTGCCACATTATGCGGTATAATTGGCGCGCTAAATGTCTGTTTTAACGATGGAGTTATTGTACAAGCTCTATTCGTTAGTTCAGTAGTTGGAAACAGCTTGTATATGCCATTAGGGTTTATAATGGTTTTCTGTTTATTTGAACGTTGCGTGATTCATTACGGCCGTAAAATTTTGAGTCGTTTATCGCAAGGCGTGTTGTGGGTTTTATATATTGTATGTAATAAATTGTTATGGTATTTATGTTTACTATGTCGTTACAGTAGTTTTCAATTTTAGTTGTTATTAGTTGTTTGTGACTTTTCTGAATTTATTAACAATAGGCAGAGTAGAGTGCGAATAGGCAGAGTTTTTGTAATTATTTTTCTTTGTAAGGTATTGGACATAGAAATATAATTAATTGCAGTAATTCAATTACGGCTTCTGGAGTAAAGAAACTGCGAGTACCAGAAATTATTTTGAATTTTTCACTATATTACTTCTATTCTCTTTGGTACTCTGGCATTTTTGTGAATATTCTTTAAACATTACTTTGAGAGCAAGAGTTGTTATTTCCGTAATAAAGAAAATCGGATCCAAACCTAATTGCAGTATTATTCATCATGCTAAAAATCGAGACAATCTTGTAAATGTTTGTGCATGAAATCTGCGCTTTATGAAAGTATAATTTGTTTGATTTGGGGATAGCTAGTTTCTACTGAAAAAGTGTATCCAGCATGTCGCAGATACATTGCACTTCTTCATACATTTCCCTGTTTCTTATCTTTACGATAGAACAATAATTATTTGGAGAACCATGGCCCCTGGGAATTTATACGAAATAAGAAAAACGAAATTGCTTTTCCCTCAATTACACTTACTTGGATACACGCGTGATTTTACATCAATGCGGTATATTCTCGCGGAGGTGGTTCGATTTTTAATCGATATTCCAAATTTAACGGTAGTTAAACTCGCTGGATTGGTCTTCTCATGTCTATTCATAAGATATTACGATGTTCAATATTCATAAGCTATGCGATACTTTAAACGGAAACGACTGGAATGAGACCAGCAAGCGCAAGAAAATAAAACCTACCCTAAAACTCGTCTTTAGACTCAACTACTAGGTCCCCTTTGGAACGAAACTCCCTTTGCCCATCACGTTACAGAATAATCAGAGGGAATACGTGATCGGTCATAAAAATCAAATTTCCATTATAATACTACATACAAACGGTTCAAATAAAATTTAACTAAATACACAATTAATATAATTAATTTAAAGGTATTGCTTCACGTATTGATCTCAAATGCAAACTGCAATCACCCTTTCTCGTCGTATCCATTGAAATATCTTCTACTCATAACATGTTAAATACCAATAGAAAAGGAGGATGAGTTTGGCTATTTTTTACGGGAACAAGAATTCAACGTGAACGTATAGTATTATCTCGATAAACTGGATTGATTACACCGCAGGACATATCGAATTAATTTCACACCCGAGGAGCAATAAATGTTTTATAATAAAATACTCTCAAACTTTAAAAGACTGGACTACTTAAGTAATTGCAAATCTGATATCACTAAAAGACCAAAATCCTGGACGATAGAAATATAAATACAATGTTAATCGAATAATCCCTGCACGAATAAAAATTAATCGAGGTTCTACCGCATACACACGCCAAAAAAAAAAATCAGAAACCGGAAAGGTGAAATCGATCGACGCGTAAGTAAAGTCATCACTAAAATCATTGTCGTCGAAAGTGTATTCCTGAAATCTATTCTAGCCAGTTAAGGGACAGCAAGTAACGTGAAGTAATTCCTTCACGGATAAAGGGGATCACCAGGCATTGGCAATTTAGTGGATTCACCAGAGAATCTCTCCACATCGAATGTGCGCTGTTGACGAGGTTTTAATTACGCTAATTACTCGAACGAACCGGTATAGCGGGCAACCAGCCGGGTGTATCGTCGTGGGAAATGCCTGAGGTACGCGGACCGCGTTAAAATAGATATGTACTGACCTGGATCTCGCCATTCCTCGACCTCGTAGTCGATAGGTCGTTGTCGTAATTTCTTGTTACTGTTCCTACCTAAAATGCATTACACAAAGACGGTTTTACATGCCGTGTTTCACTATATCACGTCGTGGTATGATGTGTCAAAGGGTAATGTGTATGTCTTTGGCTTTCGAAGAAAATTTGAAATCGAGGGAACGAATGGATGTACGTAACGATTGCGGGACGCTGTGACCTGCCGCTTTGTTCGAAAATTAATGCTCGGTATTTTGCCTAATTCCGCAGTCGTTCGCGAAAACTCCGCCGGTTCGTTTGACCGCTCGGTTTGCACCATTGTGTCCCGCGCGTTTTGTCTACCACTGTGATCGAAATCAACGTAGCGGAAATGGGCTGAATACCAGCTAGAGTCGAGGGTAGTTACCGTTCTTCTTCATCGATGAAGTGACGTGATAGGGTGGTGGAGTGGTTGACGTCGTCGATGGTGCTGGAATCTCTGCGGGGAAAGAAACAAATTCTACTTGAATTAATGCGGACTGTTTACTATGAGTTGAAAGAGCTGTGTGACTGTCAATGATTTCGTGAAGCATCGTTTCTAAAGTGAAAGGAAACCTTCGCGGAATTTTTTTAATAGCAATTTCTATAACCACAATTGAAAATTTGTTGTTTCTTTAGACATTAGTTAGTTCTTAGTGAATAAATGCCACCCGTTTGTTACGCATATACAAATTTCCAGAACATTTTCACACTACACCCAAGGAATAATAACAGAATACAATTCCTATTTAATTTGCAGAACCAGTATTTTAAATGGAAATTAAAAGTAGTAGTCCATCGGATGGACGTGTTAAATTTTTCTGATCTTTTAATATTCTACTATTTTCTAATTGATACGGTATTAAATAAAACATACGCTATTTCATAATTATACTTTTCCACTTGTAGTTGTATTTTCGGAAAATTAATTTAGCTTCGATATACGTTGATGTGTATTTATAAAGTACGTCGTTGGACTTGAGAAATTCGAAGTTGATCTATTTTCCGTTGGGTCCGCAGGAATAGACCGAATGGTACATCTCGTTAAACTTGTAATTTCAGCCAATTTATTCACCCGAGGAAGTGGAAAAGTATACTCTCCCGGAATAAATATATCCTTCGCAAATTTAATCGCCAATTACGGACCACGTTGAAACGATAAGGAAGCTTGACCTCGTCAAACGATCGATACCTATCGACAGCTAACTATGGAAGGTTTTTTTTTGATGTAGCGAACAGTCCATTGGGAATCAATTACTTTATTATTAGGAAATGTACATTATACATACATATAATACACTCAATTCTGTTCTTCAATTCAATTCTGTTTGCTCGTAAAATATTTTCTTTAACATGCAGAGTCCAAAAGTTTTAATTATACTATTCAGATAATTATTGCAGGCATTATACCAGCAATTTATGTTTTCAATTATGTCTGTGTATAATTGTAAATAGCAAGTAATAATATGTATATAAAAATTCGAAAAAGTAACTATTTCATTTCGGAACGAATTTCTATTGTAATATGAAATTATGAAATTAATGCACGCCATTATATTTATTTGTAATTTGTATTCGAAGACGTGCAAGGGACATTAAGAAATATATTTGTCCTTTGTATTATTTAGTTTTAAACCCCGCTAGTTTTAGCGTCAATAAATGTATAGATCTGTAGCTAGGTTTTCAAGGAACATCGCATAAATATAATTAAAAAAGAAGAATGCTCACCGTCCAATTTAATGTCACCGTCAGTTCCACCAAGTGAGTTTTGCGCCACACATTTGTACGATCCGAAGTCTTTTGGGCCGACATTCCTGATTTTCAGCATCATGTATTTGTTGTAGCCGTTGTCGGTATATACCGCCTCGTATTTATCGCCTGCAATAGAATGGTAATTGCCTGGGCAAATAAAACCATGTTCTTCGTAGTTCGAAAAAGTTTGCGCACGATAAAGCAAACAGCAATGAAAATCAAACACGCCGGATTTTCGCAGCAGTGAATTTTGAATATCGCGTGAATTGAACATGCGTTCATCCATATCTGTAGTATGCATTTAATGCGTGACGAAATATGATATACATATATGCATGCGTGTGCAAATAATAATACAGTGCTCGTATACAATCGAGTTAAATTTTCTTGAATTTTGCTCACTGTTTGTATTTTGCATTTTCCTATTTTTTGTTTGATATACGGAATTAAATTTTTTAGTAATCGTTCATCTAATGTAGTTTTTAATTAATTTTTAATGTACAGTAGTATGCTTATATGAAGGAGCTAATATTAACAATAGCAAGATGTATAGGGTGTAACGAAGAGTAATGCACACGTTTGATAAGACTGTATACTAGAATGTGAAACAATCATCGTGCTTAAAGATATATTTGATTCGAAAAAGTATAATACAGAATTCTATTCTACTGTGAAAGAACGACTAAAAGAAGAACAATTCAATACATTGTTCATTTTAAATGTTTTCTCCCTTCGCAACAATTAAAAATAATGAATTTATGTAAGTACCTCGTATGTGTAATATGAGTTTTTGTATTTACAGTAGGGTGTTTCGTTACGTTAGCGACAAGTCGTGTTATAATTTATATTCATGTCGTTTATTAAACGCAAATTAAGATTTGTAAAAAGCAACACGCAGAAATATAATACAGTTACTTAAGAGGATGCGCACATATAAAAATCCAAATAAACGCATAATTATAAAGTGTTAACAGAAAACCTGCTAACACGTTTCCTATTTAAAGCAATTCTGTTCCAGAGCAATTCACAAATACGTTTAAGAGATTTATAATTAATTGAAGTTTAAAATCAATATAGCCACAGAACCAATAGAAGAATTAATGCTCTCAATGTTGATCAAGCCTCTTCAATTACTGTTTAAATAAACGAAGCGTGCACTTCCTTTGTGCAAGAAAAGACGGTTATTAAGCAGGCAAAGTATTATCAAAGTTAAAATTACCAGAGACAATCATGTCGCCCCGTTCCGTTGTCCAATAATTAATAGAGGTAGGATAAGCTTCGGTGTGGCATTCCAATATGACGTCCTGTCCAATATATGCCGCTTCCAATTGATTTGGTATCGAAAGCATCGGCGGAACTGTAACAAAAAGAACAATGGGGACGGTACAGTTAATTTCCCTCTTACTTCACTCGGCTTAGGATTTTTATCGTTCGAAAAATTATTTGTGAAATCGCAGAGAAATCTCTCATATTCGAACAAAATATTATTCGAAAGTTTTTCGATACGAATTATTCGATACCCTATGTGTTCACATTTTTTTCAAAATCAAAATGAATGGTATTTTATTTTTAGCTTAATACATTATATAAATTCAAATCAATTGCATGATTCAATAACCGTGATTTAGCTATTGTTGCTGTTATCTTACGCAGCCCTGATAACGCCTCAAAGATTATGTATGAATGTAAATAGTAAAGTTATTCTTGAAGCACACACGGTAGGTCATTATAAATTGCACCTTTAAATAATTCTTTTATACTTAAGATTGGAAAACTGTCTTCAGAAAACTGTATTATTTAAGACTATATAAAATAAAGATATTATTGACTGTTTAAATGGAACATGGTTATCATTTTCACCCTGATATATAATACCGCATTTGAACATTTTTATATTCTCATTGAATATTTATAATTGCAGAAGGCAGCACTACAAACATTTCGTGAATTTTATACTTGAGTTTCAAATTGATTGAAAAATACATTACATACATATTTTCTGTTTTAAACTGATCAGTCATATGTTTCCGGAAATAATATCTCACTAGCGATGTTGTTATTCTTTAAACAGGAAACCCAAATATTTGAAATAGCTCAGGTCAATTTTTGGAATTAAATAGGCGTTTAACTTTACTAACCAAGCTTTCGTACACTCGAAATTTGAAACTATTCGAACTGTGTAATCTAGAACATCCAGCACTCTCGTGTTTGCATCTCTGTAAATTCTACAAAATCCACGAACTTATTATGAATTTCAACTAAGGTTTTGAAACGTTTGCACTGGACGAGTGTAAACAGTGGAACAGATGCTGACTAATAATAAGTTCTACAAATTACTTACATGTTGCCTCAAATAATATCGCAGTCAGACTTGAAATACTAAATATTGAATAGCATATCCAAAATATGAAATAGTAAACTATATTTCTGATCTCCGGATTACAAGTCAGCACAATTTAAATTCTTATCAAAAACAGAAAGTTACATCGCTATTTACATATTTCACTTAATTCATGCAAACTTCTATGTGAATGTTTGCAACAATTCTACTTATATTTGAAACCTATGTATTGTACAAATAATTTGATCAAACAAACATTTGTCACGAATTCTATACTTTTCCCATCGTCATTTAAACTTCACAGAACGTAAATGTTCTACAAAGCTTCTCCCACTTAACCATCAATAATTTCCATTTCTTTAAACAATTGGTCGTCGGCCGCAGTGTTCACCCTTAAATTTCCTAAAGACTTCTCACTTCAATAAAAGCGTTAGCGAGCTTCAAGTTAAAGAATAGATGTCTACTTCCAATTGCTCTGGTCCCCCTGAAATTTTTCCCAGAGCTGCTGCCCTTTATTCAATTTGCCTACTCTTCACGCGGTAAAAGCGAATACCTTGAAAGCGCCACCATTTCATAGAAACGCCTTTATACCCTTTAATTTTCTCCATTTTTCCGCGGACTCTATAAAGTTTCCATACACTCGAAACTCCAACGGCACGATTCGAGGAACGCGAGACTCCTCGTGGAGCAAAAACATCCCTCTCGAAGTTTTCGGTTATTATAGGGTGTATAGCAGACGAACTACACCCTCCATTTTGGTAGTTGTAGGTCGGTTTCGTAGACGCAATATCGTGTCACAGTTTCGCCTTTTACGGAGCAACGTAAATCACGATATAGTGGAAGAGCGTACGATATCGTCGAGGGTTGGCATCCCTCTTGTGTTCTATGTTCTTTGTCTGACGTTTTTGTTGAATTATCGGGGTGATATTGACCGACTATTAGCTGATCAACCTGATCGTAACGTTGCGAAAGATTTCTGAAGGGACGTTCGTATAGCTTGCCGCCAAAGTGCGGTACAATTTTGTTTGTTAATAATATTCGTTTGATTTATAAGCGCAATTATACGAAATATTTAGTAGGGTTGTGGTTGCAGAGGATGTTCGAAAGATTAGCTGTTTAATATGTGCATTTGATGTTATGACAACATACTAATGCTGAAATGGTAGTTTATTTTTTCCTTTGTGATTGTACTTTGAGGAGAGTTTATTAAACTATTTCGAATAGAGGGTAAAATTAATATTTTTTGAAATAAAATGTTATTAGTGATAAGAATAAATCTTCTGCCAAATACTGATAGATAATGAATGGGATCATTTGTGATTTTGTTATTATTTACTTTATTTCAAGCCCCGCGTTGCTTGCTCCTTTATTTTAAGAATAAATAATATCTATTTGTAGTTCTAAAATAAGACTATCTTCTATTATTTTGTATTTACTGTGTTCGAAGAAAAACCGATTGCTAGGGGTTGTCGAATGGCAATATGGAACACAATATTATTTAACAAAGCAATACCCGTTGTTTCCCGAATACCCATAAGAATTATACTTAACATCTCATTTGTTTGAAATGTGCAAAATACTACTATCTATATCACACGCAACATCAGCTACATTATCCCACTAAACTAACATTAAACCACCTATTTCATCACTTACGAGTTTCCTTTGAAAATCAATCTTCTGACTTTATTAACAATTACAGAATACACAAATAGAATTAACATAAAATGGTGTAGAATATTCTAAAAAGAAATGGTAAGAAGTACGAGCAAAGTAAAAAATAATTGGAAATTAATCTACCTGAAAATCTATCGCAAGCACCCCTCGTGAACCCAAGTAACCCTCGTGAAAAAATCCTGTTTGAAGAAGATAACTCAAATTCCGTCGGGTAATTATTAACGCTTGTACCTACCCGTGCGGTAGAACGGAGACTAATGTGTCGGAAAAGACAGAGCGGAACCGCGTTTCACACTCCAAAACTGGACGAACGTGATGCACGAGAGGGGATGAACGGACCTAGGTACATCGAGCATATCTAGGTCAAGTGGTTGCTCGTAAATCCCCGGCTAAATGAGACGTTGAAAACCGACCTAATGCATCGCGCTGGGCCGAACAACCACTCTTTATCGAGTTGCGCCAGGAATGCACCCCTTTTCCACCCTTCCGCGCCCATCCATCCTTCGCCCTCCGCTCGCCAGCGCTGTGCTTTTGCTTCGATTATTTCACGATGTTTTTCGTTCCCTTTCGTTATCTCAAGGGTCTTTGTTTCTGGGTTAATAGTGAAGCGCTTGCGTCCGCGATGCTTTTATGTTAACGAGGCAATTATGGTTAAACGCGTATAACTGGCAATCTGCTCGAAAAAGGTGTTGGGACAGTTTCGAAATATGGAAAAATATCGAGAGTTTGCGAAATCAATTTCTGCGCATTGTACGAAATATTTGCGAAATGGGTACTTTCGTGCGGAATATTGAATATTGGAAACCGAAACAAATAGGTGCATAGCACCTATGAAATTTTTGTTCGCGACAGCAGTTGGTGGAACTGGAGAAAATTGAATATCTAAAAGTAGTTCAACTAATTGGAACGGTCGGATCGAGTCAGAAAAACGTGTACGTTTGAATATCGGCAAATAGCTGTTGTATTCTTACACGAAATTTAAAATAGTAAATTGTCGAAGCTTCTTCGATAATTGCAGCGTCAATAAAGAAATTCCTTTACTCAATTACCTTTTATCCAAAGGAACAATTGCCATCGAATACTCGAACAACATATTTCGTTAAAAATGAAAATAAAATAAAAACAAATATACTTTGCCAAAATTCAAATCCTATCAATGACATGCAAAATGATATTAGAAAATATGCCAGAAATAAGAAATATTTAATCAAAATTAGACAGCTTCACATATTCACGGAAAACGAACCTGCTTTACTTAAAATATTTCGATTTACCACCCCAATAGTTTGTGAAATTTCCCATACAATAGACCCAAGAAAATTAATTTTGTTTCGAGGAATATAATAGCCTGAATGGTACATTAAAACTGTAAGAGTGAAAGAGTATTCTTGTCTCGCATCTCTAAGGGATGCAGTGCAAAAAAGAACTTTCCCAGTACAGAAAAGCATTTGCACATCGTCGCAGTTAGTATAACACTGTCACAAGATTTAACGATGCAATTTCGGATTAACGTCCATATAAAGTACTCTAATAAACACCTATACTGCCATGCAGTTTGAGGGGTATACGGGGACATATTTCAGTATACTTACACTGCACACGTAGAGATATACGTTGGCTGACTCGTGGTGGAACGTCATTCGAAGCGATGCACAGGTATGCACCCATGTGCAATCGGCTTATCTTCACAATGTGCAATATCTCTCCATTGACGACGTTCACTGTAACAGAAACGAGATGGTGTTTCAGTGAATTTTCGAATACGTAAATCCTATAATTAATGCGGCTCTTACATGGTATGTGTATGAAAACCTACAAATATGGTACATTATTTTCGTTAGAAGCGTATTCGTGTTCTATTGGCTACACAGGCGTTCATCATGGTAACCAATTTTTGCAAGCATATAATTCTAAATGAATAAGTTTCTTAAAAGGCAAATAGTTGAAAATTCGAACGTAACACTATTTGTGGGAAAATCGAAGTTTTCGGGCAGGAAGTTCTGCTAAAAGTTCACGGGACTGACCCACTTTGACATTGCCAAACTTATAAGTGCAAAAGGCGTAGTAAAAACTTCGACTACTTAAAGCGAACTTTGAATGGTGGCGCTCCATTTCGAATATGAAATATTTTTAACTCTGCAGGAAATTGAGCAACGACCTATATAAAAATATACCATACGGATTCTGCAACTGGCGAAATTAACAGACCGGTTCATGGAAGTACTTCTATCAATGTAAAAAAAAACTTCAAAATTTTCCTCCTAGTATATTCTATGATTCGAAACGTATATTATTATAGAGATTTAAATTTGGTATGTTATAATCCACGATTTAATATCAGCATGGTACAAAATTCTTTCCTAACTTATTCCTGATAACCTCTACAAATTCGCAACAAATTAAACGATTTTCATGTAGCAATATAAGAGACGTCTATTCCAAGATTCCAAATTTCCCCCGTTTACGTTAAAGCAACTATAGCGAGGGGTTCATTAATATCTGTCATAGAAAGTAATTATTTATTCCATCGTACATTCAACGCTTCCATTTCCCCGCTATACACCGGGATATAATTAAATTACGTTAAACGATTTATCATTCCGTCCAGTCGCACATACCTGCAAAACTTCCGTGCTCCACATTTTCGTAGAACTTTTAACGTATTTTGCGACCATGCTGGGTCATCCATTGTAACGAATTATGCATTCGAACATGAACGAGAATTTCGCACAAAATGCAGGGGAATGTGAACCAACCTGTAGTCTCTACGTCAATACGTATTGGGTCAGACTAGTGAATTTATAAAATGAGAAAAGTTGTTTGGGAGTTCTGATGAATACGGTGACCACGATTTTTGCACTGCGAATTTTTAGTTGAAATGTAGATGATATTTTTTTAGATTTATAAAAATGTTTGCAGAAGGTGCTATGGTGGATTACAAATTAATTTATTATTTATGAAAAAGTTTACTTATTGCGCAATAATTTAATAAAATTTCAGAAGAAACTGGTCTGTGTACGATTTTATAATTATACTGGAGAACTGTAGCCTTTAAACTGAAGAGTATCACTTCATGTTGAGATAAAGGGGTAGGAAGAATAGCATAAGTTAGGTGCTGCAAGTTTCTCTATTTTTTCTGAAAGTCTTTGAACCTTTATGTTACATAAAATAATGATTACACTTATTTATAGCGTTGAGTTTATTAATCCAACAATAATCGATTTAATTTCCTATTATGTATTAAAATGCAATAATATATGTAGGAATGGGGAATGCTTTGCCGCGCGGAAGGCACAAGGTGGCGCGGCGTGCGAGTAAATTCGGCGGGCGAACGAACGCCGAGCGAGCGACAAAAAACAGAAGGAAGTGGCTAACGAAAAAGGCAGTTGCTAACGAGCATGCAGAGCGACAGGAGCGTATCTCTTATTTGTATATCCATTTTATTAAATAGTTTTCCAGTATCATCCAAGAACAGTTTTATTCGCGACAATTCCCACATATATTGCATTCTATTTGGCGATTATCTTTAAGAGTTATTCGATTTCTATTCTTCCTTTAATATTCTAATATCCATGTGAGACACTCTACACAATTTTATCCGTAATATAGCACTGAAAGACACGTTCTATTACAATTATCTTTTATTTAAAAAAATCTTATCATGCACACATCATAACCAATTTGCATATTATTTATCCTTTATTAAATTTGAATCCCTGTTCTATAAACCCAAGATCACAGAGAAGAGATCAGAGAACCTGGCTCAGTGTAAAAGAAGCATAATTCCGTGAAATGTAATGAAACACAGCCCCTGTCCGTGTAAATATGCAAGCATAATGTTCCATGAAATGTGCAAGGTAAGATGGCTGTTGGAACGTGTTCCAATAGGAGCACGATAATAAAAGAGGAGAGGATCGCCATTTTTTAAGGCGAAATTATGGTGCACATTCCTGGTACTTACTCTTGGCGAAACAGAAACAGAAGCGTATTATAATTGGAAGATTTAAACCGGTCGCGAGTAAATGCTGCAGAGCGATGGAAAACCAATTCAACGTTTCTTCCGTTGGGTAAGGGTAAAAGCGCATTGTATCACGGGGAAAGAATTGTTGCTGCGATTCCCGGACAGTAATGTGCAGGTAATGGGACGCAGTAAGAATGTGGGATTCTTCGAGTCGAATAATACTGTTCAATGTATCACGATCATTGTTACGGTTCATGGACTTGAAGATAAATTACTTGCTTCCCTTCTTCTAATTTGGCGCTGCCTTTGGCGAGATGATTTCTTTTCTCTCTTGTTGCTTTTAGATTTGATGCTTTTTGTAAATCGTTCTTTCGAGGCACGGGTGTATATAGTTTATTAGAGATAGTACGATAGTAGTTGCTATGAGGTAACGGTAGAGAGATTCGTAAAAAGTGCATGAAGAATATTGTGCATATGCAAGAAAATTTTTCAGTGAAATACTTTGTTAATTATTTTTGATCTAGAAGATGTTTTAAAGGCTATATCCGGATAAGGGGGTCAAATGTGCCCCCAAACCAAATTCAACTTGTGAGGTGTCATTCGATAGCTTATCAAGAACAACCAATTCGTACCAAGTTTCAACCCTGTAGCTCGACTGGGAGGGTAGTTACAGGGAAAAAACAAAAATAGGGTTTTTGCCCAATATCTCCCATTTTAGGTCATACAAAATTTTGAAAAAAATCTGAGACATAGCAATTATGGAGGTACATATTGTACAAGTTCTGCAGATGTTTAAATTGGAAACCCGAACTGCAAAGAATAAAAAACGTAAAAAAATGCTGAAAAATGCCGATTTTGTATTGAAGAAATCGCTGAAACACTTTTATATTTTTTTTTGTAGGTACATATTAGTGATACTACTATTCCCAATTTTTTTCTTGATTTTTGAATTGGGTGCGCCGCAGTCAAAAAAATTAAAAACCGATTGGGCAAAAACCATATTTTTTTTTTCCCCTGTAACTACCCTCCCAGTCGAGCTACAGGGTTGAAACTTGGTACGAATTGGTTTTTCTTGATAAGCTATCGAATGACACCTCACAAGTTGAATTTGGTTTGGGGGCACATTTGACCCCCTTATCCGGCTATAGCCTTTAAGAAAATGTTTTGAATGCTAGAACTACCAAGGAAGTCAAAATGACTTGTTTCAGATTTTTTGCTTTGAAATTATTAACATACATGTGTCGTTGTAGCACTTTTAATGGGGTAGAATGACAATTATATGTCTCTATTTAATGTCCATTCAACGACTTTCGTGTTCATAATCTGTCTAACGATGATATCTATAATAGTGCGAGGATCCATCGATAGTTCTAGTGTTAATAACATCTGATAATTGAATACGAGGAAAATTGTACGATTTGAAAAGGTGAACCTAGTTTTTGCAGATTAGTTAAATATTTTAGTATTTGCAAGATACGTTGCCTGAATAAAATTCAGAGTTAAACCGATCTGTTTAATAATAGTATAATTCTTCTGCCCTTGGTAAATTTTAGTCTAGAACATTAATTAAACGAGTGCACAATCTAAACTATGTAAAACATAATTCCAACTCATAATTCATAATAGTGACATTATTCTATCTAATACCTTCAGTAATCACCTTCCCCTCCAAATACACAATTCACGTTAATAGTATTGTGCACAGTAGCCCACAATTAACGCTACGATACAGTCGATTCCCACCGGGGGCACGCGTCGTTGCTCGTATTAACAGATCCGCGGCCACTATTGTGCATGCTTATCTCGCGTGACTCGAAAGCCTTATCGCCACGAGGAAATACCACAGGTGGCGAAGGTCGGCGGAAGGAAGGAAAGTTGCTCGCGGCATAGCACGATGGGGCGTAAGGGGGTTGCCGTGAATCGTTGCTGGCCAGACCGTGCCTCACGCCGAACCCATCTATTGTTCCATAAACAATGCCTAGCACGGAGAGATTTCAGCGGTGGGCTAGCACTTTCAGGGTGTTTTAATCAAGTAGTCTCGCGGGTCTTGCTCCGGTGCCGCCCGCGCTTACCTGTTTAGCGGGAATATTTAAAACTTTCAGCTTAATGGGAAACCGCAATACGGCACGGCACGTAGAAATTTTGAATACGTCGCGTCCGCCTCGGTTCAACCACGACTGGGGCCAATTATTTTTTAAACAATCTCGGCTGTTTCATTGCGACTAATATAATGGCTCGTAACATTTTTCAGCTTTCCCACAACGATTTCACGCGCTTGCTGTATACCCGTTCATTGTACCTGTGATTATACTCGACGAGAGCATTGTTATGCACACGTTGAATGCCAAAGGGGTGCTTCACACGATGGAAATGGTGGAAAGCAATAATTGAACATGCAGGTACTTGGATTATATTTCGCCAGTTTGCACGTTTTTTGTGTTTTATCGAATACCCGAGACGTATTACTCGTGTCGCAATTTTGAAAACATCAGTAAATACTATAAACTGGATGAATATTAGGGTCTGCTACTGATATCAATTATTAAAACCTGGGGCTGTTTTATTTACAAGGCGACTATGTTTTTGAACCTGATAATATTTTGGTGAATCGGTCTGAGAAACTAGAAATTAAACTCACAACTTACAATTATTAATCAGTCGTAAAATTGCTGTACATCTTGCAATGCCTGTCTACATATAACAGTTTACATGTATTAATGTAAAAATGATTATAATCTGCGATGACAGGATTTTGTTTTAAGTTAAAATTTTTAAATGTAAAGGAACAGCTGGTACACCGGTGTGCTATAATATTAAGATTAATTATGTAGTTCAAAACATTTGTACCAGTAAACTCTGTTTTAGTGGTAATTAATTATCCATTATTCAATAAGTGCAATTAATTTTTTATATAGCATATTAAAAGGGTTCAATTAATTGTCGAAATACCATTTCGAAATGATATCGAAATGATGATACAAATACCTTCCTAAAAAAGTGAGATTTTGAACTTGTATATGTTTCGCGAATTCAACATGAATTATACCCTTACGTATTTTCTTGCATCACTTTCATTAAAAGCAAATTGCAGGACACCGTTGGCGCAATCTTTTTACTTAAGTTACTAATTGGCTTCGGGGATTGTCCGCTACTCTTATAACAAGCGAAGTTTTGCACCTGCTCTTGAACAAACACCACCTTCACCGAGCTCGTACCTCCTGTTAGATACAATCTCGGAGGGTCTATGTCCTATGTTATATGATTCTTTAAATTTTTACCTCGTATCGTTCTATTCTTCTTATTGTTTCATAAATTGCGGCGCTTGAGATCAGTTAACGCACACAACAAACCTTATGAAGTAATAAATATAACACAGATAAGTTAGATGTTTTCCACCTTGTTTTATTTCATCATATATTTATTTCCATATTTCTTGTACTCTGTGCTTTTACTCAGAATGTATGGTGCAAAAATCAAAAAACACAAAAGAAGCTACTACAAAATATAACTTTACTAAGCTCCCAAATCTTCACGCAACGAGGAACCCACATAATTATTAAAAAAATAAACGTAGATATATCAGAAGGTTTGTAGTTTTTAACAGAATGGGACACGTTTTCTAAGTTTATCTTCATCAAATTGAAGTCAATCATTTAATTCAAACATAAGCAAACATACCAAAATATACCGGTCAAGAAATCACGAACATTTATAAAATAGCGCATTGCAATGAAGCGTTAAATAAATAATGCTACTAAGGGTTAAAATCTTCCGGTTCCCCTTTACCTTCTAACTCCCCCATACGATAATTCCAGAAATATCGTTCACGCGTCAAAAACTGTCCTCCGGTCCATGAATAAATAAATCCGCATGCATCATTATATCATTTAAACGCCGCAACCTCGTCGCATAATTCCATTTATTATTCCCAAAGCATGACGAAAACAAATTATCACCTCGAGCGGGACGCGTTAAACGAACGTCAAACATCGCGGAATCTAATTAGCCGGTGCGCGAGGCGCCCTGAAATTTTCATTAGATCGCGTCGCGTACGTGAGCCTGACGATATAGCTGTTCGTCTTTCGATGCTCATCGGCCCGTTTAAATGTTAAGCGGCCGTGATAAGAACGAGCGCGAAAAGAACTGGGGAATAAATTAGCGGCCATTCAACGTCGATGCGCGGCACACTTTGCATAACATCTTCCGCGTGCCCCTTAACGTCCTAAGAATAAGCAGACGGCATTACTCGAAGACGAAATGGGGCGTCGCGGCGGCTACCTATTTGGGAATTAGTACGTGATGTATTCCGCCCCATAAGCGGCGGCTTGGACGTCGATATTTCATCCCGACCCCCTTCTTCCTACCGCCAACCCTTAAGTGGCCTTTTTCGCGTTATTACCGCCAGATAACCCGGCTACATTCATCCTCCGGTGAAATCCTCCGACCACGATCATCGCGGCTAATGCCTCCGCGTGTGTTCTCCGCATAGACAGATGGGTCCCTTCGTGTATCGTTTCGTAATCGTTCGAACGACACTAAGCGGCCGTGGTAAAAGCTGCTATTACGTTTGCTTATGGGAGGCATTGTTGTTGTGCTCGTTCGCGACGTAGAATTGCCGGGTGGTGGCTGTTTTCCTTCGTTTGCGAATAACAATTGTCTCGAATATCGCTGTGCAGCGTGTGTGACTTTGTTATGGCTTTATTAGCAGAGCTTCTTTGATGTACGGTGTATTATTGAAGGGAGGAAAAGATGGGGTAGATGAGAGAAATATTGGGGGAATGAAACAGTAAGTCAGTCATGAAAATGGATTCGTGTATGCAGCCACCCTTTACGCCAGGCTTTCCCTAACTATGTTCCGCGAAAAGGTAATAGGTGCTCCGTGAAAACCTATTTTTTGTGTTATGTTTTAAAATTTTAACTATTAGTAAATAAATAATGAATGTTATTCCGTGAAAATTTCGGGATTTACGAAGTGTTCCGTTGCAGGAAAAGTTTGGGAAACACTGCTTTACGCCAATGCTACGACTGCGATTCGATAATTTATAGAAATTTACCATTGAATGCGAAACGCATAATAGGTATAATATTTTTTAATTTTTGTGTAGATATCAGTTCTTATGTCAGAATTTCATTTTACTTAAGGGTTAATGCTTTTGGCGTCAGGATGACGATACGTGATGCGTGACGATGTTGCACTGGTATCTGTTTTCAAATCATTTTAATGGAAATCATGAACAATTATGGATTTTAATATGAACTGTCCTGCTTAATAAACAAATTGCTAACGTGTCTGCTTTTTATTCATACATTTTGCCCTTCTTCAATCTTTTCCTTGAGCTTTCAGTGTACCGTTGAAAAAATAATTTTTAGGGACTGCTTGCCAGAAAGCACCACCCCTTTAAATTCGTTTCTTGCAATAAAAATTCGTCGAATGAAGTTATTTACTAGGACGAAGGCGAAATAAGCAACAGCACCTTTGGGATCTTGAACGTTGTATATTCCGTGGCTTCATTCTGCTTGTGCGACGACGGAGCCACAATTTCGGGGCCACCTTCGTCAATAAATAAACGCAGACATCCGCGTAAAACATTCTGTCCTATCCAAAAGGAATTCTTATGTCCTCCGATACAAGCAAAGAAGAAAAATACCAGTAAGCACAGTATTACTATTCCAGTCAGTTAAAAATAAAACTGCTTATCACCAAACCACTGCATTATAACAGAATTGTTTAAACTTATTTCTAAACAATAACTGTTCCTGTTTAGTGAATCCTAATGTACAAATTATGTAACATATTATACCGAAAACGAAAAGAATATACATAAATGAATAAGCGGCTTATAGAAAATACTATCTGTACCGTTCAAGAGACGACATAACAGTATGCATTTATACATACACAGAATCGGGATCGGTCATCAGTTTTGTATGCACACGTGCATACATTGCACGTGTGCCCGTGTAATGGAAAAGTATGAGAAAGGACTGAGGGCGATTGGAATCTATTCCCTTACTTGTCCAGACGCAAGATTCGCCAAGTAATATTGCTCGAGGAGTTGCGTGTGGAACAGCGACTCGTTCCGCTGTGTTCGAAACTACAAAGGGACCTCAAACGGCAACAAGATAAGCTCGTCTGGACGAGGATCGACGTTGGTACAGTTTCGCCGCCAGTTTTCCCCGTCGTTTGATGTCTGGTTTGCGCGTAAAACGAGTACAACGTAGATTCGATTTTCCGTGCCGCCTGTATCGATATCCAGCACGCGACCCTCTTCCTTTTTTATTCCCCCTTTCGGGACGAGAATTCGTTCTTAGGTTCCGATTTTTCGTTCACCCCGTGTTCCGTTCAACTTGTACGCACAGGCTGTATAATAAATTATGGCGCTAGTACAAGTACATAATACATGGAGTTAATATTTTCCCAACCAGGCACCTTAAAGTTTTGTGGAAATATTTAAAATTGCAAGGCGTCTTTTAAATTATTAGCTGTTTTTAATGACAATGCGCTACTTGAATCTACTCGATTTAAAAAAGAAACAGACGGCTTTCATGCGTCCTAATTTGTTGATATAAATACAAGTAAAATAAGAATTCGATATAAATGTTCCAGATGTTTTTTACAGACATTTCCATGACTCACAATCATGTATTACAAATTTATACAGGCAAAGAAAATAGATACCAAATGCAAATAAATTTGATCATAAGGATTGATTAAAATTGAATTGAATTAAGATTTCTCGCAGCAGACGAATAATAAATCGGTCATGGGGTGGTAAATTACTTTGTCAGAAATAATTATTAAAGGAAAGATCGAGTTTATAGCACGTTCAGTATTGTTTTATATTGCCAACCACACAATTTTGCTGGTGCTATTGTCCTATTTTCCCTCGTGCTACAATTTTTGTTATGTCCTGCACAATTTCCGCCGAGATGCCGACGAGAAAAAGCGTTCGAAGAAGATTGTAGACACAAGAGAGGCGCACGATAGCAGACGCTCAACTTGCACACGTTCTCCTGCATTACGCTGACATTGATTACCAGTGTTTTCTAACCTTTACGCTTCGTCCGCCTCCATTTCTTCGATATCCGTTTTCATAACGCCCCTCTCGAACGAGGCGAAATAATTTTCCCCGCGTTAGGCAAATTGTTATTGCAAGCATCGTTACTTTGCTGGCATAAGAAACACCGTTCATTGAATTACGCTACTCATGTAAAGAGTTGAACTTCAACGCAAGGCGTTTACAAAATTCTGGGAAATCAGACCAGACTTGAGTTTAAATATAAACTGGAATAGAAGAATTTCCATCGAGAACTGAATGGTCGTCGTTTAGGAATTACCGTTTTATTGGAACTTTAATTGTGCATATAAATAATAGTTGTAATTCTACAGGGGCAGTCTACAGTCAAAAGCCTTTAATTTAAACCAACTTTTAATTTGAAGTTGTTTTCTAAGTTTAATCATTTTCCCTCAACAGACATTTTAAAAAAATGCACAAAATTATTGTAACTATTATGTTAAAAAAATAGTATTCCACACTTACTTGCATCCAAATGCAAAGGTGTCAAAACACACATTTTTGTCGAAATATGTATAAATAACATTAATAACATTAATTTAAGAATGAATTATTGCTCTCAGAAATAATTTTAATTATTATTTTTCAAAGATGCGAGGCAGATTTCAATGGTTCGAGAACGAGCTTTCACCCCCTGCGGTTTTTATGGTACACTGTGGGTGTTAAAAAGGCGGAGATTGAAATCTTGAATGAAGAAGATGCTCTGAAGTAAAGCCTTATGAAATGAGGTTTTCCTGCGATAATATCTGGTTATGTTTTAGTAACATGTTCAATTCACTTTAAAATTTGTTTTTTTCAGCATTACAAATTGGATATTATATGTCAAACACATTTTAATTTTTTTAAAACATAGATTATGGTATCCATGTTTCAAAGGAATATTATTTTATACACTTTTACCAACTGCATGTTTATAATAATCTGAAATGTTCTTGGTGTCTTTATGGAATATACAGTATTAACATAAGATCTTGTGACTTTAAAGTGACAGTCAAAAGCTATAAGACCGCTTCCTCTAAAACCAGCTTATGGTTTTTACAGCTTTTGCACTTGTACTACAAAAGTCGATATAAACATTAAAAGCATAGATACTTGTTTCATACTTTCCCTTATCCAGGAACATCCACGAGTCCTCCATTCGATCAATACGCGACAACGCTTTATTCTACCTGCCTATTACCATAACTTTGCACCTGGACTATTACAACTGTTATTACAATTATTACAATGATTGCAGAGTTGAAACGGCAATTGACATAAATATCAAAAGTTAAAGTTTCCGCAGTGGAATACTGAAGTTTTATCTGCAATTAGTACTTCAATTTCTTAAAAACACAGTTGACCTATAAGCCGTTCGATTCCCTTTAACACAATAATTTAAGAAATTCGATGATTAAGTGTAAATTAAACCTGCAATTAACTTCTCACAGAGCTCTAGTAAACATCTCAGAAATTAATTGTATTTTTAACACAAGCACGAACGATTCGTTACCTCCTTCCCAGGTTTGCTCCTTCAATTCGGCATCCCTCGTTTCTTTTTCGGTTCCTTGTTTTTTTCTTTCCCCTCAGTTCCCTACCAGTCTTCTGGACGTTCGACTGGGACCAAGGAACTAAATCTCCCACTCACCCTTTCCCCTAGCCACAGCTGTGTCGACCCCATTTCTTAAAAACACCTCTGGACTCTCGTGTGTTTTACAAAATTCGATTTCCCTTTTCATTTCTCCTGAGCATTCTTTTTCAGTTTCTCAAGCGTGGAAGAAGCGAGAGAAATTGTACCGGTGTGTGTAGTAACGCGCCACGTTCGTTATCGTGAAAAACTCTTACGCCATTGTATCCCCATAAATAAGGATCTAATCTTCATCCTGAATTATACGCGCTGTTTGGTAGAATTTTCTTTATTGATGTAATCGGATTACGCAGCAGAGGACTCCAGTCGTGTAAATATTTCACCGATGATAACATGGCTGTTACGGAATCTCAATTTGCCAAATTTTATTCAAGTTCAATATCTAAGTCGCGCAGATTCGCAAGATTAATTCTTGAGAACAACAAGAGAAAGAATGTGTTACGACCTGCTTTCTTACCGAGGAATCTCGTTTCTTATGTAAAACTAGAAATGAAGATCTTGAAAATGTTAATAGGTGTGCAGAATACCTGGTCAATAAACTGAAGTATTTCATAATACGAACAATATCCTTCTATCTTACTGCAATCAGCTTAACGTTACAATAAAAGAACATTCCTCGACTAACAACAATGCTACTACTATCGTTCATTTAAAAACGACGTTATATCATTCTTCAGTTATATTCAGTTCTATGAGAGAACAAAAGGAAATACTACACTGAAAGATTGTCAAAAGTCTATGTACTGTTCATTTTAAGAACAAGTTAAATCACTCAAACTTCCATTCCATCCGAATGCATATGTCTAACTCCGCGTTGCTCGTGCAATAGCCATCGAGTGTCAGCTAGGGGACCTTCCTATTCTCGGCTAGAACAGCTCGACAGGACATCGGGACAATCAGAGTACAGCGAAAACTGACACCGGGCTGAACACGCTTTCCTCGTGGGTGGAAGATGCGTGCAAGCCATCGCGTCGCAGTGGTCGTAATGGTGTCAGTGAGCGGTCCTCGGGTCCCAAAAGGGCAACACATCAGTTAGCAACACGAGGCTCGAATGCGTGGTACGCAGCCGTGATATTTTGTCCAATTACCCCGATAATCTGACGCTTCTGTCGAATGACGTGCAGCTCATATAGCGACAGATGTGTCCATAGATAGCTTCAGTGCACGTTCGCCGAATGATATCGTCTCCTAATCAACCGTTGATGGCTCAACGGGCTTTGCAAATTGATTGGCGTTTTCATGAATGTTGAAGCTGCGTTTCACACGTTCCGCCTGATTCGCTGTCGGCTTTTTGGGCCAACCCGTCCACATTCATAATGAAGGAGCTTGCGTTTGATGGGTGTAGGTACTTTATGGAAAGTTGACTTTGGGCGAGCGAGACTCGAATCGAGCCTTTGCGCCATAGGGATCAGCGATATTCGAACTGTTTTATATTCGCATTAATCGTCGAAATAAGGAATAAATGGGAGGGTGAGTTTTTCGCGTATATGTATTCAAGCATGGGAAGAGTTTAATATGTTTCATCTCCATTGACGCAAGCTATGAAGAAGGTTTGCGTGAATGTTTTACTCCGTCTATTAGCATTGAATATTTGTGCGAATTCAATGGAGTGCTTGTATCAGTTCATTTTAATATTTTTCATTTTGGTGACCACTTGGGGGATGCTGATACGAATCAAAACTTGAATAGAAATATGTAGCTATTTAAATAAATGGTTTTCTGAAAGGTCTGCAGAAGCGCTTCTTAGAAATTGAATATTAAAATTATGACGATTATCATGTACGGAGAATCGATTAATAGATTTTTCGTATTTGCCGCTGGTTGTATAGTGCAGGGAAGATATTATTCTTAAGCCAATCTTTTTATTGAACTATCAAGGACCGTAAATGATCTTCAACAATAGGTCATCCTGTGTAGTCCAAGACGCTCATTCAAGTATTAAAAGATTTTATTCCTAAATGAGAAAAAATATTTCTCTGTATTTAAAGACAAAATGATATAGAGTTCCATTTCTCATCTACAGATAAGATCTATAAGAAATTTGTTGAGCCATGAATAGATTCTTTTTTCTTGCGCGTCTTCGATAGCCTTATTTTTGTATTTGTTAAATCTATGCATTTGTAACGACGCTGAGTGCTCGGCCGGCGTCGCAGTTCGAGTTTAGGGTGCCTTGTTTAGATTAGTCAAGAGGTGCGATACGCGAGCGTTCAGAAACGCAGTTCCGATATCGCAGGGTTATTTCGACGGGATTCTTTTCCCACCATGGATTTTCCGATAGTCAGTGGGCTTGACTATTTTCACCCACTCTTTTTAAGTCGACCAATTACTGGTGTCTTCGAGTTTTCTTGCAAGACGATTATGCGATCGAAGATCAGATCGAAACGAGCGCTTGATAAAAGAACATCATCCATATATTGTCACTGTACCATCCGTTACTCAATACTTTAAATACAGTCCACTAATAACCAGTTTTCCATCAGTGTAATTTGATTTAACCAACCACACGTTAACGCGGCAATAAGAGATCGGATACGGCTCGGCAGCTTCGTCTGAGCATATTCGTACTCAACAAAATTTATTAAGATCAAATTATATTCCCTTTAACCACCACGCGCTATATATTTCAACTACCTTTTTCTGTCCATTTATAATCTATTTTAGCGTCCTCACCCTTTGTGCATACATTTTAAATGGAAATCAAATATTATCGATAAAATTAAATTTGCATAACAAACTCTGAGGTTCGCGTTCGAAATAGATATTACGAAAATATCAGTAGCACCTAAATATGCACAGAATAATTACTTAAAGGTTTTCAAGATCAATTTTTTGAAAATCTTTGAAGGGGTGGGTCTCAATATGACACTACAGTAATATAATTAGGGGTATCACGATATTGTTTGTTAACATTTGTTGCAAGACTTTATAATATCGATTACTTATTGTGTTACAGGCCGATACTTTTAAACAAGGGAATACAGAAACCTAAAACCTCCGGCATTTTATTCAGCGTATTACTGTAACAGTTTCAGCGCAACATCCTGTATATAACACTTGCCTTCCAAACAATCAATATTTTCAGAACTAAATATTTAAACCTGCACAATTCATACAATGAAACCTCGACCCCTTGGAGCTGAAACGACAAACATTTTTGCGACAATAGTTGTTGCATTGAAACTCTACATTAATATCCCCATCCCCACTAATGGGGGTTGAACAGACGATGATATAATGCAGCGAAGCATTTTTACCGAGTCCACAACGATTCGACGCATACATATTTATCAGTAACAGATTATACGGCGGAGTTAGAGCGAAGCACAAGCTTCGAAAGCCTCCTCTGAGAGTCTGAGCCCGGCTATGCCTCGAGGGCAATGAAAATTTAAATTAGAGCAGAAATTAAATCCGGCCTTTATCCGATATTGAGAAAATCCTTTGGAACCGACAGACTGTCTGACGTCCCGTTATCCTGTACATCTTTACCCACTGCTCTTTCTATGTGTACGTCTGTGTCAACGAGCCTGTACGTGTACAATAGAGAAAGAGACAGGGGGACAGACAGGGCTTGTAGAGAGGGTGAAAGTTGGAGCGGTGTCGCGCTTCTCACCCCCACCGTAATTAGTAATTAAGAAAGTAATTAGCATCGATCGAGACGGCTGTGTTCTCGAGTCGTGATGCTATTTTTAGAAGCGTACACCGCGGTGCAAGTGGGAACGATCGATTATTCATTACGTTCAGCGATCAAACGTGCTCCACCGTGAAGAATATCTCGGCATCAACTTCCGTTTCCGTTGCGTCATACCATATCGATTCGCAGCATTTTATTGCTCGAGACAGGAGAACGGCTGGCCTTGCGAATGTGACTTGCAGAATGTAGTGACCACGTTTTCGAGACGCTGTTAGCTTTTCATCGAAACGCACAATACATGGGAAACCGTGTGGAAATTCCTTGGCTCTCGATTCCAGTTTATGTTAACGTGTGCGTTGTAATATTGGTATTGATATAATTTTAATACAGATTTTCAGTTTACGCCCACCGTAGAATTAATAATGGAACAATGTAAATGCACTTTTGAAAAATGCCGTATTTATTAGAATATAAAGAATAATTTCATACAATTTTTTTAGTATATACGGAAAAGCAATACTGACCCGATTATTATCGCATTATCGAGGGTAGAATTGCCACGTATATTTACTGTCTGCATTGCAGATTTTTCATACTGTACATCGAGAAATACAGTTTTTCTTCAAATTATCACGTTAATTTCTGTGGAAGTTTTGATTTGTCAAAATTGATTACCTCAGTTCCATATTTTCCAGTGCAATAACTTCTAGACTTTAAGGCCTTTCTTTCCCCCATCAATTAAATTGTCGATTGCCCATTTCGAGACTTGACATTGAATAAAACGATTCGGGTTTCTATAGCCCTTTCAACGAGAACTCTTACGATTATCAAGTTGCAAATGATAGCTCCATCGGTATTGTTATATTCATAATAGAGATGGAATCGCAAATTTCCGAAATCCATTTAGTTAGTGCAATTCCGGACCAGTGGATATATTTGACCGACTCAGCGCAAAATTCGATTGCTGTCCTAAGCGCAACGTTCCCTAACGAGAACTTTTAACGTGTGGTACATCAAATTTTTTAAAGCAACTTCATGTAACACAATGACTTACGGATCATTTTTCGGTTCTATTTTAAACGTTATGCAAAATTAGAGATTGTAATTTTACCTGTATGTGGCGATTCGTACTGTGAATAAACTGCGAGCAATTTTGCATGAAAATAATAAATATTTTAATTGTTCGAAAATTAGTTGTTAACTACTGAACCCTGGGTAGTAAGTTTCTATAAAAATATTTCAGTTACACGA
The DNA here is from genome assembly GCA_963583965.1 of Nomada ferruginata. Taxonomy (NCBI): domain Eukaryota; kingdom Metazoa; phylum Arthropoda; class Insecta; order Hymenoptera; family Apidae; genus Nomada; species Nomada ferruginata. The sequence continues at coordinate 8,126,268 of OY757223.1, forward strand.
ATTTATCTGTTGTTCATTTATTTCTCTTTAGGTGTTTATATCCTTAATATTCTTTATGTTTTATCAAGTGCATGAATCAAGTGGACTAAATGTTGAAAACATTGCTTTCTCACACTTTGTGTCGGTATAAATGAATTTTGTCTTGTTCGGAACTATGCGATAATTACTTTTTCAATACTGCCACATTGCAGATTTTTATTATTTAATACTGTATGACGTACGTTGTTACGCACTGGACGGTTCGTTTCATTGGTATTAAAAGCATATGAATATAAAAAAATGTATAAAATAAATTATTATGATATATCGAAACGCAGAAATAACAAATGTACCTCTTGGGTATTAATCGCGCTACATTGACTTTCATTTATTCCGAATTATACAAGAAATTAATTTCGTAAATATAAATCAAACATTTCTCATACGGACAAAATGAATAATTATTTGTACATTTTATTTTACGAGTACAAGAGGCGAATAAATTTGCAATAACAATTTATAAAATATGATCATTTTTATTCGTCGTCGCATATCCGGAATAATGTTTTATAATTGAATATATCACAAATTAAACATTTATTTATTTGTTATAAGATTGAAAGAATTACGTCAGCATATTGTTTCGTCGTATAGGAGTAATGTTGATTCGTAAATAAAAACAAACGAATGGAAAATCAATTGCACAGTTTAAAAACAAAAGATAGCAATATAAATATAAAAGAAACTGATGTCATTTTTAATAAACGAGGTAAAATGTTTGACATATCATCGCGATAAAAGTACTTCTGATGGGACAATTGACAGACTTCAATTGTAAATAATAGATATGACCACGTTATACGTTTCACCTTTTAAAATAAAATCTCTATTTGACCGTGTTACAAGGCACGTCAATAATATTGTATTCTTTTTATATTATTGCACAGATTACAATATAAGCAAAACTATATGTGTATATGTATTTATTTTGTAAAAAATGGATCCTGGACTTTTAACAAAATGGGCAACTAAATGTTGGAGCTGAATAGGAGCAAAGTGTATATAGACGCCGGCTAGTTTGACGCAGAAAAGAAGAATCGTTTGCTTTTTGCGTAGCATCCGGAAAAGCGATATCGTGTGTGAATCGGTGCTATGTATATCCGACTATCGACTGTCGAACTGAGAACAATCCGGAAACAACGATTCAACTCTTGAATACATTTCACAAGGAACTTTTGCAATATGGACCAGGCATACTGTATCCATCAGTAATTATCATTTGTTTGCTACTTAATGGTTTGCTAATTAACAATTCTTCATTAAAGTCGTGCGAAATGAAACAAATCAAGTGAATATTTATTTTTCGTTTCTTACTGTAACAACAGAAAAATTGAAAAATATTCCTCGAACATAAACAGCGAATGTTAATACTTCAGTATTTCATTAACAAAAGTATTTGTTTCCGTATATTTAAGCAAGATTAGTATTTTATGGGTGAAATGAAGACATAATATTGATGCTTCATGAATTTCAGACCCATTTGGCGATGTATTAAATTATTTGCCATTAATTTACCGAATGCAACGTCCAAATCGAATTTATATATCATTTCGTCGCGAAAATTAACAATCCCAGGCGTGAAATTAACAACTGGGCGTGATAGAATCATTATGTCCGGCGTAATTAACGAAAACGTCAATCGATTTATTAGCGAAATTCGTCATTCATTCACACGCAATCATAACACTTTCATATTCAATTTTTACCGACATAAATGGCCATCAATCGGATAATATCTCTTGTTAAATAATACTACATATTATGTTACTAATTATATAGTAATCCCACAATAAGATATTGAAACATATAAGTACTTGTATAGAAAATCTTGAACATTGCCATTTTTTGAATAGATTATGTTACCAATGTGCAAACAAGGTTAAAACAATTTTATAACAATATCGTTATACCTCCTTCCTCTTGCAATTGTTATTGCCTTAATTACGGTAGAATAAATGTGTGCACACTATGCAGGGCGGAACAATAACTTTGTTCAGATGGAAATTCTTTACTCTTTCTGGTTATATGGATAACGTTTAATTAGGAAAATTGTATAGTTTCCAAGACAATAGAATATAAGGGAAATAATTTCTTTGGTAATTGAGGTTCTTCAGGGATTTCTAGACAACTTTCAATCCTTTTAATTAACATGCCATACTTGTTTTGCCCCAATGTAATGGCAGTACAATATGCCGAGATCATTCTCTAATGTTGAAGGATAAAGCAAGTACAACATGATAGTACCTTGAAATTTCTGAACAGACTCCATCGAAAAGAGAAATTATTATTGTTAAGCTATTGTCCTTTTATTATAGGACGATTTTCATAAACAAAATTTTGTTCAAGTCTCTAAAAATGTCAGAAATGATCACAGGTGGACAAGGTTATTACCCGATCATGTATTGCTAGTATATACTAAATTAAATATTACATTATCCCCCTATGTAAACATCTTGAACGAGCAATCTATTAAATCAAGGAAATTAATTCTGTATGTAGATAAAAGTAACCATTTTATTGAACAAAGATCAATAATAACCGACTGTTTTACTCAGAAAACGAAAATTTATTGTTTTTGTATTAGAGTGGTCTAAGAATAAGTAAAACATTGAGAAAAATTAATTCATCCCCTACTTTGTTTTCCATCGATTTGCATTACAATAATATGGAACCACTTTTGCGATACTAAATCGGAAATCGAGCTATTGTTAACAGTGCTGTTAAAGAGAGTTCAGTTCGTGCTTTTTATAATCCTAAATGTCCCAAAATAAAAATATGTATTCGGTATAATACTCACGTTGTCAAGTTCTGACAAGTGAATCGACGATTAACGTAAGCCTTGTTATATACTATTACTACTGTTCTGGGATAGAACGGTTGCGCGGCTTATAGGACAATAAAAGTTCCGAAAAAAAGGATTGATCGAAACTCACCACTATCCCCGTTGTAGTTTATATTCTTTCCATCCTCTCTGCGCCACATGACGTAAGGTTCTGGATATCCGGAAGCTTTACACGTCAATGTCACGTTCGAACCCTCGCGGACAACCATGTCTGTGCTGGTTTCCTTTGGGAGAATAAAGGGTGGCACTGCAATAAAGAAAATGCGCGACGATAGAGTGAATAATCGTCCTTCACGTTCCATAAATCAAGCAAGTTCTCTTATCTTACACCCTGTCTTCGTAGCATCAATATTAATTAAATATCGCTTTCTTTCGATGCACAATAAAGTGGTTTTCATTTGATCATTTTACAGAAAAATATACGCGGTTCTGTTGAAAAAGGGAAAACTTTTGCGACGAAACACTAGTCTGTATTGATAACTGGATGAAACGGTAGTACACTGTGACGAGTACCACGGTATACGCCGTGCGTTGGACAACACGAGTAAAAAGTTTGCTACGCATCCTTTGCTCCTAAAGTTTCTCATAGCTATGGTAAAAATTCGACCGGACGAATTAATTCATGCGCTGCAGAGAAGAAATTATATTGAGATAGATAGCTTAAATAAAAAATGTAATAGTTTCTTAGGCTAGATTAGTTATTTTAATCACTTGCATCACTGTGATACTATTACTATACCATTCATGCTTTGATGACAAAATTAATTACTCAAACTGATTTGTACTTATAGTCCTTGTTAAATAAGGTTGTCAAATGATTGACAAACTAATTATAGTAATTTATTCAATTTCACTGGTATTCGAAGTAATTAATTGCAAGGTAGATTCTAAATTCTAGATATATACACAGGATAAATTATAATTCGCTTCATTGAGTGGCTATTTAGGTAGAAGGCTATACTGATAAACTCTGTTCAGCAAGAATTTGCTTAACCGACCGAGAATAGTTTAAATGTGCTGTTAATTAGATGCTGTATCTAAAGTGAGCCCGGGCGAAATGGAAAACGATAACTCACACGAAATCGATGTTATTTTCGCTTAAATTCGATACATAATCTCTATGAATACAGTAGGAATGCGCAGTAGGTAGTTATCAGTACATTACTGTTCATTTCACGAATTGAATTTGTCGACATTAATATCTGCAAGGTTATGCGATTTTCAAAAGGCTGTTACAATTCTAAACTGGTATTCTTGCTTTTGTAACACATTGCCAAGAATTTAATAAAATTTACAGTCGTTATAGGATACTTCAAAAACTAATAATTTCAAATTACTATTACACTTTTACAAATCAGTTCAAATTTCAATTAAGTATTTTAAGTTCTAGGTACAAATTATATCCACGATGGAATAGTTCATATTTTTTAGAACATTTCACGTTCATAAACGTACAATATCTAATACAATTGTTCAGATACAGCTGTAGTTGTGTACAGAACTTCGATGATATTCTATGAAACGATAAACAGTATTTTTAGTGGCTTGGGTCTACAACTTGATACTAATTGCTCGCTAATCTTGTAGAAATCTAAGCACTTCGGCTGTTGATTGAATATTGGACGCCGGATGACGTCTAATCCAGTTTAACAACTAACTGGAAGCCTAATTACTTCAAAGACTAACTGAGTCGAGTTAACTATACTGAAAGTCCAACCACTACCACAGTGGTTAACATATCGTTGCTGAAAAACCACTGCTTAGTACTTCTATGTTTGTTGGCAATTAAAAATTTCACATTAATATACAATTCTTGTCCTTACAAATTCCAATAATATTTTAATGAAAACGTTCAATTCATAAATCCACAATAAGTCAGTTCGAAATAGTGAGTTTTAAGTTACGACCAATTGTTTCGGAAATTGTATTTCGTTACCATGTTACATGTACGGTCGAACCTTGATTATCTAGGGTGTGGAGTTTACTAATATTATATTTGCAATCGCGTCACTACACTCTGAAATTACTTTCAGTCAAGATTTTCGATATTTTCAACAAATTTATTAATAAAAAAAAGAATTGAATTTCCTCATCATGCTTGCCTTCCGATTAAGACGATTAATCGAGGTCCTACTCGAGTAACTAATATCGAACTGAAGTAATTAGCTTACCGACAACACGCAGGTAGCCTTGTCGACTTCTCATTGGATCTGTGTTCACCTGACACATGTACCATCCACGATCCACTTCTTCGGCCTTCTTTATGTGAAGGTACCAAGTACGATGGTCGTTGAATGACAACGAGATCCTTGGGTTTTGTGTGATGACATTATGGTGGATGGACAAGATAGTCTGTGTATCGACGCGCACCCATGCCACCTAGAACAAACCAGCGTGGGCGTGTGTTAGAAGTTTGCTTAGGATAACTTGATGTTCCTATACGAGGAAGCGAATTCTTGATAGAACATTACTTCGTGCTTTTATATCATTATTACTATAAACATGTAAGTCGGGCTGTATCGTTGAGAAGGGCGGCGATGTTTATTTTTCGCGATACAATGTCGCAAGATTAATGTGGAAAAAATGTTTAAACAACATTGGAATTCTACAATTTGGGAAATGCATAATAAATTTCCGTGGGTATACATTTTGTGCATTTAGTACTTAGCTGTAATATTTTATAAGGCGATTATGTATTCGCGAGATAAAGTTATTGGAAGCTTTTGAAATTATTACCAATGGAACATTGCTTTATATACGTTTGAGCAAACAAAATTGAGTGTTTCGGCGAAATAGTAATGTGGAGCTTATATTTTGGAAACTAAATGTGAAATAAACATACTTGTGGAATTAATCAAACTCCTCTGGCTAAGTTATTTGAAATGTTACTGTATAAACAATTTCTCATTATTTATTAAATGCCAAATGTAGAAACCTATCATGATTATTAATTAGGCAAGAGTATAATTTGTTTTATCCGCGTTATTAAACTGTAATTATGCTGTGAGACTTTATCGTACTCTTTTAATATTGGGTATATTAATCATTAAATTCGAGTGTGTCACACAATATCTGTAAGTAAATATATTTTTCGTCTGGCAAAAAGTTGGTAATAAAACGCGATACAAAAAAAGTAAGCAGGGTATAAAGTAATACCTTTCTAACGAGTCGTCAAAATTTAACATTTCCCTGGAAAAATATATAAAAAATAAGTATCTAACGAAAGTAAAGATATATAAAGTTATATGCACCTTATAAGAAAGCCCATTTATCTTCGTCACTTGAATATCAGCTTCATTACTTACACTGCTTTATTAGGTTATTAAAAAAATTGTTCCCAAGAGATATATGAACATTTTCTGTCATATTTTGTTAACTATACTTACTTGGAAAACTTAGAAAGATCTACAGCCTAAACATTATTCAAAAATTGTTGCTATTCAGTATTACTTTTTTAGTTGAAATATATTATTAACAATAGAAATTGGCCGTGTAAATTTCTTCTGTTTTCACTCACAATCTAAGATCCATTTATTTATTATTCATGCCGAATTTTCGCTGAACTACAATCTGGCTAAAGCTGTTTCATTCTATAAGAATTATGCAGAAACTACTCGGACTAATGGACATAAAACAAGCTTATTACTTCATTTATTTGACGTCATTGCGTGACGTGCACTTTCCGGAGGGAGTTTTACTTCTAATGATCGAACACGCTTCGTGGAATAGCGCAGAAAGGCTTAGCATTATCAGAGAGTATTCGTGGAATGGCAACACGGAGATTTGTTCCCTGAGATTAATACGAGGAACATCATAGGGATTACGCAGCGACAGAACGACAACTAGGACAGTTATTATAAATCCAAACACGGGAACGGCAAAATTCATTTACTAATAATTTCTCTGTTATAAAAGGCTGTGCCTTGATGCTGTGCAGTTGAAGCAGAACGTAACTTTGCGTCTCGATTAAAATTATATTCGATTTATTTCTCGTATTATATTATTGGACAAATCGAAGTTCCTTGTACATTCTTCCTACGTAATTTTGATCTCTCAGGAAACGAAAATTTCATGCGACGCGTACGTGTCGGTACTCGCAACAATGAAGTTTTATTCCGAGACAACGAAAATATAAAAAAAAGGCCTAGGGGAACCATAACGAAGTTTTACGTCATACCATGCTCCACGATAACATGTTGCTACTTTAGTCAACCCAATATCCTGTTGGTTACGATGTTACAAAAATGCCGTTATATAGCAGAACTTAATTTTACCACCCCTAGACACTATTTTCTGTTGAAGTGACCATGCAAATAGTTTTCTTTTAACTCTCTATCGGTTCGCAAAATTCAACTCGATTTACGATAACCCAATAAGGGTGTATGCCATTGTTCGCAACTTTGAGGTGGTTACTTTACAAAGGCACCAAGTAAATTTTCAATTCTATTAATTAAACATTTCAAAGAGTTTCGGGGAGGGAGGCGACGAGAAAAAGTTTGAAAATACAATTTCGTTCGAAGAATTGTTTGCGATACATTTTCGTGACATATCCAATTCGCGCTGTTTTCCTTTGCTGAGCTTTGGACACCCTATATAACATTGCTCCGTTCTTATCGTTCACTTAATCCAATACACTGACTGGCTTGTATTCCGTATCCTTCGTGGATCTTTGGAACCTTTCTGGAATACGGCGAAAAGAGGGGTAGGTATAAGAAGGCTTAGGAACCACCCTATTTTCTCTCCTTCGTCGCTAAGCTTGCCCACGTGAACTAGACCTCAGGGTAGACGAGAATGCGCTAAAAGACTACGGAACAGCATATGGCAATGCCGAATGCCTGCTAATATGCGGAGAAAATTGTACGTACAGATGTAATATTCGTGGCGCTGTAAATGATATGCAAATGGTTATTGTACGGTGGAGAGGACGTGAAGACTTTTACCAAGTCAATGAAAGAGGTCGTTAAGATGCCTGAAAATATAACTGATTCTCCTTTTACCGTATTCTAATAGGAATAGCGAAATGATTTTCAGTTGGTTAGTATTGTTAGTAGCTTTATGCGTGTGTCCATGAATGCAATATTATAGATTTATATTTTGATTAGTTTACTGATTTCATTTTATTATATTTATTATATTATATTTAATTGCTAAATTGTTTTATTATTTTGCTCAATATATTGTAATAGTATTTAACTGTATCAGACACCTGTTATTCTTCGTTTATCACTTATTACAAGTTTTACTTGAATAATATAGATTTTTCGAAAATTGGTCAGTCTGCTAAACATCATTTAAAGATAAATACAGGTTTTGTGGAAAATATTAACTATCTATAAGCCTTGTATATTTTACGTTTTATTCGTTCTTCAATCAATAATAATCTATTCTATGACACATTTTTAGCAGCAGACTTAAAAAACTGTCTATTGCTTTTGATAAAAATATGGTTACTTCTGACTTTGTAGAATATTTTAGAATCTCTGTATTTTGTCATGTGATTTGATTTGGTAAGCAATACACGTCTGCTATGAAGTGCGTGCATTTTATTTGAAACGCGACGTAGTACTTGGCAGTGTGGATTGAAACATCTCTCGTAAATAGTTATGTTGACAGATCAATGTCACCTATTTTATCTTTCAGTACAAAATATTTTATAAACTGTCTACCTTCAAGACCATACAATAAGCAGGGAATAAATCAATCAGGACCTCAAAACTGAGATATTCATTTTTAAAATAATAATTTTACTGAACAAAATAAAAAATAAATATCGAAAGCATGAAAAAATAGTAAATATTTAAATATTCGAGACCAGTTTCACGTTACCCTTTTTCTATCCAACCAAACGTTCTCTTTTATTTCTAGTCGTAAATATATTATATAACATTACTACCTAGTCTATTTCAGATAGTTATGAATAATACAATATTATACATGTTACTGCCAGCCAAAAGTTTGGTACAGCCAGCCATTTCTACATATTTTCTGACTGATTAATAATTTTCAGTTGAAAATTGAAAAACATATCCCAGACAGAATATATACACACAAAGTTAATTGCTATCGGCCTCTAATAATACTAATTTCGAATCGATGAATCGTTACCAAGCCATATTTTAACACTTTAATATTTCACAACACAAGGAATGGTTAACCATTGAGGTTTCTCCTTACAAATCTCTTGTTTTATAAAACCGTGAGCATGTTTAAAATTCTTATCAATTATCTGTTCCTTTACACACGAACATCCTTTGCTCTCTACGTTGAGGTTCGCGATATTCCGCCCACGTTAAAAAACAGCCCGATCATAATTTAAACCCGAGCAGCATGCTTCTTGTTCCAGTCAGTTCCGTCTGGGGAATATCAGCCCTAGGAGTGCTGGGTACGACGCTCCTTTACGCGTGCAAAGTACACCGGATCGTTCGAGGGAATCGTGTGAACCGACGTTGTTAGTGTATTACTTTAATAATTCAACGTGACACGATCCGTGATGTATTTCCATTGGCGTAACGAACGAGCCAGCCGGCTGAAGTTGACGTTGTACCGAGTCATGGCTAGAATTACACCGAGCTTATCCAGCTCCGTTTACTTGCCCTCGGGGTTAAAATTCTCAAACGGTGTGTAAAAAAAGCTTCGCTCAGACCCTTGACTCGATATAACGAGTGGCAATCGTACTGTTGAATATATTCTGAAATAGACGAGCGCTTATCGCCCAATCGCTGCGACAACGGCATAACTTAATATTTGCAGTATTTAATTATTGGCGTAGAAGAAACTGTTCTTACTTTTTACAGTTCGAGCCATGAATCTCGGCCATTATAACTTAGTACACGACAACGGGCATTTTAATACAGTGTTCTGACAAAATTATAACGCTTCGAAACATTCAAACTCGTTTTCCCTAAAATCGAGATTCTTTCATTTCGAATTGCTGTGCACACCCCATTTTCCTTTCACACTTTGACAAAATTATAATGATTGACAGGATACAACAAGTATATCGGTTGCAATAGAACTGCAAAGTACAATGGCAAATTATTTTTAAAAAAGTGAGGTAAATTTTGAAAAGAAGTAGAACACGTCATTTGAAAGTTGCGCGGATTTGTGGGGGGTAAAATAGGTCACTCTGGTTCTCGTGAGGATGTGAAAAATAGCAGGGCTAGGGAATAAGACAAACTTGCTCGAAACGCTTATTTGTTCAAGAATGCGAGATCGTTTGGTCGGATATAGACTAACATTGTCCGAGTGAATTTCATCTGGTGCAAAGAAAGACACCCCTTATGTTTTCATTCCAGTTCCAAAAACGTCAACACGTTCTGCTCCCAAGAGGAGAATTAGAGTTCCAGTAGGACGTTGAGTCTGTCCGGAAAACTTATATTTAATTAGAGAAGAATGATAGTCTGTCAAATGATTTTCGAATTTTAACCTTCACGATTCGGCTATGAATGTTTAACGACTTCATCTTATGTATAATACAAGAGACATTCAGCAATATTTATTACGTATAATAATAATGACGCTTTAAATGCGTAAACTGTAAAAGTAAACGGAATAACTAAGGTGGTGACACAGCGGCTAAACGAAATACAAATACGATTACCCTTATTATATTATACTTTGCACTATTTTCGAATTCGTTTCCACGTTTTTATGGTAACCAACTGTTATATTACACGCAGGTCGCTGAAATGATATTCCAATGGTCAGAGTAATTTCTTCCATTCGTGGGTTTTTGTGTGGCAGGGAAGTTTCGTTGGTCGTGAATCTGAGAGAATTTTATTAAAACGCCGCTGCTGGCTGTTTTTATCGCAACGCGTTCCATGTAATGCACAAAAATCGCACATTCCTATTTAGCTTTTTCTCAAAAATGTTCGCATGAAAGGAAAGTTATTGCATTCCCAGTTATGCTTTGTAGGCGAGACAAGCGGAATTTCAACCTTTTTTCAGAAGTTGCATACGGGTAGCGTAATTCCTACTTTAAAAATGGAGCAGTGTGATCTTCAGATCAGAAATTGGAACGGGATCTTTAAAAGTCATATTTAAATCATACTGAATAAATCGAAATTATATTTATAATATTTTCTTATATGTGTAATTTAATCATCGCAATTTATTTATTATTTAATCCTGATTAGTAACTGTTGGATATTTACTAGTAATGCTAAATATAATATATCATGCTGTAGCAAAATTGCCTCAACGTTCTTAGAAATGTCTTACTAACACAGATAGTAAGAGAACCAGATGGGTCTGGACTTGGAGAGTCAAAAGGGCCTAGGTTGTAAAATAAGACAATCCGCATTCGTAGGTCTAAGTGGATCCCAGTTCTTTGGGTGTTTTTGTTCAGTTCTAAAGAGCATTTCATAGGGAGAAGACATTCCTTCAGAGCTATTTTAAATACACGGATTGAGAAAAATATAGTAGTTATTTTATTTAACACACCATATCCAATAGTAACTTTAATTGTGAATTATGGTCAAATGTTTATCAGTTTCGAAGCATTCGGGAATAAATTGAATGTTAAAATTTCAATCGGATTTAAGATGTGATACTTGAATGCTTTTCTCACCTTATAGTGCTGTAGATTGTCCACTATGCAGGCCAACATAGCATCCCGACCTATGTTTACGGTCACGTTTTGAATTTCTTCAGCGAATCTTGGTAAATCGGAATCTGAAAAACAAATTTTAAGACACTATTAGAAGCGTAATTAGTTGTATCGTATCATCGGTATCAAAAATCGAAGGTATCTATAGTTCTTTGTTTAATTTTATTTAATCTTGTCCAATCTTGTTCTGCCGAGTTATTATTCGCAAAATATGTTATTTAATATTCGACGGAAGCAAAGTACGTGAAATAATGATAGTCACATTGTGCTTTATACACTTGGAATGAATTTTCATTATATGTCCACGTGTTCATGATACACGGAGTACAACTACCTGTTAGTCTGTTTGTTAACAATATTAATGTTTATTCCTATATTGAGCAATTCTAAAGCAGATTTGCTGCCAGTAAATATTATGTGTTATGTAGATGGAGAACTAATAATTATAGTTTTCTCATTTATCTGATAACAGAGTATTTACCAGCATAATTATCAAAGAATTATTACGCAGCACTTGCAGCTTTTATTAATTAAACTTTCCATGATCTTATAATTTAACAGTTTCACGATATGACAATCAACACAATTTCTACATATTTATACAAAATTGATACGCATATACATTCTTAAATAAATATCTTAATCATATCGACAGTATTCGAATTTTATTTAATCCGAAGCAAACGCTGTTCTAGTAAAACGAACACCTGACAAACGAGGAGGGAGAAAATGAAAAACACTAGTTGAGCTTGTAAATAGATGAGCAGGAGTTTTATTGTCGAGCCACGTAGTTATTTGTGAGAAAAAAATCGCACGGTTAGCGAGCGTAAATGCCGTGTATCATTGGACAATGAACTGGTCGACGGAGATTGTGAATTATTATCGCAAGAGCCGCATAACGAGTTCAGGATTCAAGCAGGACCTGCCTTAAAAGCTTTTACCTTCGTTAATGTCTTTACGACGTCCCGAGCACCTGAATTATTTATGGGTGCAAAGAACCCATGGAAAACGAGAAATAGAAGGGGGACAGACCGAAATGAAAGAGACAAGAGGCGAGAGAGGGTTGAAGGCAGAAGAGTGAGGGGAGAAACAGTAGAACGAGCTTCGGGATAAGAACGATTCAGCTCTTTTCAAACTGACAGCGCGAAACGCAGAAAACTGTTAATTACGTTTGTCATACTTTATTACGAATACCATGCTTCCCTGTGTTAATTAGTTCTTCTTCAACGTGTGTGCAAAGAAGAATATCGTGAAACGTGTAAAGACATTACAATACTTTATGCTCGTGTAATAAAAGTTTGGCATCATTTGTCTAATTTGCGATAAGAAATTATTTTTGTTACAGATGACTCACTTTTTTTTCCCAACATCCATTGAAAACTATTATTTTGCGTTTCTCTCGAAACCACTGAACAATCGTCTCAAGTAATGTTTGATGTCAACAATAATTTTTCAAAAATGTTAATATTCATTGATTGAAATACATCGATCTGTGTAATTGGCACTATAATTGTAGTATATTAAGATTCCATCTAGAATATTTTTCGAATGAAAAAACGTGACCATAATTATGAGCTAAGGAAATAGGGAAATAAGTATTTTATAAAATTAGCAGAATAATATATTATTACCGTTCAGAGTTGTCTTGTTTAAAAAAATCGACATCTGAGTATAAGTTTAGTAATTCAGTCGACTGATTTCCACTCTAACATAAAGTGAACCCCGGCCGGATCGACGAAAATCGCAAATTCAACAGGTCCTCTATTCTGGCTGATACAATACGATACCATTGAGACTTCAAATCGATATTTCAATTCATCAGCGTGGCTATTGCAGTTTCGTAGGACCGCTGTAGGTTGGAATACGGGTGCATACGTTTTCGCGCATGCAGAATAGAATGTACGGAGTTTTCCAATCCCAGGAAATGAAAAAGTTCGTACGTAATTTCGTGAGCACAGATACTGTGCCGAACTCAGACAGCATTTCCCTTCAAGAATAAATATAAATCTGTAGGATTGGAAATACTGCGTGAATGTTGAGTACTTGAGAAGGTCGTGCGCATGGAGGGTACAGCGGCCCAAGGGTTCGGGTGGTCGGGACCGACCATCACCGAGGAATGACTGGGGGGTGTGTCCTGAATGAGTGAGCGCAAATGAGGAATAGAATGAAAGAGAAACTAAGAGTGAAAGAATATAACGAATGAACGATGCGTGCAAGAGGCAGATTTAGGAGAGAGTTTGAGCAGAGTGAAGAGTGTCGTGAGCTGAGAGTATTGTTGAGAGTGTTGAAAGTGCCGTGTGTTGAGTTACGTCGTGTGTCGACATTACCTTATAATAAAGTTAGTGTCTTTATGAGAGTAACTGAAGTCTTATTACACCACCTGTCCTCTATTCCCAAAACTACGTGAGGTTTACAGAAAATAACTTCTACAAATTGGGGGCTCGTCCGGGATAGGGGTAACAGGAAGTGTAAGATTGTCAGTGCTGTGTGCGACAATGAGTTTGTCCATTATTGTGATTTATTAAAAGGTAACAGTTTGTGCGTGTTGTGATTTCGCCATGAGTACGGGAAATCGTAGCGATGTTGGTGGTCCAGAGGCACTACGGAAATTGGAAGAACAACTGGCGCTGGTCAGTCAGCAGCTTGAGGTGTTGCGACAGGAGCGCGAAATTCAGAAGCTGGGACGTGCCACGCAAGAAGTACAGGATGTTCAATCTGCGCGACCGTGGGCGGATATATCATTGATATCCAACATGCTAAGCTACTTCGATGGTGATGGTGTTCTATTTGGCCAATGGGAACGACAGCTGCGACTGTTGATGGACACGCATCAGCTTAGTGGTCAAGAGGCGAAAACGCTCGTCATTTCTAGACTGAGGGGTAAGGCTGTGGAATGGTTTCATTCCAAACCGGACCATATCGTCATGGACATGGACGAATTCCTTGCCGAAATGCGTGCCATGTTCTCTTTCGTGCCGAACAAGGTCTTACGGCGAAGAGAATTCGAGGAACTGCAGTGGCAGCAAGGGGAGCGTTTCTGCGAATATTACCGCCAAAAAGTAATATTGGCGAATCGGGTGCCCGTCGCTGAAGACGAGATGGTTGAACATCTGATCGAGGGCATTCCGGATCTAATTCTACAAAATCAGGCGCGTATCCAACGCTTTGCAAGCGGAGCGGTAATGCTGGTCGCTTTCGAGAGGGTGACGTTGGGTCCGACGGTCGACGAAAGCCAGGCACGGTGGGCGCCGAGGTGGGACACTGAGCAACGGAGAGCGCAGTACGCGGAGCAGGTAGCAGAGGCAAGACCGGCGGTGCCACGGTGCTACAGCTGCGGAGGAATAGGACACAGGGCAGCGGGTTGTCCGTCAAGGGTACAGGCGGCCAAATGCTATGCGTGCCAGGGACACGGACATGTGGCGTTCAACTGTCCGGGGATGTCATCGGTCCCAATAAACCTGCATCAACCCGCAGCACGGTCTTCGACAGGGGGGTATGCAGAAACAATAGAACCGAGTGTTGGGCACGGTAACGAAAGAATAGAAATAATACCCGAAGCAAATTGTCAGAGTTCCAATGTCGTAGATGTTTTTCAAGCCGACGTGTTTAACGTAGTAGAAAATCGAAACGTGCAACCAATTGAACCAGAAATATTCGTCGAAAAAATAGAAATTGTAGAGTCTCCCGCGCCAATAGTAATTGAAAAATGTATGTCTTCATGTCCGGTAGTTATTAATTCGATCAAGGAAAACTACGTGCGTAGCGATCATTTATCTAAGGATGTAGATAACAATATTAGAGTAGATGTAATGCAACCGTTACGGTCAGGTGTGAATTGGCGAGCGGATGTGAGTGAGCGAGCACGAGTGGACGGTGGTGTATACCGTAAAGCAGAGTCGTCCGTGAGGCACGGTGCTGGGTTTGAACACGAAAAGGGGATGTTCGGGAAGATTAAGCGTGCGCGTACAAATTGTCGTAGTGGTAAATGCTGTAAGACCGAAAGATCTTTATATGAGGATGGGCAATTTAATAAGATTCTGTGTCAGGTAAAAATATTGAAGCAAGGGCGTGATAGAGTTTTCCATAATAATTGTTATGAAGTTAAGAAATGTATTCAGGAAGGAATGCGGAGGGTTCGACGGGAAAATAGAGTTAGATTCAATAGAAAATGTAAAGACGCGCAGCGTTACGCAATTGAAAATATGTTTGTAAACAGAGGGACTCAGCGGAGTCCTGATTTAGAATATGTATTGTAATTGTAAGTGGATGGATGTGTGACTGGGCTGAAGCGATAGAGAGTGTTTGTAGGAATATCTGAGGCCAGATATCTTTTTTTTAGGATGGTCGAGTGTAGGATTGGAAATACTGCGTGAATGTTGAGTACTTGAGAAGGTCGTGCGCATGGAGGGTACAGCGGCCCAAGGGTTCGGGTGGTCGGGACCGACCATCACCGAGGAATGACTGGGGGGTGTGTCCTGAATGAGTGAGCGCAAATGAGGAATAGAATGAAAGAGAAACTAAGAGTGAAAGAATATAACGAATGAACGATGCGTGCAAGAGGCAGATTTAGGAGAGAGTTTGAGCAGAGTGAAGAGTGTCGTGAGCTGAGAGTATTGTTGAGAGTGTTGAAAGTGCCGTGTGTTGAGTTACGTCGTGTGTCGACATTACCTTATAATAAAGTTAGTGTCTTTATGAGAGTAACTGAAGTCTTATTACACCACCTGTCCTCTATTCCCAAAACTACGTGAGGTTTACAGAAAATAACTTCTACAAATCTATGTATTTCATGTATATGTTTGTACGGGGAGAAACATATGAAAGTAGAGTAGGAGAAGGAAACGAAGGTGCACGTTGTATTGGAGATTTACTAAGGAAACAATTATTTGGAGTGAAGCATGTTATAAATAAATAGATACATCAGATACGGGGCAATGCATATTAAACCAGATGATGCATGTTGTGTATGCTATCGTTTTAATAATTATTGGCCCGATGATCAGTATTGATTGCTTATTAGCTGCAATTTGGGTCTATACTTTATAGGTAAACTACTTAGGAAGATGACCTATTTGAGTGGATTAAAGGCCATCAAGGGAGCCATACGAGATCGCGTACATCAATTTCATCGATACTTCATGGATAAGTAGAGCACGAAGAAATATCTACCTGCATTGAAAACGTCCACACACGTTGTTAATAATTAAAGTAATGACAATTGTCTATGAAACAATTCAGAATAAATATACTCTTAATAAGGAAGCAAGAATATATGAAACCAGAAGTTTTAGCTCTATAATAAATTTTACAATTACACAATAAAAGTATATTCTTTATTCTGCCAGAACGAGGTAAAATGGTTACTTGAAAGAATTCTTAAATTAACATCTAATGAAAGCCATCACTTTAGTGCGAGGTACTACTACATTTGATATCATTCCACTTTTAATTATAAAGTTTAATAATAAATTCTAAACTTTTTGCTACTTACTAGCACGCAGTATATCGAACAAAGAAGGATATGAATTTTGAGCTGTATAATAATGTAATATCTTTCAACGAGTTAATTCAGATCCATTGCCACATATTGAATCTTTCCAAAATTAAATGCAGTACAATTTACCGTCTTTCAAGTTAAATATAAGACATATATTACTCAAATATTACTGCGACCACTAATGTAACATTGAAAAATGATTTAATTGATACCCAATCGGATTAAATAGACCCTTGAATCAGAATCATATTCGCATGCCTAAATACAGACACTTTTCCTACAGAAGCTTTCACGTTCAACACAACTGCACTGCACAAAATCGACTTCCGCAACAGCGGCATAATAAATGGAGGACTGAGTTAAAATTACTAGCAAAGTCCGTTCCGACGATCATTTATTTTTCGAAGCGTTTATAATGAAAATCTGACGGCTTTAAATGAAAATCTTGAATACGCATCGCTTTTAATAATATCTCGGATGAAGTCGATTTCACACTGAAACTCGGCAATACTCTTGCTAAGGATGCAAAGCGGAGTATTCAATGTATACGCGAAGGAAGAACGAACGGGGCCGGGAATAGAAGGAATTATATTATTGTATTGAAACGGGAGCGCGGTTGAATGAAAATTTGCGACAAACGGGCATCCACGCGGATATTCGTGGATGAATACATGCGAATAGTCGACGGATTAATTAAATGTAGCCGTCTATGATGAATCGCAACATTTTTGGCACGCTGAATCCCCGCCAAGGTTTTATTACATCCACCGTAATGCGTACCTGTTTTGTGTCGAAAGGGGATGGGTAATTAACGTGTGCAACGGCATCTTTCATCCGCCTACAATGCGGTAATGATTATGGGACCGAGAATTGGCGGCAGCGACCAGGATTCGTAAGCACGTATCCTGGAAGTCGTTACCAAGCTGATTAACAGACTTTGCTGATTACAGTAGAGATAATAAGATAAATCTGTGTGTACACGTGCAGCATATTCTGCCGTCGTGGTGTGGAAGCGATGTTCAACTAACAGCAAGTGTGTCTTGTCGTGAAGTAAAATATGTGGATCGACGTGGTGTTAGTTGTGTATGTGTGATAAATAATTAAACAGAGGTTGGGATCAGTGCTTTAGTTTTGAAAATATTTAATTACTCGCTGGTTGTCTACTAAATACAAATTAATGTTTTAAATATTATTTAATTCGGAACAGCGCATTCATTTTTTTCATGGAATATTGTTCATTTTTATGAAAATTCTTGTGTCCTTCGAAGTATTTAGTGATTAGTATAGATTAGTAATTGGTGTGCAATCTAGCAGCAGCTGATTAATAAACGTACATTTCAACGACAATAGTGATGATAGTTGTTGGAGGTGTGGACCGTGTGATTTAAGCATTTGGTGGCAAAGGTGAAAAACATTAGTGTTCTAACTAGATAAGGATTAATTTGTTTCAGAAACTGGACGTACTTAAACTGGTGGATTACAAAGTTGGTAAAGGTGGAAGCTTCCGAAAGTTATTTTGAAATTTATAAGTCTATATGACTGACTGTTGGAAGGAAGTTCCCTAAATTCATATATTATTCGTAGAAATTATAATGCCTTCATTTTTATAAAATTGTATCCGCGAAAAGTTTCAAAGGATTTTATTTGAGTGACTTTTTAATCGTATTATTTTAGTATGTATATTGTAGTATCTTTGTATTTGTCAGGCGTTGAAAAGGATAATTTGTGAAAATATAATGTATGCTAGACAATGACTTTTATTTGTAGAACTAAAAAAATAATGTAATACGAAACTATTCATTATTAAGCCATGGCCTGAGAATTTTATGGAAAAGGATGGTGTAAGTTTCTATAGAAAAGGCATTAATAATTACATTTTAATTTAAGAGGATTCCGCACTGCAGTAAATGGTTTTACTCAGACCAATTGCCATTATTTTATCAGAATATTTAGTGGACACCTATTTGCTACACGAGAGTTCCTCAGATTAGCCAATTAACCACTTGGGTAATAAATTGAACGAAAAGCGTTTAGCTGCTCCCTAATTAATCAAGCTTTCCTTTGCTATTCTTTGGACTACAATTAAACCTGAACTTAATTCGAGTTCCTCTATTCAAATGATGCGTTCCTGTATCAGTGTTTTGATTCCATTCATCCTATTCCATTTCCCAATTATAATTACCAAATGCATTTTAAGAAGAATGAAACATATAATAAAATAGAATTAAAAGATACAAATTAATTTGATGATATGTTCAAATTAAATCAGATAAAAGTTTACTTATTTTTATTGTCTGTGCACTTGCTACAGTAAAGTGCATCGTGTTAAGAATTCGATTTTTATTTCCTTTCGAGTATTGCTTAACTTAAATCGTTCAATGTTATATCGTGGCCTACGTGTACGAAATAAAAGGAGAAATATTAATTGTAAAGTCGATAAGGTGCCTCGTGTAACGATTCTCGGTACTCCGGCGTTTCTATACCTTCGACTGTTGCATTAAATCTAACAATATCTATGCAGGTACATTGTTAAAGCTTTTCATTTTGGAAGTACAAGAAACTTGGATTTCGTTAGGATCGATTCGCCCATAAAGATTCTTGCTTCGTTCCGATACGCTTGTATTACTTCGAGATTCAGAATACTGTAAAAGACAGAATAGTTTTCCATTCTCGTGCTCGAGAGGGAATAATGAGGAATACAGAATATAATGCGTCATTGTTACAATTTCTGATTGCGCTGGGTTGAAGTCTCGAGTACTTTAAAGTCCCGAACGAGTCCCGCTATTTACCTACCAGTTTTCTGCCCGCAATTTCTACTTTTCCAACTTTCTCATTTTCCCGTTTCCTAAATTTACATTTCTTTGCATACCCTTTGACTCCATTCCATTAAATTGACGTACAATCAAATAAAGATATTACAGGAGATATAATAGAATTCAATACCTAATTTCTTTAATACTGCGAGGAAGGGAATACAATGAATTGTAATTTCACTAATTCCTTTGCTCTACATGATACTTTCTAAATTACTGTCGCTTTCACAAAAGCACGATTTTATCAGTATCCTGGAGAAGGGTATGTTACGTTATACAATATTAACATATACATTTATAATAGTAGATTCTACGAACAGGAACTAAAATAGAATAACTTCCCAAACAGAACAATATGCCTGCATAAAAATAATGGTTTCATATTTACGAACTAAATATCTCCACATTAGTAATAAAACGATAATAGCTAATAAAATTGGAAACAGATGAAATATAAAAATGTTGAAGATATATTGGGTTAAATTTTATCTAAAATAATTTATTATGAAACCAACTTGCATACAACACAACTTGCATAGCTGAATGCTTTTCTTGAATTACCAAAGAAAAATTCGTGCAACTATTTACTCTTAGTTATATTCAACGGTACAATATATATATTTACTTTATATTTTAGCTAAAATATGTACTGAAATTGGCTCCCTTTTGAGGGTTTGTCTCGTTTGGAAGGAGCGTATACAATTGTATGTATCTTTTTCAAAACGTGGCATCTTCTCAGCACACATCATCAATCTTAACCACTCCTCAAGAAACCGCAGTAATGTTTTCGAAAGGTTTCCTGCTTAAAAGGCGATCCACTGGTTACAGGTTTTTCTATTTGAACTACGTTTCTTGTCTGCAACAGTGTCTATTGGACAGTGGTCGTTAATCAGGGTATACCAGGTTGAGTAAACAAAAAAGAGGGAAAGTAGAGTCCCTAATTGGCAAAGCTTTCCTCCGTCACTTCTTATTCGACTACCTAACGGTTGCGTGCAAAAGTTTCTTTCTTACCCAGTCTATTGAATAGCTGCGCGGCCCCCTGGAAATTTTGTTTAAGTTAAACTGCTTCCCTGGTTAGTGGGTTTCACTTGATTGCCATGAAAACAACTAAACATTGAACATGATGATTTTTTGTAAATACACGAATTTAACCATCGAAACGCATTAATAGTGGCCGCGAGAAAACAATTAACAGCAGGTAGTAGAAAAGGTAAGAACACTTAAAGTCACACCGGAGCTATTTGAAATGTTCCCAAAAGGAAACTACCGTACGCGGGGCGAGACTTTTTCGGATAACGGAATTTCAACAGGAACTACTGCCAATCGATTGTTACATAAACTTTTACAGGATCCTGTAAAATTTTATTCCAACCTGCGCGAAACTATTCGGCGAGTGGTTTTATTCATGCGCCGCAATGAACTGCAGGCCGTGCAGACGAATCGGGACCAGTGTCCCAGGAAACTGCCTTTTCCACAGTGAGGCGAAAGGGAGGTTAGCAGCCGAATCAACCATTCTCACCGAGTATTTCGATGGAGTGAGATTTTCCGCGCGATAACGTCGTCGATTGTTCTATGCGCCGTTTTCAACGAACGGCTAAAGAACTTTCCCCCGCCATCGGTGGGTCGAAAGGCGAAGCGTAGGAACGTTCGAAAAACGTTTAAGACCGCGCGATATTCCAACGAACCCGCGAGGAACATTCTACTGAATCGAAAATGACAAACTTTACTACTGGCGGATACAATTCCCAGGGGAAACTCGCTCACCAGGTTTCCGCGAAGTCGAGCCCGCGATTTCACTCGAAATTGATAAAGGAAATCGGCGAGCCAGTCGCAGATCCGTCGAGAGTTACGTGTTCTGAAGATCAATTATTTATACCGTGCATTGTCGAGAGAGTTTTCGTTCGCCAGTTCTTCGTTACCGTCCCCTAGCCACTTCCCCATTCCACTTCGGCAGGATCGAACGAGAAATCGCGGCTCATTGTGGCCGAGATTTATAACGCAAGCTGGTTACCGTGAAAGTATGTTGCACAAACAGCGAAGTGGCCGCGCGAGAAACGGCCACGGCCGATAATGGCGTGGCCGTTCGGTTCTGGCGCACTTGCGGTACGCGGGAATATGGATACAAAAGTTCTTTGGAGCGGGCGAAACTTTTAATCGGCCCGTTCAACGCCGTGGAACGAGATTTTCGAACGGGCGAAATCACCGGGCAGTGTCGAAGAACGTCGGGCATGAAGTTCGTAAGGGTTTACCTTAAATGAAGTTAGAGTTTATTGGTTTATCCAAGGCGAACGAAAAGGAAGTTGCGCCGAACGTGCTCAATAATCCGTGCCGTGAGATTATCCCAGTTGCTGGCAACGTTTCTTTGGGCTCTCCCTTATCGTCGTGACTCCGCTTGGAAATCAGGATGGAATTTTAACAAGTTGCGACCGGCGTACACGTGACTGCCCCTGCCCAAGGAGATGTGCAAAGGCTTATGAAAGTCATGAGATTCCTCTTACTTGCCACTTTGTGTTCGTAGGATAAGCCGGCCTTGTCGTAAAGATTATAACAACCCCCTTCGCCAAGCTTCCACGCTGGGTTTCAAGTTGGGGTGCCTTAGTTGAAAGTTAGTCGAGGACTTTACATTGATGGCGTATTGATTACCCAAACGTGTAGAATGTGTTTTACAGGATTGCATTTCGTTTTAGCGTAATTAAGCCACTTCCGAGGGTGTCAATTTGGTTTTCTTCTGGTTCAGCGGAATGTTACGGTTGTAATTGTAATGATAACGCCTCGGCTATAACGTAATCTACAGTCAGTCTTATAAGTATTCGTGCCCTCGCTGTGAATGAAGAGATTGGCTTGAATTGAGTGATGCATTTGAGGCTCGTCAACAAATGTTTTAGTATGAGTGAACACATACGATGTAATGTATATTTAGACCAAACTTTAACAGGGTCGAGGAATTCATAAAAGGAATATGTAAAAGTTATTTTCAGTAAACCTCGCGTAGATTGGTATAGAGGGCAGGTAGGATAATGAGACTTCAGTCTGCTTCCAATCCAACAAATATGTGACTTTCTTTAAGCACTTAATTTTAAAAAAAATTTCGTACAGACTGTGAGAGTACGAATAGTTATGAGACTCACTGTACATGCATGTATATGTCTTATTAAAATCTATGATTTAGTGTAGTATACTCAGATATCCGAATTTTGCATCAATTCAAATATTTATCCAATTCTGTATTTAAAAAAGAATCTCTTCTATACAACTCGTGTTCCAGCACTTCATTTATTTGATTCCAATACACTTTATTGTTCGCAAGCATAACGCGCATGCGCTATTAAATACCATAACTGGTTAAAACAAAATCTCCACAGAACGTATACCAATTTCTCAAGTTTTGCAAACGAAATATCGTTCCCAAACATCTCATACACCTTAGTTCGAAGCACAAAAACTGTCTAATTATTTTTCTCCTGGAAGTTTGCATTGCATACTATTCTGTCGTACGAAATCTCTTATATCGAGTAAGGTGTAGATCTCCAATTTTAGTCATTTATGTTCCCTTCCGTTTCCCTTCAGCAATCGTTCACGACACGCGTCGTCGAGTCAAAATTGGACAGCAAATGAACCAATAGTTTGTTAAAGTCAACGCGATAAGAGTTATCGAAAGGACCGACGCTAATTACTTACATATTGATCATTCTTCGCGACTCTCGCGCATTTAAGGGTCTTTGCATAAATTTCCACCGCGCAAGCCGTGGCCTCGGCTGTTCTTGCCTGCGACGCCGTATTTCAGGATCAAATTCGATGGAGATAAAATATATTCGCGGCGCCGCACCGACGACGATAAATCAGCCAATAAATGAAAGCCCAGCGAAGGCGAGGGGCGCTAGATAAAAAGAAAATAGGGGAGAGGAAAAAGACAGTGGAAAAAGGAAGGTGGTCCTCATTATTTCTAAAAGCGCTCCAGAGGCAGTTCGTAGCTCACCGACGGGGATGTTTTGCGGTGTATATCAGCCCCTCTGTTGACGCAACGAACCGTAGCAGTGCGATTATTATTTTGCAAGAATATATTTTCGGCAGAACACTTTGCCGACGAAGGTTCTTCATCGGACACTTTTCGCGCGAATAATAGATTGTTTTATCGTCCCTGTGAATAATTTAGCTGCAATGCTGTGAAAATACGATTCAAGTTTTGCGCAGATGGAAAGCTGTATTGATGAAGCATCGCGGGCCAGATAATATTTACTTCAATCGCATGGAACAGTAAAGTAGGGACAATGGATATTCATATTAGTAAAAACAGTGAAGTAGATGCGTTATTATTTTGAGCCATTTTGCTTGGAAATATACGATTTTATTAATTTAATTTTAAAACCGCCAGATTTGAAATATACGAGAATAGCCCGTTCTAAAACTTTCAAATGCAAATAAGTGTACGACTGTAGAACGTTAAAAATTTTCAATATACTTCTACATACTTATAATTCTTCAAATTTCTATAGATCGCAATTATTAATTATAAATCCATTAATTGCTTTCAACTGGCATTATAGTGTCACATTTATGCAATACTCCTATAACAATTTATTTCCCTAACAACGATTCACTATTAACAAGAAAAAACTGATCTTAAAGGCGAAGAAGAGAAGCTATTAGCGAAGAAAATGGCGGGAAGGCAATCTGCGGACTGTTGTAAGGGCTAAGTCTAATTCAATTTCTATGATCCGACAGCGATTTGTAAATGCAATGGCTATTCGAAACGGAAACCCATCGGCAAGAATGAACGGGGGGTAATAGCGGCAGGAAGTGAAGCTTTAGAGCGAGGCTAAAGGAAACGAGAATGGCGTGTTCTTCACCGCAGGAGTAACAGGACTTGTCACTTTAGCCAGCGGGTAAATAAGTGCCATTTAAATGCGATATCCAGAGGAGATTGAGGGGCAGAGCCTGGAAACGCAGAGACCCAATACGTACATACTCCACGCGCCGATACACCGCTCTGTACTTAACGTTTGCTAACTATTCAACATTCTCTACCAACTGTAATTCCCACGAATTCTCTGCCGCTCGGTTGCGCCCACTTCAGCCTCG
This sequence comes from Nomada ferruginata, assembly GCA_963583965.1. Classification (NCBI taxonomy): domain Eukaryota; kingdom Metazoa; phylum Arthropoda; class Insecta; order Hymenoptera; family Apidae; genus Nomada; species Nomada ferruginata. The sequence goes on from OY757223.1 coordinate 8,151,143, forward strand.
CGCATTCTTGCAACTTGCGAATAAATAATGCCCGCCAGCTGCTGATAAGCATGAAACTTTGAACGAAAATATTGAATGGTTTAAACGGTCGTCTTGATATTGCTATTTTACATGGCTTCGAATGGGGTGCTGGTTCTAAGGACACTGTATTAAGATGATTGGAAAAATTGGAATAAGTTTGGGGAAGTATGGCAAGGATTTTTTTGGATGGTATTATATTATGATATAAAGTGAAATTTTGTGGGATTATACATGTTTTTTTTTTCTTAATTGGTTATGTATAGTGCTCTTTTGAATGGCTCGAGATGGTACTGATTAAAAGTGCACGGTGTTAATGTGGTAAGAAGAGTTATAACAAATTTGGATAGTGCTGTGAGGATTTTTTGGATTGCAATGTAAAGTGTAATTTTATAGAATTATGCGTGTGTTTTTCTTATTTAATTAATAGCGTTTACTTGCCTCAAACGCCTCAATAGGTTTCTAGTGGCTAATATTATTGATATTACTACTTACAGATTTGTCCCTTTTTTTTACACAGGTAGAAGCTGCAATTTAGTATTAGAATCTGTTCAATTATTTTTCTAAAGAAGTAATTAGTACCCAAGCTTATTCTTACTGAAATTTACTTACGAGAGAAGATATGGGGGCCTACACTTAGTTTTAATATTACACTATATGTCATATGTCGGTATTTCATCTGTGGTAGTATGAATGTACAAATCATACATGACTTACAACTGACTTACACTTACTTGTTAGTAATTCTAGAATTTATTATTTGATTCAACCTGTTTTTGTTAAAAATCATTATTTATAATAAGTATACATTCAATTAAGTTTTAATAAGCGGGTCGATGATAAAATTTGAACGCTTTCAACAAACTTTATTTTTAATTGATCTTCTCAGAAATGCACTGAGAATCAATTGATTTTTTTTGCACATATAATCAGTTTTTGAAATATATTCTATGACTAAAATAAGTAATGTCTTATCTATTAAACACTATCGACGTGCATAATGGCTGATCGAATTTTAACAAACTTAGACATGTAACTTATCTAATACAACCTTAAACTATTTAGTCGATATAATACATATAGTTAATTACTTTAAGTAATCTGTAATAGAACTATCCACTTACGAAACTATAATACGCACACTTGCCAATTTAATTCACCCATGCCAAAAGAATGTAACTAACAAATTGGACTGATCTAAACTAATCGTAAGATCGGGTAATATAATTATTTTAGGTAGATTTACAATTATTCTCAATAATTCTTTCGAAAAGACTCGAATAGACTTTAATAAAACGCCTTTTTCCACCGATTTATCAAGAAATTTGTTTACGCAGTTTTGTAAACGCAATAAAGCGATGCAACCTTTGTTTATACTTTCTTTTTAATATGTCTCAGCGTTCTTGAAATATTTCACAAAAAAAAACGTTCTGAATTTGTTTCAAGGGGTGATTTCACCCCCTAAACTTTCTATTAGGCCGCTATGAAAAAATACGTGTCGCTTATTTTCACCTGCTTAATATATCCACCAAGTTTCATCAAAATCGGAGACCGACAGCCGGATGTTCCCTTGTCAGTGTGTAGTTCAACTACTTCCAATCTCAAACCAAAATCTCCCCAAAAATCGTCGCCAATATACAAACATACAATTCGACACACGATCCCCATTTAAACATTCAGTGAATCGATCTTACTCCCGCACTAGACGCACAAACTAACCACTTTCTAACAACCACTCGAGCGAAGCGGGAAACGTTGCCTCACCGCCGATTCCATTTCCTCTTTCACTCCACAAGTATTCCCATCCCCGTTTCCTCCCTCCCTTCGTCCCGCCTTAATCCCACGTGCTTTGGGAAAACGTGAAACGGCAAAGTACACGGGCCGAGGTGGAAATTATTTTATTTCGCGCATCAGAATATCAGCCGTAGGGCTCATTCATATTCATGCCGACGCCCAGCCACTTCGTCTCCCAAACGCGACTCACCACGATCGTGTTGGTTACTTGAAGATTCAACCGTGGTCCCCGCCGGAACTCCGACTAATTCTGTCCCTTATCCCCTTATCACGCTCTTCCTTCATCTTCGATTGCGCCCGGTAATGCGACCCTGTCCCCGACACAGCGGGCACAACACGACGGTCTCGTCCCCGTGTCATTTGTCAGCACGCACGCAGAATTCTGACGCGCGAATTTCCACAGCTGACACGTCCACGAAGTATCAACGGCGGCACCGGCCCGATTTATCGCGCCCTGTTTGCTCACCCCTCTTGTTTATTTCGCCCGCCGGCCGCCGATACGAAAAACCACTCGTGGCAATTCGCGATACACTGGCTCGTTATTGACAATCGCGGGGCAATTTTTTTTTTCGCCTCTCGCAAATTGCTTTTTCCGATACCGCGTTTGCGCCGGGTGAAATTAACGGTGCGATTGTTGCGCCGGGCCGCGTAAGTTGTAAGAAATCGTTGCGATTGAACCTCGCCAGCGGTGGGTGAAATGATTTTTGTGGTAGTTGGTATTTATTGGGGATTTTTGTGCAATTTCGTTTGCATTAGAGTGATATTTATGGGAATTGTAGCGTGTTACGTCTCGCACACCGTAATTCTTAGATTGAATTTTGCAGGGTCGTAAATCCCGCTTCCGCTGGACTGTTGAATGACCAGCCCTTGAGTCACCGATAAATAGTAAAAGCCGCGGATCCTGGCCTTAAACGAAATCATGTTCAACAAATAATTTTGCAAAGAGTTTTAATATAGGAATACCGCGAGGAGTGTGCGCGACAGAGTAACGGTGTGCTTCGTGTCCAAAACTATTCTTGTTACAATTGCTATTCCGCTACTATATATATATATTACGACATTTAGGGTTAAGGCTGACCATAGCCCTTGTTGTGTCGCCTTAGCCAACGCGGAGTCTAGCCCTTGCCAGTAGTCATATCGCTGACTACTGCCCTAGTGCATAATATTGACTCTGACTAGGCCAGGATCCGCGGGTCTTACAAACTTATCGGTGACTCAAGGGCTGGTCATCCAACACTTTCGTGTTCTTTGAGACATGTGATGTTTCCCGCGGCTCGCTGCTGGCTTCTCTACCCTTGTAGACAGGAGTGGAGAAAGGTGGAGATGCTTAGGAAATGTCTGTAGGAACTGTTTTATGGCTGGTTCGAAGGCTTTTCGTCACCTGGAAGGCACGTAGTCCAACTCAGGAAAGCCCGGCTATAAAACAGCCCGCTCAGCCACGATGGCCGTTGATGTGTTCGGTTTCGCGACCGAACATAGTGCTCGCAGGAAAATGATGTTAAACTGTAACGGGGGTATTGTGACTTTGCATAGACAGTGATTTGATAAGATACTCTTTCGCATTGTATTGAGCTTGTATGGGTCCAACTCACCAGGAGGGCGCAAGACCTTCGCGTCACCGATTTAGTTGAAACTTTGTGGACCTAGGCAGGCTGTACACCAAAGATGCAGCAAACACGCAACACGCAACATGCGACATGCGGTAAATACCGCGCTCATACTTATACCGCATAGAACCACTTAAAATGTATAGCTACTTCTTCTACTCTCGTAGACCAGACATGCATGCTGCACCTGTTGCGCGACATCTACTGCGTGCGGTATTTTGTGCGTGTCTTGCCGCAGTATTTACCGCGCGGTAGAGAAGACATTTTCAGTTTGTAGGAGATTTTACGTAGGGCTCTGGTTTGGCTCGGGCCATGATGGTTTATGTAAGACTACTTTTTGGGTATAATTAGTCTATAAAGATAATACTTGTATTTATTGCAAATACACGCTGATAATACAATATTCAGTTTTTCTATTCTCGGTCCTATAATTTCCACCAACACTTTAAAACTCTCCTGGCTCATTCTATAAAATTCTTTAAATTTTTCATGATTGAGTGCGAGCTGCTCCTGGGTTACTATAGCTGGGCTATGCCTTAAATTATCAAAGAATAGAGGATTAATCCAATATCTACGGATTCTACTTCCTCGTTCCCTACGTTGCAAATATTGCCAAGCTACCACAACATTCATGTTGCGTGTTGCGTGTTTGATGCATCTTTGGTGTACGGCCTGCCTTAAGATTACGTTTCGCATCTTATACATTTCAAGGTAATGATGAATGTTTAACTGTTAATATTTTAAAACCTACTGAGTATCTGCCCCTATAATACTATATATTCGTAAACAGGAGAACGAGATTTATAGGTCCACAAAGTTTCAACTAAATCGGTGACGCGAAGGTCCTGCACTCTCCTTGTCAGTTGAGTTTTAATTATTTCCTTAAAGTGTAATAGAAATATATTCTACGGTGCGCTATAATTTCGAGTTTCCAACGTATCAATCACATTTGAACTAATTAAAATATCCAAGTCTTTCTACGTGATTTATTAATATTATTATAATACAATCTAATTAGCAATGAAACTAATATTATTTGCCATTGTGCATGTGTTAAATATACGAAAAATCATTTACAGCAAGAGTTTTCATGAATAATTCATTAAATCGCTATGATTGATTTCATTTTAAAGGTGAATAATTATTTCGAATGCTTTAAAGGAGAATTATTATTATATTATAATTATTTCGAAAGCATCTAATTAAAACAACGAATGAACAGTTGTTAAATAAAAAGTGTGCAGTGGTATTCAGAAGTAAATGTAACTGCATATTGTATTTTTGTTTCTCTAGAACGACGTGTATTCTCTTCAACAAGCCGCACGTGGTCAAACGTTTTGGTGCAAAGTTTGCTGCTACAAGTGGTGTGGAAGTACCTGGTACGTTTTTGTTGTGATGAAAGCAAAAACGTTTAAGGTATGCGCAGTAGTGGTCGCGCAATGTTGTCTAAAGTTACGGAAAACACATCGACCGCCTGCTTGTGTACAAAAGGATAATTTTCAGAGTTTTCTATTCATTCGTTGATTAAAAATAAATAGCGTCTTATGTTTATAATCCATTGATAAATCAATATCTTCGTGCTATTTCGCTGGAAGTTGATCGAATCTTACATTCAGTTAATCATTGAAATGATGTAGTTGAATTTTGCGAAATTTGTTGTTCAATATAGATAGACTGAAATTAATATATTCATATTGAACATGGAAGCGAACAATGTATTGGTTTAATAGAACTGATTATATTATAAATTTTAACTTGCTTTGGAAAAGTATATGAAGTGCAGTATAATTATGGGGATGTTTAATCTAAAACAGGTAAGGTTTATTAAAGATAAGAAATTATCCTCGGGTTGATTGGAATATTCAATATGTACGATATAGAAAGTTAAATTCGTTGACAGATAAAAATTAATGAAACAGAGATACATTTATTGTTTCTCCAATTGAATGCATTAAGAATATAAAATTTATAACTGTATAACCTCCTTCTGCTTTAATATTTTATTTGTGATATTTGTGAAATATTCTTTCACAGAAAGCTCGTTTCGTTCTGACCTAGTTTAAAAAATAATTCAGCCCTGTAAAATATTCTTAACCAAGCATAAATATTCTAATTTCGATATGGAAATTATTATAAATTCAGAGAGCGTATTGATATTGCATTCAGTATTCCTTTCTTTTTGTTATTTGCACTACATAAAAAGCTTTCAAACAACCGCCTCGCGAACAGTAATGCTTCCCATTTTTCTCACTTGTAATTCGCCAAATTGCCAACCACTGGTTGCAATCTCACGGATAGTAATGAATATTTAAGCCCCGAACATGATTGACGTTAATTGACTGACACTTCTCGAAATAATTCTTCCACGTTATTGAAGCCTTGACCTCTGGATCCAAATGGTTTATTCCCCATTGCCACGGATGGGGAATAACTCGTCAAGTATTGTCAACTTCCTAGCTTATCTAAGCATGTAACATTCCCACATCGGCTACGACGCACAAGCGACTTGCTGATTAACACGCTAACGGGTCAGAAGTGTTGCATTATTCATCCCCCTTCTGTAGCGTTTGCTATTAATTAACAGCTACCTGTATAATCAGTTCGTGTTGTTGACAGGCCTTAATTAGAATTTTTTTGAGAATCATGCTGCTGCGAAAACATTTTCACTCTGGATCGCCAATTCGAACCCTGAGTTGGAGAAATTAACAAAAATATTCATTCCAAGGATTGCCTTCATTTTCATCGCGGTATGATCGCGTTAACATGGATTGCCAATATTTTAAAGTAAAATTAATTAATTCAATATTATTCGTTCATCTCAATTCAGTTCAAGTTAAAAGCTTAAATTTCGTTGCTTTCAAATTATTTTGTAGAGTGCAGGTGGGGATTCAATATTGTGAGAACGCTTTGCGAAATGATATTAGTGGGACGTTAATTTGTTAATATTATAGTGATGCATCATTTTGGATGTATAAATGGTTTCATAGATTATTCGATTAATTTTGAAAATGTAGATAATTTTTTCGATTCGAATGGGAACGAATGTTTCCACTCATCTTATAATTCTAATTAAAAGCCTAGCGTGTGCATTGTACAATTGAGTATCGTCGTCGACATGGATTAATTAAAAAAATTTTAATTTACGCGTTCAATCAATACTGCATAAAATACGTGCTGCAATCGAATTTTTCGATTGGAAAATAGTGCAAGATTTGTAAAAGTTTATTACCGTAGAAATAGTTGCATAGTACTAATTTTAATATTCAGAACGGTTCAGTGAAACGATGGGCGAAGTACATTGACTGCTATAAATTTTGATCATCACAGCGTAAACTTTACAAAACCCTCCCTTTACTTTTATTATAGATTGTATCTATAAACACATTTATATATACACATGCATATGCATGTCAGAAATAACTCGTTTATCTCTATAAGTTTGTTATATTTCTAAAAGAATGCTGATTCGATGGAGGTTCTGGGGTAAGTGCCGTGGGGTTCATCACAGTCCTCTTACCAAAAGGCATAGCCTCCCCCACTCCGTGGCCAGATCCTCCAGGAACAGAGTCCCTATTCTTTAGCAATGCGACGTCAGGTCGCTTGCCATATTTAAACTCTCTCTTCTATCTCATAAACAATCCCTCGACACTCGATAGTTGGAAAACCCAAAGCGGTCGCCAGCCATCGCCTGCCGACAGGATGTTTGGTTTCATTCATTCATTTCCAAGATACTCTTTGACCACGCGTAGGACTGCGTCCCCATCATAAATTATCCACAGGGTGCGTAGCACTTCGCCACCCGATCCTATTCCTTTCTTTAAAAATACGCTATCGCTAACACGGCCAGACTGACCTGCTTCGCGCTCTCGAGAAGCGATCTTTCACTCAGCAATGATACCCAATATCATACCACTCGACCCATCCTGATTTAGTCAATACATCGCAGTTTACGATACCGAAGAATCTCAAACAAATCCAAATGCAGTCACATAAACAGCTAGTAGCCACCAATATCAGACAATATCATTTATACTTCTGAACAGCGTAACCTGTCCAAATCAAAAATACAATTCTTTCTCTTTCAGCTGCAGTTCAACTTGCTACCATACCCCTTCTTGCGTGCCTTATACACAGTCTGCTCCTTCAGCCGCACACAACCCAAACAGCATCATTTAAATATCACATTTCCAATTATTTGCTAGTAAACGCAAAACGTTCCCATAGCCAACATTTCTACAACTTTGCTAGTAGACTTTAAACGTCCCAATAGCCCAACTGCTTTTGCTAGTGGATGCAAAGCATCCCGATAGCCAATTCTTTTACATTTTTGCTAGTAGATGCATAGCATCCCGATAGCCAATTCTTTTACATTTTTGCTAGTAGATGCATAGCATCCCGATAGCCAGTTCTCTTACATTTTTGCTAGTAGATGCATAGCATCCCGATAGCCAATTCTTTTGCTAGTAGATGCAAAGCATCCCGATAGCCAATTCTTTTGCTAGTAGATGCAAAGCATCCCGATAGCCAATTCTTTTGCTAGTAGATGCAAAGCATCCCGATAGCCAATTAACATCGCATTACTCCATCGACCAATTAATTAAAACCTACCAATTAATTCAACCAATTAAAAGACAAAGCTAATAAAATAAACTAACAATCTAAATAAAAGGAAGTATGACTTTCAGAAACCGCATACAAACAAACAATTATAGATCCCTTTTTGTTTTGTTTTACATATTTATTGAAAATTCTAATATTTCACTACATATTATAAACTTATTCTACACAATGCTAACACGGCTCATCATCATTCACATTCTCATTATCACTCACATCTAAGTCGTCTTCTCCCGACCACTCTCCGTTCCATAACCGTAATCTATCTTTCGGTGCCACTTGTGGCCTCCCAGATTCGCCCAAAATTTTATACCGATCGTTCGGCAAGCTCTCAATAATTACAAACGGACCAACATATTTTGTATCCAGTTTCGCTCCACGCGATGTAGCAGGCTTAATGAAAACCGTATCATTCACATTATACTCAATGTTATTCCTACGTTTTTTATTAAAATTCTCATTTTGCTTCTCCGCGTTTTTAAACAATTTTTCCGCAGCAATTTTCCTATCTCGCACTAAATCCATTCTTTCGTCCAAATCAGGTAATTCGGCCTCAATATGTACTGCATTTCCGGCGTTCCGGTTAACCCCAAATAACAAATAATTTGGCGCAAATCCAGTCGACGACTGTTTTGTTGTATTTAACGACTCCTGAATCTTACTTAATTTATTCGACCATTCTGAGGATTTCAAAACCTCTGCAGTTAACAAATTTGTAACCGTAGCAACATACCGTTCAACTTGTCCATTCGCGCGTGGTGCACCGGTAGCGATTAAATGTAACTCTACACTTTGCTTTTTCAGCCATTGCTGTAACGATTTAAATGTAAAATTCGTTCCCCTATCTACTACCACCACTCGTGGTCTACCAAACAGCGTCAATCTTTGTTTGAAGACTTGCAACATCTCAGCACCACTTAACGATCTTAAAGCAACTAACTGCAAATATTTTGTGAATGCATCCACTATTAATAAAATGTGCTGATACCCCTCCTTCGATTGTGCAAAAGGACCCACACAATCACAGTGTATCGTATCAAATGGAACCGATTTTTTATGAATTGAATGCAACAAACCTTGCTGCGGCCCTGCATGACGCTTAGATACGACACAGGTGAGGCAATGCCTAACGTACTTTTGCACAAAAAAACGCATTCGAGGGAACCAGAATTTCCGAGCTATGCACTCATACGTTTTTTCATAACCCACATGACTATTCTCATCGTGATAAAGACGCAACAAGGCTATCCGATATCCCTTCGGTATGTAAAAACGCGAAATGCTATTTCCCTTACTGCTTAATATTTTACGGCATAAAATACTGTCAATCACACAGAAGTCACTACATACTGAGTCTCCCTTTTCCACTCGCTGAATTAAATCCTGAACCTCCTCGTCACACCTTTGAGCTACCTTAATCCAAGAATCAGTCGATACCAATTGTTTATTTAAACGAGCCGCATTTACACAACCTTTCTTAGGTGGATTTCTGCTAAAAAAATCTACATGTTCAATTTGCTTCCCCTTACGGTATTCTATGTCGAATTGAAAATCTTGCAGGTATACCCACCATCTAGCTATACGTGGCAAAATATGTTTCTTATCCTTCGTGGCTTTTAACGCATTACAATCCGTAACAATTTTAAAATGGATACCTAAAAGATATACTCGAAAATATTTAAGAGCATTAACCACTGCAAGCGTTTCTAGCTCGTAAGAATGATATCTCGATTCTTCGTCCGTAGTTCGGCGACTAAAATACGACACTACATGCAAATCCCCATTCACTCTCTGGAACAATATACCTCCATACCCGACAGAGCTTGCATCTGTGTGTAATTCCGTGTTTTTATTAGGATCAAAAATGACTAACAACGGTGCAGACACCAAATGATCAATCACACATTTACGAGCTTCATCCTGTTCTCGCCCCCATTCCCATGGAACATTATTTTTTGTGAGTTTTGTGATGCACGCCGTACGAACTGCAAATTCCGGCACGAATTTTCGGAAATAGCTCGCAAGCCCCATAAATTGCCGGACTTGTTTAACGTTCGTAGGAACAGGTGACTCGGTTAACGCTTTGATCTTCCTTTTTCCTGGTCGTATACCATCTTTTAGCGGATCCCGACAAGGCATGAGTAGCCACACTCAATCGTTGTGTAGTGGAAAGTTTATCGGTTATTGATTCCACCAAATCACACCACTTCTGAGCATCCTCACCGATATCAGTACCACAAAAACGAGGGACAGCTTCTACAAAAGAATTAACCGTCCCGGGCACCAAAGGAGAGATCGAATTATTCGTGACCGTTTCCATGAACCGACGGAACAAATTTTCCAAACTCGGTTCAGCATTTTCACTTTGTCCACCGTCCATTGTAACGAGCACAATTAATCCCAAAAGACACTGCAGTCACTATATTCCGTATTGGCTACGCGGTTTTTTATCCCACTTCTGATGTCAGAAATAACTCGTTTATCTCTATAAGTTTGTTATATTTCTAAAAGAATGCTGATTCGATGGAGGTTCTGGGGTAAGTGCCGTGGGGTTCATCACAGTCCTCTTACCAAAAGGCATAGCCTCCCCCACTCCGTGGCCAGATCCTCCAGGAACAGAGTCCCTATTCTTTAGCAATGCGACGTCAGGTCGCTTGCCATATTTAAACTCTCTCTTCTATCTCATAAACAATCCCTCGACACTCGATAGTTGGAAAACCCAAAGCGGTCGCCAGCCATCGCCTGCCGACAGGATGTTTGGTTTCATTCATTCATTTCCAAGATACTCTTTGACCACGCGTAGGACTGCGTCCCCATCATAAATTATCCACAGGGTGCGTAGCACTTCGCCACCCGATCCTATTCCTTTCTTTAAAAATACGCTATCGCTAACATGCATAATACATGGATCGAAATTTAAATTAATTTCCTGAAAAGCCAAAATTATTTTTCCACCTCGATGTGTACCTCGAATATTATACAAAATGAGAAAAGATCGCGTAACATTTCAATTACTCCAACATTGGTCGCGGGAGATTCGACTTTGCGGCAACACATCGTAATGAAATCATTAAAACATAGAGTCTGCTATGGCAAAAGGTTCGAAATCGCGAAGTAACCGGTGGGCGATGCAAGTAGAGCCACAGAGAATTCGCCCCCAGATTCAAGCCGGAGCACATTACTAAATAGAAGAGCTGGAGGGTAGAAAACGTCGGCTTAACGGGAAATGTATGAACCCCTCTGCGTTCTCCTAGAACGAAATTGGTCATATCGTGGCATTTCTCATGCAGCGATGCCGTTGATTAGTCGGTGCTGCTTCGCGGCGGGGAAATCGTGGAAATAGAAAGAGCGCAAGAAAGATGTTCCCCTTGCTTGGAATAAGGGAAGGGAAAGAAGGAATTGCGTGAGAGATATTGGAGCGAGAGGGAACGCTGCGTACTACGAACTTCTCTTGGGAATAAGCAAGATTGAAGAAAGATCCTTGCCTTCGTGCAGCGGTTATAATTGATGACGTTGCTTGTGCCAGTCTATGTTTGCGTAACATTTTGCAGTACGAACATTTCAAGTAAATTTATATTGGATTCGAATGCCAATAACTAGGATAGGGTACTGGAAATATGGGCGAAAGTATTGAGTTATTGGCAAAGTAACAGTTGATTAAATTAATTGTTTAACTATTTGTTACATTGATGTAATAAAATATAAAATGTAATAGAAATATTGTAGTTCGGTATCTTAGTGTTACGTTGACTACTAATTTATGAATAAGTGTACAAAATTATGAAGATACATTTATTACAGAGTTTAAATCACTGCAGGGGCGAAATAAATTTATATTTCCCTTTAGAGTATCGTTGCGCTTAAACAAAATAATATTTTCACGAACTGGTTATTTATAATAAGGGTCTAAGTTGCTGTATTTCTCCAAAGAAAGATGAAGAAAAATCATTTTGTACTCTATTTTCAATTCTCAGATCACTCCAGTGATTGGTTATAACTTGCAGAAATCAATTGTTAACTATTAAACAAAAGTATATTTGACCTACTTTTGCTTGAAACTCAATCTATGTCCTACGGTGTATAGACTGAAATGGATCCTGGCGAAGCAAAGAACACTGACATCGTCAATCTGCTAAATGGACAAATGAAAAGGAAACCTAAAGGGACATCGTATTCGAGATTACTCCCATCATAGCTGCACGGGAATCTACTATGCCGTGTCTCGGATTTCACAGGAAAAGAGGAACATCTAGCTAATTGCAAGCATCTGAAGAGAATAATAGTACCGTCGATATTGAAGGAATCTGGAGGCAGAGGGTGAGTTTCATCCATTTTCTATGACAGGTTGATATATTTTTTGTTCAACATCAAGGACAATTGCAGTACGAGCGCATTTCATTCGACTTGTCCGCTGCTATCGATCAGTTTCTGCCATGAAAATGTCTACAGCGGGGTTGTATACCTTATTCTTTCATACTTTATCCGATACGTCGCCGTCCGCTGGGAATTTTTATGTGGGCACGGGGCACAGTGATTTGATAACAATCGGCCACGAAAAAGTGGGTGTGGTATACTTTAAAGAAATTCTACGCTGTGTTGGAGGAAGTTAAAACTGCGGAACGCCCCATTTTTTTTAAATACGCGACTCTACAAATATGGGCTGTTGGTTTTTTTCTAGGTACAATTGGATATCTGGAACTTGTTCCTATATTATAAATATTATTTTCTCGAGCTACTATATAAATTCCAGATAAAATCTTCAGGGGCGTATTGATAAAAAATATTACTGTATCGATTAATGTAAGTGGGTAACAAATGCATTTGTAAATCAGAGACATGGAAATAATAGTGGCCATCCTAATGATAATAATAGTAGTAATAAGAATTTTACTCCAACATGTACTCGAACATATAATATTATCTTTTAATTACATGTATCTAGTAAAACAAGTATGTACTTCAGTTTCCACTCGATTCATCAATAATCGACGTGATCAATAAATACCAACACTACACATAATATGCTAAGTACATCTAATCAATTAAACAATATTTAAATTGTTTCCACTTTCTTTCATTGTTTGTGCATAATTTATAAACACGATAGGTTAATCAATCCTACATTTCTTACTGTCCTTTCGACTTTTATTATTCTTTGTGATATCATTATATACTCCTCATTAACCTCAGAATTATATTGAATTATTGCAATTATTACTTTGATACTATAGAAGAATGACTCTTGATACACGTAGAGAATACTCTATCAGAATAACTAAGTATTTGATTAACAATATCGACCAAAACACAAGCTCGACCATTGAATTGACAAATATATTACGCATTAAAGCACGCAATAGCCAAAGTTTGTAATATGAAAACGTTGGACGTGTCGATTATTTTACGAGCGCAATTTACGCAGACGAAACGAGAACCAACTCTGTATACGTGTAAATTAAAATCTTCTGCAGCTGTACAAATTATAGACTTCGATTACGGAATTCGACCATAATATATTGTGCCTCATATTACAGGATGCCGGGATTTCGAACAGTTTCTGCAGCACTTTACAAAGTGCGCACAAACATTTGTACAAAATCTGCGCGTTCACGTTCTCCATTTCGCCCGGCCACAAGGAAAATACCGTTCCGTAAATTAAACTTTGGTAACATAAATTGCATACCAAATCTTTTATTTAAATTAAATCGTACGGAATAGAGTTGATGTGCTATTTTAAGGAACAATGTTTGGAGGCTGGGTATATCTTAAATTAAATTTTTTTCATTTACGTTGATTCATATATTTTTGAGAATTTAAAAAATGCTGGGTAAAAATCTACCAAAGGAGTGAATAATAATGTTATCATTAATATTACGGTTTTTGATAAACCGTATTATTGAGTGTACCAATAATTAAATTTTAATTAAAAATTTATTAAAATGTGACCAAAAATTTTAATTATCAAATATTGATTGAATTTTACTTAACTTTTCGACATACCGGATAATAAATTATTAATATAATGCAGTATTGCCTCTTAGTTAATTGATTCCAGAAAAAGCAAGCAAGCTATTATTATTTCTATTGTATCTTCGTTATAAATCAGAACTGCGAAATGTATACACCATGGTACAAAGAAAAGAAAACAAGATGAATTACAGTTAAAAGTGCTATAATAAGGCAAAGCCATAAATATTTCTCAAAATTAAAATTCAAAACTGTCTCAAATGTTGTCAACATCTTTGAAAAAATAAAAAGGTTATAATCAAAAGCATATTTTATATTAGAATATTATTCACAATGAAATTATTTCCACCCTTTAATTGCAGGAAAATTGACTACAACCACTAACACTCCTATTGCACGTGACAATTCACAAATGCATAGTCTTTTCTCTCCTGTTACCGAGTTAATTAATTTTTCCATTCAAGATCTTTTGTGCAGCTTAAAAAATTAAATTAGGATCAGAAATAAAAAGCCCGAATACTAAAATGGAACTGCATAAAACTATAATGAACAAAAGACCATTATAACAGCCATCAATATACATGGATAAGTGCAGGAAATGGTTAACAATGGCCCCGCGAATAATAATTCCAATTCGCTTAATTCGAACCCCCTATTAAAATTTTCCAATTAAGCATCGAACGGTATTCCGTCGCGACCAGTCTTCCACGAAACCATCACGATTATTCCCACCAAAGCACGCCGACGAAAACTCTTTTCAGCCGTATGTAATTCGGCACCGAAAGGAAGATAAAGTCGTCGCAGCGAAGAACCAATCCCGCGGGAAGTTATTTTACAATCGTGTCTGAGCGTGCAGGCCACCACGTGAAACGGACCATTTCACTGAGGCAGTTCGTATAACAGTAACAGTACAGTCGTTAACGCAATACGAAAACACGGCCGTTTCCTACTTTCTTTTAGCTTTTAGCGGAAACAACAGCAACAACAGCAATATTGTTACAGGTCCTCGTGAACGTTCGCCGCGTTACGTGTGTCTGATTTTCGACGTAAAGCTTGAGAACGGGGGAGAGAGAAATGGACAGAGACCACGATCTCCTGCACGCTAATCCCACGAGATTTCGCGGCTCGCAGTACTGATTTGAAGCTGGATTATGGTCTGTGCTGAATGATCACTAGGCGTTTCCGTTCTTCCGTGGAGAAGTCCATTTCGTTTCTCGATACGTGTATTTTAGCTTGTTCTTTTTATGGCGAGGTGCGCAAGATCAGACGGTAAAGGGCACAAACAAAGATACATATTATTATATTCATCCAGGCAGAGAAACTTATTTTTAGGCTTCACTGTTAACGAATAGAAATTTAATGTGCGACTAGAAATGTAATTATTTGTATTGCTTGAAGAATCGAATGTGTATATTCTTTGCGATATGGAATTTATACGGCAATAACGTATGTAGGTCTAGATACTAGAATTTATGTAATTTATTGGTATTTTATTTTTGTATTGCCTTTGAAGGTTCTGCAATTGAGCATTTTATTGGCAACGAAGACACCGCGAAATAACTCGTGAAATATTTATAATGTTGTTTAAAATTGATAGTCAGTCGGGGTAATAATAAGTTTTCTTATTCTAATTATTCTAATTAATCTAATTCGATATTCCAATGTCCCAATTATAATAATTAAGAAAAGCCACAAATCTCGAGTGATGTATTTATTTATTATTTTGGGACTCGTTGGACTGGCGATTATAGACGTATGTTTTAAAATGCATTCGAATAATCATAGCCTTTCGTTATAAATAGAACAATGTACGTCAATGAAGAACTCACTATTCTTGTAATTCTCTGCCATCGTTGCATACTGCGTGCCGTGATGGTGGCCCGATATCTGTCCCAGTATTTCCAGATTCCTCGATTGCCGTCCTGAAAAAGACAAATTGGAACAAGAACATTAAAGATCGGGCCGCGATTAATCATAACGGTAAATTGGGTGCCCGCCATGATAAAGGAACGCTTCCGATGGATCCACATTTTTGTCCCTTTTCTTATCTGAATCAATGATTTTCAGGCGGAATTCGACGGACGATTTAAATGAATCCTTATCTCGATAAAAGGCCTTTAATGAGGCTGGCCGACATTTTTGATGAAGGATTGGAAGCTTCTGGAACGCTTTTTCACAAATACCTCGACCGATCGTGAATACTGCTTCGAATCGGTGTATTACAGAAGTAATTAGTATCAATCAGCCGATGAGAATTGTTAAGGAAGAATAATAATACTTATAATCCCTGTCGACTAATCAAGCTACTTGTTGTCTGTATACTATATTATGTATTATTTGGTAGCATAGCAAATATAGCATAGAAATAATTTATTAAACTTGAACAAGCTTTACGTCGAGAACTTATAGTTATGAAACATGCAATTGTTTGTTAATCGTATAGTGAAATTTTGATTCTTTAAATAGGATAATTATTAGATAACCATTCATTATGCAATGTGAATTATCAATAGTAAACAAACGTATATGTATAATGTTTAAATGAGAAAATACGTAACATTTAGTTACATTGATTAACAACTTCATAACCTTGTCCAAGCATTTGTTGTAATCACGTAAATGCTGTAATACTTCTAAACAACATTTCACACAATTGAAAATATTATATTCAAAACTTAGGAGTCTTCGAAGACAATAGAATAATTTATGAAACGATTCCTAAACGAACAAAATTAATCCAGTTGAAAACTGAGAAGGTAGTGCTAATAAAATTAGCCATTAGGATTTCGAACAGATTTCAATGAAAACGCCATGCTGAATTCACCCTTCGTAACCAATATGTGAACGGAGTACGAAAGGGGTCGTTAAATTACATTTATTGACGACGTCCAAATAGTTTACCATAATAGTACCACTATTTAGATTCACTAGTAACACTACACGAGGAGTATAGTTACGAACAACGAAACAGTGAAACCGAATCAGGGCACCAACCACAATCTGATGTTTCTGTGTGTGCTTTTGTTGGATAGCTGAGACGTTAAAATTTATAGTTGAAAGTTAGTCGATATTCCACGATGGTTATTACACACGAAAATTCCCATAATGCAAGTGAAGTACAGTCTTTTCTTGTGTGAAATTGTATAAAATAAACTGATAGATAAAAATGTTACATAACGGGGAAGCCATTTATTAAATGCACGTCTTTTTCTGTATCTATGGTAATATTAGTGGAGAAGATTTAATTGAACTTAATAAAATACGCTTACATCCATTCTTGGGTTTCCTTATTTAAGGTGTACTTATTGTTTTGTATTCATAAGTGTCACTGATATATTGTTGGATTTAGTTGAATTACATTTTTTAGAATAATAAATTTCGATTGATCCATGATTAGACACATTGTCGATCATACAGAATCACGAGCTTACTATTAATATATGTATAATCGAATCTTCTCAATTTTAAATTAGTTTAAGAGAAGCTGCTCCTTTTCTGTGAGAATGTAATAAGTAAAAGCACAGTGGAAGTGCAGCTTTACCTATAAAGGGCAGCAGTTTTCTTAATTTTCAACACATTTTCACTAATTTAAGCTCAGTTTATCGGTTACCAAAAAGAAAGAAATATTTGTTGAATCTGTTACTTCGGAATGGCAATAATTGTAGCAGTAACAGGAGCTGCGCCCAAGTAAAAATGAAATCTCAGAAATCAAAGGTTATCGCTGGAGCACCATGTAAACTTTGAAGTGGCGAAGTTTCCCACCTTTGCAATCTGAGAAGATAAAGTTCATATTGCCGGGGAAAGTCGGACCTTAAAGAACAATTTCTATTTTACGAAGTTGTATTTAAATCAATAAGGACAAGATTGCCAGTCCCGAATGGAAAAACTTTCTCCATAATCACTGGCATTCAGGTGTTTGTAATTAGCAAACTTCACCGTTCTGCGTTATCGTTTATCTCTGTCTTGTCGATCTATAATCTTAAAGCTTCAAGGACCATGGAAACTGCACTTGTATCGCACTAACCCATTCAATGGCACATCAATTTATGATCGCAATTCGTAGCTTTTGTTCATTCTCATCGCGTACAAATTTCGTCGGAAGAGATACACGAGTAAAGTTTGAAATAAAGTTCAACGTGTTATTACTCAGACTTATACGGCAGAGTAGAGTAATGATTAGTTTCGGTTTCGCTATTAACTAGACGTACGTTAAAATAGAGTGGTTCATTGCTTTGTATTACATCCATGAAAATCGTCGTATTAATTGAGGATGTTGCACTATGTATTAATCACGTGCACAGGAATATCGAATAATAATTAAGCTTATGAAATACTATAGTATACAAAATTATGTGCATCCTTTAAGACAAATTGAAAATAATTAAAATGCATAAAAAGTTACAGAAATATAAGGTACTGACATGTTCATATAATTATAAACACTGTGAGTGGAGATAGCCAATGATTTCTTTAAAAAGCTACTTTTCTGAAATGTGACGTAGTCTTAATATTTGGAACACAAGCATTATCCAATAGTTTTTATAAAATACTATGATTCTTTTAACATTTTGCTTCTTGACGCGTTAAACAATAAGTAAAACCTTATTAGTTTCTAATTATTTTTCCAAAAGAAAGTTATTAAGACTCTATGAAAAGTAACGCAAATAAAGAAATAATTTATTTTACTTTGTTCTCCTAGACGTTGCTGACTTGCTACAGTATTTTCACGTGAAAGTTAATATGTTGCCAATCCGTTTCATCCCTCGGCCTCGCGCATAGTCGTATTTGTATTGCGAAATCCACACAATGGTCCCATGACAAGCTAGGTACCTATGCTTTTTGGCCCGAGCCCTGTTCGGATTAGCCGCGTACAGAGGTTTTGCAAACATGTGAGAGAAACGAAGAACTCTTCAATGGACGTTGAAAGCAGTTATTTGCACAGGGAACACGCTTTCAAACCTGGCATTTTCGAGAGATCGTTCAATTGCGAAGGCTTGAATATGTGTCCGATGACTTGAAGCACTACTGAGACATTTCTACAAATTCCCATGAAATTATGGTAATAACATAATCCAATTAAACATACATCTCGTATGTATTCAAAATAGAAACTCGGTTAATGAATCTGAATGAAATGAATCCATTTCAATGAACGACATAATATAATTACAGCTGTGTTCCATAAAACGTGCAAAATAATAATTTACAATTCACACTTTTATGTTGTCCTCGAGAAAAGTGCAGGCAACAGACAAATTGAAACAGAAGATGTTGAGCCATGAATAGATCCTTTTTTCTTGCGCATTTTAGATAGCCTTATTTTTGTATTTGTTTGGATCTATGCATTTGTAACGGCCCTGAGTGCTCGGCCGGCGCCGCAGTTCGAGTTTAGGGTGCCTTGTTTAGATTAGTCAAGAGGTGCGATACGCGAGCGTTTAGAAACGCAGTTCCGATATCGCAGGGTTATTTCGACGGGATCCTTTTCCCACCATGGATTTTCTCTTAGTCAGTGGGTTTGACTATTTTCACCCACTCTTTTTAAGGCGACCAATTACTGGCGTCTACGAGTCTTCTTCTAGGACGAATGTGCGATCGAAGATGAGATCGAAACGAGCGCTTGAAAGAAGAACATCAACCATATATTGTCACTGTACCATCCGTTACTCAATACTTTAAATACAGTCCACTATTAACCGTTTTTCCATCAGTGTAATTTGATTTAACCAACCACGCGTTAACGCGGCAATAAGAGATCGGATACGGCTCGGCAGCTTCGTCTGAGCATATTCGTACTCAACAGAAGATGATCCTTTCATATCCTTTATTTGCAAACTGTTTTAGACTGCCAGAATCTGTAAATTCAATGTGGCCAGCTTTTACCAGTATAAGTCACTTGAAATATATTACAGTACGTGCGATTTCCAGGGGACAGAAGCTTCGTACTGAATGGCTTTTAGTAAGTACAATAAAATCAGGGGACTTGTATACATTTCTCTATACTTATGTATTTATAGTATCATCAAAGGGTTTATGTCCTTTCATAAACTATAATAATAACAACAATAATTAACCAATTTCACAAATTGTAACATCTTACCCACAAAGTACTTCACAGTATTACTTTCTACCTTGATTTATCTCTTCCTTAAGATATTATTTATTACAGGCACAATTATACAATCACGACTTCAAATGAGTTCCTGCTTCCCCGAATAATTCCCCATTCCACAAAAACGAAATTTCCCAACGAATTTACCCTATTTCCTAACAATAAGTATACACTCAGTCACCCCCTTGTCGCCACTCCCGACATCGCCTCAAAAATGCCTGACTGCGGAATTCAATTTGCATGTTCTACTATATAAATACGAGACTTACTTCGACTTTCAAACGCGGCTTTCCTCTCCCTCCCCCGTTACCCCAAATAATCAGCCACCACGTTGTTACGTGGCTGTAAGGGAAGAAATATTGTAGCAGATGGTTTTCTTTAATAATTATATTCCCCGAACACCGCGATACAAAATAATTATACACAACAAAGTTCGGAATGACAGGTACAACCCTCGAGCTGTATTTTACATGTTTTTACGCGACAGAAGGTATTTGTTCTTCGACGACTGACTGACTGTTTTAAGGTTGTCTATACACATATATTTGGCGAAACTGTTGGACTATCAACCACTATCAACCACTGAGTCACCTATAAGATGTAAGTCCCGCGGATTCTGCCCTAGTCAGAATAAGCATTACTCGCTAAGGTAGCAGTCATCGATACCAAGGCTAGACTCCGCGTTGACTAGAGTGACTTACAATCCGTAAGGACTAAGATCGGCCTTTCGCCCTAAAAAGCATCATATACATAGTAGCAATGTGTCAATGAATAGCTTCAGACACGACCCATTTCATCACTCTGTCGCGCAAACTTGTCACGGTATTCTTCTAATAAACCTGTTTGACAAGCAAATTGTTGCACACGATTTCGTCTACCACGGAATCCAACAAAACTACCCCTTCGGCCCTCGACCAGGGAGTGGAGCGAATGACTCGTCAGAGATAGCGCGTCCACCGGCCTTCACTATGTTTGGGGAAAGCGGCATCTTACGCTACCGGGAGCTATCTTATTTGCTTCGAGTGAAGGACTACTGATTCTGATTCGCAACAACGCAACCGATGATAATTAACGAACTCGCGGGTCGGCGTTCTCTCGCCGCGAAAAACGAACACGTCGCTCGTCAAAGACCCCATTGAAATTCGAAAAATTCGCGAAACGCCGCGCGAATGGCATAGAACGAAACAATGACGTTCGCGTTCGCCACGGTGCAAGTGCGACGGCGACGGTCGCGTTTTTGAAGGCGTCTTTGTGCACCCCGCTTTCAAATTTCGCAGCCGTCCACGCCCGTGCTTGTCTAACCGAATTCTATTGGTCGCCGTGTGCCATGCTCTCGTGTTCACCCGGCGTCATACTCTCAAGAAAGCTTTCGTTGGAATTCGAGTGCGTACTGCGTTTCTTCATCCGTCCTTTCTCTTTCGCTACCTCTTCCTTCCTCTTCCTTCGCGGCAAGCTCCCGCACCGGCTAGAAAATGGACCGACCGTGCTTTTCTACCGACGACGCGGAGTTCCAGTGTCAACGACGTTTATTTAGGACGTGCTCTCATCATGAAACGATAATACCAAGGCTGGCTAGGCAACGATTAATGGAGCAATCTCGCCCGTGACTGATGTTATACGCAATCGGGAAACAGCTTTCGGCTTTTCATCGGCCCCGGATATGTACATCGTGCGGGGGATTGGCTGGCTTACGCGAACCGTCCAATCTATTCAGTACCGTGAAATTTACTTTACGGCTTATTGGGCCGTGTTTAGAGTAAAATGTAACCGGGGCTGGGGACGGCGCGGCGGGCCGTGTCGTTCGTATTCGTCGGACTGCCGTACTTCATTTCGATGCTGATGCAAAGAAAATTACGCACGGGGCCGCGATGTTTTGACGAACGAAGCCGCAGGTAGATTGTCTTGGCTGAATGTTCGCCGCGAGTGAAAGACTGTTTTTCTTGAGAATTAGACTTGTTTTCGTTCGTTTGAGTCGGTTGCAGGGAGTCACGGTTTGGGGATTACCGTTGCGCGAGATATTAATTTGCAGGTGTAGACTTGATTGTGAGGATCGTAAGGTAAAATAATTCAGGTGACGAGATTAGACTGTTACCTGTGAGGGAAGATTAACTTTGAAAATTTATTAAGTGCGCTGAACTTGGAAAAAGTCGAAAAGAAAAAGTATCGTTTTATGATTTTTGCATGTTTGCCAAACGTTAAGAGAAATATCTTATATTTTTATAAAGCGATTATCATCGAGGTTAATGATTTTTTAACACCCAGTTCCAATTATTATATGAAACAGTGGAGGAGAATTCTGATCTTTGGATTTCCACTGTGGTATCACGATATAACAAGTTTTACCTTCCATTTTACAATTATAAATATTTTACATTTTCACCGGAAGGGTTGAAGCAAATTTCTGATAAAGGTAGAATAGAGAATTATGTATTTGAAGTGTAATAAGTGGAAGAGGTTAATTATCCAGCGTAGCAGATACTATTAGGTATACCTATTGGACGCCACTAGTATTAAAAAATGTAAGAATTCGTGAATGAAAACTTACAATGCTTACGTAGAGCTCTCGCAGCTTTCTTGGTGAAAAGTTGGGAAAGGACTATCATCTTGGACACATGAATTGTGAACTTCGTGACTCTTAACCTTCCTGAGTTTGACATAGTTTTACAAAATTACGAACGTTTCTAATGCAACGGCTTAACTTTTTCGAATTAGCAAATGTAAATTATATTAGCTACACTACTTGCTGGTAAACTGATCTGGTATGAAATCTCGTTTAATTATCTTTATAACAAAGCTTGCAGCTGCTTGAGGTCTTTATGTGCTACCATTTAAAAACAAGCTATTAATGCAATCTTGAGCCATTATGAACAGAGTTGGTTGCGGTATGCAGGTACAGTGGATTTAGGTAAAAATATGTACGTTGAATTCTCATCTTATAGAGTTTAGCATCAAATATTAAGATGTTATATATTTGGTAACATTAACTGAATAATGATGGCCAACATGCTGAATTCTAAATACCCCATACCTTGTAACAATTAGGTATGTATCGCGTCAGTTTAATTTCTACCATTTCTTCCTTTCTTTTAAGTTTGAATACTTATATCCATATGCTTTTTGCTACAATAATTTTCAAGACACATTAACGGTGTTAAAATTTAGTATTAAAGAAAGGAATATTAATGGTATTCAATGTAATTGAATAAAATTATCTTATATAAAGCATATTTTGAACTTCATCCCAACAATAGTGAACTGACACACTTTTCTTTGGAGCTTTTAGAAATTTCTGGAAACAGCATGTCGTCTGCAGCAACTTTATTAAAAAGAGAATATAATAACATAAGGACAGCTGTCGACGACCATCGCGGCGTATATTTATTGTAAAACCATGAGTCACGCGGGACCAAAATCGATTTGTCTTTACTCTCGAATTCGTATCGAGAGGCAAAGCTGGCTAGATCTATTTATCAACGGTATAGAATGATGAAAAGGGGTATTCTGAAAAACCAGGACGACGAGTGGAAGAGCGATGACGCAATTGAAAAATTGACGTATCTCGTTAAATTCCTGTTACACTTTTCTGCTACAAATTTTATCATAGTTTTGAAACAATGGAAACGGGTTAACCGATTTACTATTAATGGAACAAATTGAATTTGCAGTTTCTTTCCCCGTGGTCTTTGAAAATATTTTATTCTTTAACGATGTGTAATTCCTTAGAAATCTATAGTATTTAATTAAAATAGTTGCGAAGAATTTAAAAATAAATATCGACGGAGATGCAAACAAGTATTTTTGTGAATGTCGACTCCATAGCTCTCACGTTTGCTATCAAATATTATAATAATTAAATACATACATTAAATTTGGTAATTTAATCGGTGGTTAATAAATTATGAATAATTCATATGTAAAATAAAATAGAGCTTTTCATCTTACTATCAATAACTGTCATCACCTATACTATACTAAATCGGGATTCATCAATATTAATATTTCAACTCATTTCACTCATTCGAATATTGTTTCTTCGCTCTTTGTCAACTTCACATATAACTATTTCTATCATACACATTTTTTTTCCTAAATAAAAATCTCTCGTGCCTGTCAGTATAATAGAACAAACAATAATTTCACGAACGAATAAATATTAAGCATGCTCGTTTCATTTGAACAAATGTGTGAGTCATTGAATATCACACGATATTCTATCGAACAGAAATCTCAAGCACGATTTCAATGTTTATCGAAGTAGTTGTTCAACCGCGAACTTCTACCATACCAATGAAGCAAACATTTCCATCGAGAAGGGAACACAGGGTTTACGTGATTCCTATCGTTGTTTCGCGCTCTTCAATATTAATCGACGTAGCGTAATCAGAATCACAGGTGGCCCCGGATAATTTCGCTGCATTGTTTATTCACTTTGTCTCGGTGAATGGCTCACCACCACATGTAAATTCCCGGGAGGATTGAAGGCCCCTGAGCGGCATCGCGCCAGGAATTCGTGCAAGGGACCTAGGTCGTCTAATACAGCTTTATACACCCAGAGGAGTGTTTTATCCGAGTTGCTTCGTTCCGGTCTGTCGCCACTTTTCCGATAGACTCTTTAACTAATTCAAGCGTCCCTGTCGTCATAGTCTGGACAAAAATTCCGACAGAATTAAACGGTAAAACGGGGATGAAATGCGGAATTTGCGGAAATCTCTGGCAGCTTCAACGGCATTACGCTGGGAAACGACCTCTTTATTGTGCCGTCATTATTATCTAGAATGCCAGAGGAAGATGGCGAATGAGAGAAATATCGTGAAACAGAGAGGAACGCCATTTCATTATTAATATTAATTGCTAACTCCTTTCTATTTTGTGGCGGGATTGAAGATCGCCGAAATAGTGCAATCTTCATCTTGCCTTAGTACGAAAAACATACGAGAGAAAATTATCGTGAAAGGATAAAATATACTTTTTAATAAGGGGAATTAGAGTAGGATCAGTTTTAATATTGTTTCCCTGGCGAAATTAAAGGTAGCGAAAATGTTTCTATTGTTGCAAGGCTTTTATTAAAACAGTAAATTCTTTTGCTGAAATTGTAACGTAGTATATTTGAGAAAAAGTGTAATGGAAAGAAAGTTGTATAAAAAATGGAGAGAAGAAAAGCACAGATGCCTTCACGAAGATAGACAAATGCACGGGAAGCAGTTTGTACGAAGGCAGGTCAAAATTGGACACATGAACTACTTTTATTCTCATTCATTAACCAGAGGAAATCGATTGACATTTACTTTTTACGAACAGTTTCTCATGGTCGAATATATTGTCATCTGTCTATGTATAGCTGGGTCAGGAAAAGAAAGAACCGAGAGACCACGCCATTGATGCTGAACTCGTTGCAAAATTAAGAAGCTTGAACAGAACCTCAAGGCTATCACTATCGTAGGTATAGGAACAGATATATCGTAGATATAGAAATGTGTTTAAGTACTTTTATGATATTTCTTAATTATTATACTTTCAGTTGCAAATAATTTATAAAATGCTGTCACAATGAAATTGTTCTTTGTGTTGCATAATACAAAGATTTATATAAATGAATGTTATAAATGACTTTGCGATTTTAATTAAACAAATGATTTTACTTTAAGTAAAAATGCAACACTTTGCAATACTCTGTAAAATGGCATCTGAATGTTTATAGGAAGCTTGTATTATAAGGCTGGTCCACTTAACTTTATATCACCTGGAATACCACGTTTGTTTCTGATATTACCAATTTTGATATTATAACTGTTTTCAAGTCAGTTCAATAAAATTGTTCCTACGTATTTGATGCAAATATCTCAAATGTATGGAAAACCAATACCTGATTAAGAAAATTATCTTCAACAAGGTATCACGTAGATAGCATTACCTATTGTTCACGTCTTATTATTAAGCGGACGTGAACATACAAATATTTATAAAGATAAGAGATGAGTGCATAAATTGTTTCAATTAATATTAGAGGACATTCCTCCCAGAGCTGATCAATGTCCAGCAGAATTGATTAATTCATGAGTCTGCACCTTAAACACGTAAATAGCTGTGTTATTTTGAATTTCTGCGTTTCCACTTGCAATCCTGCGATCATCGATAAAAAACGCGTTGAATGTCTAAAAGGGTAACACTATGCAATATTACAATTTGAAAAATGTACAAATTTAAATTGCAAATTTGACTCTTCTAATAGACTCAATTACCTTTCTGAATAAAAAAATAACTATAATGCATAATTGCTCTACCTACTTGTAACGACTGAAGAAATAATTTTCTAATACTTATTTATGACGAAAATTAATATTTACTCCCTACAAAACATACAAAAATGTACTAGTTTATCTGAACCTAGTCCTGAAAATGATTTCTCCTGAACGTGATTGGAATTTTAAAATAAATCTATTTCGACGGGATATCATGGTTAAGATGCATTTAATTTCGAGTATGCTTTTCATCCAGTTCAGAGGGAAGATTCCACAAGAATTAACGAGGGGGAGAGAATAAATGAACTGAATTCCGCGAAAATCCTTCGTAACTCCATCGTTTCATACATTATCACGGAGAGCGACGTCTTTATTATCGAAAACCGCCAAGTCACCTAACCGTAAGTCCATAGATGGAAGGAAGATGAAAGGGATATCGGGGAATCGATTTTTTATCTATCGCTGAAAGATGAAATACTGTGGAACATTGCGTTCGCCGTCTAAACCCGTTTGCCAACAAGCGTGAACACGAAAGCACAATATTCCTTTCCTTTTACTGTCGCACTGCGTTTATTTGGAGAACCTTTTGTTCTTTCCCCCGATCGGGAATTCCAACCGTTCCTGCGTGGCAATATTTCTTGCAAAATTTCCAGTCACACGTAGCAAGCCGAAGCCACCGGAAGCTATATGCAGAACGAAAGGGGAGAAGCCTGCGCTAATTGGATTTAATAGTTACAGCTGGGTACAATCTTGCCCGCAAGTTATTAGTGAAATTGCATCGGAAAGCTAGACAGTATTGCATGGTAATGTCGGCATAGCATAGTGTCAAGTTTGAGACTATGTTTCGTATTGTTAGTAAGAGTGTAATAAATCTATCATTTGAATATATTAATTAAATAATGTCGCAACGCAAGAATTGTTGGTTTACTGCAAATTTAAGTTCATACGTTTCAGTATACTTTTAATTAACATCATTTCAAAGATCGTTCCATTTGAGATACTGTAGCCAACGAATTACAAAGTTCCTATTTATATTTTTATAAAATGTTGCACTTCACATTATTAATTGCAGTGTTTGCAATTCCTTCCCTGATAAAACGATGGATTTGTGGGTTTTAAAGCCGGGAGTTGCAAAACTGCATAGAGATACGTGGAATATATAAAGAATAATGTGATTATAAACTTCAAACGCGTAATCCAAACTTTAATAATAGTCGTTTATCCCGGATAGGAAATTTAAGGCAATTAATTTCTTTTTTAATACAGGCGGCAATTGTTCTACTTTTGTGTCAAATGAAACTTTCCTACGAAACTAAATGCATGAGTAAGTGAACTAAGAATAAGGATTTCCTTATACTTATTAGACTCATATTCGTTTTACCCAATGTATCATCTTTTGATATAAAAGATAAATCTTCGAGATAAAGCTTCAGCTGCATTCAATTCTAAATATATGTATTTCTCATGAAAATCGCTTCGCTATTGAAAAGTGTGAACCAGATTCATGAAGTATACATGCTCTATTCAAATACTATGCATCAAAGCATATCGTTAAAACTGTCTATTAAGTAGAAAAATATTTCCACACTCTAGTATAAAATAGGGCCTGAGTAGCGTTTATGCAACAATGAAATATCCATCTACAAACTCCCATTTTCGTTCTCTGAAACAAAGCAGAGCACAAAGAAAATACAAAGGCGTTCCCGTGTATCTATTCCATTGGGCCAACAGTTCCACGTGTACAATGGCCAACGTCCACGATATTTCTACCTTCGACCGATTTAACCACTCGGTCAGATCTCGTTTTTCAACTTTGAATAACAGAAGATAAGTCAAAGTCGTGGTACTGCGCGAATAAACGAGCCATAGGGCACCAATGAAACTTGCCAGAGAATAAATTTAATTTTACTCTCTGCCGTGTTAATCCTTCTACCTTTGTACACGACCAATCTTCATAAACAATATATGTATAAGCTAGGTGAACGGAGAGTAACAGGAACAGAAGAGAGGGAAAGAGAACAAGGACTAACAGAAAACGCTATGTACAATAGAAAAGAACGATACTAAAGGAATAAAAAGGCCAACTTGAAGGTGTGGACGAGTTGAGAAAGTGAGTGAGTAAAATTGGATCTCACCGGTTTGCGATGGCATGAAAGTGGCAATTGCAGGGCAAATTAACTGGTGGCGGCATAAAAGTGCGAGAATGGTTATACCTTGCCCTAAGCTGACGTTCTATACGCTATTGCTACCGCCACTGGCCCTTTATCGCCCAGCGACATACAGTTACCGTCCCCTCTTTCGTCCCTTTTTCCCGTGGACTAAATAAAATATGGATCAAAGTAACGGACTTCTCTGTTCCTCTGTTCCCTCTGTTCCTTCTGTTCGTTCTGTTCCATGTCCGTGTCGAGTGTGCCACTTGCAGCTGGGTGCTGGGATAAGTTTCCAACTTTAGAATGAAGTGACACCCACCCCTTGTGGTGAGTTTAGCACCCTTGTATCGAGGTTTCGTACAAGCGCCGCTAGAGAAAGGTTTCTGGAGGTGCTATACTAGTATTTCTGCTCGTAGAGCAGGTTTGAGTAAGGGAGAAGTGGTGTGTGTAATGTAGAATCACTTGAGCCGAAGTTCGTAGCCTAAATCAGATTTGAAGCAAGAGTTCCTTTTATTTTTTAATGTATATGTGCATTACGGCGGGTACCTGTTGTTAACAGAAGAACATTTTATAGAATTGTTTGAGTAGGAAAGCACTTGCAACTGATTTCAAATTCATTTGTTAAATGATAGTGTGATTAATAATTATATACTATTGAAGAAATATGGCTGGCGTGGAAAAGAGAGGGGGGATATGTTACAACTTCTAATTTTAACCCGCATTTTTGTTTATTTAAGAATATTTCAGTTTTGTGGCCATAAGACATTCTACACAGCTCACTTTTATTCACGATACGAAGTAGTAGACAAAAGTGCTGTCAGTGTCTTTTTGTTAATAGTACGAAATGGAAATATTCTTAAAAATCTATTTCGTAAAGTTCATTACCGAACCTAAATACAGGAAAAATTAGAAATTGTAAAAGGGGAAATTTTTAAATACATGTTCTTGCTGCTTTCCTAAACCTCCCGAGACATGTTAACCTTTTAAACTTGCTAATCTCACGTTTCAGCAGCTGCAAAAACTGTTTGCCCTTTTAAGCGCAAATATTGAAATTTATTTGAAATTCAGTAATCAAATATTCATGCTTGCCAAATGAACATTAATAACAGTTGACATTAGTAACAATTACTGCATCGGTATTCTTGTAAGTACGATCAAATTCTTAACAATTTTTGGAACTGACCAGCGATTGACCATTCTGTCCAACTTTATCAAATTCTTATGACCTGATTTAAAACAAGCCGGTAATAAAACTAAAACAGAATGAAAGAGCAGGAATGTACGTATGAAAAGGTGATACTATTAATATCCGTGTCACACAAGATATGGATATAAAGAATCAATACTTCAGAGTACGTATCATTTAAAGATCGATACCACTGATGCTTATGTGTTGCCATTATACATTCGGTGCAATGATACATTACTGAAATAGATCGATAAGAATAGAAAATTGTTGCGTCCATTATCCAACAAAAGTCTATAAAATAATGACTACTGTGAAGACTCTATTCTAGTCTCGCAGCAAAAGTACTATGTGAAATAGTAGCTTGCATATCAACCCCCTTATGCCAATAATGTGAATGTGCTACTCGGGTAATCACAGAAATTAACAACTGCATACAAATTATAAACAACCAATTTTCGAAATTCAAATTAATTTTGTATAAGAGGCTTAAACACTTTCTACAAAATAATTCCTGCTTCGAGTAAAGATATTCAACCCAATTCTTTACACAAAATCCGAGAATTTTCACTCTTATATTTTCGTCATTAGATTCAAAAGACTCATCTAAAACTTCTCCGCCAAATGAGACTCAAATCTTTCCATTTCCAACAACTGAAACAGTTAGCAGCAGTCTTCACAAATTGCCACGAAAGGCTCAAGTAAGCAGCGTGCGAACGGCTGAGCACAATTTGTACACGCGTGATCGTTCGCTGAACTCTCACAGGGACTAAAAGAATACCCCATATCGTAGCCCTTGAAGAGTCTGAAGCCGTCGTGTTTCACTTGAAAAGAAACGTAAAACCTGCATAAACGGGCCACGTGCCGTGTCGAATCAATACCAATGCAATGTAAATCGAACGCTCGATTCTCCGTTCGCTGACCGAGCAAACGTCACAGCGGCGTGGCGAGATTCCGCAGGAAAAAAATCCCCGATCCCATCGAGCGGCAGTCATTCGTCTGTGTTAAAAAGGGATTCGATGTCGATATGGAGGCATACATCACACACGTGATCGATGATAGCGTTTCGGGCAGATGGCTGCAGCCAGTTGTTTCATGCGCGGATTGAGAGAGGAACATTGTTTCGGCTTAAAGATAACGCTTTGTTTCCGCTGCTGCGCCGGGAACAATGCACACACGTGAAAATCGAATAACGCGCGTAAAGCTTCAGATAAGCGGCTGGAAAAAGCCCCGGCTCAAGCAGCTTTCATATTTCACTACCAGCTCACGGCCCCCAGTCGTATTTTCCATTCTGTCCTGTTCTCGCCCTTTTAATTACTGATAGAATGGCCGAGCGTGAGTCGCCTGGAACATCGATCGCGGCAACATTTAATGGAATCGCGTATATCGCGGTCAGGCAGATTAAAAAGTCGCACGATTCTTTCTCTCTCACTTGCCCCTGCTCATTCTGTCGACCTTTCGTTTCATTGACAGGCGTCGTAAACGTTTTCGATAGAGAAAGAAAGGAACAACGAATGGATATTTTGTCGCGTGGATTTTAATCTGCGAGATCACTCGGGAATCAGAAGCTGGTCTTCTCAGCAATGTTATGAATAATTTGTACAGTGGTATAGAAGGCAAGCGAGGTTCGGTTGAAAGGTATTTTTGGTAGTACATCGCTGGTCCGCGGGTCGATTGGATTCGATATTGCGAGTTAAAGGTTGGCCTATGTATAATTTGAATGGGTTCCACGAATAGGGATCTTTTTGATGGAAGATCGTTGCTATCACAAAGCCACGTTGCACGACTAACAATTTCCGACTTTAATTTGTTAACGTACGTATTACAATGTTTAAAGATAGCCACCATCCCTTCTAGTGGCATACTGTTAAATGTAAAACACTGTGCGATGTATAATTTTAATAACTGTGACGTTTCAATGTTCAGATATTAGATTAACGAGAGGCGAAACTTTCGAGCGTCATTATTTGTACCGCGAAATGCATAGATATATTAATTCAAAAATTGAATGTGAAATATTTGGTAAAAAAATTGAATGCAACACGTCCTTCCTTGCACCGCGATGAAATTTTTTGCTGCAACGAAACGGAGAACGGTATGTGCAATAACTTTGGTACCCAGATTAAATAAACGAGAAGTTGGAAATTTGTTGGACACAATTGTATATTCGATGAGACAAGTTGATTTACACTGTACCGGGACGGAACGTCTGTCGCTAATTAAGATTCTCTTGATATGTCACCGTTGAAACTCCACTGATGCTCTTCAGAAAGAGAGAACCGGAAGTGGAAGTGCGGTTCTTTTGAAGAGTTACAGTTCAAATTGCCTGGCCTGACGAGATGTTTATAAAGAGCAGCCCATTTATTTCGAAAACGAGTGGCCATCTAGCACAAAAAGGTGAGTGCTGTTTATACAGCTCGTTGAGCCCTACAATTTGTGCACGACTCGTTAAAGAAACGTGCTTTCGCTGCTGCTTCCGTCGTCGTTAGTGAATTCTCAAAAATTAAGTCCCTCTCTTTACATTTACCATCGCTGTATGGCGCGCTTTTGGTCACTTTATAAATCAAAAGAGTGACTATGAATTTAGTGGACGATGTAAGAGTTACCCAAAGAAGGTAGAAATACACGTACGACCTTGCATTCATTATATATTTTCTAATA
This sequence comes from Nomada ferruginata, assembly GCA_963583965.1. NCBI lineage: Eukaryota > Metazoa > Arthropoda > Insecta > Hymenoptera > Apidae > Nomada > Nomada ferruginata. Next base: position 8,183,491 of record OY757223.1, read on the forward strand.
TAATTAACATTTTAGAATTATACGTCTCAGAACGTTTTATGTTTAGCAGCATGATATTAAATGCGTTTACTTTTCATCGTGAATGGAAACCAACTTCAAAGCTCGTTTATTATATATATGTATTATACACAGATTTTAAATAGAATAACTTATATACTGTGAAAATTTGGTGCTGAATATATAAATTTTGTTACGTTAATCTGTTTGAATATCATATTTGTGAAAGCCAGAAGAACCTTATTACCTTTTTTCTGTTACGAAACTTATTAAAAGAGAATTTAATTAAGGAAGGCGATAATAAAATCTTTCGCGTGGAAAAAAGACGCAAGGTGTTTCTGCTCTCGCGAATTAAGAACCGCCACCTTGTATTCTCATATCTTTGCAGTCCAATTATTTAGTAATAGGCAAGGCTTTAGAACAATTTCACGCGGATGTCCCCGATATTCTTTAATTATCAAAACCGAGTGACGATCCAACACTATTACTCGAACGGTTTACAATTCGTAAGAATTTCCAACATACAGATGCAAAATAGAAAATGCTCCTCAGACATCCTATTCCTTCCCCTCTCATTACACGGCCGCATCAATTCTACCCAAGCAGCAAAAACGGATAAAAAGCCTGCCGGTTAAAAATGCATCCCACAATACTCCAGGCTTTCAACCTCCGCCCAACTAACACCTCGCCACCACGGAACTCCATTCGTTCCCCCTCTGTCTCTCTCCCTCGGTGAACAAAAATCCAGATCAGCCCCATAAAAACCAGCAGCTACAAAACACAGATCCATTCGGAATATCCGAGAACAATTCATCCGCTGTATCGTAAATTAAAGTTGGAAAGCAGCCGAAGCGCGAAAGATCGCGCGTCGAAAATCCCAGCGGTCGTCCGGCGCCCGGGTAACAGCTTTTTGATTTATTCGTTCAATCATCGTAATGTACATCGGTTCGAATTAGTGTGTTGCGCGTGGAAGCGTGGATATCGAGTTATCGCGCGGATCGCAGGCCCAGGGTGGCTGACGGCGTACGGTCGGCCGTGGAACGTGACGACGTGCACACCGGGGCGAACCGTTCGGCGTGCCCGGCATGAAACAAAATGGTAACGGACCGCGGATCAAATGGGGCACTCTTTGACGCCGCGCCCGCTGCGGGTCCCGGCGTTCCCAATGGTCGTGAACGATCGATACGGGAAACAAAGTGCGCCGGCCGTGCACATTTCTATACGTTCCAATCCGAAGGGCAATTCAATTGCGGCGGTCGTCCCATACGGCCGTCTGCAATATTCTCCGCGAGCAATCGTCCTCCAGGGACCGTCAATGTATGCGCTCGCGCGCCTCCCAATGACATTTACATTTATATTGACACGGTGCTCGAATGGGATCTTGAACAGCGGCGGACGCTTAAATGCATTTGCGGCGCCGGCTTAACGACCAATTTCAAATTTTTTCCCCCTTTCGTATCGATACCGACCGATTTGCCACTGCGCAACGAGCGGCGGACAGCGTTATCGCATTAACCGCTGCTTGAACTTGTTCCATGGAACGCCGGAACCGCCGGTCGGCGGGGTGCTCATCCGGTCTTCGCGCTGGTCGAGGAAGCGATATTGCGGTTGGGAAAATTAGCGACGGGGTCATCGCGAAATTTCGAAGCCTGGCGACAGGGGCGGGCGTGAAGACTTGATGGAATATTTAGATGGATGGTTAATCCTTTTCGCCTCGGTGCCGCGAAAAATGTAAATGCGCCCGGTGCACTGTACAGTACAGATTTTATTAATATTTAAGGGCTGCAACGTCTAGATACATGGATACCCTGTTTGAATGTCTAAGGTGGAATTTATAGAAATAATTGCAATTGTGATATATTGTTGCCGAGAACTTTTACATCAATTTTTAGCGAACAATTGTTGAATGTCTGAGGACGTACATATGGATATACGCTCTCTGTAGCGAAAGGGTTAAGCCGAGAAATGGAAACTGTTAACTAGTGTGGTTAGCGGCTGGTACCGATATCTCGTTGGAGATGTTTCCTGTTTGGTTGCAGTTAAAGGAATTATTGGAATTGGAGCGAGTGAATTATTGGAACCGTGAACTGTTTTTTCAATTTTTTGGGACCTGGGTAACGAAGCTTGAAAGAATGTTCTGACCAACGGACGAAGTTAATTTGCTATGCTTATGGAGCAAGTGTTTAAACTATTCCTTTTCTTTATTCCCATTGGTAGACTAAATTTCATAGATTGACTGTCTGAGTTCTGTATTTGCAAAGTAACGGATTCAGTTAATTCCTGAATGAATGGTGCTGCTTAAGAATAACAAGATTTATTCATAGCTGATTCCTGTTATAACAAGGATTAAAGATTTTGACATAATGTAATATATGTATAATAGATCGCAAGATATACTGTAGCTAATAGTTTGTATTTTTAAATTGATTAACAGATAGAGTCAGCAGACAGATAAGATTAGACGTATTTCTATTGCTATTTTATCTGGTTCTGAAATTATCTGCATGTAACCAGTTTCAGATTTTTGAGGTACAAAGTTTTTGCAAATTTTTAGTAAACAGATCACGCTGTGTAGTTATACAGCCTGCGGCTATTGTTTCAAGGGTATTGGATTCTGCTAAGTAGTAGTAGAGGTGGGTCCTCAGATACACGCCGAGATAACTAGTCCCGCGGTTGATATGTTGAAACTCGTACACGATTGGATAGCTGCACGTAGTGAAAATAAATTTAACTCGCGTATTTGCTGGATGCTTTAGACATGAACTTGAAAATTTTCTGGACAATTGTAATGCTTCGTAAACCCATTCATTAAAATAAAGATTGGTTGGTTCGACTGATATTTGTTAATTATGCTCCTATAATATTTCGAGAATGGATAAATTGGTTTTTAAATCAGAGTATTTATTACAACAAGAAGATTCATGAATCCCAATTTACTAACTTATTATTTATAATACCATGACACGGGTATTCTGATGCCTTGAGAAACGAACAAATTTAAAAAAATATTACGTACAACCAGCAATTGTTAATATCGTAACAAAATCCACACTTTTACTACAAAATTAAATGTTTAAATAACTATCTATAATAATCGTTTTGCACATGTATCTATAATAATAGGTCATGGCTGTACAGTGATTCTTTAAATTATAAATGGCATATTATTTAACACATCTAACACAAATTAATTAAATTTCCTGGTCCTCATAAATGCAGTCTGATTAACAATTCCTTGCGGACTCAAATGGCACAAGATCCTCGAATGCTGCTTTCTTTGATTATATAATTTCTCGAATCGTCGCATTTTTCAACGAAATCGGAATAGCAAGATTTTCATCGTTAATACCTTACAGTTTCCACCTTCCGCGCTTATATTTCATGCACTTCCACCGCGCCTCTCACGTGCACACTCAACCGTTTTAGCGATGCATTAAGAAATTAAAGCCCGCTCGTGTTACGAAAGTGCAAGTCGAAATCCTCAAATTACAAGACATTACTACGGGCCGATGATGCTTCAATGCCGCAGCAAGGTAGGAGTTAGCAATTCGGGAATCCTCTTGCACTAAGTACTACTTAGTACCCACGTAGTTACGAAGGAAATCATCTTCTCCTCTGTCGCTTTTGCTCATCTGTCCCTTCTCTTTGGGTGCCAGTCACGCGGTCTGTATGTTCGTACTGTGGAGTCGATTTGCGAAACAAAATATGGTAACATTGCTCTGTACCTTCCTGAGTTTACCTGTCTAATTAAGGAGTTATTACCATAAACAGATTGTGCTTGAAATGGTCAAAACTGTTGGTAATAATGAAATTGACTTCTGCGAAGTAATTCTTGTATAACCGGAGAGACACAGCAATTTATTAAAAATTAATTGTACCCTCCTCTACTTGGACATATGTGACAAATACAACTTTGCTAAATACTGCAGTACAGTATTGTCTCGATAGTTGCGAAAGCCTCGGGACTGAACGTTTGCAACTAGCGTGTAGTTCCTACGTTGTTTGAAATTTGCCGACAGCGTCGAACGTAGAAAAGGACAGCGAGTAAAGATAAGCGGCCGAGCAGCCAAGCCAAAAGACGATCGCAGCTTCTCTTTTCTTTTCACTACCTTTCCTTTTCTGCGGTCGAAACTTATTAACGCTAATTAAGCCAGTAAATATAGTCCACATTATATCGTGTTTGGTGTCATTTTAATCAGAAAAATGTCAGCTATGCTGTGTAAAAATTTCATAAGAAAAGGATGTGAAATGGCAAAGTTTCATCGTTGAATTAGTATTACCTCACCGATATACCCGACCCCGGATCGCGTTACACTGATCGGCAAGCGAGCTTCTCGACGCCTCTAGGGGTATACCCCCCAGGAGTGGGGATAAACTCTTTGCAACTATCGTGCAGCTCTTTTTCGCAACTATCGAGACAATACTGTACTTGTTAATTTTTATTTCGTTGATAGAACGTTATTCCACGCATTTATTTTGCGTCATTGTAGAATGGTTAGCATGTACGAACCTATGAGATAATATAAATGAAATATGATAATAAATTTGGGAAAGTGAGATTTACGCTAGGATGAACAGAATAATAAAATGGAGGAGCTGTAATGAATAGATTGCCGTGAAGCAAACTCCTTCAACTCTAACTTCGACCCCATGTGAGTAGGTACTAAAAAAGAGGCAAAGGACAAGAATTGCAGAAGAATCAGATTCCATTGAAATGAAAGTTCCCTCAAAACCATGTCATACTACCAGTACTATTTTAGAAGACAATATGACGAACCATATCACAGTTCTGCACTACTTAAAAAATGTTGCCGCTTGCCACCTTGCATCGGCTGACATACCATTGACTTGTTCTACTGAAAACGTGTTTAACCATGTATATCATAGTTCTATTGGGCTTAAAATCTATACTCCGCCCATACTATTGATGTGCACTACTTAACAATATATCCTCGTACAGTGATCTGTACCCTTTAAGAAATATCTATACCTGCCTGACCATACCATTGACCCGCGTTAACGCAAAAACTGTGCCTAACATCACTTATCTGTTCTACTTAAAAACAAACAACGAATTCCCGCCAAAACCTAAAAACTCCTTCTTCCAGCGAGTCCTACCCTCTGCACGATCCAACAATTCACCGAGAGTGAACAACTTTCATGCCACCCAGCGCCCCAGTGCTCCACAGAAGGGGCACGCGGACAACCGATGCCGGTATTGTATCGAGCCCGCGTGCGAGGCAACACGGCAGAAACACACGGCTACGAGCGGACGAGTCCTGATGGTCCAAGTGGCTTGTGGCTTAGCGAACGCCACGGGAGAGACGTGTAAAAGCGGTGCTCATATGTCGCGGGTATTATTCTGCGGACGTAGCCCCGACACGCTGCAACCCGGCCGCCATGTTCTCAGCCCTGTGCCCGCCCCCGTGTGCACCGTACAACCGTTTCCTTCATTTCTGTTCTGTTCTGTTCCGCTCTGCTCTGTTCTCAGCCGGCACCCCACAAAGTACACGTCTCGGAGTGGAATTCTCGCGAGAAAGAAGGTCTCGTGTATGCGTCCGGGGGATTCGTCGAAATATTTCCGCTGACTGCCTTTCTTCTCTCTACCTCTTGTGAGCAAACGAGAGTAACGGCTGGGCGCGGGTTGAAGCGGAAAGAGAAAGGAGGATAAGGGGGTCGACAGCGGAAAGAGGTGGACGGAGAACGGAGGACGCGTACGCTCTTTTCTCCTTTTCCTGGGCAAACACGGACCAGCGGGTCAGTCGCGGTTTCACAAAGGACTTTCCTATATATATATATATATATATACTACTTTCGACGGTTTCCCGTCCTGAGAGTGAGAAGACGACAGCATCAAACGCATTTCATTATTGCGCTGCTTGAAGCACCTCGTTGGATAAGGGGATAGAATGCTCAGGCGAAACCTAGTCGAGTGTGCGTGTAATTGGAGTAATTTGAAAAACGGTTTCGATGCTGTTTCCGTATTAGAGGAAATGCAATAGACGTTGGCTTGCGGACGATTTCAGAAATTCGCATTGGTATTAGTGGTATTGGCGGATAGGAATGTTTCTGTGGAATTGTCGTTTCGATTGGTTTCTTTATATTTTCGGGGGAGGGGAGGGTGTCCTGTGGATATTCCGTTGAGGGTGCTTGTATTCAGCACGCTTAATGCTTGTGGTATTATTTATTAAATAATATGTCTATTTTATAATTTTACTTTCATGCAGCTTTACTCGGAACGTAAAATTTAAAACTAATACAGTCAATTAAACCTTCGCTAGTTTAGAAAAGAAGGTCTCCATACATTTTTGCTGTAATTGTAATTGGTATTCGATTGAAATTATACAATTTGTTAGTATCAAATTTGTAAGTTAAGTATTCAACAGTAAGAAACATATTTGGCAAATATTTAGCCTCGGACACATTACTTTATTTTCTAGCTTAATATAATATGTTTCAGGTACCTCGTTATATTTTTCCAACCAAATAAGAAGTTACTACGCCTGAAATAATCCAGGACTTGAGGTTTCTATAATGCCATTTATGTGTGCATTTTGATAGAAATAAACTTCATTTTAAAGTACAGTATTAATAATGCAGCGATTTATTTAATCTTGGAGTATAGATACAATCACATTGTTTGCCAAACACGTGATTACCATTTGTAAAAGTTGTAGAATAAAATAAAACTTTGCTATTACTTATAGCATATTTAGTTATTGATAATTATCTTGCTTCCTTTCAACATGCTCTATATTGCATGTTCCAAGAAAGTTCCAGTCAGTTTATAATGTAATGTACCATATATTTCTACTAATAGTAGTTTCTACCGAAGTATATCACGCGAAACATTTCCACACAGAAATGTAGCTTCCCTGCGACGTAATTTATTGAAAATTTACCTTCCGTGCCTCTTAAACACTTTGATTGCTGAACCTGTTTACTTTTCAGCGTCATGGTTGAGTAAGTACCTATGTTTACAGCATGGCCTTCGTAAATGAGATCACCTAACTACCCATGTTCATTCATGAATGCACACAAAAAATATATAATGGTACCCGAGGTGATACGAATAATATTACCTTCAGGACCACTTTCTTTGGAGATACTGAGATGGAAAATAATTTAATGGGAATTTCGAAATTTTACAAAACTATTTATTAGAAAACCCGATCACCTGTTCCAAATTACATAAACGTATGGCTTCCTCTGTTCGTTACTGCAACTAGAATCGGTTTTCAGTTAAATAATATAAGCCACTGTACGTTTTACAGAGTTTATTAATATTGCCCCCTTGCAAATAAATAATAATTCCTGTACAATTCTCTCACTCCGATTACTCCTACAATTTACGCACACTTTACTTAATTACGTAAAACAGCGGAGTTACTTTTGTGATTATAAGCAGCGTCACGAACAAGAGCCACCGATGAAGCACAATATCTCCCTCCCTTTTGTTTCGAAATCGGCTCAATAATCTATAAACTCCGTTACACAACGAGATACGTCCGCCTAACAAAGTAACACAATAAAACTGTTTGCACGTGGCTTTCATTTCATGAAACATGCAACCTTACAAAAAAATAAGGTGCGCACACGTGGAATGCTGTCACGTTACCTCACCCCATGTCCACAACTTCCTCCCTCACGCCAGAAATCTCGTCATTATTCTCCCAACCGAGAAAACATCTCTATGGGGACAGCCCAAAGTATACTGCGGGCTCTGTTCCTTTTTTTCTTCTTCTCGTGGTGATTTAATGCCCCCGAGTATAGGGATAGGAGGGGTCGATGCTTAATCAAAATCATTGCCTGTGGATTCGTGTCGGGAAACGAGCCGAGAGAAAGGTAATTTCACGAAGTGTGTCCGGATTAGCGCCAGTCCGTAGTCAGTTTAGAGGTAAATAAGCGGAATAAGACGAGGCCGGGATGATTGTGCGTGCTTTACAAGATAGTCGAGCGGAATAGTAATGAGGCGGAGCCGGTGAACGTTTATGCGCCCGCTTAAACGACCTGACAAATTGTTCTCGTCTTCGCTGCCCGGAAAAATGTTAGCGTAGGTTTGCTTCCGGGCGAGAATTCCGTTCTACTTTCCACGTCTGATCTTCTTGCCTCCTGAGCGGCTGATACTTTAATGAAGCTTATTATTTGTGCACTCGAGGTGTTTAATAAAGACTTACTGAATTTGTGTTGCAGAATTTTAACAACTGTAAGTGCTATATTTTTGTCCTTTATTTTTCGACTATTGTTTCATTGAAGAATCAATTGACTGATTGCTGGGAAGATTATTGTTCTATTTTGCAGTTTGTACTTTAGTTAATCTTTCTGTGTAAGTAGTTTGACTTATTTCATATACTTTTAAAAAAAAATTGATGTTTGTAGGAGTCAAGATCAAAATATGTAAGATAAGATATGTGTTTGTTTTAATGGATGCTATTGAACATATCGTGTTAAAACAGATTAACATTTTCATTATATTATGTCTAAATTTAGGAGCAAATATTGAAGAACAAATTGTACTGCATTTCATATCTACAATACATTATGTTGCATCGATTGCTGAGATACTTCACTGAAATATCCACTTGAACTTTCAGTTTTATCGAGCACTTTATCTGTCTTACATAATCGATTGGTGAAGCAGTTCTTAAAGCACTATCTGTCTTATACACTTCCACATGGGAAAAGCACAGATCCAAATCAAGCAAAACTGGACATAAGCACATAGCTTTCAACAATTATTAAAACAGATTACAGTGTTTTCGTGTGACTTACGATATAATATATTTACGATATATTAACCCATTAAACAAAAAAGCTACTACTAAAGACGTTCACAACTCTATACGAAAAAAAACAACCAAAAACGACCCAAAAGAACAATTACGTTTTAAAGTAGCTATCTGTCTACATTCTGCAATCAATCGTCACACGAAAACTATTAAACGATTCTTTCTTTTCCACTGTCACTAGTTCCCTACGGTTGATAGAAATTGATACACCGTCTGCTCGAGTTGCGTGACTGGATCGATTGCAATTATTCAGCGATCCAACGGCCACCGAAGTGCTGGTACAATGAAGAAAACAATTACATTCTTCTCTGCACAAATTCCTGAGCTTGCTTACGTTCGTAATCGCGTTTGCCCGGCGAACCGTGGAGAAACCACCCGCCGCACCGGTTTCGTTATCAATTTATTGTAACGTGAAATCCGAATTCGCTAACGCGGCCCCGCGCGCAATTTCGCCCCGATATGACGACAGTGATATCATCCGGATATTGATCTCCGTGTACGACACGCTTACACGGGACACGTACATAGAGCTGCATGTTCATGAAAGGGGGAACCTGTTGGCACACAGGCATCCAACTCTCGTGGATAAAATATCTGTTGGGTGAAGAGGCTCCTACGGTTAGTTGCCTGTTTGAGAGTTCGAGTCGAGCTCGAGTCGTTATAGCGATTATTTTAAGAAAATTAAGGAATGCACGAGGGGATAAGAAGCATGACTTCTTTATTCATGAAAAGAGGAGGAGACAGTATCGTAATAACACGATTTGTAAAAGGTAATAAGTGTAAAAAATGAAATATTGTTGGCAGTACGTTTCCAGGAGTGTCTAATTTTTGTATTGGCATAAAATTGAGCAAGTGTTGATCAGTGTATATTATATTTTCTGGCGAAATTTGTTGGGATTTTAAGGCGAATGAGATAAATATAGGACCGTGTTTAAATGTTTAAATTATTGCAAGCTCATAAAAGGTACTGTAAAATGTAAAAATCGTACTCTAATCAAGCAGGTTATCATTCTTTATATATAATGATGAATTGCAATAAACTTTGATCGCGTATGCCGTTCTATACTTTAATTAATTATAACTTGCACTTATTAAATTGTTTACCGCAATTTTGTAGACAAAATTCGACGTTATTCAGAATTTTCACACATTCAACAAAAAAACGTTATACTTTGAAATTTCGTTATTTATATGAACAGAACTTGATTGGCATGTTCCCCAGTTGTGCTTCTTTGTCCTCTGGTCAAAAAATGGAACCATTATTCAAACTATGTGTCTGGCGACAAGAAATGAATGGGACGCAGCAATATGACTGAAAAGTATTAGTTTTCTAGGAGCCATGCACGCAATAGTAAAATGCATTCGGCATCAAAGAATATTGCACGCTATCATCGATGGTATATTAATGCAGAACTGAACAGAGTAAAGCAGCACAAAGTGAAGTATTATACCAATATTGCACACTTAAATCATAAAGCAGTTACTGGCAACTGATTCAAAAGGAACAGTTTTATATGAAATGATCGACACATTTTCTCATAATTAATTGCCGAAGGAACGAAGGACTCTTCTGCGTAATAATTTTGATAGGAGAAACCTGACGCGTAGGTGTACTTGTATTTCCGGCAAAATTATTTCGAAGATAAATATTCCAAGAACATCAATCAAGCGAAACTGTGTGTTAAGAAGTTCTTGAATTTATAAACGATACCTTTTAAGGTAGATTGAATGAGTAACTTTACCGAATGGCTACGAATGCATCTAAAAGTTAAATTTACGTTGAAGTAACTTTTTATAGTTTCCTCGACATTCCAATTTACGATATCAATAATATTCTTCATTACAAAGTATACTTCTTTCACAGCTTCTGTTTAATGCTGACATTTCTTGCGGTCAAGCCATCTCTCTTTAATTTTACCATTTACGACTTTACGATATAATATGTGCGTTTTGACTTTCGTGATAGAAGAACGATGGTTACAAATACGCTTTATGTATCGTTTAGTTTTGAAATGAAAATCAAACACAAATTATTCCACACATAAACCTTTCTTTAATTTTCAATTAAGCAAATCTTGGAACTGTAGACCTGAATACAGTATAAGTGCAATATAACAAGGGTGGCAAATATTCATCTTAAATCATTTCAGTATTTACATTGTACAGTATTTTTTCTGCCTCAAATTTAGCTTAGAAAATGGGTTGTAGTTTATATTTATTACGAATCGTATATCTTAAACTTTGTAGTTTTATCCCCAAATCTGTGAGTTTGAATTATTTATGGAATAATCATTATGGAATGTAGACCTCAAAGTAACTAAACCTCAAATACTATCATTTATATTACAACTTCTGTACAATATATTTATGTGATTTTCCCTGTAATAGCGAATCAAAAATATTCTTGAACATAGTTCATTATAAATGACATTTTCGAAAACTATAAACCCGTATAAATCAGTATATCATGGGAAATTGAACAGATTCGTATACGGAAATAAACTTACGACGCGTTTGCGTGCAGGTGGAATCGGTTAGGGCAAACTTTGATTTCAATTTACCATAATTTAACGGAACTGATAATCACGGATTCCTGTGTTTCGTCAACCGTGCGGGTAACGTTGCTGCTTTCACGACGGCGTGAAACGGGCTGCGGATTATTATGCAGATAATGTGCATTTGCAATGTAATGTCGACGGGATGCTAGACGCGGCGGTGGAGCGTACGAATGTTCTCGCGACGCTGCTCGTCAAAACGACGCTCCCTCCAATGTGTGTGGCTCGCTTTTCACGCCTGTCGGACTACTCGTCGACATTTTCGACCGCTCGGCTTCCCTCGAAACCAGCAGTGACGCTCGCAAACAGGAAAAAATCACCCCATCCGTGTTCTTCGCGTTTCTCATTCTCTTAGCCCTGTATGTTCTTTTCTTAGGAATTATTTCGTAGCAAAGTCTGATACTGCGGCGAAAATGATTCATGATGCTTATGTAAGAAAAATATAGTACGATTGGGATTATTCAAGGGGTTACATGTCGCCAACGTTAAATTTCTGCGGAGGCAATGAAATATTTATGAGATAGATTTATCAACTTACTTTTCAGAAAGACAGTTTTTATTGGAAAACAATTTGTCTTATTTTAGCCTCTGATTCATTTCGAATATTATTCTTGTATAAACGGTTTGCCAAGTACCAAGGTCTTTGAGAAATTTTACCTGACTTCCAATCGGTACAGTGTTAAACTTTCGCGTTTAGTAGAAGTAAGGACACAATTTTTAAGCGAAGTCATTCACAGCCTCCTTTAAAATATACCCAGTGCCCATTAACGATAAAGTAACTATTCAGCAGCAGTGCACAATTTCGCGGATCTCGCAACGACCAATAAAACGGCAACACATTTTCAATACACGCCAATCGTACTCCTCGGTCCGAGGATTCAAGGAATTAGAAAGAATTAAACTCAATCTATCTCTCCGCCGAACAGTTCGCTGCAAGCATAAAAGAGCCATTCACTGCTAACAATAAGATACATCCCGCAGCAGTAAAGATTCGCCAACGTTTCAGCGTGGCCAACGATCTCCTTTCCGGTCGGTCGTGCCAAGACAAAGACCTCGGCAAGACGTACAGCACCGTCAGCGATGTTCCCCGTCGCAATACCAACGCTCGCCCTGCCATTGTTCCAAAACGCGCGACCGGTTGTTGACGACCACGAAAGGAAGTGAGCGCATTCGTCTCGACGGGATCGGCAACGAATCGCCGCTAAATGTATCGCGTTCACAATAACCCTGATTCGTGTTCAGACCACGGCCAGAAGGAATCGAATGGCCGCGAGAACGACGAAGAGACAGGGATAAAAGAAAAGGGTGAAAGGATGATCCAACCTGGAGGTGTGCCGCGTTTCTATAGGTTTGCGGCAGAGATCCGTTAAAGGCAGCGCACACTCGCTGACGAGGCTTTCCTGGGCTGAACGGAGCGAGCCCCTGGACCGAGCGTCAGGATCTGCCGGGCCCAAGAGGAACGGGATACTTTGCCGCGTGGTGGTAGTAACAAGGAGGACGACCGGGCCACGAGTAAGACAGAAGCGGGGCAGAGAAGGAGGGACGAGAGAATTGTGGATCGGGTGGAAGCCGAGCTCAGCGCGGAATCGCCCAGCCGGAAAACGCGACACCACCGGAAGATTGCACTATCGCGCACCCACTTGTTTTCTATCCCCTCGCTGTGTAGCCTTTCACCCCTGGCCCCCACCCCCCTGTCCGCCCGTACATTTCTCCGTTGTCGTAACAGCGATCCTCCAATGGTATATACAAATCTGCTGCTCCTCGGATTCCTCTTGTTCCACGGTGCGGTCACCTATCGCTTGCATCCTTCTTCCAACGACACGTCCCGTGTCCTTTGCGAAACGAGACTCGCCACGGGGATACTTTAAACGGCGGACTGGCGCGATAGGTTGGGTCGAACCGGGAAATCCATTTACAGAGAGGATTTCGTGAATCGTTGAGACCTCGTCCCTGTGAATCGAGCAGTGGTTGATATAGAGAAATCACGTACGAGTGTTCCTCCCGTTTAACGAGCCGGATCGCTGTCTCGTATTTCTTAGTGCTGGTGCAGACTGTACTGTAGCGGCATCGTTTCACGTGCCCGTTACCGTTCCCGATTGCAACCTATGTAAATCAGATTCTTGCATTCGCCAATGGAACCCGCCCTCCCTTTGCGAAGCGGGCGAATCTCTTTTTGGTCTCGTCGAATCAATTTGGCTAACAATCGTTCAGCGTTACCTGAAGCGTTACCCTTCACCTTTCAATGATTGTTTGAGTATCGTGTTACTTGCTGTTTGATTAAGCGAGTAATTCTAATTCGTGATTTAGATAGCAAAATTATTGGAAGGAGTGGAAGAAATAAATGAGAAGTTTTCAGTTATCTAATTAATTATTTATGAAAGTAAACAACGCTTTATTTTATTTGCTGTGTGGTTTAATTCTTCCTGACACGATGTCGCAAATAATTTTCATATGTGGCTAGAATATTTGGTTGAACAAAAAAGGTTTTTTAAATATAATTTAAACGATTATTGTAAAGGGTTTATTTTGAGTGGCCCAGGTTAAAGATATATTGCAATCTGATTATTTTTTAGACGAATTACGCGAATTGAAACTAATCTTGCAAGAAAACTCTTTCGTTTGAAATAAGAATACCCGATAATAATGCATTTGCTGCTTAAAATAAATGTCTAAATAACAGTTTCATTTGAAACAGACCAAACCAAATTTAAAAGGGACTTGTCAATTTATTATTTTACCCCACTGATAAAATTATTTTCCTTCGGCTATTTCAGAAAAAGAATACCGTACCGGATAAAATTTTTCATTATATCAAGCGTCTATATTTCAAATTTCCGATCGAATTACTCAGGTCCGCAAAGCTCGTATATAATAAAAATACGCGGGGTTTATTTTTATAAAATGTACGAACTTATCGATTTCCACCGTTACGATTATCAAAATTCCAGAATCCAGTTACATTTACCTCTTCCTTACCCATACATCGAAATTCGGTTCGGTCGAACTACATCGAACAACGATCCTAGCAATATGTAGAATTTATTTTTCGTAAACCTCACGTAGTTTGGAATAGAGGACAGGTGGTGTAATAAGACTTCAGTTACTCTCATCAAGACACTAACTTTATTATAAGAATATGTCGACACACGACGTTACTCAAACACACGACTCACTCACGATACTTTCAACACTCTCAACAATACTCTCAGCTCACGACACTCTTCACTCTGTTCAAACTCTCTCCTAAATCTGCCTCTTGTACGCATCGTTCGTTCGTTATATTCTTTCACTCTTAGTTTCTCTTTCATTCTATTCCTCATTTGCGCTCACTCATTCAGGACACACCCCCCAGTCATTCCTCGGTGATGGTCGGTCCCGACCACCCGAACCCTTGGGCCGCTGTACCCTCCATGCGCACGACCTTCTCAAGTACTCAACATTCACGCCGTATTTCCAATCCTACAAATATATACTTACTTCGATCAAACGAATTGCCTTCAACACCGAAATATCTGGCAAAACGAATAAGCTTGCCGTAACTAAAAATAAAACCTTAACACAGAGCGTCTCGTTTTACGAGCTTAGGCAACCCCGATTTCGTTGATTAAAACTTTCCACGTCTGCCGGCGCGCTTTTCACCGCACAAAGGCGATGGGACGGGGCGCGAAAGAATCAGCCGACAGAAGAAAGAAGAATTTCTCCATATATTTCCGAAATTGGAAAACAGAACAGCCGGCTAATAGTGGTTCGAAACGAACACTCTTAAGCAAACGAATAACTTCGAAGGAGCAATACGAACCTTCAGATGAAAGGCTTCTCCCGTGTATGTACTCACGCATTGGAATTTCTTTTATGAAACGATGACGATGTTCGTGGCGGGACTGCGCTACCGGCATCCAAGGCGGGGCAATACTTTCCACCGGCGAAACAAGAAGAATCGCGAACGCGGAAAGGAAATGGCTCTCAGCGTTGTGTCTGCGTGGGATACGCCTCTGCGTCTACGTGTACAGGTACTGACAGAAGTACAAGGTGAAGCAACGAGAGCGACAGAGATAAAGGAAAGCTGGAAATGAAGGTGGAAAGATATAGTTCGATAAGTATGAGTGGGTGCACTGCACAGGACCGAAAACGAAGTTTGCCAGACTCTGGCTTGCCAAACGCGGGTCGAAAGAGGGCAAATACGGTCTTGTGCTTGGTACTGACGGATAAAGGATTTTTCTGGGGCATGACGCGAGATTTTTCAAAGATAATATTTCCCCGGCCTTCTACGTTGGATCTCTGCATAAGGCTAACGTTGAAAGCCGCGTAATTAAATGATAAGATAGTAGTTTGGAGAAATACGAGCATCGTGTTTCCCAGCTGTCTGTGTTATAATAGTATTTTATATAACTACCGCTCTCTCTGTATACATATATGTATTCGTGATTGACACGCGTTGGAGCTTCTTGCGCTCATTTTAGTGAACGCATATTTCCTTTGTGCAGAGCAAATTCACTTTCGATGGACTGAATAAGGTTTTTAAATTGTGCTAGGAGGAAAGTATAAAGTAACGTGTATGGTAGAATTTCTTGTACTTATATGAATATTTATAATGCAACTGATTTGCTGTCCAAATATTATATTTGTTCGACTATCGTATGTTATTTTAATTTATTATTTAATTGATTTTTCATCAATCATCGCAAAATCTTACTGCTTTCGAGGAATGAGCGACATATATTTTTCATTTACTCAGTACTGTCCGAATCTATAATCCCTTTGTATAAAAGAAGTTGAACGAGAATATAGACACTATCATTTTTTACTACAAGAGTAAATACTGAAACTCTCTGCTACTCAAATTTTTATACTACCGTGTACTATTGAAACTCGAGTTTATTAGAATTCGAATTTACATGTACATACATGCATGTACATAATATATTCTCGTAAAATATATTTCAATTTAATATACAACAAAACGCAATAAATGCTCAACGAAATTATAACTCCCTATTTCTATAAAACCTGTTTAAATACCTATCTTTTAAATAGATAGTACAATAGAAAGACGATGTATAATAAATTCTCTACTTACACGATTTAGCACAATCACATAAAAAATGATTAGGATTACCTTCCACTCGATTCATAACGGTCTATTTATCGTTAAATTCTGCACAAGGTATATTCGAAAGAAAATTTACAAAACACGCGAAACCCATCAACAAAACCGTCTTCGCGAGCAACACACGACCCTTTAAACAACGAATGCAGAGTACAAAGGTTCACGCAGCTCATTTGAACGCAAGTGCTTCTGAAACGTTAATCCACGTGTCCATGAGGAAACGAGTATTTCCAGCAGAAAGATCGGCCCGCCTGGACACCGAACCCACCAAAACCAACGGCAGAGAAAAGTAAGTTCGCGCAGGCGATACCCATGTCGCTCGGCGTGTCGATGCAGTCGCAAAGTTTGATTAAATATTCCAACGTTACGTCAGTCAATCGTCCTGTAAAAGTCCGTCTTCGGAACTGTACAATACCTCAACAACTCGGCGAAGTTAGGAGATTGCGATACCGCGCCACGTTCTCTTGCGTGTATGATCATTTCACCGGCATTGTGCGCGAGACCAGCCCCAGGCCACGGAATAAACTCGCTCCAAGATACTTGAGAGGCAAGTGTTTCGTGGTACGTGTGCAGCGCGGCGTGGCAAAGTTTGCGCCGGGACCGAGAACCGCAGGTCGTAAGGACAAATCCGTTTTCGAGTTTCGTTGGATTACTAGCGAACAAGGAATTTCCTAGATCACCAATCCGATCTCGGGTCATGGGACGTGGGAGAGTCTGCACATGTACATGCACACATATACCCTGTGCTGATGCCGGCGCCTATATATGTACATACAGATATATGTACATGTAAGTGTGTATATGTTCGTGTATGTATATATTTCTCATAGGAAGGGTTAGCAACGCCACAAATCAATGGTGTCCAAAGTTTAACGCGGCCCAAGGCGTGTTACACGCGGCAGCGTGTAATTAACCTTTAACCTGCGCACCGACAACGACTTTATAACATCCTGAGTGTACATCCGGCGATGCCGACCCCAAGTACTCCGCTGCTTCGCCACCGCTGCAGACTAATTACAACCAACTGGAGACAGAGAAAGGAGCCGGTGCGCGAGTGAAACGGGGTAGTTGGAACAGCCACCAGGAAGCAGACGCTTGAGCAAACAGTTGCTTCTTGCGCCAATCGAGACCCACATCTGGATCCGTTTCGAGGACGATCAGATATATAGATAAGCGTGGCTGGATCATGGTCGGAAGGTTCCAGTCTGGGACAATTTCGAACGCGCGGCAGGTATTTCTGGCCATCGTCGACCGATCGGGACAATTCCTGGCCAATTT
Source organism: Nomada ferruginata (assembly GCA_963583965.1). NCBI lineage: Eukaryota > Metazoa > Arthropoda > Insecta > Hymenoptera > Apidae > Nomada > Nomada ferruginata. Next base: position 8,201,217 of record OY757223.1, read on the forward strand.
CCGGCGATCGTCCCGATCCTCGAACGTACCGTTCCGCCATGAAACGCGTAGTTTCGCGAGTACGTTTGCCCGATCGGATCGTGCCGTTTGACTGGAATGGCCCCGACCCGTCGGTTGTGACCGTTCTAATTTCGACGGATGCCCCGTGCGCCCGGGGAGTCGCCAAGCTTCATCCGGTAGCACGGCAAAGAAGCGAAAGGGACGACGGGAATTACGCGGGATCATAGGTGACGCTAATCTGGATGAAACGTGAACGAAAGTTCGCTCCAACGGGCGCGAGTGTTCTAATCAACTGGAAGAAAAGAGCTCGGAGACGTCACTTGTCGCGGGGAAACCCCGAGTTATGAGCGAACTTGAGGAACGTTCATTTGGATGGAAGATTGCGGGCTTTGACTTCTGGCGCAATTTACTTTTGACATTTTTGGAGGAAAGGTACGAATTAAAGGGAAGTGTATTTTTCGTGGAATATTATGTTAACCATATGCAGTTGTAAAATCGGAAATTTAAATTTACATACGTTTAAGTGGGTGTGAATTTTCTGGTGATTTTTTGACGTAACTTGGCGGAAATGTGAATGGTTTTCAATCAAATATTGACTGAATATTTCGACAGGTGTATGCAATATTTCAGAATGTTATGTGCTATTGATAATTTGCGTCCCGTGCTTGATAAAATGAATGAAGCACACTTCATTGTTGCAGTTTACAATTTATAATACCAATTATTGATGAAAAAGGTGGCACGAGAAATTTTTACTTTTAAATAATAACTATCCGGCCTACTTGAGAAACTCGTAAACAGAATTAGAACAGAAATAGAATTTGAATTCCTTCCTTTAAAAGAACAATCGTTTGCACCTGCGACACGGGCGCCATTAAGTAAAATCGCCGCGAATTCCATAAGAATTAGGTGCAATAAAAATTTCAATCTATCCTACCGTCTTCACATCGCTAACCGAGCCCCATAGAAATTCACCTGACTATTTTCAATTTCGCCAGCCATCCGACATTCTCAAATAAAACTTCCAGAATAATAAAATCAACACGACAGAGATCATCCGCGTCACCCGGATTTAATGTCGAACTATAAAACGGCAATCCTTCGATTCCCGGTGTCTTAGCCGTAGAAATCGAGCTCCCATGGTGCCTCTCGATCGTCCCCAGGGGGTCATAAGTCGAATAAAGGAGAGGAGCGCATTCCTTAAACCGAAAGTTTATCAGGGAATCCAAGCGGTGGTCAAGCGGCTTTCGCGCGCGCAACCCTCACTTTATCCTTGGTCGGCCAGGCGTAAGAGGGGTGCAAAATATTCGAGCAATTTGGTGACACTGCCAAGCGTCCAACCGGGCCTTTTTATCCGTGGTGTTAGCCGGCTTAGTTTTATCGCGGCCGCATTACCCTTCCTTTCCCCTGTTCCATTCCGTTTCCTCCACCGTCCCCGCACACTTCCGTCGCCCGATTCTTCTCCCTCTATCCATTTCCCTCTATTCACCTGGTCCTTTCTCTTGTCAGCCGGCTAGCTAGCTAGCTAGCCAGCCATTGCGCTCTTACCTATTCTGGATTAATGCCAGTGGTATTTTCGCCTGCGAATTCTACTCCTACCACCTTTTCGAACGAATCCAGCTACACCCTTCCAGCGAATCCATTTCACCCTCCTTCTCTATCGTACGTTTGATCTTCAACGATCTCCCTCTGCCCCTCTCTCTCTCTCTCTTTCTCTTTCTCGCCCTCTTTCTCCATTCGGTCATCCCCTGCTGCTCGTTGGCAACCCCTGTTCTCTGGTTCACGACGAGTCGTCGAGTATAGCGTGCAGATGCAAACCTCGTAGTCGTCGTAGACGAAGAATCACGAAGTGGAGCGTCGCTGACGGTAACCAGGGGCCGCGTGTATGTTCGTTGCGCTCGGTTTACCTATCTAACAATAAGTCGAATCCCCGAGTTCAGAGCTCGTCGCCTCCGGACGACCTCGGGGGAATGTTACAGGTTGCCGGAGTACACACTTGTCACGACGGCGAATTCAAGCCCACCCCTCTGTGCCGCAAGGGTACGTGCATGGAAATAGTTTACAGGGGCGGGCGTAATTGAATCGTTCTTTGTCGCCGGGTATTATATTTGGTTTCACTGTTGATGAAAGGAGCGGCATCGCTGACACGATTGCCTGCGCTGGGCATGGAGTAGGTTCTCGTGGAACGTTGGTTTATTCCATGATTTTTCTGCTCGAACAGAACGACCTTGCACGGTTACCTGATCGTGTTAACTCTTTAAGAGGTGAGCAATATGAAGAAGCGATGTTCTTTTGCAAAAATGTCATGGAGTGAAGGAATACCTCCGAGTAAATGGATTGGACATCTATTATGGAAGTTACTGATACTCGTCTATACACACACGAATTTTAAACTTCTTTTTGTTCGCCACTGTATATACGTCCTCAGATATTCAATATGCCACAATGTATTAGTATTGCAATTATTTATACAAATTATGGCTTAGGTAATTAAACAGAGTATCTAAATGTTTCTACGCACGGTTCTTTGATATTAATAAAAAATAGTACTCTTTTGTGTATTCAGGAATTATAAGATATTTGTTAGAATTGAAACGACGAGTAATGGAGAGTTAATAGATGTACTGGCGGTGCAAGTGAATAATGGTTCGAGTTTCTTTTATGGAATAATTGTAACGAAATATTGACGGGGAAGCTAGGGTCGATAGGTAAGAATTGATACTATTTCCAGAAGCTTTGACGTAAAATGTACGGGCTCGGATATTGTAGACGCAAGTTACAAATGGTTCCCTGTTTCTGTTCGCTATCGAACCTGAAGCATGCTGTTTCTCTGGATGTTGGGAGCAATCAGTTTACATCTTTATGTTATATATGGGATGCATCCTCGTGAACTCACTTCGTAACTCATTTAAAGAGGCAAATCCTTGCAGTATCAGCAAACCCTTAGTATTCAGTTTAGCTCGATATTCGTATATTTCGTTCTAATTGTACCGAGCGATCTTTATCGAATTCTGCAAGCCGAATAAATGTAAAAAACTGGTACTTGTTGTAGGTTCAGAGAATAGAAATCTACGAAGAATATGTTAAGGTAGTGTAATTAACAGAATAAAGAGCTGCCACAAATCTATGTTGGCCCTTTTTATTTTTATATTTCGTGACAATTTGCGTGGCTATTTAGACTATCGTATTTTACGTATTACGGTAGCAGAATTTGTCTTGCGGGATGATATTTTTTTCATTGTATTAGAATTAGTTAAGACTGTCCAAATTTATATGAATAACTATTATTTTATTGTTGAAAGAAGGTAAGTAAGATGCTCGAATGATCTTGTATACAAAACAAGAATAGTTGTTCCGCGGCGCACCCGCGGAACCAACATATTTCTAATATCGACACCTTCATAAAAAGGCGTCTAGGCATCTGCACAAGGAATGACTTTCAACGTGCAGATGGCTAGAGCGTTTATGACGCGCAAGTAATATAACTGTTTTTGAGGAAGTCGTTTTTCACTCTAATCCGCCGAGGTAACAGAATTTAGGCATGCACGACCTCAGCAGTTCATTGCATGCGTCATAAACGTGAGTTTCCAAAAGGGCCTCGCAGCTGGGCCGCAGATGACACGGCCAGGTCAAGCTCTAGGTCCCCGATGGAAATTCCGCTGCAGCGTTCAAAGACGTACCCTCTCCTTCGTGCAACGCGCCTCGGACGCAAAGGAAGGGTGCGGTCACACCTCCAAAACACGCTGATTGGAAACTAGACATTTTTGCTAATGTCCAATCAGCGTGCCCAAAAAAGGTTCCGAGTCGACGTGCTGAGAAGCACTCGAGGAGGAAATTAGTCTAAGATCAGCAACCAACGAGTCTTAATAGATAATTCATACGAACACGTCAACGTAGGAGCCTTACACCCTCTTACACGATAAGTTCAGAATCAAATTGTAAAGGAGTACACCTCCTAAAGGACTCCGGAGTATCCGTCCTCACGAGAGGTGTGAACATCGCGATTCCACCCGATACTTCGTCATTACGTTCAACGTCCAACATTCGCTCACTTGTTATATAAATATATCGCATTGCTATTTGAAGAATTCGTTCATCTCACTGATTGTCCATTTACATCAACAATAATCCTATTCGAAATAAGATTAGGAACGCCTAAACATCACGCGACGCGACCCTAGTCGGAGCGAAGATTTACGACCTTCGCTTTACCTGCTCGGTCCTGTCCACACGGTACGTCGCGGGTGCGCGGCAAAACAATAGTTCAGGTATTAAATTGTTGTGTGACTGCAAACGTTCTGCCTGTTTTAAGTAGTAGAATGGTAACAACTGTTTTACGTATTTCTATTTTATTAACTGAATTATCATTACACCGGATAAGTACAAATCTCGTTCTGTCACAGCACTTTATACACTTTATAAACACTTTTCTACACTCCGGCTACACTGCTACCTTTTTTTAAGTTGCGTGGGATATAACGACGTTTGTGACGTTTAGTGACGTCAAATTTCTCCCCACGGTTTCTAACAAGAACAAACTGGAATTCGTTATTTCCGTGCTTCCGATTGAACCAGAACAACCGTAATTATTACACGGCACTGTAGCAAGTTCCTGTCCCCGACAATAAACTTCCGCAAACCAAATCCGTCACGTGATGGAGCACAGCAGATACCGATAAAACTTTCGCGTTACAATTACAAATATCACACTATTACACAAGTATTCCACAAAACTATAAAAACTGTCCGTTTCCCTCGATCCCCCAAAACCAATCAACAACTGTGCGTCCGATTCACAGGGATAACACTCCACTCCGTCTTAACATCCCTCACTGATAATCAAGAAGATGGCTGGGTACTCAATCAGCATTAACCGAATAAAGATACCGACCTGTCGAACACGCGATACGATAAAAGCTCGAAGAATACCCACGGTACAATGATGCGACATCGTTGCGCCTTCCTCCTTGCCAAACGACCCAGCGATAGGTGTACTACATACATAGAGCGTCGTAAAACACGCTGATCCGTGGAACAAAAATTCCAGGGGGAGAGCAACGACAACGGCATTCATTCTAGAACTCTCCGACGTACACGCGTGGTATAGAATCCGCTGCCAAATCCCGACGGACGACCGCGTTTATGTCTCGAAAGCTTTTTTAGTGTCCGCCTATATGGAGGAGCGTGTGCCGACAAGCACTTTATTTCCTTGATTTCCCGCACTTTTCATCCCTTTTCGAGGGGTCAGAGGGTGAGAAGCGCGGGGGCCAGAGGGCGGGCGCGGCGACGAGGGGGCGCGGGTGGATTATGGCCGTTACAGCCGACATGCCACACGGATCCAGGTCCGATCCATTCACTCGAATCGCACAAACTTTTCTAAAGATCCAGTAAATTGTTAAGTGCAGCGGCGTAAGCCTGAATGTATTTCTATGCGGGCGGAACTGAGCAGGCAGCCGTCTCGAATTACGATGTTTAGCCACGAACGCAACGGCGAGCCGGTGGAAAAGAAGGCGCGCGTGAAAAACCGGCTGCCGAAAATGCAGGGGGGTGGGGGAGGTAGGTGCACGTTATGTGGTTAAGGGCGGGTGGTACACGTCGTAATAAATAATGCGCCCGGAGATCATCCGTTTCGCGGCTTTTTTCACTTAACCTGAAACGTTGGCTTCGTTTAGCCCCACGAATTTCTGGCTGCTTCAGTTTCGGCGTGGCCGGGTTCGCCGAGACGGATGCTGAATTACATGGGCGCGATTCACCTCGCGTATTGGATGAAGTGTGAAAGGGCGGAACAGTCTGCGGAGTTTTGTGTTAATAGCATTTGGAATAATGGGGATGGAGGGTTACATGGTTTTGCGTGGTAGTTTTGAAGTGCTCAGGCGAGAGTGATTTTCCCAGGTGCAGTGCTGTTATATTTTCAATGGAATACTTTTAATTGGCGCGTTGGTATTTAGTTGTATTTAACTACGGAGGGCAGAGATTCAGTTAGATAGATATTTTTGAGGTGGAAATCTTAAAGGACCGACTGGAAGAAATCCCTGTGCAAGCGTTTTGCTATTCTTTGAACGTATAAATTTGCTTCGCCCGTTTGAAATTGTAAGTTTCGATTTTTATAAGGAAATACGGTTATCGATAACTCGCTTGGATTTGACATATCTATAAAAGTAAATGATGTATAAAGGAGCATAGGAACTGCAAAAACACAGCTCAAACAAATCGTATAACTCTATCTACAACAAATTGGATAAATGAATTTATCTCAAAGAATGCAGCGCAAAGAAGTACAATAGTTGAAAAGATTTCACATTTGATAGACATAATAAAGTACGTTCATTTTACATACTCACTAATTATCTACTTCTACAATCACCGAATTTGCTTTGTCTGCACTAATAACTTCTACACACCTACAGTGTCGCGCCCGAGTGCGGAAACAAAAGAATATTGCCGAACTAATCAAGAAAAGTTGCAACGTAAAGCGGTACGTGGTGTGACGGCACAGCCAATATTACAGAAATTATTCCACAGTGATCACGTACCAAAAATGGGGCCCTCTAGTTACTATTACAGGCATTGTTCGACTTTCGAAGTCATCGTGAGTCGTAGCACTTGCGGCTCCCGCAGCTTTTGCCGCCTCATAAATCCCCGCATGTGAAATATTCCCGCTATAATTGGCCCTAACTTTTTTCATATATGGACCACTGACTTATACCAGGGGATCAGGGAAATTATTCCCCGCAGGCTCGTGCGCGCTGTGCAACTCGGTCGACGGAGGGGAACGGATGTGGGTGGGGTGCTCCCTTCCCGCAAATGGTGGTACAAACACTCACGCACGTACCAAGGACCATTACATTAGAATACGTGAAATCGCTGAAAATTCCCTGCGAACATGCGTACGCGAAACTGTGCACACACTGTAACGCGATTTCAAGTCCCTCTTTAGAACAGTTCACTTGTGATATTTGTTTGAGTTCAGTGTGTTGTAGGTGTGACGTACATATCGGGTGTTCTAGTTTAATTATGGTGGAGTAAGCTGGGTTTTGGTTGAGGGATAAATTGTGCTTGGAGATTTCTTTTTTCGGTACTTCCTTGTGAACAGATATTAAACGTAAAGTGTGTCAAGATATATGAATGATTATTAACTTCAACCATTAAGTGATGTGAAATGCGTACAATTTACACTTGCTTTTCCTCGTGAGAACAATTGCAGTTTTGGACAATGGTTTTGTCCATTGTTTATATTCGTTTATATTCGTTAAAACGTGATATAGTGATCGATAAGTCAGACCGAGTTGTTTTGAGATTCCTGAAATTTATCTTTAAACCTGCGGCGAAGAAATGTTCACGTAACGTAATTTCATCACTTCCTTTTGTCTTTCATGCATTTTGTTTCTTTATATATGTTTAAATTACTCCCTTCTCTCTCATAGCCAACTTTATCTACTGCTGCTATTTACTCTTTGCTTCTCCTGTAAGTCTCGCGATAATGATAGCGCAGTCAAAATGTAGGAATAAAAGAGGAAAATTTGTTTGAACGTTACACAGAACTGCTTCAATTCCCCGTTTAAGAATTAAAGAACGTATTTTCATACCTGCTACCATTATTCATATTCCTTTACTTATATTATACTTACTTAGTGCATCATATCGAAAATCATTTTTCGTACTCAATTTCTTTCAAGAATTAAAATTACTTTAGTCGAATACTTTGAAATAAATGGTTCCACGCTTTTCTTTCTAATTTAATATCGTTTAATAAAATTTACCAGCTGATGAGTATAATTCGAAATAAATTAAAAATACTTGAATAAAATGCTTGAAATACTTCTTTTGAGGGAGTATCACTCTCATTTAAATATTTGACCTCGCAGATTTCTTGACGCGATGACACTACAAGGGTTCAGATCCCAAACCATTTACAACCCTGCCTCCCTATCCCAGGGGATAGCAGTCAACCCCTCCACCGCCCAGCGAGGTGACACGCCAAATCCCACAATCAAATATAAACAGTCCGGTTTATATAAACTTCGCTGCATTCGCGTGAAATGTACACATAATCGAAGTGTGTAAATATAAAATTCATCGTGCGCACTACAATCTCTGTTAACTCCGGGTTAACGAACTTCTAGAGATTTAATGTACATGTACATAGAGTGTTATGTACATGTTTCCTACGTATAGCATGCAGTTAATAGTTCCTTGTGTAAAGTGAATCTTACGAGCTTTAGTTAAACATTGAAACATGCATCGGCTTGGCAATCACCTGAGAGTTATCATCCGGATAAACATTATCAATATGGATTATTAGGTCATTTCTTTAAGGAAAGAAATTATGTCAGATTCAGTTTTCAATAAAGTTTCTTTTATAATTAAGAATTAATGTTTTGAGAAAATATGATATTTCCAATCTGTACGCGTATTAGTATTAGCAATGTTTCAATCACAGTGCTCAAAATATATTTTGACTCGATGTTCAGCGTCATTTAGGTTACAGTTATGTTTTCAATTAAATCTAAGTTTTAAAAATGAAAAAACCGAGTGCAATATGTACTAATTTGTTTCAGAGAAAATTTGCATTTTCTCAATTTCAGTTCTACTATTTCAGGTAACTTTAGAGTTTAGAGGATACTCGTACAAAAATCGAGTTCAAAAATAGAACACATATATTTACGGTAGAGCTACATTCTTCTCAAAACTTTGTCCTGTGATCCACTTAATGAAAAACATAGAGCACAGGCCATTTATTTTCTAGTTTATTCTGACACTCGCGCCAGAAGACCGCAAGAAATAATATTTTGCAAAAAGAAATATATAAGTTACACGATAGATTACTCCAACAGAACAAGAGTAAGAGACTGAGGACCACGATAACTTCCTTTCGAAAAATCGAAATAATGCAGCAGTAGTGGTGAGTTAAGCTGCCAACAGAGTACCAAGTACACTCTACGTTTTTCACCGAATGTTCATAGCTTAATCCATTTCCCGCGATACAACGCTCCGGTTTTTACGTTTTCTTCCCACTCTCCACTAACGTTCCTAAATTATTCTACCTTCTTGCTATGCGTTCACATTCCATTTCTCATCCTTTAATGATATACAAACGTAACGCTGCATGCTGACGTTGGATTTATGTTGATACATTGTCACAAACGAAAAATAACTTCTTCTGTTCATTACTGCTTTCTGTTTTCGCAAATATCCCCTCAGATTTCTTTAAAATAATACGCAATTTGGGGGTAAATTATCATGTAACTTTCTATAAATATTAGAGATAATAAATATTACGAGCAAGAGATTGGCTTTAACTCTTCCTACGTATATAGAAATGCTTTTGATAGCACATTGTTAATAATTGGGGACAATGAAATATTTTTAATATTACCCACTTACTGAGTGGATTCGCAGACGCGAAGCAGGCAATTCTACTTATATCCGATGGAACGTGCTGAATTTAATAAATTGAAAGCAATTGTATTATCTCAGAAGTTTGTTAGTGCCCATAAATCAATTTGATATTGATTCATCTTCTCGCCCAAAATATTTCATAATCGAAGTAACGCTTTCCATTTAAAAAACAAACGATTCTCTTATAACCCGCCCTTAAAATTAATTACGGTCCATATATACGTCTCTAGATGTCACGTTTTATTCAGATGTCTCTTGGTCTGACAATAATGTCTGGTTTGACACTGCGAAATGCAAAGCTAAAAACAATTTTGTCTGACAGATACCCTGCTATTTTTCAATCGAGTATATCGTTTGTCTTCTCGACGCGATTAACTTACGCGTAACTGAAAAATCGAAATGGGACACGGTAGCTTATATTGATTGAGCATATTTGAATTCTAAATTCGCCCCTCTGCATTTGCAATAAATATAGACCCGGATTGTAGACGAGAAACGCTTATGGTGGTAAATTACTTATCTGCGATACGTCATCGGAGATTGCATGCGCCTCGCTGAAGTAACTCCTTCTCGCATTTCCATCCGCGTGAGTGAAATATCGAATAAACATTTGTGTTCTTTTTCCATCTGGTTGGAGAAATCACCGTTACGGATGGCAATACGTACGTATCTAGCGCGACAGCGGTTGAAGTTTGCACTTTCCGTTTAATAATTTGTCCCTGTGTCAATAATAATTACACTCATCACACTTTGCTTTCCGGACTTCACGGTAAATGTAGATATCGAAAATCGAAGACGGGAGAAAACTTCGCGAGAAGTTGCTGCAATAAGTACACGAGAAAAGTATTCTGTATAATAGAGAGCACTGTTTAGCCTATTTTGTTCAATTATCGAGTAGAACGAATTGCGAGTATATTTTATGAATAATGAAATTTCTATGGCAAATGATATAGAGTTGCACGAATATAGGATTGTCATTTAAGTTTATTCGCATATTCGATATGTAAGGATCGGATTTTAACATTAATCTACACAGTATGCCGTCGTTTGTGACTAATCAGAGATACATTTGCGCGTATTTTTGTTTCTGATTCTCTTAAAATCTTTATGTCGGGCTTCCTGAGCTTCCTCAGAAAGCCGCCTAATTGGAAGCAATGCATGTTGTATTATTTCTGCCCCGTGCACCAATAATTTGTGCACAGGAGCCGGCATATAATGTCAATCATAATATTTGATGTAATAACATTAATAATTTGTAATGTGGTTCGAGGGGGGAAATGATTATTGTCCTATTACGTCGAGCAAAGTATGCTGAAAAGAATGTAATTTGTTTCATTGTGGAACTCGGTGAATCTTTTAAGATATTCCATGTCAATTGTGAAGGATATTGCAAATTTTCATTAATTCATTAAGCATTATTATTATATTAAATCAGGAACAATGTTTCCTAACACAAGGTGTGATTCTTATCAGAAAAGAATGCCGAACGTTAAAAAAAAAAATGGACCGAAAATATTAAATGGGTTCGTGAAAAATACTGTTCTTAAAATGTCCAACTTTCAGTGTTTATTAAATTGATTAAATTGGACTGTTTTTTTCTATTTCCGAGATCCATGGAAATTAAGGAAGCAAAGTTCACTGATTAGATATCGATACGACAATCCAAATTTCTCAATCCAGCCCACTGTGCGGCGCTACCGAATTACCCCCTATCAACCCCCGTTGCCCCTGTCGAACGCATCAAGATTCACAACATCGCTCGCCACGAGTTTCCCGCGTTTTCCACAGAAAACTCCAGGCTCTTTCCAACTTTCTCTTTTCAGGCCCCTTTCCAACGACGTTCACACAGTAACGGGGAGAGGACGGTGCTCGCAGCGCGCCATGGTGCACCCCAATTCGTACAGATAAATTTCTAGCGCGGCCCGGGATACACACGAGGACGGTTTCGTTTTGCGGAGCGTAATTGCCGCAACCGAAATCGATGAATATTTCAGCGTACACTGTAGCGTGCTTGCACCTCTACGCCTGATGGCATTCGGGCACACGTGCCGTTCTCTTTACCCCGTACCATTTTCCATCCCCCTCTCACCTGCTGCTCACCCTCTACTCGTCCAATCCTCCACCCGGCCGCTTCTCACTCCCATCGTATCCCTTTCCCCACCCCCTGTACCCTTCGGCCGTCCTCTATTAACCACCGCGTACCCCCTCGTCTCCGTCCCACCACTGGCCAACGAATATGTTTATTCATGCAGTTATTTATTAGTTCGGGCAATTAGCATTAATTAGCGCAACCTGGCACCGAGTGGCGCCTCCACCCCCACTCCCCCTCCCGCCCCACGCTCCAATTCACGGCGCACCGCGACAGATATAATAGCGTGTGCGGTCGCGATGTTTTAGAGGGTCGCAACGACGACAGGGCTCGTTGCGTCGTCGTGTCGCCGCCCGTGTATTTTGTCTCCCTGCTACGCGTGCCTACCTTCGGACGCATCAGGCGGGTTCTTTGTGCAATTAAGCGGTCAACGGTTCGCGGATTATTCCGCAGCGTTTGGGACACGTTGGTTGGAATATGAACGGTAGGTCGAGTTAATGTTGCCCGCTGCTCGCGTGTGCCGGCTCCTTTGGCGGGGAGCGCAGGAACGGGCGACACGTACGCTGAAATTGTGTCCTGCTTTTGAGATTGCCGTGCTGAGCGTCAGTTGTTTCTACCTTGGCGTTTATCCCGGCAACGGGGTGTTCTTTGAACGAACCGGTGCATATTCTTCTGTGACATCTCGCGTAAATGTTTCAACCAGGTTTAGAACGTATTTCGCGAGTTTATTTTAGTATTGATAGATTTTGGTCTGTTTGATGTGAAGGCTGTGCCATGTATGCCGTGTAGTGTAAGACGAATTACTGGTACCCGGGTCTGGCTTTCTTTCTTTTATGGTGCTATCTATTTTTAAAGTTTAGGACGTCTGCTCCTTGAACACGCCGAATTGAGTACATCCTTTTATCCTTTTACTCCTTTCGCAGAGCATTGGATTGATAGTACGTTTCATGCAATTTAGAGTTCCTATTACTCGTACTGCTACTGTCATCAAAAATTCGACGGCTCAATTTACGTTTTATGTTCCTCAAGTTCACATTTATGTGAGGAAGTTGTTTCAAATTAAATTGTTCTTTTTCTTCGATTCATTCATTTTTTTACGAAGAATAATATTAATCTACAGTATTATTCCCCGGTATGTTTACGTTGGTTATATTTCAGAAGAACCCGCAGCAGAGAATTGAAAATTATTACGTCGATATGTGATGTAAGTTATATTAAAATTAAATTTTTATAAGGAGGTAATAGAAAAATGCATAAAATTTGTAAATGATAAAGTGGTAGTAGCCATAGATTGCGTATTGAAAATGTTTATGAAGCATTGTTCGTTTCGTCTGTTAATTGTTCGACAATTGCGTGCAATAGAAACATTCCATACACTAGTGCATTATGTTTAATTGATATGAATAACTTTCGAAGATCCTGCAGAAGTTCCTGAGCAATTTGCATAACAGTGCCCTGTATAAGCAGCGGCTGAGGCCATATAATTGTTCGGTTAGTTGGAATCTGCTTCAGTCAGTTCTTGAATACGTACAAGTCTCCCCACTGTTAGTGAATCTGTCCCAGGCCGTTGAAGTTGTCCAAGTCAGTTAAAGTTGAGAAAGTTGTTAAAACCGATTGCGGTTTGTTACTTAGATCTTCAGTAGCGTTGTAGTGTGTCTTGCAATTAGTTAGCGCATGGCTAATAAATTTTCTGATACTACGGAAAGTTTCGTGCAATTAAAATCTATTTCATGTATGAATGAATTTATCATTTCATGAATATTACCAGAAAATGGAGCTGTGTAGTAAGTAAAAGAAAGCAATAAATGAATTTCACACTCATAATAACAACAAAATTGCTGTCGTCACAGCACGTACGTGTTAAAAAGGATAGAATTGAATCTTCACTTGTAATATTCAGTGCAGAACAAAGAAGCAACTTAAGTGGATGAAATTAATAAATTATATTTCCTAATAATGCAATTGTAATTTCACTTTTTGGCCAATTCATGGAATAAAGCAAAACCATTTCCAATTATACCATTGCTATAGTATTTTAACAAATATTGTGGTGACCATATCGTTGACCTGTACTACTTAACCGTTTCAGTGCTGACAGCGAATGAACGTGATTTCGGTTCTTCGCATTCAAACGGTTAAGAAATGTGCCTGGTTGTATTAGTCACCTGTGATATTGAAAAGATATACATACTTGATCGTATCTTAGAAAGTGCACTTGCTATATCATAGTCCGTTACTACTGAGGACCATATTTGACTGTATCGTTGACTTATACTACTTAAAAGCTGATTCCACTGTTATTACGGAAAGTCCGCGTCTCGATGGCAATTTACATATGTAAATACTTTATTCTGAGAGTCGAATGTCATTTAATTATCATAACAATAAATGGTTATTCGTGACAAATATCAATAACTTAGAAAACTTCGGTAAAATGGCAGCGAAATAAAAACCTTTCTTGCAATGCATATATCTGTCCTTTGACACCATTAAAATGAAATGCAAAATATTCTTTGCGCCGCTAACCTTAAAAGAAATAATTCGTTGCCCTGCTTTAATGTGAGGAACTCCATATGCCACATAACTGGTTAATACGTAATTATTAGCCAAACATATTCTTTCCGAAAAGATTATCTCTGCACAAAAGCAAAATTCATCGATTCCAGAAGTATGAACACGTAGCCCAAGGCAGTTTAACTTGCATCTACACTAAAATTCGAAATATTATTATCAGTAGAGAGGCCCTGGCGATTATACGCGTGCCTGAACGCTCAGTGAAGACGTTCTGTTCTCGCATCGTTGTCGGCAGATCGCCTCACAGAAGGAACCGAGGCACCTGATGAAGTCGCCACATCAAACGGACCATCTACGTAGGTCGCGAACCAATCTCCAATTACCGTCAACGGCGCAATCGAAGTCGTCTCCTTGACTCACGGCAAACGCGAGTAGCGTCCTTTAATCGGTTACCAAGTAGCCGATCGCTCGTAAAGTTCATTCAACTGTAGATCAGACCGGGTCAACGATCGCGTGGCAAGAGCCCGCGCCGATCGAAATTTTCTCCACAGAAAGAAGACCTGCGCGCCGCGAATAATAGGCGTATCGATCACGGACAGCCGATATATAATTTACGAACGATTAAATGTGAATCGCGCGGCGATCCTGCCTCGTCGATTAAGTACAAATTTAAGGGGGCTCTCGTGACTCACGAGCATCATAGTACCTGCGGCTGACTACGTCATTTTTAATCACTTACCGCGATTGAAAGAAGAATTGGGTCACCGTTTCGTTCAAACTATCTCTCCGAGGCAGGTACAAATTATTGTGCCTTATTCGATGTTGCTGAACAAAGTTTGTATTGATTCCTGTTTTAACGTGTTGGGAAAAGTATTCATATCGTATCTAATATTATAATCCGATATTGATAAGAATATTAGAGTATAGATAAGAGAACCTTTCTGGTAACGCGAAATCGTCGGTATATTGGAGAATATAGCGCCACGGAGCTCATCAGTGGTTATTTTACTTAGGAGCCAATCAGAATTTTAATTAGAATCTTTTGAAGGCACGGGTTTTTTTTATAGATATGCTTAATATTGCATAGCATCTTTGTGCATCATGGTCAACGCTTTGCTGCTCCTTAGAGCAGAACCTTAAGCCAATTTAGGCCAATTAGATGTAATGAACTATCTCTATTCTGTCCTTCTTATAACGGCCTTATTTGGATGTATAGAAACGTATTTCATTTATAATTGCATATTACTTCCGTAATTGAACGCTTTTTATTTAACTTATTGTTTAAGGATTTCCATTATTTAGGAAATTTTAAAACGTGCAAAGCTTTCCTATTCTATCTCTTTATAAGAATTTGACCGTCACACTTTATTACCTATAAAAATACTTTCTTCTAAATTATTAATAGGAGAAGTAACGAATATGGGTTTCAGTTATCGATTTAGAAATGAGTGGTTTAATAATTTATTTTAGATGCCTATAAATATTTAACAACTAACACAGTGTTATATATGTATAGTTTTTAAATAAATATATTGAAATAGGAGTCTATATCAGGATTGGAGGTCAACAAAATTCGAGATACCTGTCTATACCACTGTGCAGAGATCGTGATTGACGATCTACACGTGTAGTGACACGAAAATTACATTGATCGTGGGAATAAATAATTGCAGTCGCATGACTATGAACCATATACGATCTCCCTATCGCGTACACGTTTATATGTATAAGTACGTACTTCATTCCAGTTCACAATTGCAGGGCAACTTAAACACGATTCACTGCTGAAAGTGATATGGGTCTCGTTTTGTCGCAACCCTTATTTTCCTGCAGTAACTAAATATAATATCTTTAGCGTATCATTCATCCAGTTTGTGGAACTAATTGATAATTTGACGAAAGTTCTGCTCATGATTGGTGAAGGAATGGAAGGAAATATGAAAAATGTAATTAAAGTTTCACGCCAGTTTACACTGGAACTGCGTGGAATTTTCTTACACTTTAATTTTAGAAGTATATGCATACGATGCACTTGAAAGTTTCTGGGTGAACCACGTTTGAAGTGTAATTGGAGCATGGCGATATTAAGATATTATTCTCTTATTATTAGAAAATATGGAAATGTACACGAAGTGTTACTGTCTAATATTTATTTTATATAATTCTACTTCCCATTATGAGAATATATAAAAGACTGCCATTGATAAACAGAAGATAATAGTTTAGAAACCTTTACATTACAGCAAAAATTAAACCTGAATAGTGTTTATTTGTTATTATGAAACACTTATTTGTAATGAATAAAATTACGCGCTTAAAGTCCGCATATTCAGTTCTATTCATTAGAAAATTCATTCTATAATTTAGAGCTCTTCAAATTTAATCCAGACCCGAATAAAATCTTTAGTCCAAACATGAGTTTATCAGTGCAGTAGAAGGAGTCGGTGACGCAACTCCTGCCGCTTAATTATTAAGCCTATAAATATTTTTATAATGGAATAATTCATGGTTTCTTCAACCGAATGTCATTCACAATTACTTATTAACTGAAACGTGAAATATTCTATAATCGATACAAACTAACAGATATACATAACATGACTTCCCCTAACTACATAAAAAAATATACCATTCATAGTTAAATTATTATCGCTATCGAATATCGAAGTTAATATCTTACATTTTGAAATTAGCATTAATATTTATATTACTCTATCTCTTCATACATGATTCTCTCAAAAAAAGAAAAGAAAACGAAACCATTATATGTTATCCTAAATAAATCCAACAAGAGTACAAAAATTACATTCCAATGTAATAATTAACTCAACGAAATACCACCTTCCAAGTATGGATGTATTTCGATACCATCAATCAGTATATCTCGCCCTTTGATATCTCAATGTTCTAGAGCGTGGCTATCATTTATTTATAACCCACCCACTTATCATGATTCTTGACACCCCCTCCCCTCGCTCCCTCTGTAACCGCAGGTTTCGTGTAACAAATAAACGAATAGGCAATCGAATAAAGCATCGTATTCCAACGAGACTTCGAGGCCATGCATGGGAACGCCGGCGGAAAGGTAATCGGTCGAACGTATTCCCCGAGCGTTTCGAAGGTACGCAGGGACATTCTACGAGTTTTATTACCCCTTGTTTTTGTCAAGCTCCGTAGGGTACGGGGGAAGTCGTTTCTTTCTCTTAGCAGTGATATTTCACCATGGTCAGACGAGACGTTCGCCTCTTAAGCGTTTGAATCCGTTGGCCGGATTCGGTCGGTGAAGAAGGGGTGTACCGGGTAGTTGCCCGCGCTGCACTGCAGAATTGCCATTTTCCGCTCCCCCCCACTCGACCCCGCCATTTTATTCCCCTAATCCCCAGCGCGATAAATTAACCAGGACGGAAGTTCGATACGTTAGTCGCATTTGTCTATGGTACACCGAAATAAAGAGGGGCTCGCGTAATAATACGCGGTGTGCGTTCCCTGCCCTCGATTACTTGCGCTAATGTGTGCGTAGGCGTGGCGCAAACGAGACGCACACTGTAATTGGTGAGGGAGTAGGTGTCGGTGGTCAGAGAATTACTTGTTACTATTTGTTGTATTTTAGCCTGCTTGTCTTGTAATTTGTAGTATTCCTAAAATGAAATGACTGTTTCACTTTTTGTATACAGGGTGCGATGTGATGGATGGGACAAATAGATGAGAGGTTATTATAAGTGCAACGGTGAATAGAAAATGTGGGATAATATTTTTTACAGGATTCTTTGTATCTGGGATAATAGAGTTTGAAGAATTTGTCAAATACATTTTATTAGGTCTACCTGAAAGGTAGCCCTTTTTACCATTGTATTCCTACATATGAGCTTTTCCAAATTACATTAGGAACGATGGAAATTATATTGTTCAGTAAATGTTAATAAATGTATTGAAAATGTATTATTTTCTTTGAATTCAAAAACGGACAGAACTTTACGGCACTCCTATTATTTACAAAACTCAAATTCTCGCAATCAGAAGGTCTTCCTCCTACTGATGAATCAGGTATAATCAAAAATTTTGTATATAAATAGGTCGACCGAAAAGTACTGTCCGTCTTTGGATTCAAAGAAAATAATATATTTTCAATACATTTATTAACTGAACAATATAATTTCCATCGGTACTAATGTAATTTAGGTGACCACATATTTAGAAATGCAATAGTAAAAAGAGGCAGCCATACAATGGTGAAACTTGAGATGATATTATCGGACCGAACTTTCCGGTAGACCTAATATATCGAACACTAACTTTCTTAATTTCCGTATCGTATAGTATATCGTTCAATTCGCCTTGGCAATTGATATCGTAAAGTAATATCGTAAAGTATAAAGAGGAATGCAAGTATCGATTTAAAGAAATTCGTTGAACTGACATTTCACAAATGCTATTGACAATTTCCAAAATTTAATCACCCATCGTATTGCGTATGGAAAGCAGCGAAACCTCCTATTTCTTCTAAAATGCTAAATGCTTCTAAATTTCTACCATTTGCTAGAAACACGCTGAGAACTAATAACGTGAACTTTGAAGTGAAGAAAAACAGCTGTCTCTACGTTTATCAAACTTGACTTCGCTTTCTTCGATGCTATAAAATAATTTCATTTTGAATAATACTTTGACACTGATCATTTTTATATCGTTATTCGGTAATAATACATTAAAATTGTGTATTTCTCCGATTTCGGTAAATCTAACGAATTGCAATTGTTTTTTGGGGAAATCCAGGTGGTCACTGTGAAATTTTCACACTCAGACAGGGAATTTCTTACACGCTTGGTATATACCCAGGTAGCTATAGTCATTACAAAGGCCAACTGAAAGTGGAAGAAGTTCAACACAACTTAGAAGTCGCTGAGGCAGCCGGGTACAATTAGATAAACACGGAACAGCGGAGTGGGGGGAAATGGAACCCTTGTTACTGAACGCCTTCGCACTGCCGCCATATAGATGAAAATTTCGTTTTGCCTTGCTTAAATGAAATTTGTACTATGTAGTACAATCCCTAATTTAGCCGATTTAAATGTTTGGTGTGCCCCGAATGCCATTGCATTTATTTGGAGCAGGTGCAACTGTGCAAAGGTGTTCAATTTGAAGACGCAGATAAACGTAGGTATTTTTATGTAAAGGTTCGTCCGTTGGGAAATCTGCATTACATCCTTGGCCCATGGATAGAATTGTAAATTAGTAGATGCGAAAATGTTTAGTTGGGAAAAGAAGATCGATACTGTGGACAGGAACTTTGTTATTTAAATGTTATTTAAATGCAACGAGTTTCGCGTAAGTTGCGTCCAATTTTTCTTGGAGCTTTTATCTTTTTTGTGCTATTATTTAGTATTAAAAAGTAACTGTTTAAAATTACAGCTTGAAAGGAGTCGTTCAGGTCGATCCAATTTGAAATTATACCAATAATCCTGATATCTAGTTGTACATCTGTTTCAAGAACCATTTCTCTGAAGTCGATTACTCCTGATTCAATATTGATACCTCGATAACCGACTGAATTTCATTTTGAAATTCGAACGCTTGATTCCTGATCCGTATAGAATATAGTACCATGTTAAAATATGAAGCACTGATTGAGGTATTCAGATATCCTCGTATATCCTCTTTCACAGAAAATGTTTAATTAATTAAACCCAGAAAATTGTAGTATGTAAATAATTACACAGAAGTTACACATTCGTGGAAAATAAACGAAATAGTAATTAAAAATTCTTTTCACTGGAGTTACATTACGTACCTTCGTTGCAACAAAGAGACCAACAATAATTTCGTCTTAAATACAGCATTTACAGCTTCCCCAATTTTTGAATGATTTAATGACTTAATCATAGACCCCGATTGGAAATAGACTTGAAAAATAATTCTTTCAGATCTAAATAAAACATCACAATACATATAATATACTTTTAATATGAGTCTAACGACATAATTAAAAAGTAGAACATTTGTTTGAATAAATTAATACAATTATAAGATATTAATTGCAAAAACGCTTTCGTGCATTGCATTTTTCAATCGCAAACTCCACGTATTTTCCAGAACAGCCATTCACTCGTATCGGTAGAATTATTCTACCTGCATATCAGCCCACTTTTTCGTTTGCCTCTTCCTTTGTATTTACCGGGTAAACTCTTAACGTTTGATGTGTAGTCTATTTCACGAGGGAAACTAAAATATATGTGTGATATGGAATAGTAAATGTCGAACGTACGATTTATCGTCAAAGCTTTCGAGCTCTTGCTAGGGTCTTATCTTTGGCACGCACTTCGTCCGATTCAACGTTCGTTTCATATTTGATATCGATCGTTCACGATGAGCAACTGAGCGAAGCTTCTTTGACGTTGTAGGTTCCTTTTTATTTAACCTAGCGTAAGCGAAAATTAGGAAGCAGTCTATTCATAAAAGAAACCGCAAATCGCAATACTTTCGTTATGTATATTTCATTGACGCAGAGATTGCTGATAAGTGTACTTAAAGTAAAAGAGATAAATAGGATTTACCTACAAAATATAACGTTTTGTAATTACATAAAGTAGTTTCTTTCGAGTTTCTGCTTTACTAAAATAGTAACTAATTTTCTTGATATTCAGTTCTCTTTTTTTTACATAACTTTACTTCACTGGTGGTTTCTGAATGGGCACGTGATTTTTATGACAGTTCTGCAAGCTCCAGAAATTTTGTCGAACTTCCAGAAAATTCTTGAAGCTTCAGTATTTCGAAGTTCGAAAGCTTGAAAGTTCGAAAGTTACAAGTAACGCGCACTGGTGGATTTGTACAAGTCGAGTTCAAATATCTTCATCTTACTATTAACCCAATCTGATATTTTCCATCTAATATATCTCTCCAAGTCAGCGCTGGAGGTCTGATGGTTAATAAGAATGCCCTGAACAGTTTTCTACATTCTGCATATATTTCATAAAAATCCGTTGTATAGCAGTGCAGAGAATTAATATCTAGCATCGCTTCGAATGTAACATTAGTATAACGTTTCTGTACGTTAGTAAGTATTAAACTTCGTAACCGTAAAGTTTCTTGTAATATTCCATATATCATTAAATTAAAATGGCAATATTCAAATACTCTAAATGGACAACGTGATACAAGGACATTCAAAATAAATAAAATGCAATTGTGAACGCACATTTTTATTTACGATATGTACGAACTTCTATCAATTTACGAAATATAAGATACCTACAATATTCTTCCAATTCTATAACAATCAATAATAGTTTCAAGTAATATTCCACCATTCATCCCTTCCAGGGATTTGTTGTATTATCACCACTATTATTTAGTATTCAAGTCGACGATTAATTACGTGAATAATATAATACGTTTTCAATGTGATGGTGACTTAATGGCACACTCATTATAATCCATCACGATAATATAATGCTCCGCGTGAAATCTGATTAACGAATACGCATTATATCCACTGACAAATGTTTACACAGCGACAATTGAAATCTGTGAAAGAAATATTGAAACGAGCGGCAGTTGCACGCTTTGATCCGCGAAATAAAATGAAATTGCTGAAAGAAGGCTTTGATACGCTGAATACGTGTGCTGCACTAAATTAGCGTACTGAACGACATCCTGGGTTTCATGTACATAAGCGTAATTGATGTGGAGTGTATTATGAATCATTGCCTGTAAAAGCAGGAAACTTTTGCATAAATCTGTTGCTCCAAATTATTCAAATGTTTACCAACTACGGTACACAAGCAGAAGAGGAAATTCATCTCATTATTATATCTGTATTATTCCTCTAATTTCTGTTGTCTAGAACAAAGGAATTCATTGTTGATATTTGTTGCAATTATTTCATATTCAAAAGCTTTTAGAGTAAACGCGTGGCCGGAATAACACAATGGCTCATGATTGTAAATATCAGTCAGCGCTCATGTACGTAGAAATACATAGTCAATTAATAATTTTCAAACGACGCTTCTGCAAACATATGATTGCTGCATTTTTGAACGAAAGCTATTATAAATGGATACATTTACGAGGTTTATGAGACAGCTTGTTTATTACAATTTTACATATGCTTGTTTTATATTTGGGATCTGCTAGATTATAATTATTATATTTCAAACTGTCATTTTGCTTGCAAAAGAAGCAAAATATAAAGCCAATTAAGATTCGCCACCAAACAGTTGCATTTTATCAAACAAAGTAAAAAGGCAGGTATACATTTTTCGTTTCTAAAGAAAGCTTGCAAATTTTCGTTTCTGAAAATTTAATCTTCAAAAATGCAACTTTCTATATCTACTATTGTCATTTTAATGATAATTAAAACATTGTGCACATAAGCGCCAAATAAAAATTAATAATAATTTCGTTCTTGCTCAAGTTATATATGTTAATAGAAAAAGATTCATAATACCATATTACAGACATTTATAAAATCTCTTTTACCCATGTCTGTATATCAAAAAGTGCTGCAAATAAAACACTATTTAGTATTACTATTCCCCCACAAATACGAGTGCAGCAATTCTAAGCCCCCTTTCACCACTCACGCATTTCATGAAAAAGAACCCACATTTCAATCAATGAATCCACTGTGCAGTAGTCGAAACGCGTCTTAAATGCCCCATAAGCGACAATGCTTTCTCAAATTCCACCATGGAAAAAGAAATATTGCCAGGGATTGTCACGTTCGAAACTTTGCTCAAGTTCAGGCGGAATATTTATCAACATTTCGAGTTCATAAATCTCCCACCACACGGTGAACATATTGTGAACTCAGCATTATTATAGACGGCACGAGAGCACCAGTTATTTCAACACGGCACGGCGGATCAATCGATATCCTACCAACGAGAGATCGTTCCTCTGATTTTCGGGGTTGAATGTCGCCTTGTGGCGTGGTGTATATTAATGACCGGTCCGTGGCGCACAGCGTGCGTACAATGGTGTTCCGCGAGCAATGATGTACATCGATTCAGATGACTCAATCGTGGTAGCCTAATTTCCAGTGAAGTGCAGGACAATGCGAATTGCAAAGCGTTTGGAAATCGCCTTCCTTTTATTCTGACCTATAACTATGGCCAACCGCGCTTGTAGAAAAACCGCGGAACGTTTATTTCATTTTTCATTCAGCATGGATAATTTTAAGCTGTAGCGCGTGGTGTCGTGTTAATCGTGACTTGGATATCAGGCTCGCTGTATTTGAGCTGCGAGGTTGATGGTCGCGGGTAAAACTTGCTGAGTCAGGAGGAAAAATTATAATATATTGCGGAAAGGGCGTGGTAGCTTTGCGGGTAGTACGGCAAGAAGTAGTTAACAAATTTATTTGGGTTCTATTTAAGAATCATGTGTAAGAATTGTTGCGATATTAATGGCAAATTAATTGTAGTGCACCACTAATTTACGCGAGTTAACGGGGAACCATAAATTAATTTGCCATTAATTATTCTATGCTTCAAATACACCTCTGCATTTGTCATGGAACTGCATTATCGAATTTGAACTTGCGAAAGTTCAAATAATTGTCTTTGCGTTCGTTGGAGTATTAAGTACAGTCTCATGAATCTTCAATTTAATTTTTAGAAGGAAGATCTGATTAACCCAGTTAACAGGGTAAGGACTCTTGAGATTATGATTCTCCAGTTTAGTAGTGAAATATCAATTTTCAGGTACTCACTATACTCTTTTCTCTACAAGAGGATATAAATAGTGTAAGCTATTTAAAACTTGGTAAAAATATTATGTTCAAAATCTGTTACTTATGGCACAATTAATAAGTTTCTTATTCCTTGCTAACGTCAGCTATCGATACGTAAATAGAGGTCTTGCTTAATGCAAAATTCGATTGCATGTCTACTGTAATTAGAACGCGCTATCATTTGCGATTTATCATTCTACATAACATGTATGAAACTGATATATCATCCCAAACAATACCGATGAAAATGTACAACAAAAGCATTTGCATTCTTCTTTCATGATAACTTTCGAACATTTGCATATAAAATGTACAAAAAATAAAACCGCTAATTACAGCAGAATTGAAAAATGTGCATTTTCGTACACGACGAGTGCTTTTTTCTGAAGAATGCAAGTTTTCATAGTGAATAGTGATTTTCAAGGTATTCTAACACATGTGTGCACAGAGGCTGGCAGTCAAAAGCTGGTGTCAAAAGCGTGATAAAAAATATGAGATTTTTGTAGTGAAATATTGGCAGTGGAAATAACATTGCTGATTGATTTTGTCACAAGAGAATATCGGACAGCGTGGTTGATAGAAATACGACGGAAGGCAATTTTTTCAAATTTTAAAGCAGTGAAACCCTTTTTGGCAGGAACGGTTATAGAGGAATTGCATATAGTATGCGCAATATTTCATTCAAATTAAATGTAAGAAAGCTACTTTAACTTCTGAGAGCCATTCACATAGATTCATTCTGGCGTAGATTTTCTTTATTAGATTTGCTATTTTTAACTGCTTAAATTATGCGATAACAATGTATGATCGGTTCCATTCCTGATACCATAACTGTACTTAAATTACCCAGGAAACTAGACGAACACCCCTGCAGCACACACTATCTACGTCAATCTTTACACCTGACCGTTTCTCACCATTGCAACCTTCGCTCAAACGACTCTCACGATTATTTATTACTGGAACGATAGTATTGTTAGTACTGACTACGTGAACGTTACTGTTATTGAGATAGATAATTCTTTCTCTTTCGATAAAAGACAAAATGTATTTAATTTTAAATTGTACAAGAAGACTTATTATCAGCATATCAAAGTTGTGGAGAGAAAACATTTCATGCTTCCATGACATACTAAAAACGAATAAATATAAATTAATAAAATAAGTTTCACCGTATTTTACATGTAGAAACTCTCCCATATAGATAGACAAAGAAAGAGCAAATTATTTAAACGTTCTGCACTTCGCTTTGGAGTTGTCCAAAAATATCATTTGATTATTGGCAACAGTACTCTAAATACAGTTTATTTGGACCATATTTAAAATAATTATATTCACTGCTCCTACGTCGAACATCTTTAAATTATAATTATATTTCAATTGAACAATAAACAATACTGTACATTTATTTATTTTCAGGACAGCAAGTTGCCCTTTAAAGAATGAATTAAAAAACAATTTCATTCAGTAAATTCTATCAACCACTTTACAAGTATATTACCATGTTACCGACGAATTGGGAAATTGTTGGGAAGCTCTCTGTGAAACCGATCTAGTATATCCACACGCGTGAACAGGCCGAGGCAATCCCCTATCTGAAGTGTATCCCCTATCTATCACATCTATATAACCGTGAAGACCTGGGGTTTCCTGCACAGCTTTACGACGAGAATTCAGAAGCCTCGCCAAGCTTAAAACGTTGTGTGCTTTCCCCTAGATTTTCCGCGTCTTGGGCGTGCATAAAAAAATTTGTTGGCTACAGCGGTGATACAAACATGTCGTGCACACGCTGAAAAATGCATTACTACACCCCCTTTGTTCGTGACGGAGGAGAAGACTGGAATGGTTATAGAATTCTTTATACGATAGCTTATTATGAGTAAGAATGGCTGAAGCTCGGGTAAAGTCTCGGGAATTTGCAATGACAAAATAATGCAAAGGCGCTTGCTTAAAAGGAAGCTTATCAGTAAGAATGTGTGAAGAAAAAGGGTATTCGTATTAATGCACTGACGCTCTGCTCTAAATTAGATTATGCTCAGATTTCAAGATGCAATATACCTGCTGAAACTCGTGAATTGTTCGCCCCTTCAAGAGATAGAACTGTTTTCTTACGAAACCGTGAAGGAAGTTCTCTGGAAATCAATAGAGAAGAATCCTGCTATCGGAATCGTTCGTAGTACGATACGTTGCACGGAATGATACAAAGGATACTGACGTACAGAGTTTTCGTCCCTTATTTATAAGCATATTATGGTACATTGTAGGAGATACGTCAGAAAATTCTCTAGTGGAAACTGAAAACGTTACCTGCTCGAGATGCTATAATTCTGTGATACATATTTCCGCAGTGAAATATATCTTAAAGCTTTGTCGCAGTTTAATGCATCTGTTGCGCGTGACAGACAATTTTCCAGTAGGTTGTTACGCATTGCAATCATTTTCTACGAATTCTTTGAAAATAGAACGCTGGAGATACGCAGTGGTTTCAGAAGGAGAATGATTTTATTTGCATCCCACGGCATGCAATTAAATCGCTATTAAATGTATATGTGCCGCGTTAGTTGATTCATTAGAATGATTCAAAATTAACTCGATCGGATACCTCGATAACACTTAACTGTACCACAATCAGCGAGAATTAGAAACAAAATTCAGTCAACAGGTGATTAAAATTTCAAGAGAAAAGGTTCTGAAAATATATATAAAAACAATTTGTACAAAGAAGATTAAAGGAAGTAGAATGAGAACGAGTATTGCAAACGTGGAAGTACTCAAAATTAATACATCCAATCATTGAATACAATAAGTAAGAAGCAAATTTTGTCGTCCAACTGACATCTCATAATAAACATATTCTACCATTAAACCACACACTCAATCGGAACACCGAAAGAAACTGAATATCACAATTCAAAAATAATCCCAACTTTTATACATGTACTTATCGCAAACTTTTCCTATCCGCAACTTGAATCACGACTTAAACCAAACAATACCAATTACTTCGGCAATCTCCCCCATAGAGAGTCTATCCCAATTACCCGTTAACATTGAAGAGAAATGTGGAAAATCCGTAACGGTCGTAAAACTGTTTCGAAGATACATGCGGTAGCGTTTGTTGGCCCCCAAATTAAATGAGCGTCGTTACGATGCCAACGATTTTTTGGCAGCCGGCGCGAACAGATTTCCGTTCTGCGGGGAAGTTGCTCGAATAAAGTAGAAAGGTAGGAGAAAAAAGGCCACGAAAAAGGTGGAGGCATCGCAAGGCATTCGCCGCCCCTCTCCATTCCTTATTGTCAGAGGATAAGGGTAGCGACAGAGCTTTCGTAACGGCGGATAAAAGTTTCCTGGCCTCCGCCAAGGTTTCTCGCCTTTTCAAAAATTCGACGCCGCGCGATGGCCGGATAAATAATGCATCGCGATACCGAGGGATAATCGAACGTTGACGTGAGAGAAATCGAAGCAAGTTGGACTTCGAAGTGGGACATCCAGTGGAACGTCCACGTGTCTAGGCTAACTGCGAACTCTGCCGGGGATTCGATGGTAGATAATACCCGAACGCAAACTAAGTTTCCCTAACGAGGAGGTGATATTTCCCAGGCAATCTACACGTAATCGTTCACCAATAAATCAAACGGAACGAGTGCTTCCCGCCACTGTTTATCTTCGCTTGACGCCGTTCAGATTCGATCCTTTGGTTAAAAGGTAATTTCCCGTGTCCCTTCTTCTCTTTCCTTTTTCATCTTTTTGATCAAGGTGTCCTCGCCTGGTCGCCGGAACGGGGAACGATATAAACGAGATCTGGAGAGTACATTTTAAAGCGAAAGTTGAAAGACGTCCCCGGGTAAATTGAAATGCTCGCGCGATTACTACGTTTCGCCTGTCGGCCGGGCGCGATACAAACAAAAACGGGCGCGTGAAGAAAGGTGGGCGAACCAATTATTCTAATTTACCGCGTGCAAATAGCTGTGCCATCGAACGTCACTGCGTAGTGCCGACGTTAAACGTGCGTTCAAACGGCGTTGCCGTTACACGTTTCGTCGGCGAAAAAACACACGTACGTCCGACTAACACTCTCCGATATCCCGCGTCCATCGTCGCTTCAAGTCTGTTCCACTTGGCCCGCGTCATGTCACGTCGCGTCGTGTCATCAAGCACGCGCTGAAGCGATTCAGAGCTTCAGGAACTGTGTCCGTAACATTGCACCTCCGACCGCTAGATACATTTGACACGGGCTCTCCCCCCGACATATCCACGAATTCAATCGAACCTGACAAAATTGTGGTCGTACCCATCAGACGTCGCGGCTCCCGCTGCCGCGTACCACGCGACAAACAAAAAAAGGGAAAAGAAGGAACGCGATCGCGGTGCACCTGTACCGCGACCGATCACCTGCGACTTTGCGTCGCAGCTGAATCCATCGACTGAGGGATCGTTGTCGAACACGAATTCATGCCATCGTGCGACGAAACAATCGTTCAAACCGTGCACAACGAGAAACGAACTGCCTGTATTTGTGCACATCAGACGATCGCGTTCCTAGAATCTTTCCCTTGGCTGCGAACGATCGCACGTGTCACTCGTGAACTCTTGAACAACGTGTACGCGTATAGTACGTGTCTCCAAGAGTTCCGATTCACCCATACGCGATTACAATGACGTATTTGTCGAACTTCATCACTGACCTTCCACGAAGGCTGGACAGACTGCGAGGAACTGCGCGACGATGTAAATCGCTGACACGAAAATGCGGTTCAGCAACATCCATCTAGGAGTTACCGTGACGCCGCGACGAAGAAGGACGATTCGCGCCGGAATCTCGGTGCAGACTGGCACACGAGGGGTTTTGCCCGGCTCACCAGCGACGAGACTGAAACTGGAGGGCGAGAAAGGGGGTGGGGGGTTGATGGTGTGGTGTTAGCTTGGAGAGGGTGAAAGAGAGATAGAGTGACGCGACGGTGGGGTTTCGGGCTGGGGGTTGGGGGGTAAAAGAGAGAAAGGATGCCTTTCTCGATTGCCGTAAGCTTTAGGGTTGATTCGCATGCGCCCGTCGGGGCTCACGTGCCCTCCGCCATCGCGAACCGTAGGACCCGCCTTCCTCATACGAAAGACACGTTTCCAGGATAGCGAGAAACACACGTAGACATAGGTTCTGTCGCTGCTCTAAGGAATCCAACCGCGAAAGTTCCCCTTAGAACTGATAGACGGCCCAAGGCTCTAGCCCCTTTCCTCGGCGCAGGGGCGTTAACGTGACCGTCATATCTTCTCGCGGGTAATTGATTGTTTAATAAATGTGAACGCTTCTTTCCTCTTTTTTTTTCTTTTTCGAATGAAATTGGAAGATATTTTAAGTTATGTCAGACTGTGATTTCGGGGCTGATTTATGGGATATGGAACATTTAAGCGTACAGTATGTATTGCACTAAGATTGGAGGTAAGAGAAACTGTCGGGGAGACAAATTGCACTGTTCGAGGGGGTCAGTGCGATTGTATAAGTGCACATTCGTTTTACGATATTTTAGAGGAGATTCGATGGTTATTTTTTTATTTTTTAGTGAATTTATGTGGTTTTGTGTTCGTTACTTAATAGCTGGTGTTTGCAAGAAGTTTTATATGTAGGAATAAATGGTCTGATTATATACAGGTTAATGCTACTTGCATTAACCCCCTGCCGTACCATTTAGCTCGACGAAATCCGGGCCCAACCGGTAGCAGACCTGTCCTCCATTCCATTCACGTGAGGTTTGCACAGGATAATCTCGACAATA
Organism: Nomada ferruginata; assembly: GCA_963583965.1. NCBI lineage: Eukaryota > Metazoa > Arthropoda > Insecta > Hymenoptera > Apidae > Nomada > Nomada ferruginata. Next base: position 8,230,711 of record OY757223.1, read on the forward strand.
TGGCCCGCATTTGATTGCACGAGTCGGACTCGTGATATTCATGTTTGCTCCAAAATTTATATCACGTGTCAGTCTCGTCAAAATACGACAAGGGGTTAATACGCTGTGTGATGATATATATTTTTCCAGTCTTCTCAATTCTTTGGTTGATCGATCGAACACAGCATTGATGTCAGTATTACTGCTACTATGCTATGCAATGACAGTGATTTGGTATGTACAATAGAAGGAATGCAACAAGTTCCTCCGACTTATACTATGAACAATATAAATGTAAATAATAATGTATGACCAATAATATATCAATAGTAATGTCTGTCAATATTATAAATGGAAAATGAAAATGCATCTGTTGCTGCAGGAAAATAGAATCTTTAGAATTATTATATATTGGATACTTTTTTATTCATTCAAGGATTTCACCTGGAGAATATAACTTTAATGAATATGGAGCATTTTTATGCAAAATCACATATGTAATTACGTACTGCAATAATCAGGGTATTTTAAGTAATAGTGCCAATGGCCCACAAATTGTTCTATGGTTTCTGTGCTGAATGGGTAAAAGTAGGTAGTTACACAGTCGCAATTTCGAATTCGTTTACAATATGCATTTCCTCCATACAATTTGTAATTAATAGTACCGTCAATCAATTCAACATTTTAATTTCTTTTACATTGCATCCCCCCCATGCATAACAGGCACTAAATAAAATATACCCACGACCAGGTCTAGGAAAACGAATATTAGTTTCCATTTATTAATAAACAATTAATTGAGAAATAATGAAACCCGAGTGGCTAAAACTGTATTTTACCCAGTTGAACTGCAAATATAGTACGTTCTATTTAGGAATGAATTGTGAAATGTAAAAGTAAACATAATTAATAGAAACGTCTCGACGTGTAGATATACGTAAATACCTATATCTAATTTGGGAACGTCAACGTGCATTTCGTCTAATTAATTTGCCTGCATTCGAAGACGTCAGATCTTATACGATCCGGGAGATGTGAACCGATTTATACCGAATAAAAATAGCACAGAATCGCTCCTCGGTCGATTGGTGAAAAGGATTATCTACTTTTCCCTGTCAGATGGTAAGATTAGGTTCGTGATTTAGATTCGCGGCACCGGGCAAGCGCATACGTGCAGAGAGTGCTTTAACAGACGTCCGATCAATCAGCCGATATCTGTAATCATGGGTTTCTTCCGATGAACATCAGCTTAGAACGGTCCCAGAATATTTGGCGCACGAAATTTTTCCTTCCACTGCTGATCACAATATAAAGTGCAATACGTATTTGTAGTGGGAAGAAAAAATCGTATGTCGGATATTGGGATATGCAATTATTTTTAATCATGGCAGAGTATAATCATATTATACATATATTGGAATTTTTATAAGTAAAGAAACCTCATTTTTTTGTTAAATGTAGATACGTCGAAAATATGTAATTGTTGCGGATCATTCTATCAGAATTGAGGGCATAGGATTTTGTTATAATATTTGGTATAATGAAAGAAGATTAATATAACTTTGACGACGAAGAATATTGGAAAGGTTAGAAAAATTTATTTTCGAATACCTTTAATATATTATGATAATGCGTATAATTATTCACGTCAATTATTAAGAGTTTCTCTTTCATTATAACGTGCTTATAGTTACGCAAAGGAATCTTTCCCCTTTCGATTATTGATTTCCTGTTAAACTAAATATATAAAACTATTATAAAGTCGACGTTGCTAATACAATTTGGAGTTTAAACTCTTTCCAAGTAAATATCCAAGAATTTTATAAATAGATTTCCTTGTCACAGGTTACGACTTTTATATCACGCTAAACAACAACTCATCAAAGTATTACATTGATTTTAAGTTGAGAAACGATACACTCAACATATTCAACTAGACCTTCTACCATGCCCATAAAAAAGTGTTACTTTCCATCACATCTAGCAATCGATAATATAATATATCAAGAACATTAATCTCTAATGAAGAATGTCAAACTGCGACAAAATGCAACGCGTACATAATAAATATTGAAACGGTTTGGCTACAAAACAGTTTTATAGAGGAAAGGACTTTTTATATTTTACAATTAATAATTGTTTTATTGATAGGTAAATTTACTGTCCAACAGAATCTCATTAAACTATTTCTGGGTTGCTGTAGATTTCATATTATAAAAAGAGGAGAATTATATATATAAAAAAATAGTAATTAAGCTGTGAATAATTAATTCCATTCTCTACTGGCAATATTCTAGGCGTAAATAATAAACTATGAATTATACATATTTTATTTACGTAACTGTTTTACATATTTTGCATTTATGCCTTGCTCTTCGTCGTTAAAATATGATACTACTTGAGAAAACACAAAGAGAATACTTTATCCAACTCGGTTTACAACAATTTTACCATCTGTAACACAATGCCTTCCTCCTCTGAATCATAAATAAATTAATTCATTTAAAATAATCCATTTCACCACAGCAACAATGTACACGCAACAATTCCTTCAGCCTCATTATCCGCAAGGTGTTCTCCAATTCTTAACCCACCTAAATACACAAATGCAATCCCCCGTTCTACTTTCACTCGCGTCGCACACCGCCCCAGGCAAGTAATCGAGACGTCGCGATCTCTAATCAAAAATATTCGACGTTCCGCGACAGTAAAACGAAAAAGTGCGCGCACCCGTAACACCGTTTGCCCCGGCAATGGGTGAGAAGAAGAGGAAAAAAAATCACCTTAAAACTCGAAGTTGCCGAGCACCGTCCGTAGGGACGGCGCATAGACAGCGGATGGGACGGAAGTCATCCGAAAAAGGTTTCAGGAAGAGTTTAAACGTTTCACGTCTTTCGAGGGCGTCGCATGGCGAAGTAGTGCAAGTCATAAAACCCACACCCCACCAGCCGGCACGGTATTCGTAACAGACATTATACCACCTACATCGCACTATTTCGAAGGATGACTTTAAGTGCGGGTATACCAAAAGTTTCGCGAGGGTGTCCTCGTAAACCGGCAAGAGATGGCTTCGAGGCGTCGCGACGCCAGCGCGGAAGCGAAACGTGTTTCCAACTCCTCTGCGAGCCCTTCTACGTTCCAGCTATTTCCACGCTTAACCCCCTCGCTGTGTTTCTTTCCCCCTGCGTTTGCTTTCATTGGCAAGCTGAACTCAAGGAGATTTCCAGAACACACATCCGTTCATACACTCGCGACGCGAGGCGACGCGACGCTCGACGTTTCCCCGGGCGCCTCTCGCTATCGCGTTATCCGCGCGCGCCATCGGCACAAATTGCGGAAGGATATTGTCTCGTGTACCGTTACTCTTTCTTACGCCGCGTGATATTGTTACTCGCTAAGTTTCACACGCGAAGGAAACACGTCGAAATGATGGAAATTTGTGTACTGCAGCGTGCAGTTTATTAGATCGAATTTGGCATTGGGGTCGCACACTGTTTGGAAATAATATGAGTATTAGTTGGCAGATTCGGGGATGAATGAGGTATTTGTAACGCATTTCTTTGTGTTGCTGGTTTTGGATGAATTTAACCCTGAGTTATATGGATTTGCTTATAATAGCATTAACTTGTTAATGTAAGTAGGTTTTGGGAGGGGATGAGTTGAATATTTTCGATATAATAATTCAGTTATATATTTCTCATAAACATTTACATTTGTACTAAAAGTGCATTTGCGAATTTTAATGTGCAAAAATGATAGGTAATAATAATGTAGCTTTATTAGTTTTCAATTTTTTCTTGGTTAACAGATTATTCTTTTTTTTCCCCATTAGTGTTTACAGTCGCATCGACTGCAGTGGTCATTAGCGACTGTGAAATTATGGAACGGTGAACTTTTGGGGGTTTGAACATGAGTTTTAAAACCTATAACAGATTATTTATTTATATGTGTTGAAAGGAAATCTATGACATTGGAATTTGTTTTGATTAAAACGAAAATAGATGTCACGGTAAAAGTCGACAGGAATATTTAGAAAGCAGTACCTATTGTATTGACTATCGTGAAAATTTAGGCCCCATGTAAAATAGCAGTAGTGATAAACAGTTATACATAACTATTACAAAAATCAAAGACAGTAGCATTAAATGGGAAAGTTCAATGCTTTCGTTCGCGTGATTTTAGGCTCGACGTTGATTAATGGGGAAGCTTCGATTTGGGGATTGCAATGCAGAGGATTTCCTCGTTTATTGGAAGGGCACTGGGGTATAATAAATCGCAATTCCACAGATATTTAACCCTTTCCGATTATAGTTCCGAACTAAATTCGGGATTACAAATTTTCTATTTCGGCCTTGCGCCACACTCTGTCCGATACGTATTTAAATTATTTTAAAGCAGATCATTGTAAATTATAAACGAAAACATTTCTACACGGACAATCCCGTAACTTTGTCGAAAAATAATTTGAAACGATAAAAGCTTCATTAATGGCTAAAAACTTGACGCGACAATCGAAAAATATATTCAGTAATTCAAAGCATCTGCAAGTCTTTATAGTAATCCTAAAATATTTAACTAGCTCTTGAGATTGGAGGCTCTGATATGTTTCGCTTCTACGTGTCACCCCAAGGTCTAAATTTAAATTTACAAGTGACCTGTACAACATCATTTTATTTCAAGGCATAATTTATAAGCGATACTACAGATTTCCCTTTTAATGACATTTTATTCAGATGAATGAAAAGTAATTTTAGTGGTTCATTAACAGTATCTTGGCAAATAATAAAAACTTGAATGACCAATTTGAATAATAAGCTTATAATAATACGCGGATCTAACGAAACCAGGCGACTAATATTTGTTAAACCCTCTGTAAAGAAGGGTTCAAGATTTAACAATTGCGCGAATGTCAGTATACAATCTAGTCGTAATTGTCGAGAAACTCGTGTTGAAGTTTACGTGAACGGAATAGACTGGAATTCGCAGGAGGTATCGCTCCAATGCCGTAATAGAAGCGTACGAGATAACGTTTCGCATTGGCGAATGAGAAAAGAAGTGGTCCTTCTCGAGGAAACCGTTATCTTAGGTGCGGCCATTTTAAGATCCACCGGTGGATCTAAATTCAGCTCGCTTCTTCAGAATTTCAGATAGAAAGGCGTCATACATTAAACATTCTGCAGCCAATGAGAAAACCCACACATTGCACGCGGTACCTAAGAGAATTAGCTTTCGCCGCTGATCAAATAAAATCTTGATGAATTCTATCGTGACCACCATCCTAATTGTTTCGTGTTATTTTCCGGAAAATTTCCGACGGAATCTCGAAGTAGTATAAAGCGGTTTCCTGTGTTTTACCTTGAGGAGTTTAAACAATCTAAGAAAGTTAGACTCTTCTTCTATTTTCCTTCTTCTATTTGTTTGAACAAATTTTTCTAGACTTCGGTTTCATTGTAGTACGATTAAGAGGGGTAGTTTCGAAAAGTGTGGTAAGTTTAAAAGGATTTATGTGGGACATGTGATAGAGATAAATCAATTTGTACTGTGAGTTATTGCGTTTAATATTGAATATTGAGAGTTGGATTTTCATGATTGCATTAATAGTACATTATTAAATGTCATACGAGCACTTTTTAAAATAAGTTTTCATAACAGTATTAAATTGTTTTATATCGATATTTTAATTGTAGTATTCCAATATTGACAACAGTAATTCCATTTTTAACCATAATTTTCTGCTGCGTTTGTTTAATCTGGCACAAAATATTTTCCGATGATAAAGCTGCGATACAAAAGAGATTTAAAGTCAACGTGAAATGTAAAATGATTTAAGCTTGCAGTTATTTTTTGTTGTTCAAATACTTCCGCACGTTTAATATTATAACGAAAAAATGATTGGACGTGCAGGTAAATATTTATACATTATTTGTTTGTGTGAGAAAGAGAAAGGGGTGTCGAAATGTGAACGAGATTTGTACAGAATATTTTCTTAAATGCACGCCAAAGATACGTGATATAAACACACTTTTACTTACAATTACATACTATTTAATTTGTACTTTTAAAACCCGCAGCATATTCCACTAAAAACAAAATCGAAGGTCTTATTCTCCAGAGTTCAGTTTATAGTCCACATATAAAGAAGATAACAACAATGTATGTCAGTATTGAAACACAGTTACTCTCGACTACTACACTTTACAGTTTACAGTTACACCGAGTAATTCAAAGGCAATTTTAAATCATAAGATTAACTGAATCACCCTATACGCTTTAACTTTCAACCTCCCCTTTCCCCGATAACAATCCACGTCAGTACAACATAAAAAGTTACTTCCCATCCACCCTCCGGTTTTCTTCGCAAGCTAACAAAGTTTAAAAGGAAAATAAAAATTTACATAAGTACATAAATAATTTTGTTCTCCAAACAACCCTTTGACGAGATTTTTCTACCTAAAAGAAACAAACGATACGATGCGAAATGAACTTTACAACGAGGATATGTAATATCGCGGCGATGCATCTGAAGTTTGCAAACATTACGGAAATATAGACGGTTTCATCGATCGAAACGTTGTATGCTTTATGCAATCATTCCTCAGCACCAGGTACAAGATACGATGGCTAATGGGAAGTCGTTTTATTGCGCATCCACGTGAAATATCGGCAGAACTAAACATGTAATGTGCGTTCTATGCTTCTAAGTGTACACCAGGGAGATAATTTGTTGCCTTGTTAGACACTGTAACATCATGCGTATCTCTTGCAGCACAATCGGGCCACGATCGAGTACCTCGTACATTTTAATAGAACGTGCGTTATAACCCGGATCGATTGTGCATACGTTCACGATGAAGTTAGAATGAAACGGGCGATTACGTGCACAGTAGTTACTGTACTTGATATTAACTTAACGATAAATTGTTAACGACTCGGTGAACATGGATTCTTCATGCTTTAACCAGGGGCAAAAGTTTGGAATATAGAAGTTCGGTTTTAATTAAAAATAGCTGGAACAAAGGCGACAGGAAAGAAATGAAGAGAAATTGTAACTTCAGATAAAGTTTAAAACCAGCGGACGTTTGATTACTTGATCAATCATTCTGTTGGATGCCGCTGGCGACGAATTGTGCACACCCTCAGTGATTACAGTGTATAGTGTGATATATTGCACCCTTGCTTCAAAAGTGACGTAGCTCAAAAGTATTGTCTTTTCTAGAAAATGGAAGAGACTATCTTGATGTAGGAGCTGTGACACGTTATAAACGTTTATTTTTTGGCAACGGGAAAGGACGTCAATAAAGATACTTATAGAAGTATGCCTTTTGAGTTGCGTGACAGTTGTTGTGACATTTTTGAGGGTTTAGATTTACTAATTTCGTGTCGTCAATTTTTGATGATAAATAGATTAGAGCTTGACCAATTTATTAATCGGGATAAATTAATAATTACGTCTTTTGAGTTTTGTCACTTTTGAAATAAGGATACAATGCATAAATTATGGGTGAATAGATGTAATATTAAATGATAGTACTTAGTATTCGTAATGGGCAGTAAATATATTTCACCAAAATAATTTATTAAAACTTAGGTTTCCTCATTGCTTGTGAGGCAATCTCAGTCGATATTCGGACAAATTAAACAGTCGAAATATTTCAATATAGGCATTCAAAGGTTTCCATATTTACGAATAAAATTATATTGCAGTATGCAGCTCATAAGCATTAATGCACTGTATCGTCATTAAACGTAGAAACATTCAAAGCGCAATATACTAGCGTTCCATTAGGATTCTCGATAATTTGTATTAACGATAATTAAAATTTCTCTGTTGTTACGTTTACTCAAAATGCACGAAACCTAACGTAACAGCGCTCGATCAAACGCAGAATTAATGTAACTAATATCAGAACGGCACGAACGCAGTACCGTTTAAAGTTCTACGAGTGAAAACATTAAATGCGAAACGCGTTTTCGTAATGTATGTGAAATTGTGCATTAAATATTTGCGTTCATTTCTATACGACTCATCGATCATGCCCCCAATACTATATACGCAGAATTTCCATTAGCGAATGCAAATTTACCTAACGCTGATAAATATTTTTTCGAAACGCATTCTCGTCGATTTTCAAACGGACAATTAGCTGCTGCCAGCGGATATGATAAATCGTACAAATGATTGTGCAGGCGTTTCGAACAGTACAAGAATTATCGTGCCTGCTCAAAGAAAAATATAAAAGGGAATTAAAACATTCTTTGATTCGCCAGTCGTTGCTGGAGGATGAGAACTGGTCAAAGTTTTATGATCTCGCATTGATGAACAAAGTTCAACTGCAGATTAATCTTAGCAGTAATGAAAGTACAGCCGGCAACGTAACTTCCGGGCTGGCGGAATGAAGAGTGTAACTTTCCCCAGTGATCCGGAATTTTTATGTTCCACCAGCGTTTCTCAGTTAATTAACACTTCACGCCGGATATTGCTTGAAACAGTAATCAATTCAGTATTTGATTACGTTTCGTTGAGATACTGAAATGATTCTATTAAAAATGTACAAGACAGAATCGTTTGTAAAAAAAAAAAGAAATTACATACCCATTGTAGCTTTTCTGCGTACGTAAATGCAAGTTACTATGGACAGAAAATAACTTTTCCTGACTACCTTTGCATTTCCTAATTACTATGATGTATTACGTTGCAGCTGGCTTACAATTTTATTAAAATTAATTCTGGGACTGGTTCATTTTCCTCAATACTCTACGCTTGCCCTAAAAAATTGGCCTTTCACAGATCGTGTAATTCATTTTTCATGCAGCCAAAATGGCGGATGAAAAGTTGAAAGGGTTTCATAATGTTCAATTTCGTAGGACTTTTTTTAAGTGCAACGATGCATAGAGGAAGTAGAGATGCACTTTTATTAATCTGCCCTAATCTATTCTGCTGCAATTATCGATTCTTTGAAACATTAGGACCATAATAATATTAAAGGAAAGCACTCGAGGTATAATCATTTGAGAGATATTTAAGTTCAAATATAATTTTCTTCCATTGTTATTTATACAGATATAGGATTACGAGTTATAATAATGATAAAAAACGATGTGCCTCTCCCTATATAATAAGAACAAATTCTTCATAGTACTTATATTGTTATACGACTTACTACATTTACTCTACTTTTATTTTCATAAATGTGAACTAGTAGAAAATTCGAAGAAACAGGATCAATCAAATTCTTGATTAATTTAAATATACCGTGTGAACAATACATTTATTATTTCCAATGTTATGCACGTACATATACTCCTATTTAACTGCTGTAAAGTAGTTGGCGAGTGAACGCGAATTGCGTTAAAACAGTTAAATAGTTTCCACATTCGCGCGCATTTTCAGCCTTAAAATATGTAGCACAAAGTGGTTACGAAACAAATATTTAGCTTTTCCGCTGCCGCGGTCGCTTTTGATTAGTCTTTGCCTAGTACACAGCACGTGCACACACGTAAGCAGCAAACGGTTCAAAAGAATTCACCCTGATATCAAAGCGGGTTGTTTTGGAGTCGTTTTAAACGCAGTTCTGACGTTATTTTTATTTCCGCCGTGGCTATAAATAATATTTTTTCGATGTATAATTCCCCTGTTATGTAACATACCATTAGCACGCAATGGTGACAAAATTGAAATTTCAAAACTCTGGCTAAAGAATCCGTTTCCTTGGCCCAATGAGCATCGACTCGTGTTCGAAGTAGGTTAATCCTTTCAGCACTAACGACGGCAATAATGGTATGCCATACATTTTATTCCTACCCTACGAATGAGCATAGTTGTTAAAAAAAACTTGTGTTCAGGAATTTACAACCAACTTCAACGAAATACAATCTTTTTCAACCAGCATCAAATAATCTGAATTGAATAATCAATAAATTGCACAGTAGGTACGATAAAATTGAATCATGCATCTGCGACTTGATATTGCGTACAGAGGACTCATAGTGGCAGCCAATTTCACCGTAACGAAAGAGTTAAATTCCCAGGTTCATTGATTTGATCCACGTATCTGGGACACTCGGGTAATAAAAATTAGTCGGATACCCCCGAGATCCTAGGATAGATGAGATAGTCGAAAATCTCGATTCGAGAGGCGACGGTCTTCGTATTTTTTTTCCAATAGCAACGGTATCTATTTGTGCTTTTTCCGATTGCTGCCGATGTTAGTCGAAAATGTTAGTCGAAACGAGGATCGCCCCTGGAATCGATATTCTCGACTGTCTCATCTATCCGACGATCTCACGGATACCTCGGGTATCCGAATAATTTTTGTCTACCCGGTTATCTCATGGGTACACTAGTGATCGAGTGTCTCATAAATCGACAATGAAATCCTTGCATTCGAAAACATTCGAAAACTCGTCGAACGTGTCGCCAAAAATATTCGCCAAAGGGTAACTAACGGCGATAGAAATGAGAAAACTGTACGGGCTCGTTCATAATTGTTCCGGTAATTATGAAAGTGGTTTGAGTCGAAAATAAACAAAAAGAGAAAAAAACGAATTTATCATTTATTAATAAAATTCATTATTTTTCATTACTATTAGTCACGTGTAAGATACTCCATTAATCCTGACAATGTTCCAAATCATTTAAAGCTTCAGAAAGTACAAGCTACACACAATATACAGGGTGACTCGCATGACTTGCACGCCTCAAATAACTTTTAAATTATACATCTAATAAAAAATTGTAAAATTCAAAAGTTGCAGGGTATCGAGGGCGGTATCTAATGGTGTACATAACTTTTCTTATAAGATTTTATAAGTTTTTTTAAGGCCTTTAGTAGATTTGAAGGCTAGCTTTGTTGTTTTTAAATGGAAGGATATATTTGTCTCACGGCAGGCCGAAAGAATGTTAAATCTTAAATAAAAAAGTGTAACGACAGACATAAATGTAAACATTTGCTAATAAGTGAATATACTTTGTGAAATATTTTGTTACATAGCGAACAAATATTCTCTAACACGTCCAAACGAGAAACTGAAAATATCTCGCTTATAAATAAATATACGATTCAGACTGCTTTCATAATCACCCACGCAATTACACTTCTGCTTAACTGTTCGAATACCGTGCATCGGCAACGTGATTTCGACCGATTCAAACAAGTCGCTAAATCCAAGCAGCAATCTTAACCGACGTCACGGGTGGGTCTATCATTATCCGACTATGCAACGCAAGCTACGCGAAGGCCAGGGACGATATCGAGCCATTACGCACAGCGTCGATGGCTCTGATTGCATCGTAAAACATGGCCCGTAAGTGCACGTCGATCATAAATGGCTCGTTCGTTGTCGCGACACGTCGTGTAACCGTGTAACGAGCGAGAAACTTGGACGACCCGTGGCATCGTACAAAGGGTTGCAAAGCCCGAGCGATCGCTGGTTGCTCGACATTCAAGCACGCGCGTAATTTCAGTTCGTTCGGAGTTTAATGATGAAGAGTTTTGATGCGCCGCGGACAACCGGTGGAAAATTTCGAAAACATTCGGTTCAATCAGACCCCGGGAATAGTTTGTTAACTGGAGTGCGTGGAGTTCGTCGGAATCTACGGTTGAGCTCGAAAGTTACCTGTCACGGGACAATAAATAGTATGCAGTAGGATTTTCAAGTATCGAATCGCTACTTTTCTTGTGTCAGCAGACATACGCTCTGACTTCATGCCTCTGCAAGTTCAACGCTCGTCATTTGCACAGTTTTTTCGTCACCGGTTGCCTGAAAATCTCGAGTGGTGGATGCGACTGTTGAGCCAATTAGGGAAATGCATGTGTGTCGTCTTTATATGGATGTACGGGAAGGTTAATCAGCTGTTTTTGAGTCTTCTGGAGAAGACTGCCATCTTCTGAGCTGCCAATAGTAAATTTTCGATGAACATTGCGTAAAATCGATTCTTACACAACTCTGGGAAAGCATAAGGTGTGATTTCTTGGTGGAATAAGTATGGAATAAATTGTGAAGGATAAGGAAACTTTTAATGTGTATATTATTAGTATTTAACAATAGAAATGGCAATTTGTAAATATAGCATGATCTCCACAAACAGGTGTAACCAGGGAGTAGGCTGCATGAATTAGTACCTGACAGAAATGATTAAAGAGAATTTGTTTCTAACATTGAACCTTATAATTCAGAGCTGTAGCAGTTTCTTTGTACAATAATTAGTTTTGAAATGACTTGATACGATTGTAGATAAATTACTATTAACTTTCTAAATTCAAATAATGATCACTTTGTTATATTGTATTGTGTTGTATATTATAGATTGTTATATATTAAATGGACAATACTTCAAGTGCAATATTTGTCGGTATACAATGGTTAACTATGCTCACAAATAATTGTTATAATATTTGCAATGGACTGTACAGGTTCTTAAAATAAAAAGTTATATCGTCTGCTTATTTAATTATCAGAATATCACAGTACACGATGTAATTTATTTAGCAATTTATTTATATTAAATTGATTCTATTCTTGTCCTTCGTTACGTTTCATCGACACAAATTTTTGTCGCTCCATTGATTTATTACATTTTTGAACGCAATGCGAGAGAACACAGTTTCTCGTTAACATGTTCGAACTACATTTTAACTTAATTTCGTCGTTTTTCACGCGACAATTATACGAACTCCGCTAATATCCTTGAAACGCAATTCAAGAATTCCCTATCAGCCCTAAAACAAATTAGCATTCTGATATTACACGCAAATTAGCCACGGATGATTAAAATACTGCGTAATCCGCGATGTTTAAGCGAATTTCAACGCATTGCATATGTTAATCACACACTGCAGTTGGCTGCGTTTCATTGCAACGTATCGTACGCCACAACATACAAAACCAATTACACGTTTCAATGACCGAAGATGTCCGGCCGGTAAACGTTTCGAATTCAATCGTAACCCGTTTATAGTGGCCGGATCGAAAATTGGAGTGCAACGTGGTACGATCGTTGTACAGAATAAATTTGCTACGCATGAATCCGCATATCCGAGAAAACAAATTCGATGCCCCGCGAAATGCGTATGCCAGTTCTTACTGAACATTTCGGTCAATGGAATTCATTATAGATTATTGACCCGATTCTACGATTATTGACCTCGTATCATTCGAATGCAATGTTAATTGTTATAAAGCGAAGCATTGTACTATGTGAAACGTGAATAAATAATAACTTGTGTAAGTAATATAACTTTCAATTAGCGAGGAGGGCACTGTTTAAAGAGGTGAGTGAAATGGTGGCAGAAAGTTTCTGTTTCACGAAGGTGCAATTTAACGGGTCCCTCGATATTATTCGCTACTATTTAAGTTGCACTTATAAGTATGTCGTCGTTTGTCATCAATTCGACTGAATATTGCTTTTTCATTCCGCGCATCATGGGGTATGGTTTTGTGTATAGGAAATTAAGTATTGCAGTAGTATACACCCCGACAGTACTGCTCAGAATCACTTACTCCCAATTATCACGATGTATTTTCTGTTCCCTCAAAATATCTCGAGAATCAGGATAATTAGACACGCGGGTCGACCGAAAGTCCCCAATCACGTACAGTCTGTCCTGTATTAGAGCTTTCCAATTAATTGCCAGTGGGCGGTAACGTTTAAAGGCGTGGGTGGTGCAGTGTGTGCTTACACCTTTGACGAACGAGTTAATAAGGACGAGTAATTAGGCGATGAACAGCTCGAAGCTGTTCAAACGTCGTACATCTGTCACAGGTACACGCTGTTTCGTCTCTATGCAGCCAGCATTCCGTGAAACCGTGTCCGTCCGAGTCGTTTCACCGACTGGAAACCGTGTTCCATTCGGAGCACCGTGATCCAACCACGATTCGAACCGTGAACCGGCATATTATTCTGACGCGGCCGCTTCAGCGTCGTTTCTGAGCTACGAATAAATTGACCTTCGTCACGAGCGTGGAATAAACAACGTTTCAGAGTGTCCACGCGAACACGAGGGCAGGCGGGCAGAGCTTACACAAGCAAGTGTCGACGATGCGACGGAGCTTAAAGGGAAATAATTGCCTTTCCAAGCTGACGCTTCCGAAACTCGTGCCCCGAATGAATCAACCGGCAGATTTGCAAGCGGAATGCACACGTCACACCTGATTTCCCTCGAAACGTTTAGAACTCTTAGGTGCTCTGCCTTTTTACGATTTACCGCGAGGGGGGAAGTAACTTCAAACGAATTGCTACCGCAGTTTCGTACGCGAGGATGTATGCCGGTGCAGGGAATAGGGTGACGGGGTAGAATAGAAATGAGGAATATTTCGATCTTGACCAGGTGGCGATCGATCGGAGAATGGATATTTGTTTGGGGTGAATGGTTTTTGGTTGAAGGTGTGTTCGGAGTTTTATTTGAGCCTCATTTATTTTTCAGTGGCGAAGTTATGAATTCTGGTATTTTATTTTGTGCTGTATGGTAACAGAAGGAATGGGGAACAGGATTGAAGATGCGATTCAAAAAGTCGAGCACAATACGTGAGATTTTCACTGCGAATGTACTCGAAGCTGTTTTGAAAAGAGTGGAAATAAAAGAAAATCCAATATCTTTGGTAGGAAACGTAGTTTTCAACTCCTTCCAGTTTACGAAGTTCTTGTTTGATAAACAAAAACAAAGGCTCTTTCTAGTTTCTTCAGTAGTGTAAAAGTTACGTTGCAGTGGGGGTTTAAAGATAGAAATTCAATTATCGTCAAAAGAAAATGGAAAACGTAATCTTGGCGGTGTCAACCATTTACAAAAGAATATGAGGACATGTCCAAGTACAATATTAAAAACAGCTGCATATTATTTTAAATTTTAGTTATATTTCTTTACATAAATACGTCTAGCATAGTTTTTAAAACAATTGTACTTTATGTTACACAAAGTAGAAGTCTTTAAATTATTTTCATATGAAGTATAAATTGTAATACCTTAAGCGAATACAGTCACTATATACAACAATAGATCAATAGATTGAAATGTTTAATTCTGCCTATAAAACTGTGAAAGCAATAAATATACAATTTTTAGTAAAGTGTCGAGTTATGATAAGCATAGTGCAATTGTTTCAGCAGATTGCAGACTATCTTACTCGAAGACGTTATTTTATAATCTTGGTTCTTTTATCATTGCTTTGCATCCTTTTCTTCTCACATTTAAAGAAGTAAAAAATATGAATCTCGTTATAAACCGTCTGCAAAGGAAATTGGCTACAATATAAATATATGTACATCCAAAATTTCTGTACAGGGTAGAATCCAGACTTAAAGACAGTTGAAAGTTCTACTTGTAACGAAATATACAATATACATATACTTCTCTATATTGGAATATGCATCAGCAGAACATAAGTATCTGTATAATGTTTAATATAGCCTTCAATTCGCGGACATAACATTTTCTATTTTCTCAGTCCTCCAATTTCTACACCCCCGTTCCACCAAGAATCGCCAGGATTTCATCGCGGCCCGATCAAACTCCGTAACACAAGTGAGGAAGTGTGGAATCGCGTCAAGTTATTCACACGATCAATGTGTTTCTCGCATTTTAAGACAGACTATAAACACATGCACGTATACTCATCACATATTCATAAGCTGTATATATCCCCGTTGCACGAGCACGGTCATTCGATTGTATGGAATTGTGGCTGCTCTGTCAACATTGTGAATACATTATCGTCGCGTTTGCGGATTTTCGTGTCGCGTTAATTGCAATTACGTCGTGTAATCTCCTCGCAATATTTCCCCGACACGACGGATTCTCCTTCATTCGGATTGGATATGGATGGTTATAGATTCGTAATTACCATGCTACGCTGATTCTCATGTAACCCTTTCTTCCTTGACTTTTACGCTGCATTATTAACGCCGAGGTAATACAGGAGTAATGGGAGACGCAGTGGTTTAGACAAGACTTATTGTAAATTATTGAAATTGAATATAATTCATATAGGAAATTGGATGAAATTGAAGCGAAGCGGTTAACTTAAGTCAATACGTGTTTTAATTAAATCTGGTACAAGATTCTAATATTAACTGATATTAAACGAATTGTTTGACATAATATTTGTTGGAATATTTCGAAATTTTTTATTAGAGCAATCGTTGACACAGTACGTTGGAATTACGTGCGTTGAAACTATGCTGGTTTTACATTTTGTTATTTAATTAAGTGTAGTTAATATAATTAATTATTCATTTATTCAGAGGAAATATCTTTGGCCTGACTGATTTGTACGTTCGGAAGTAAAAGTATTTGTCTGCAAGTAAATATGGCTGTAGTAGAACTTCGATTATCCGAAGGAATATTTCCACAGGATGGTAGAATGGAACAAATTCCAGTAAAAGCGATTAGTAATCTATTACGTTTTATGATATAAAATATTTCATACATTTTAAACTGTCCAATCTTCCACTGGATTTTCTTAATCTTTCTGAGATTCTGAATTGTATTATCCTCCGTCTGTTCCTTGCGATTATTTGCCGTTTATACTTCATACTAACTACATTAATTGTTATTTTCAATTCTAGGAATGCTAATTCTCATCTTAAGTGTAAGTAATTAGTAATATTAAGTTGCAGTAATATTATATAATATTTATCTTCTTTCGTTAGATCATTTCAAATTTCTCAATAATAATCTTCCCCTACTTATTTTATTAACTTTATAAAGAAAGTCCTGCTGTATTTAACAAAGCTGAACCTATCTCATTCAAACATTTAATTTATGCGGCCACACATGTAAATTTAGCAATAAGTATACCTACGTATTGCATAGATTCACGTTTGTGGAACATAAACGTCTTAAAGTTATTTCAGGTAGCATAAAGATTCGTGTCTTTGAAAAAACGAGAAGATTACCGTGATTTCCTGCGACAAGGATAAAGACCTTGCTACGCGAAATCTCCATGGGTGTGGCCGGGTTCATTTTCCTTTTATTCAGTTCTCCACCGGCAGCTTGG
This sequence comes from Nomada ferruginata, assembly GCA_963583965.1. Taxonomy (NCBI): domain Eukaryota; kingdom Metazoa; phylum Arthropoda; class Insecta; order Hymenoptera; family Apidae; genus Nomada; species Nomada ferruginata. Next base: position 8,247,682 of record OY757223.1, read on the forward strand.
AAATCTTCAACGTAAAAGACTCGTAGCTTGGCGAGAAACAACACGAAACAATACTACCGGAAACAATGCTTGTGCTGTTGACGTCATAGCGATATCTTGCTGACACGGCAAGCTAGAAATTCCTTCTTCAAATTTCTGTTAGAGGCCAACGTCTTGGAACGAGGTAGCCCCTTATGAAAAGTAATCGAAATAGCGCATTCCAGCCAGCACAGTTGTTCCTGACTGTTGACGAATGTCTGGTTCAGATTTCGTTTTTTACCTACGTTTGATTAAACGGTTAACTAGTTGGAGATGAACTAAAAGTATTAGTCAAGAAGTATACAGTTAACTATAGATCGCACGCGATATATTTAGACATTCTTCATTTAATATCCAGTCGTTATTTAAACATTATTATCGAGACAAGAAGAAATCAATACGTCACTATGTGTATAAATATTCTTGCGATTAATCATTTATTTTCATTATTGGGTTGTCCGGAAAGTTCGTATCGGTTTTCGGTAGGTGTACTTCGGAATACATCAGAATGATTGAAAACATATTACATGTGGACATATTCTAAAAGGTGGTATTCAAGGCATCTTTAGAAGATAAAAAAAATGTAATTCAATAAATGTATGTGCTGCCTTTGAATGTTGCTTACAAATCGGCACGAACTTTTCGGACAACCCAATATATACGGCGAGCTTCTAAAATTTTCATTTGCAAACCCACAAATTTCTCCTTGATATAGACAGACATTGCATCAATGGAAGTAGGTATCAGCCTTAGCTGAAAATTCAACAAACACAGGGGCTATTTTAATTAACGTAGCCTGCATTGAAGATAATTATCTTGACTACGGTCAAGGATGCTTTCACTGTAGGCCTTGTATGCATCAGTGTTTACCTCGTTTCCAGTTCAGAAATGTGCAACTGCGAAACTTCAGGTCGGTTCACCTGGCCTATTTAAGTATTCCACGTTGAAGACTGATTTCATTGGCGAATGTAGCGGGTGAAAGCGAACTGACCTCGTCACGTTGACGTACAACTTTCATGGCAAAGTTCACTTCTCTGTTTGTAAAACGTCAATTGTGAATCATCATTCAATGCTAATGTAATGAACAACTAATTGTTAGATAGTGGAATTGTAGATCTTTAAAGCGGATCCTAATGATGAATTAAAATTCCATATTCTCCGTCAGATGCCCTATTGTTCAAAAAATTGAACAATTTTTGAGACACGTTTTACTTACGTACTTCTGAGTGTACTATCTTTGCACAACGTGTACTGAAAAATTTTATAGGCCGCAATTAGTAATGTCATCATTCATGAATAATTTTTTGCTTGCAAAAGTTACATATTTCAGTAATAATCATTTTCTGAAATTATATTTAATATACGCTGCAAATATCGGTTTCTTCCCTAGAAGCGATGAGAGCCAAGTTGGCTTTAAATACGTGACGTTTTGTGGTGACTTAATTTTTATTCGAAATACCATTGCTGCAAGTGATAATTGGATAAAAGTTTTGTCACTCCAGATAAAATCTACTTACTGTTGATAATCCAAGAGCTCAAAGTATAATAGTGTAGAAGTTATTTTCTGTAAACCTCACGTAGTTTTGGGAATAGAGGACAGGTGGTTTAATAAGACTTCAGTTACTCATTAAAACACTAGCTTTATTATAAGAATATGTCGACACACGACGTAACTCAACACACGGCACTTTCAACACTCTCAACAATACTCTCAGCTCACGGCACTCTTCACTCTGCTCAAACTCTCTCCTAAATCTGCCTCTTGCACGCATCGTTCATTCGTTATATTCTTTCACTCTTAGTTTCTCTTTCATTCTATTCCTCATTTGCGCTCACTCCTTCGGGACACACCACCCAGTCATTCGGTGATGGTCGGTTCCGACCACCCGAACCCTTGGGCCGCTGTACCCTCCATGCATACGACCTTCTCAAGTACTCAGCTCCAAACGTACGTTTCATATATCGCAATCGTTCTAAGCATTCACGCAATATTTCCAATCCTACAATAGTATGTACTCAGGAGCTAAATTGTGCTTCATAGAGATTGAAATAATCAATAATAGAGCTCTAATTCGGTCCAATAAAGCTCGGTTAACAGAATTTACAGCGATCATATTTTTCCTCGTTTCGCTCATTATTCCATTACATGGCATTTGCGTTTCGATCTCAATCAATCATGCTGAGTTAACGCGAAAGGCAATTGGTCCTTGCTTGGATTTATATGTTTAAGTTTAACAGTAACGAGAGATGGAATGTTCCAAAAAGTATACAAAATGCATTGAGATAAACACTCATTAAATAGTAAACTTTAAGTACTGATCGCTATTACAACAAAAATATGAGAGGTTCAGCTTTTTTAATTTTCACAGTAGAAGGGAATATCTTAAATCAAACTTTTGAACATTTTATTGCAAGTCAATTAATTTACCTATTGCACATACTAAACAGTAGAACTGCTCGTTATTAATATTATTATTGTCCTCATCATTATCGCTATTACCACTATTATTAATTTACTATTTTTGTTACTTTCGCTACAGAGGTACTATGTTCACGATTTTTCATCACTTCATTCCTTCGAATGATATAAACAGTGCTATAACTCGAATAAAATACGATAAATAAATCATTGTTACAACTTTTGTTATTGAAAAATCCTAGCTTTAGTTGATTTTATTATCAAAGCGAAAGGAAATAAATTCTTTACTCACCCACGCGAGTTTGTTGCTTGAAAAGTACCTAGAAGTGGTTGAAAACCGAAAATATTTATCCTTTCCACTACTTTCAACGCAAACGCACTTTTGGTCGCTTTTTTGAAGGCAGGAAGTGAACACGTGTAACATGATATCAAAGAGATTCAAATGGTTTGCACACACATATATTTTCAATGTTTGAGGGTTGCATGAAGTGGACGTGCAGAATTTATTTGGCTTTCCAACATCTACACAACCACTGTTACAAGTTCACCATTGCCGCTGGAATAAATGTAGCTGTAACTTTCTTATTGCGCAGCATTTCTGTTGAACACTCCAACGACATGTTTAAAGCCTTTTAAAGACCGTAAAAAAATAGAACCAATTTATTTTAGCTTCCGCATTAAATTCCTAAAAACATCGCTCGTCAAACATAGAGAACGTAATAAAATATCTCTTGTGTTTTCTTAAAACTGTGCGCCCAGAAACGATGCGGTTCTTCATTAAGTAGAATATAATACATCGAGCGACATTTTTCTTAAAACAGCTTGCGCAGAAGATTTCGTTCTTAAGGTGGCAGTTCGTCCGGATGATCGAACAGGGCTATCGAATCGAAGGAAACCGTGCCTCTGTCCCTTCGTAATCCCGGATTCTCGAGCTATTATCCCGAGAAAGCCTGTCGAACATCCGATTAGGAAAACCGAACATACGTTATTTCCTTCGTGGGGGGACGCTCCTCTCTTCGATTACAAAAAATGACGCTTCGTCGTTATTACGTTTAGAAAGGAAAGTCGGAACTCATCGATCCAGGTATAAACGAATTTCCCCTTGAACTGCTTACAAATCGAGATTGACGACGATAGTTCTCTCTGTAGTTCCGGTAGCGGACGATCGAGATGGTTTTTGTTAGATACTAAGCAGTACAGATTTCGTTGGAGTTGGATTAGTTGATTTGTTAACTTAACGTTTTGTATTGAATTGTATTGTTTGCAAATAGATTGTTGTCAAGTGTTTATTGTACATATTCGGCCCAAAGAAAAAGAAAGTATTCAATGAAATACGGTTTAATTTAAGAAATGCTCATTAAATCCAGAATTAAAACAGAATCACAAATATGCACGTCCAGATGGTGAAACTGTACTTTTAAAAAGGGGCCAATACTTGCCCTGTCAAACACTGTAAAGGGACAATGTACAAATGTCTAAGTTAGACAGATTAACGAGAAGCATCCAGCAACACAGTAACGAAACAGAGAACTAACTCCTAACTATACCTTCAGCACACCTTGTTATCCTACGCTTCTGTCACCTGTACTCAAGCGCCAAATTTTCCGTACCAATCAAATATTACTCCACAGTCGCATAATCGATCCCACCGCAAATTAGGAAATGTAGACATTATTATGATTAAGTTGGATAAATGCAAAGGTGTGTATGGAATAGATGAGGTTCTTAGGTATACATAATGACGAAGAATTTGCAAGTAGAAAGTGAAGGGAAAGGCTTGAGATGAAAGATATAAGTCCACCACTAATTATTATATAAGATTGAACTATGTAATACATAATAATGTAATAATACATAAATCCACATTTCAATATCCACACTAAACAGTTATCTGAAAAATATATCACCGTAGTCAAATGAAAAGTACATTTATTCTCCATCATTTCATCAAATATAATAAATTGCCCACGCGTTTTTAAATTATAATTACCGAAACAGTCATACCTAAATCGCAATCACTCGTATAATTAATATCGATTAACAAGTTTCTCTTCGCGTACAGTTCCATTCAATGAACATTGCACGGCAATAACTATAAAATATCTATAAATGTATTACAGAAGCTTGTCTTGAAGCAGTAATTTAATAAATCCATAGCCAGGATCCACCGCGTTCTACAATCACAGCAACAAAAAGCAGTACTAAACGAATCATCAAGAAAGGTCGAAGCGGGTACGATACGAATCGTTCGATTACCGCGCCAAGCATCGATATTCCAGCAGCGGTTAATCTAGAGTTTCCACGATGTCGTAAGACGGGCAAAGTCTTCGGTAAGTTAAATGGAAAGAAAATAAATGCAAGGGCAGTGGTTCCGGCTGCTGATAATGGGGTTTTTCAGCGGTTTATTCCCACTGGTGCTTTCACAACTGGTAGTAATTGATAGATGGTGATCTAAAAAAGGGAACGGCGAACAGAGGGAAGGGAACTGGGAAAGTATACGGGGTGAAAAGAATGTACGAATGGTCGGAATTAGAAGTGAACACAGAGAAGTGCAGCCTCATCGCATACCGGAAGACGAAGGCGCGGACGTTCTTCAAGCGTTTCATGGCAAACCAAATATTCGCGGTATGCTTCGGCGTTGCAGCCCGGAATTTCCAACATGAAGTCGTTATACTGCGAGACCACTTATAATTAATTGCTTTAGTTTATAATCGCCTTGTGGCACTGTGACGCAGCCGTCCGAGTAACGAGGATACATGAATTCCGCCTCGAGTGCCCGTACCTGCTAATCCTATCCTTTTTATTCGCGACAACCGGCCCGTGTTTCATATCACACGTTGCCTCTTGCTGAAAATAGCACCGTACACGATGGACAACGAGGGCGAAGTGGTTGACCTGCCCGCTAATGACGAACACGCATGGAGATAAAAATTTTCCTCGCGGACAGTTTACTGATGTTTAATGCTCGTGTGTGCACGGCGATTTGAACGAACTTTGTAGTGCAGCTCGTTTCCTTTTGAAACGACTGCGTTTGACGCGTGTGTGTGGAAAGCATAACGATGACGGGCGATACAACTTACACGAGAGATGAAATTCAATAGAACGTAGTCGGGGAATGTCGTTCGCAAAGTTTTTGTATTCATTGAAAGGTTGCTTAATTTGATGTTGACTTTAGCTAGCATTGAAACGAAACTAGTAAAAATCACTTCGAGATAACAGCAATTTAAATTTTACTTGTTCTTGTGATATTATTGCTATTTGTGATATTATAATCTCTTTTATGAAGGTTATTATTTCTTTTGAAACGAGGTCCTTTCTTTTGATACTTTAATAGAACACCTTTGTCCTTTTATTTCGTACATTATTCTCGCCTGGCATAAAAGTTTTTATTAGAAAAAAATTGTAAACAGGTTTCAATAAAGTCCTCTTCCACACAGAATATTCTAGTACCCATTTCTTTCATTCCTTCTGGACGGTTAAGGAATATATATTAAGTATCATTGATTCCATTTGGAAGGATAACATAGTAAAAGAATTTTTATTGCTTGCAATATATATAATATATAACGATTTGGAAGCCTTTTGGCAGTGATGAATTTCTCGTTCGGAATCAATTGATTCTTATTTATACAGGGTGTTTGGTAACTGGTGGTACAACCGAGCAGGGGGTGATACTACATGTAAAAATAAGTCGAAAAAAAGGAAAAACACTTTTTCGTTTGACGCTTCGTTTTCGAGAAAATCGAGTTTGAGAATTCTATCCTGTACGCGTGCAGTGGACTCTCTCCAAGTCATTGTTTGCTACAAGTTTCTTTTTGCTTAGACATTGTAATGTTGACCTTTCTAATGTTTACATTTATTACAATAAATGTATTATCCATACATTAACATTTCTTATTTATAATACATATTTAAACCTAAAGGCGGTATAGTGCACGAGTACTGGATGGAATTTTCAAATTCGATTTTCTCGAAAACCAAGCGTCAAACGAAAAAATGTTATTCCTTTTTTTCGACTTATTTTTACATGTAGTATCACCCCCTGCTCGGTTGTACCACCAGTTACCAAACACCCTGTATAATCACATAAATTAGTATAATGGCAGCAGTAGTAGATGATTTACCCATTTTATAAATATAAATGTAATTTATATATTAGTGAATGTTATTTGGATATCCAACGTAAATAGAGACAGTAAATTACCATTAAATATGCATTACATTTTACAATATTTTCCAACTACAACTTCCTGTGAAAGAATCTGGTGCGAAGTATTTGTTTAACTACAAGCTTTCTTTACAGGTAGAATGGATAAAGAAAACAAGATGCTACTTCTTAATAAAGTAAGAACCTTAAACTCGAAATATTCCAGAACTTTACAGCTTTCGAAGCGTTACAAGACCTTCAACGCTCTCAAGAATTTTAAGACTTGCAAGCCTTCAAAATTTCCAGATTATGATGGAAGCAACAAATTGCATAAGAAATTTATTCATATATTACGTGGCAACAGATTATCAATAAATTTTTCCCATAAATTGCACAAACATAAATTCTCAATCGAATTTTTATATAAAATAGAAACAAAAGTGAATAATAATAATAACTGGCTGTTTTTAATCATTCAAAATTCTAATAATTTTTATCTATTTCCACTTTCCAATCATTTCTAAGTCGTCTGTCTACTAATTTTTCGTTAAATCTGTTTGTAGCACAATTTTACGTGCAACAAATCGCAGTAATAAATGAAATCTTATCGGCGAATCAAGTATTCATATCGCGTGTCTGGTAGTAATGTTACACGACTATTGTTAATGAACCAATAATAAACAAACATCCTTCGTCACTATCGTCCCTATTATAGCGCGGTAATTAAGCGGCACGTGACAAAATGCAATAATTCACAGACTTCGTTAATGCTCACACGCCGCCACGCCGCGGCGATTCGCACATTTTGATTTTCATACCAATTACAGGGTGTAGTGCATTTAATGCTAATTCCGCATATTTCCCACGACAATGTAATCAGACAGTTGTGTGCGCGTGTGCGTGTGTAACGCTGCCGCGATGATTGAGATTTATCGACGACACTTTTAATCAAACTGTTCAATTGCAAACACCTCGTGATTGTTGTTACAACGTTCATTGTGAATCTAATTACTCAACCCCGTTCTGTTTTGTAGAAATGCCGGAAAATGGAAGATTAACATCATCGTATTAATCGCGAAAGAATAATTTTCTATTCCCTTCGCGAAAGCAATCGACGTGTAAATAGGAAGTTGTCGAATCAGAAACGTTGTAACAATGGTGATAGTTAAATAGCTGTTAGCTGTATAGAGCGTGAATGCAAATTGTCAGGTGTGCTGGAAAACTTTATCGCGAAAATTCCACGCTGTTAAGATAGTAACCGGAGGGCGAAATTTTTTTCTACTTTCATGTTAGAGTTCGTATTTAAATAATTACTTTTAAATTAGCGTCGTGGGGAGTATAGGTGTGTTTAAAGCGCTTTTAATGTGTTCGAATGCAAACTGCAAGGAGGTGAACTCGCGTTAAAAAAAAGTTCAAAACATAGAGCTTTATTTTTTATTAGAAAGTTTCGTTTATGCATAAATCAATATTGAAAATTCTAATACATATGCAGCACAATAATTGCATTATTTAGTGGGCGTATCTTACGAGATAATTGATAATAATTTTGAAAATACGAATGCAAATGTTATAATTCTAAAACACCAATAAAATGATAACCCGTGTACCACATTTAAATATTCCTTCAATGAAATGCAAAGTGATTAAGTTCTAAAGGTTCAATCAGTACATTTAGTAATTACCTGAAATAATCATTCGGTAATCGTATCAACGTTTTCCGAAGAAATATCCCTGAGGCATTATAAAATTAATATCGATCTGGAAATTACTGCGCAGCACTTAAAGCATTCAAGAATAAAACCCTGCGGCTGTCCATTCAAGCTTTCGCATGAAACCATTGTCCTTAAAATTCGCGGCATAAATGTATTACGCTTCTCGCGAACGTAATTGAGAAACATTTGCTGCGACTAATCCACGAATTTTCTGTACTCCTCGGAATTTCAAATGGCGTTAGTCGCCGAATTATTTCCCACTATTTAAGAAGTAACTGCGACACTGAAAGATATCAATTTATTATGAATTCTGCCTCCATTACAGTAATCAGAAAAGACGGTTCGTTTTATTTCTACAGACAGGCGTATAATTATATGGTCTGTGTGCTTATTAAGCCCCTATAAACGATAGCTCGGATACCGTGCACTGGAATTTAAGTTCTGTTTGAGTGTAAACAGATATCATGTCTGTACGTGTCTTCCATCGATTAGATGGAACCGCGGTTGTTTGAGTTCACAGATTGCACCTCCGGGGTATTAAACGGTGTTATCGCAAATTGCTCTCAGACATACACAGATTTACACCTGTGGAAATATAGAAATATTCGGGACGCCCACTTCGATGAACGTTATAGCTCGAAACGATTTTGTGCCGAGCGGAAATCCACCTGCAACGAGCTAACAATTCAACCACTGTCTTTCTTAATGTGTCGTAAAACAGGTATGCGGATTGTCTCTTTCTAAATGCTTTGCATGAATTTCGTTGAAATTGACGCTGGTATGAATGTGCTTCAAGTTATCATTAATGTTCTGCAGAAGGGTATCGATGCAATCTTCTTCATTGATGGAGATATCTTGCATAGCCGCAATATAGGTGCAGTAGGAGATTTATTTGTTAAATGTATATTTTGTATTACTCTACTATGTCCTGAGTGCTATTCCTTAATTTTAAATAGTCTAGATCGATTTTATTAATATCTTTTCGCGAGGTAATTGTCGACTTTCTGATTGATAGCCGATAAATACAATTTTCAGAAGTGGAAATATTCGAAAATCAGATTTTTCTTTCCATATTTATATTTAATTGGAACATAAATTGAGCAGCTTTTGCAATGTTTGAGCAGAATGTAATTAAATTGTCGAAACATTGTATAGAATTACGTCACCAATAATATTTCTAATCAAATTAAACCGGGAATACATACAGTGTTGATTCTATTTGCGTTAAATAGTTGAATGAAATTACACGTCGACAAATGTAATGCAAATTCCACAGGTTTAGCCTGTTTAATTAGATCAACCTTGCAGCAATCACCGTACTAAAGGCTCAGTTTCATATTTCGAGTTGCCATTTAAATAGTAATTTCATCGAGGACTACGTTGATTAGTCTCGATTTCAGACATCAAATATTTAACACAAACGTCCGCCGTACATAGCTATCATCAACTTGTCGGCCTAATTAACCAATATTTCTCGGCATAGCGTGGTAACTTACACCACAGTTACACTACTTTGATATTATAAACTTTCCACGAAATTCACAGCCGGACGGAACAATACATTGTTTCGACAATAATGGAATATTTTGCAACTAATCTGCACTTGCACTCGCGTTCACGAGCAGTGACGATAATATCTTTTCAAGTGTAGGAAGTCGTAAACCTAAAACGTCCGACAGTAATATGTCATTATGAAATGTGAATTTTTTTTGGCTCTGATAGTGCTGTAATTATTGGGAGATTATTATATAGTTCAATATCACTTCATTCTATTATAATAATTGTTATTATTATTAAATTTTACTGCAAAACAGGGTCATTTTTTACCATCTTTTGAATGTCGTCTTACAATATATTATTATCATATATTAGCAGTAGATAGATCATTATTTATATATGAATTTCAAGATCAAATTAATTTTAATTACATTTTCTATTGCTAGTTCAATATACGTTTATACAGGGTGGGGCATTTTAAACAGGTCACCTGAATAACTCGCTTGTTTTTGAAGATAGGAGAAAATGCATTAGACAAAACTTACTTGGTATCGGGGGGCTCATAATCTGGTATTACCAATTTTTCTGTAGGTGGAAGCGTCAAGGAGATATGAAGGTCAATTCTGTTTTTTTAATTGGAATGGTATGGTTTCTTACTTATAGTCTGATAGAGTGTTTCAAGGCGAATACAATGACCTATTATGAAGGTCATTCCAGGTCACCCAAAGTCAACTGCAATAGAAAATAAATTGTCTCAGAGTACTATTCGAATACTTGGATACTTTGATAATGTTACTACAAGTGTTCCAAATGGCGACCTTGGTCCATATTTCATTGATGGCACGCTAAATAGTAGTAAGTACCTGAGAATCTTAGAAGACGTTTTGCCAGAATTGTTAGAAGACACTTCACTGGACATACGACAATCCATGTGGTTCCAGCAAGACGGATGTCCTGCTCATTCAGCACGTAATGTTACAGAATTTCTAAATAGAAAATTTGGAGATTGATGGATAGGTCGATCAGGAAGTAACAAATGGCCGGCACGATCCCCAGACCTGACACCTCTCGATTTTTATTTGTGGGGAAAATTAAAGGCAGAAGTGTACCGCGAAAAACCAACTACCAAACTTGACATGCAAGAACGTATAAGAAGAGCTTGCTCTGTAATAGATACAAATGAAATTTGCCAGGCAGTTTCATCAGCATTGCAACGATTTAGACTATGTATCCAAGTATCCAAGTATTCGAAAAGTACTCTGAGATAATTTATTTTCTATTGCAGTTGACTTTGGGTGACCTTGAATGACCTTCATAATAGGTCATTGTATTCGCCTTGAAACACTCTATCAGACTATAAGTAAGAAACCATAGCATTCCATTTAAAAAAACAGAATTGACCTTCATATCTCCTTGACGCTTCCACCTACAGAAAAATTGGTAATACCAGATTATGAGCCCCCCGATACCAAGTAAGTTTGGTCTAATGCATTTTCTCCTATCTTCAAAAACAAGCGAGTTATTCAGGTGACCTGTTTAAAATGCCCCACCCTGTTTATCTTTGTTTATATTACATATTCACTTCTGCCTATGATCAAAATCTTTGCAGTTACTTCGATTATTCAACGCCTTCCGCGATGATTCACAATTACTCCTTCACTTTCAATTCCCGGGAACATTAATTCATTTAGAAAACAAAACTATCCATCATCGCAATAAATCGGCAAAAAAAATCACCACAAGTACCCACGCACGGGTATTAATTGCAACCGTAATTTACCGCCTCCTCGGCCAAGTATAACTGCGGAAAACATAAAACATCCCCCATTCACGGTTGAAATAATCCGACCTGACCGTTCGATCGGTTCATTCGCTCGCCCACCTGAAATCATTAGGGTAGGCAGTCGCGCGGGCAACGATCCGCTAATGAAGACGAAACGTGTCCCCAAATATAACATTTCGGCTGCGATTCTGCAATTGTCAGTCGTACGACACGCGATAAGAGAATTCGGCGAGCGAGCGGTGCGCAATAATTCAAGTTGACAATGCCGGACGACCGCGCGGGAAATCGATCCTCGTGGAAACAGGAAACGGCGCCTCTCGCCCGTTGGAAATAACAAGCGGGGATCGCAACGGGGCGAAGAATTTTCGGATATCGAGCGGATTTGCAACTGCGCCCGTCTCCCGAAGAGTTTCGACCCATTAAATATTTAGCGTTCCGCCGGGCGGGCGGTGAGAATCGCTGACGAGAATAGGAACCGGAGCAGCGCCGCGAAGAAGCCTCGTAACGAGAGTGCGACACGAGAAACGGCGGTGGAAGGAAAAAAGGGTTGAGGGGTGGGGGGAAATGGATGAAAAATGGGAATTCCCCGATGCACGTGTAGCAACGATTCCAGGATCGTGGCGAACGCCGAGCCAGGCGACCCCCAACTGGCATCCGCGCCGTACGATTGCTGGTAATACAGAGGCGTAATAAGCCCGAGGGTAATATCACTTTTATGACGCCTATAAGTATCGATCGTCCGTCGTGGAAACTCGATGGCCCCGATAAGCCGACTTTTGCCATCGTCGTACGTATTTTACGCGACGAATGAAAACGTTTTCGTCCACGACGCGGCTCGTTATGCGGGATTACGTCTGGGCGTATTAATTTTATCGGTTCCCAGCTCGTGGCCACCACGCTCGACCGTTTACAGGACAGGCGCCGTCAACGAAAGTCCGTATTCCAATACGATTATTACTACACCGCGATGCTATATGCGTGTGGGCGATTATTTTCTGCTTCGCTTTTTTGCCGTTTTTGTTGCGTGAATTGCTTGGTGACGTTTGCGGGGATAAATTGTTTGGACGTTACGAGACGTGTTTTAAAACATGCGCTTTTTGAGAGGAAATCTTGTGGAAGGAGGTGTCTTCTGCAGTGTGGAGATTTGAAGGTAGAAAGCCGTTTGAATAGTGCAGCGACGTAGAAAAAATCGTTTTGCGCAAGTCTTTTGTTTGCTGTATTTTTCTTTTGAACAGAGAAATATCGAGGTTTATATTGATACGGTTAAATGATAGAGGAATGTCTATCGAGTTGACCTCGTTGAGTTGTGGTACAATTGTACAGGACCCTTGTAATACTTCGAACGTTTATCTTGATTTGCTGGATCACCATAAATACAGGGCACAAAAATGTTCGGGGAACCCGGTTCGATAAATTTATTTTATATTTGCCAGGACTATTCTGTACACATTTCTATCCCCAGGGAGCGTGCAGTAGAGCAATAACTTTGTGACGCTTAAATTGTTGGAACGTCACGCCCTTCTTTCTACCCGGCAAATAAAATATTGTTGTTCTTTGGATCGGGCAATGTAGAATGCCGGACACGTACCTGTATATTACCTGCACGCAGAGAACTTTGATTTTCCTCGAAGCAATTGACGTATAGCTATTTTATTGCCAGTTGACAACTCTTGTCGTGAAGGAACATGGCGGTCGTTATTGTAAAAGAAAGTAAAATTCATCAGCCATTGTCGATGGAAACTCGCGTCAGCGAAACTTTTATTATTGTGAAAGTTATATTTTTCGACCACGTATGTGGGTTTATTGTAGTATCTGTAAAAACTTGTAAGCACGAAAGTTTGAGAAAAAAAGTTGCATACGTGCATTGCAATAGTAAATTGAGCCGGGAATATTGAAAATCCTTGAAAAACACTTTTGCAGAATACTCAAAGCGATTTTCCGCAGTTTCAATACAAATATATTTCGTTTGAGGTGGAGTGCAATCTGTTGTAATATACGGGAATAGAAAGAACACATTGTAATAAAAACAGTCTCTATTTTTTTTAATCATTTACGTTAAGAATTATAGAAATGAAGTTGGCCACACATCGTTTATCAAAACACTACCTATAGTACGGTAGTTTCGAAGATATTGTATTATACTTTTAGTAAAATTCGAAACGAATCACTTCTTCGCAAGTATTAAAATACTGCCTTTCCTCTTATGCACTATAAACCGTTTTTGCTTCGTAAAATTGACGCGCGATGAAGGACAAAGCCGCATAAGCGGCGTAATCGCGGTTAGCCCTGACTTCTACTAGAAACATTGACATTTTCCATACCGAATACCATGACTTAATTGCGTGCATATAACCACCCTACGATATCGCTGAATATAAAATAGAAAAGACGTTTGATAATCGTACAAGCGAAGAGTACACAACAGTGTTGAATGAACAGTAACACCTAGCAACAAAGCAATAAGGGTTGAAGTGTTTTTATACAGATTCATTAAAAGTAACAAAAGTTGAAGCATTTTTATTTAAGATTTGACATACACACGTTCAACTTGCGAGTTGAAGGATAGAATATCAAACCACATTTCCAAGACATAGAAACAGTTCAATTTTTTAAGAAAATGCGTACATTATAGGTACAATGTGTTCCTGGTAAAAGTAAAGTTCTTTCATAGAACACATTTTCGTATAACACATAATGTTGAAGTTATTCAAAGTGTGCAAGTTGTATAGGGAACTCTCTATATCGTGAAAAGTGTCTAAAAGAGGAAGAGTTTTAAATGTGTCGTCTGGGAGATAACTTCTCTTCAAGATATTCAGTACAGGTAAAATTTTCTAACTCGGGGTGATATTAGTTGAAATAATATATTTCCTGATAAATAATTCCGTTATAATAGCGCCATTTATTTAAGTTTCACAGATAATAAACATTTATCTGATATTTTTCGTAAATAATTGCGTTTTCTGAAATATTAACTATTTAATCGTTTACAAGCATCTATGTAGTAATACTCGGGAGATCCATAAAGTACAAGGCAAATAAAATATGGCTGATCAATTACTAGGAACATATACATGTATGTATAATATTATAATTACCACTATGGAACGTATCCGAAATTTATTTCCCTGCTATCTGCCAGAAATATATATAAATTATATTAATCTTTCATACAATTTTGACAGTATCGCATACAGCTCTATAAGTGAGTTTTATATTTGAACGATTTCGCTAACCAACACCTCTAGTTTCATCGTAACACTTATTGGCACAGTACAGTAAAAGCCAAAGTGTTGTAGAAAATATACGTAATATTGTAGAAACAGTAGTTCAAGGCAAAACCTACTTGCTCTGTTCTACGATACGATTCTCTAAAAATAATAATAATGTGTTTAAAGTAATACAAGTATTCTTAATTACACTTGTTTCTTAAAAAAAATCTATCCGTAACCCAACATTCCTGCACTATTTTCTCAAATTCCTCACCAATCTGTCGCCATTCAAACCGTACCAATGCAATGGCGCATGGTCACAATCCAGCAAACACGTAGTCGATTCCTTGCCAACAGAAATCACTGCGAGCCGAATGGAGTAGTTGATACACTACCAAGGAACGTATTAATAGAGGCCGTGCTAGAAACAGCACTATTATCGGCGTTGGCTCGCGGGCTTACAATTAACAGGTCAGTCAGGATTTCACGTGGACGAGGGGAGGGTAACCGCGACAACACTGGCTAGAAAGACATTGATACGCTTCAGGGGCAACGAGAACGGGCTAAGCCTTAATCTGGGTCCATTAGCCTGACAGATGTAACGGTAAACACGGTGTTGTTGCGATATCGGCTTGCAAATTACAACACTGCCACCTGGAGGACTGTGATAGACAGGTCTTGCGGCTGGTTGATTACGAGGGTGGTAGGCGGGGAGGATGCAGATAATACGAGGGCAATTAGTTCTCGAGTAATTCCACGACGTCGTCGACACCTGGCCCGTTAGTGCTGCATATGATTTTTCTCGATTCATCCCAACTTTCGTTCAGTAAACCTAACCGCATAATATATACTGTGTACAGTACTGTGTACGAATGCGATATGAATCGGTTTTGGATTATACCTTTTTTATATTGATAGATTGATATTTTTTAGTAGAAAAATTATAGCCGTGGCATGGCAATTTTTATTGTAAATACTGATATTAATAATGTTGAAGTGATAGTATTTAATTTTCCTGAAACTGCAATATCACATTGTATTGCATTTCTGTCACTTAACGCAATAAGTAGAATTGGACAGCCGCGTCTGGCTAGTCAGAAACCTGAAGGTCTATTCTACTTTAAAGTGCGCGGCTCGAGGCAGCCAATGTCTGACTAGGCCGGCGCGTGGCTGACCTATACTACTTCTTGAGAAATAATGATCCCCGGTCTGCATGTGAACAGGCATATGTTTTGTGCGATACCATTTTTCTGTTAAAAGTAAACAAGAATATTTTCATTTGTATTTACGGTTTACGTAGCACTTCTTTTTCATGAAAATTAGAAATCTGGTATATAGACAGCAATAAATTGTAGATATCGATGGAGATTATTTAGTCAATTAACAGATATTTTCTATATTTTGAATCAACATGAAAAGTTTACTTAAAAATTCGCCAAGACTTAGTCTATGACTTAATATTTGGTATTTACACTGAATGAACAAATTGCTCCGTTTCACGGACTGAGAAATGTACGAAAATGAATTCATACAGATTTGCAACTTGAACTATAAAATTTAATCACACTAAGTTATTTTGTTACATCATGAGATAATAATTTAGATAACTAGTTGTATATAAGCATTTCGAAAATTGACTGTGCAAGATGAAAACTAGAATTATTAACTAATTATAGGCGGTAATTAGTCTTCTGATTAATTAGTTCCCGTCCATAATTTAGTAGCCATGGGTCAATTAATTCAACAGCGTGTTTAAGTGAAGTACGAATGCAAATGCAGTTCCACAAGTTTTATTCAAATTCAAATGAAGTAGAACGAAGACAGTGGTGATTATTAGTATTCTGAAGGGGAAGTTATAAATTATTCTATATGGTTCAATTCAATTTCACACGAATTAAATAATAAATATGTTAGAACCATTATTATTACTAAATACCTTATCTTATTTCTACAAAAGCTAATAGTGACATCAGTTCTAATTACTTCTGACTTTCATAAAACAGTGCTACCTCTGAAAATCAGTGCTTCATAAAAAATGTCGAATACTCAAATTGACAAATAGTTTGTAAAAAGAATCTATTATTACATTTTTATACTAAGCAAACATCCAATTACATTCAAGATCATAAATGTCAGAAAATGTACCTCATATAAGTACTGTCTGCAATTTACTTTGCTGTATTAAAAATTATTAAAAATATTTGCATTATAATAAAGTTGTACCCACGATGTTACGGATACACAAAGCGACTAATATTCCACGACGCGAACGTGTGTCCAACGCTCTTATCTCCATACTTAATTTTCTGGGCTACAAAGCTTTAGACACGAAACATTTATTCCCCCGTCTCTCCTATTCTGTTTATACTGGAATAGCGTTTCAACTCTGCGCAGCAGCATATTCACTAAAATCCATAGATCCATAATGCACGAAAAATCAAATCTCCAAGACCAGCCTACGTACACAAACGGAATAGAAACACAATTGTATCCATCAATGATTCACAAAAATAGAAAACAATTGTGAATATCGGGCACCCGGTCGAAGCACCCTCAATGGTCAGCCATCAGTATGTCGTTAGAAATGTTCGTCATGCCAGGCTCGCATTACCATTGTTTCCAGCTTGATACGAAATTGAGGACGCGAAGCGTTAGATTTCGACACACTCGTCCGCATATATTATGTTTCGCGTTCCGGCCAGAGCGACTGCGAACTTTCCACGGAGAACGGACAGCCTCGAATTTTGAACGCGGTATTAAAGCGAAACGATTTCGTGGCTGGACGACAAAATGCGACCGCCTCGTTGTAATGCATGCAGCCACGGTGTATGCGCGTGTGCCGTAACGCTTCGCAGGGAAACAGAAAGAACGACAGAGTGAAAGGGTGAGGGGGAGTCACACGCGGGAAAGGTTCCAGCGTGAAAATTCTACGCATTTTCCAGAACGGCCGGCTCGGACGTGGTGTTGAATGAGGCACGACTTTTTTAGTGCTTGTTTAGCTCGCGCGAATGACCCTTTTGAAGTTAATGCCCCATGAGGGTGTACGGTCATATACTAAACTCGTACAACTGTTGCCAGTTGAAAAATTCATCGATCGCCGGCGTACGAGAGAGGCGAGTTTCAGCAGGAAGATGAAGCCGGGGCGAACTTTTGTCGTGTTTCCGCTTACGCCCCCCACCTACCCTCCCTCTTCCGTCCGCATTATTCCACGGAAAATAAAAGTTAATCCGCAGCTCGTGCAGCTTCATTTACGCGACGCGGTAATGGGCCACTTCAATACAAGAGAAATTCGTCGTGGCGAGCGTGCACGTTCCGCGGATAGATATCCGGCCGCGAATATCGCGATTTTCAATTCCATACACGACGTCGAGTTGTTCGTTACCGCCTGTACCGTGCTGTGTAATTTCGTTCCTATATACGGTACATTAAGTCTAATAGTCGTTAACAAATAGCCGGGATCGGTTATTTTCGTGATTGATATCGCGACGGGAACGAGAGGGAGCGGATGCTGAAAGATTGGGATACGCGTGGAATATAAATGACGTCTGCTTAATGATGTCTGTCGAATTATTTCTCGTTTATTCGTTTCTTTTTTGGTAATGAATTTGATTTATTATGTATTAACTGGTCAGTGGGAACTAGGGCAGTTTTATCGAATTTTTGATATTCAAAAATATAGTACTTGGCTGATATTTAAATATAAGGTATACTTATTATTCTGAGCAATTCATTACAGTTTGTTACATTGTTTGTATACCATTATAGTTCCTATTGTTTATGAAATTAATTGAAATAGATATTTTGGTCGAAATAGTTTCGAGACGAATCACTTTGTCAACCGTATTTTTATATAAATTGTGGTTAGTACCATAATTTTGAGAATGATACTACTAATATTATAGATGTGCATATATGCAAACAATATCATATCTTAGTCAGCAGCGAAGACTGTTAAGCATAGAAAATGTTTACTCAACTCAAAGTGCAACTTACAAAATATTTTAATGGTATCTCTGACAAAAGGATCTTGATCAGACACGATAGCACAAAAATAATTAAACGCAAGAAGCTCTTTGTGATCAAGATGTTGCTATATTTATATTTAACTTTGATTTCCCATGCGTTGAAACTGTATATGTATAATAAAAATAGAATTTCAATTCAATTTTAATTTTTTAGAATTAAAAATTAAATTAAATTTTGTCACCTCACGGATCTCCTGGTTTTTACTTACAAGGAACCATATCGTGGTGTCCGCCTCCGATTTTGATGAAACTTGGTGGATATATTAAGCAGGCGAAAATAAGGGACACGTATTTTTTTATAGCTGCCCAATCGCAAGTTTAAGGGGGAAATCCTTTTCCCACCATGGATTTTCTCTTAATCAGTGGGCTTGACTATTTTCCCCCACTCTTTTTAAGGCGACCAATTACTGGCGTCTTCGAGTCTTCTTCCAGGACGAATGTGCGATCGAAGATCAGATCGAAACGAGCGCTTGAAAGAAGAACATCAACCATATATTGTCACTGTACCAATTACTAGTACTTTAAAATACAGTCCACTATTAACCGTTTTTCCATCAGTGTAATTTGCTTTGACCAACCACACGTTAACTCGGCAATAAGAGATCGGATACGGCTCGGCAGCTTCGTCTGAGCATATTCGTACTCAACATTATTCATTATCACGTTTACATATCCTCGCACGGTGAACCACACGAAAAGGTCCGGCAGCTGACGAGATTTCGTCGTTTAAAATTATTTCGCACTGCGGCTAATTGAGTCACTGTTCTTTTCGATGGAGTCGACGAAAGAGGATTGACTCGTCGACGAATGTAATACCGACCACGACATTTTTTTTCCTTCCACTCGATTCCGCGGCCGTGCACGCCTGTATTATGCGGATTTCAGTCGAGCCGATTTGACTGACCATATTAGAGGAAAACTTCTCTAGCTGGGAACGTTTTAAACGGCGACCGTACATTCTCATCATCCTGAAATTTATACAGACGGTGCTAAAACAAATTACGTTTCACACCGCGGCTTGTACAACGTGGACTGCGCTCTTTTTTTTCGCTTTCGTCCTTACTCCCGTGGCTGCTACTATGCAACGCTCAACCGCCTGTAATTCAACGAGCTTTTCCAACCGGCGACTTTATGCCGTCGACTATTGTCGCCGCTTGAAACTTAACGTGCGTTTGCGAAGCCTTGAACGAGTGTACTGATCTTTTCGAGAGTTTCGTTTCTTCCTGTCAAGAAAGAGCGGAACACACTACTGGTTCTATCCCCAGCATTTAAGTGAGATATGTCTATTTGGATTATTGTACTATAACAACTTGATTTTTCATGGCAAATATTGGCACTGTCGTGTCAGATAAAATTGACAAACGAAAATATAAGCAAGCTATACACGATATCCCCTCTTTTCTTCATCAAATTTCGAAAACGTATTCCTGTTTTGTTTCTCCTTAATCCATTGCAAGCAAGCTATATTTAAAACTATAAAATTTAATTAAGGAGAAACCAAACAGGAATACGTTTTCGAAATTTGTTGAAGAAAAGAAGGGATATCTTGTTTCAATATTATTCCGTATTTCAAACTCGTGGTAACATATTTAGCAAATCCATGGCTGGCTTGATAAAATCAAGTGTAATTCAAGAATTGCAGCAGCTCTTCTTCAATTCCATGCCGAATTTCTGTTCCACGAATGCTGGGGTTTGTGATTGCCTAATTCTGTTGCGAGGAAAACTTGTGGATAATATATCATTGGTAAACAAGATCGTTTCCCACAATTTGCTAACTGTGTTACAGAGAATTTGCGGACAAAATACGATGCTGCTTAAGAATGACCTGTACTCCTTAATAGTTCAAAAACATTTTGCGCAGCGCCATAAATAAACTAGCGACACTGAAAGTGAGCATAATCCCTGATAGTTATTAAAAATAAAAGTGGAGCAGTTCGTACAGAAAATTATGATACAGTTTCACTGAAGGATTTTGTTGATACAAATATTTTCCCTCTTGCTGATCCACAATAAATTCACTGAATCGATTGCAGATAGGTAACCCGTAATATTATACGCAGCTTGTAACCAGTATTCCACGAAACTTGAAACTCCGAGGCTTGCCCTTATTTCCCGGGCAATCCGCTTGGAAGGGAAATATTTCGCTCATATTTGTTTGCACCGCCGACTGAAATCTATTGTGTTACTTTGTTAAAAAAGCTTACGGCAAACGCGATGTAAATGGAGACCATGGGACGAATCATCTGATGTTGCAAAGAAGAATTTCTTATTGGAAAGCAGATACAGTGGCGTTTAGAATTTCACAATCTCATTTCCTTATTATGTAACGCAATTGAAACAAATTGTAATACTTAGTCGCTATAGCTAGAATAAGCAAGTAATGATTTTCTTATTTGCATAGTTTGTGAAATTTGATTTATTACAGTAACTAAATTTGATAGATAACATAGAATAATAGTGTACAATATATTTAACTTACAAGGGAACATATTCAGATGTTAATCTCCGATTTTGATGAAACTTATGTGAGATATAGTTCTTTGAAAAATATTTGACACGTATTTTTTTTTATCGGCAACCATCCACTTTGAAGGGGTGAAAACAGCCCTCAAAGTTGGGGGTCAAAACCATATTTTTTGAGATATCTCGGAAACCAGAGGTCGACTACATTTCCCATTGAAAAACACACAATTTAAAACAAAAATTTAGTTTTTTCGACCTCTGGTTTCCGAGATATCTCAAAAAATATGGTTTTGACCCCCAACTTTGAGGGCTGTTTTCACCCCTTCAAAGTGGATGGTTGCCGATAAAAAAAAATACGTGTCAAATATTTTTCAAAGAACTATATCTCACATAAGTTTCATCAAAATCGGAGATTAACATCTGAATATGTTCCCTTGTTAAGCAAACAGAAAATATACAGTAATGAATATTATAGATAACAAAATTAGCTCCATTAATAATAAGATATATTATCTTCAATATTATTCAGTATTATTATAAACTTGTTTCTATCCAAATCATTGCTTATAGGTAGGTGCATATATTGGAAACTAGTGCCACGATTTATTATTTGCCAATAAATATATTTCTATTAAGGTCCTCTTTTAATAGATCGCTAAAATATTGTTTATCACAAACGAAGAGCTACACAAACTTCTGCAAGCTATGAGTGAAGGGAAATATAACAATTCAGACTTAGACAGCAGTTACCGTGAAAATCATTTACATCAACTGGCGAACCTTTGTTATATGCTTTAAATAATGCATAGCCCGAGGGATAGTATCTTAAACGTCGAATGTAAAAACAGCAAAGTTCTTTCAATCCCTTTTTAATTTCTAACTTCGGGTAATATCGGTTAAAAGTCTCTTCCTTATACTTCTATTTACCTTCATTTATATACAACGTGTCCCTCACGATATTTCAATAATTCCTTTCTTCTCCTCTATCAATTAAAACTCTAATCATAAATCCATCAACTCCCTCCATTTCTACAAAGCGAACGTTCCAAAACAATCCCGGAATTCCGTTGTAAAGTCTCGAATGCTCAGATCATTAAAAACCACCAACGCCAAAGTGGCCAAACTACATAACAGTTACCACACAAAATAAATCAAGACACAATGCCGGCAATTATTTCACCCCGAAGCCTGCAGACACCTAGGGCCCCACAGATTTCCCATAAGTGTCTCAATCAACCTGCGCCCAGGCACGGCGATATTTTCCACGGGACGATTTAAACGCGGCGCAAGCCAGGAGCAGTCGGCGAAAGATAAGAACCACAGTACACGAGGCATGTAGCGGGGATTTGCTCGGATGCGTACACTCGAGGAGAAGGTAAATCAAGGATTTGCACTATGTATAAGCTGCGTGTGGATGAGGTGTGAGTAAGCGAACACATAACTAGCCTCTAAATGGAAGATCCGCAATGCGGCTAAGTAGCTCGATAGATTCGGGAGCCGGGTTGAAAGCATCGCCTGGAATTAGCCATTGTTTCGGCCCATGATTTAGGTAAGAGCCTGCAATTTACCCGAAACTTGACGATGGGCCGACGATATCGATGCGGCCGGTTGACATAAAGCGACCTGGAGACGGTGTACACAGTTACACAGAACAGTGAATCCCTAATGGTATATCCATCGATGGAGGAAGAAACGAGCCGAGGCGCGATAATGCGGCAAAGGATCGACCTTGGTATATGTAAATCGTCCTGCTTACCTCGTCGTGGAACGGGGCGGGTCGACCTAAACAGACGTCGGAAGTCTGGTAAGTAGATTCCGTGTTGTCTGAGAATAGATCTCGGTGGGATTCAGGAGAGGTTGCACAGACGCGGGTGGCGAGGGTTGGCGAGAAAGGTGGCAGCACTGGCGGAGGATCGTAAATGAAATCCAGGAAAACGAGCTTCCGCGGCCGGGGAGTTTGATATCGAGTCGGCAGTACGTTAGGAGAGAGCAGCCGGGCCACTTAAGGGGAAAGATTTTTCGTGAATTTACATGTGGATAAAGGGGAAACACTCGGGCGCGGGACTGCGTGTAAGGTTTTAAAAGAGGGAAATATTTTTGGGACTGTTGGGGCAGGGACATTGGTTGCATCTGATTTTCTGTATAGGTAACGCGTTGAAGCTAGATTGAAATGCAGTTCTTCCATTAATTTGCATTTTTTCTAATGAATATGTTACGTTTTTAGCTTTATTATATTTGTCATAGCCAGTGATACAGATGGTTCTGTTATATTTGTCATAACCTGTGAAACTGGTTACACCGTATATAATTCAATGACACGTACACGTCTACGGGGCTGTGATTACATGAGAGTACTCAAAAGTTTGCAAAAGAAGCGCTAAAGGTTCCATGAAAGGTGTTCCGCGGCGCACCCGCGGAACCAACATATTTCCAATATCGACACCCTCATAAAAAGGCGTCTAGGCATCTGCACAAGGAATGACTTTCAACGTGCAGATGGCTAGAGCGTTTATGACGCGCAAGTAATATAACTGTTTTTGAGGAAGTCGTTTTTCACTCTAATCCGCCGAGGTAACAGAATTTAGGCATGCACGACCTCAGCAGTTCATTGCATGCGTCATAAACGTGAGTTTCCAAAAGGGCCTCGCAGCTGGGCCGCAGATGACACGGCCAGGTCAAGCTCTAGGTCCCCGATGGAAATTCCGCTGCAGCGTTCAAAGACGTACCCTCTCCTTCGTGCAACGCGCCTCGGACGCAAAGGAAGGGTGCGGTCACACCTCCAAAACACGCTGATTGGAAACTAGACATTTTTGCTAATGTCCAATCAGCGTGCCCAAAAAAGGTTCCGAGTCGACGTGCTGAGAAGCACTCGAGGAGGAAATTAGTCTAAGATCAGCAACCAACGAGTCTTAATAGATAATTCATACGAACACGTCAACGTAGGAGCCTTACACCCTCTTACACGATAAGTTCAGAATCAAATTGTAAAGGAGTACACCTCCTAAAGGACTCCGGAGTATCCGTCCTCACGAGAGGTGTGAACATCGCGATTCCACCCGATACTTCGTCATTACGTTCAACGTCCAACATTCGCTCACTTGTTATATAAATATATCGCATTGCTATTTGAAGAATTCGTTCATCTCACTGATTGTCCATTTACATCAACAATAATCCTATTCGAAATAAGATTAGGAACGCCTAAACATCACGCGACGCGACCCTAGTCGGAGCGAAGATTTACGACCTTCGCTTTACCTGCTCGGTCCTGTCCACACGGTACGTCGCGGGTGCGCGGCAAAACAAAAGGAAAACATGTGAAAAACAATGACGCGATGTATTTGAATCGCTTAATTCCAACAGAGTATTTCCTTCTCATTTTTTTTATTCGTGTAGAACACGTTCGTTTAATGCTACCTTCTGAAACAGTACTATGGGCATGAGAAAAGAAAATGTATGTAATAGGAGGAAAATTGCATACCAATTTGCTATCGGGGGAAAATAAATTACAAATTCTTCAGCGGAACGAGGGCATAAACGATTCAACGTAAACCAGGCTGCTCTTCTGTTCGTAGTATTTTATTCACATAACTATTTTACTGTACGATCATAAAGTATTGGGAAGGTAAATGGATTCAATGGAAGTTACTGTGCAATTACCAGGACGGAATGAAAAATACTCATGCGTATTTGTCAAGCGCTTATTCGAATTCCATGGGTGAATAATTTTGTGTCTAGTGTAATGGTTGTCGTAACGCAAAGACACCTATCGCAGTTATTCAGTTCGATCAACGTACTTTTATATCGCTTTCCAGTATATTCTTTCTCTGCTCGAAGGGTATTAACTTTTGCTGGATTAACGTGGAACACTTTAAGTTAACGTAACACGTTTGAATTGAACTATAAAATGGGAAAACCGGGGAGAAAATAAAATCTTCCGCTTTATTACAGTTACAAGTTTTTTTTTTTATTGTTTTACACTTCCGGCGTGAATTATGATCCAAAGGTGATAATTGCGAAAGTAGTTGGGCTTAGTTTTTATTTGTAGGGTTAATAACAAGTGTTCGTTAACAAATGTAATTAAAAGGTACATCCAAATAAAATGATACATATTTGTATACAGGGTGGACCACCACATTTTACCATCTAGATTTACGTCATTATTATTATGCATAGCAAAAAATGTTTCAGATGAAGTTGAGAGGGTTTTGAGGGGGACATATTCTGATGGTACATTTTTTTTTGTAGGTGGACGTGTGAAGGACATATGAAGGTCATTAATGTTTTTTTAAATGGAATCATATATTTTTTATTGAATCAGCTGATGCTCTTTCTTATTCTTTATAAAAAAGTATTAATCTATTTGTGTACAAAAATCATTAGTTTAGGAGATATTTTAATTCTAATTGGTGAATTTGACCGTGCACGTCCATAGAGTGTTTGATAAAAAATGTGCATATTTTGGTCCGGTTAGTGTTCCTTCGATAAAGTATGGACCAATAAGTCCAATAAGACTAAATTTCACAATAAGTAGGAGAGCACGAATTATCAACACAAAAAATTCTTTGCTTGATGCGCAAAGTTAATTATCTTAGGTCTGAAATGATTGACTGTAGGATTTATTCTAATTTGTCGGGGTAGTGTAAGTAAAAATGTAAGCTATGACTAAAATTCTATTGCTTATTACTACTTTGTGAGGGAGTGGAAATAGGATATCTTATTGGATGTTAATAGGGGTGGAAGTGGTAAGCGAAGGAGTGCTAGGATTTTTAGGGAAGGAGGTATTTTATGATTTGCACAAGTCTTGAGGAAAATTCCATGTTGTAATAAAAAAGAGAGAAGGAGTGATATGGTTGACTTTGCCAGATGTGTGCAGAGTTGGGGTTTTTACGTGGTACTGCAGGTATAACGTCCTGCAGACGTGCAGGGTGGACGGTCAAATTCACAAATTAGAATTAAAATATCTCCTAAACTAATGATTTTTGTACACAAATAGATTAATACTTTTTTATAAAGAATAAGAAGGAGCATCAGCTGATTCAATAAAAAATATATAATTCCATTTAAAAAAACATTAATGACCTTCACATGTCCTTCACACGTCCACCTCCAAAAAAAAATGTACCATCAGAATATGTCCCCCTCAAAACCCTCTCAACTTCTTCTGAAACATTTTTTGCTATGCGTAATAATAATGACGTAAATCTAGATGGTAAAATGTGGTGGTCCACCCTGTATTATAAATAAAGAAAGGGATACAATATTTCTAGTCCTTTGAAGAAAGATGGAATAACTTTAATATAATAACTATAACTACACAATAACTATTCCTCGCAAAGTAACCCATATTTAAAAAAAAGTCTAACAGCAATAACTGCTGTCACTTGTAATATGTAATAAATTGCGGCAAAAAATATATCATAAAAGATTTTTCCAAATCCAGTTGTGTCAATCAATATCCTATGTACAATCTTTCAATGAAAATCTAAGAAGCTCGGGGTGCTCCAAGAAAAATGTGACTATTTACCTAAAAGTACCATTTTCAGAAACATAAATTAAGAAAAAAGACTTCGCGCGTAATTCTTGCCATTCACCGCAAATGATTGGAATATCTTTACCAAAAAAAGGCTTTTCCTTCTTATTCCAAAGAAAATCTCATTACCATTTCAATCAACTGCAACTTCTTCATATACATATACATATATACTGCATAAGTATGTATTAACATTTTTCGCAGTACCGTGTATCATTCAATGAATTAATTACACTCCCCGCTGAGTAAGTACAAACTTGGGCTCCTACAGTTTAACCGTAACTGCGAAATCTTTTATTGGAATAACACAGAATGCTGCGGCGTCTATCGAGTTACAATACAGCTAGGGAAAACAGTTTCGCGTGCAGAGTGGCTGAAACTGAACTCCCGGCAAGTTTAAGTACGTTTAAATAGTAATTAACGGTTTCCCCAACTGTCGATACCTCCGTGCTTCTTAACTGTAGCAACTTCGCCAACTGGATATTCGTTCTGCAACAGGAGAGAAACTATCGGGGACAGATTGCGTTCTTGCAAGACGATGTCTGGAGCGACCGCCGCGCCGTACAAATGTTACCACGGCTCCAAATCTCCTTGTCGAGCGTTTCAGACCTCGCTACTAGTGCATTATTATGCACGTTTCTGCTGTAATTCGGTACTCCACTCCAGGCGTCATACCCTCGAACGTGTCTCGTTTCTCAATATGCGTTGCGAATTAGCAAATATTAATTAAACAGATAGCTTTTCAATAGGCGCGTGAATAGTTGCGGAAAGAAACGTTGCCTATGAAATGCGACGATTTCAGATTTGTTTGCAACTGTATTTGTATTGAGATTTCCTAGGGTTAAGATTTTTTATTAAATTCATTAATAATTGTGTTCAGTGAATGTATTTGATCAACTTTGAATTTGGAGCACAAGTTTCTTTATACTTTATTAATCTGACACCTTTCTTTGCAGTCCATAATAATTCACGATTGGTTACTGACATTTCGTAACGGGAATAAAGTATGCTTATAGAAATGTATGTCAGCTACACTCTAATTATATGGACGAAGAGTACAGAAATTTGAAAATGTATTAATAATGAAATACTTATTTTATGATATACGTATTTCAGTCTGCGTTTTTCCTGCAGCACTTATACATATTCATGGATTTGAAAGAATAGTGTGTGTATGTATACTCCAAAAACTGTCTACAGTTCAGAACATTTCAAGCTGACTCGGTTATATAAAACTTTTCTCATCCGCAAGGTTCTTGTGAATCATTAAAATATTTTCTTTACCCGGACAAAATTGGAGTGGATATCTTTCAAGATAAAGGTTACTGAGTGTAGTATTATTGTTTGTTCGACCAAGGATTCTTCCGGGACTTTTGCGAATTTTTACAATGAAAGGATGACACATTGGTTTAATTAAATCAATTCTGCTGGTTGAAATATTATAATATTACAGCGTATACATTTTATTGTTCTATTTGACTAGTTAATAATAATTAATGCGCAACAGTAAATTGGTAACATCTGTCTGAAATATTAATAATAGTAGGCAATACTGCATACATGATATCATTTATAATTTGGAATTAAATTTCGGCGAGTAACTAGAGAATTGCCATTTCGATATATAATATTCTTTCATTACTGTGAAACTGTTAGCTTTCTATTTAAGTGAAATAATTGAATTTTAATTGGACTATAATAAAATTGATAATGTAACCGAATTAAACGCACATGTGAAAGCTGCTGCCAGCTAGCACATAATTCATAAAATATTCCGATTGCAAAATATTATTCTGTTAAACAGTATCATAAATGGTATGCAAGCTACCACATATATTCAATTTAACATAAACAACGCACTTATACCTGAAACGTAAAAATTACAAATGCAACACTAAATACAGAACACCACTGTAATCCACTCCCAATTAAATTTCATTTAACGAACCCGCACTAACATTGCCCACCTGTGTATCGTCCACTTAAAAATCACAAACGAATTATTCGAAATTATTACTAACGATTCCGTGCACGCGAATTAAAACAGCTATAACATTTCGAACGTAACACCATGCGAAATTATATACCGCAGAAATTTTGTTCTTCAAAATTGTCCAAATATATCAGCGTCTAGTAACCTTAATTGCACAACTCGTGTACCTACGTGCACATTATTCTATATAAAATATTGGTTACAGCTACATACATACATACATTTCGTTTTCCCATGGGTGCCACCGCGCACATTTCGATCCTGTCGAATTACCAATGGAATATCGCGGCCAAAGTCGAACGTTGTTCTCAGAACGCCTGATTTATCGGTATTATTAATACAGGGATAATGTTACGCGATACGGACCGTTAAAACCGACGTTAAAATCCGCTTCCAATATTGCCGCTTAAGGCAGATACAGGTGCGCGCGATGATCGATGAGCGTAATCCTATTGCGAATCCTTTAAAGCCTCCCACGTCACTAGCTCGGGAGCGCCGAAACTTTCTGAACGCGTTCGCGACAAGATTGCAGATGCTGAAACCTCTGCTTAACAACCTAGCGAACAATGCACTATTAACGTGCTAACCAACTATACCGGTTCATGGTTGCCACGATGTTCACAGTTTTGCGTATTACAGTGTGCAATCTGTTCAAGATTGTTCGTATCTTTAGAGGTTGGCCTACGGTGACAATGGAGGGAAGATTGAGGTGCGAACACCGCGGAATTAACGATTGCCCCCTGTTAATTTTGTAACGATTAACGATAGTGGATGCTGTCCGTATTTCGGGGTTTAATTATGCCAGGGGGAGATATAAACGTTTGTGCGTCGAGAATTTTTCGACAAGGTGACGTTTATTAATCGTTGTGGTTAAATGTGATATGTGTCTATATTCTGCTATTCCCTGTAAATGCTACTTTTGTACAAATTAATAGTAATTGAACTTTATAGTATCAGCTTGACTTGAATTGAATAATAGGCAGCTATAGA
Source organism: Nomada ferruginata (assembly GCA_963583965.1). Taxonomy (NCBI): domain Eukaryota; kingdom Metazoa; phylum Arthropoda; class Insecta; order Hymenoptera; family Apidae; genus Nomada; species Nomada ferruginata. Next base: position 8,277,471 of record OY757223.1, read on the forward strand.
CATTGGGGTACGAAAAATCTTGAATAAGGGGACATTTGTTCTTCGTTATGGTTAGATACAATAGTGTCCATATTCTGCTGCCACTGGCAATAGGTAATTTTGTAAAAATTAACAGCAATACAACTTTCTAGTATCCGATTGAATTTAATTAAATAATAGAGAGTTATAAACATTTGAGTGCGCCAACTGTTGAATAAGGAGGCATTCAGTGTTCATTGTGGTGAAGTACTGGAGTGCCTGCATTCTACTGTTCCTGGTAAAAAGTTTTTGATCGAACGCTGTGATACGAAACTAACTAAAAACACCAAGGCCTTTGAGGTACAAAGTGCTACCGTATGTATTTAACTTTACTTTCCTATGTATTATAAATATAAGGGTAGTAGACTTTTATGGTTTTGTTACTAGTTTCTTACTTTAATACTTCACTTTAGCAATCTGATGTTGTAAATCATTTCAATTACATGCTTTCGTTTCAACTTTTTAACCCTTGATGAACTGAAAATAACTTTATGTGGCGAGCATGCGTTCGCCTTAATAAACGAAATGGTGTATGAGTGTGCAAATCAATTACTGTAAGTATTAATAAATGTATATTTTCGTTAAGTTACCATAACTGGGGATAATTCCGTAATCTTTACAATTTGTTGATATATTGATTTTTAATAAATGTCTGCTTTTGTTATTCGAGTTATTTTATTGAAATATCGGTTAAATCCATTCGTTATTTTTTGCAGTAATTAATATAATTATTAACGAACGTTTGTTCGCTTGTCAAAGATCAATGTGTGACCATAAGAATTTTAGCATTTTTCAAAGTTTGATTGCGTTTATACCCTTCCCCAGAGTTCCATACATATATTATTACGTTACGTCATTTAGTTCCAATGCGTTTTCTTCTTAATATAATTATAAGCGCGTACAGTGTTATTAGAATTGTATAACATAACAAAAACTATTGCTTCATTTATATGTATGTACATATATTTACAAATAATATAGTAAACTTCAGCCATCCATGCGTAAAATTTCAAATACGTATTAAAGTAGTGTGTGTAATCTATTTTTCTTTATCACAGAGGCTGCGCATGCATTCACTTAAATAAGAGCAAAATATATTATTTGTATGTTAGATCTCTTGAATAGAAGTATATTTTAATAATGTAAAGCTCGGGTAATCCGAATACGAGTGGCTCCATTGAACTTTTAAGTATAATTTATGTATAGCATCAAAATCTGTACCTTATCACTGCACGTCTTACAGTTAATTCCTCGTCACGTTAGCCGTAGTTTCAGATTAGCACGTACATACCTGAAAAGTGAGAACTGATTAACCAGTCTGTCTAAAACCTTCAAACTCTTGAATATTCCTTAAAACTTCATACAGTATTATAATCCACTACTCGTATATAATGTAACAGTAATTTAACCCGTCACTTATATAATACATGCGCCTGATAATGTCAAAATTACGAACTGCCGAAGCATACGTTTTACGAAATCAGTACTTTCCTAAGTTCCTTCTTCGGTCATAGCTTTCTTGTTCATTTCAACTCTGAAGTATATATTATTTTTATATTTTATTTGTCAAATTTTGATAGGTTTAGTGTTTTCATTTTCTTCGTGTTCTTATCTTACTGGAGTAAAAGAAATTAATAACTGCATTTAGAAAGTGCTGAAATTTTAATTATTTCGAAACGTTTTCCTGTGAAAGGAATTAAGAGTTTGCTAATACTATTTCCTTGCAGCGATAGTTACTTTTTGAAAACTGGAGAATCGCAATATTAAGAGATTGGATAAGGGATTACGGTTCTGAGAAATTAGGGTGGGTTTCAATTGGTTAGATATGTTAGATTGATTAGGTCTGGATTAGATGGATTGCGTGGTTAGGCCCAATGATTAATGATCCAATTATCATTGTCGGTGATTGAGCTATTTCGAAAGTTGTACATGCAACTGTATTCTTACAAACGCCAATTGGATTAATTGAATACATTAATTATAGCACGTACTGATTGAAAATACCGAAACACCGAAAGTACATTGTTCTGTTTCAACATTCTCTTACTAAATAGGACACACAGATTTTATTAAATATTATATTAAATATGGCAAATAAATAAATAGATAAATATTAAAAATTTAGAATTAACCATTTTACTCCTGATTTATTTATAAATTGGAGGCTCTCTAACCTGATATTTCTCTAAATTGATATTTAAATGCTGCGGCACAATTATAATTTTAGCGTACACTAGTTTGCAAAAGTCCTCAAGAAGGCGATAAACTTCACGGGCAGGAAATAGAAAACAAATTAGGGAACTCATCAAATAGCAGTAAAACGTTTGCATAAATTGCAACGTATGGTTCATATAGTTTTATTACCTCGCTTACGTCCAGAGTAGAATAAAACGATGAAGTTTTAAATGATTCACCTTTCATCCCCCACGTTAATGAATATTACATGCCACTAAATTCGCCAGTGCCTCCTCCATGTACACATGAAAAAGCGTTGTTCGCGGAAGGATAAAGCTCATTAAACCATACAAAGCTTTACTCTCTCATTTCTCTTCCCTTCACTTAAAAAAGAGTTACAGCTTGCTCTAGTTTCTACCATTATTATATAAAACCAGGCAACGACACATACGTCTATAATCCATGCTGGACTTACATTAATACCACTGAAAAACTATTTCGAAAGGAACCAGTACGTCTTAGCTTTAGAAAACAAATCCAACTGTCCTTTATAGTCTGCATCAAGATATTTCTGTACTATGGAGGGTTTGCTTTATATTGTGCTTTATATTGTACTTTATATTGTACTTTATATTGTACTTATATTGTACTTATATTGTACTTTATATTGTACTTTATTGTACTTTATATTGTACTTAAATGTTTTACAAAATAGAATTCTAACATTATATACAGTTCATTCACTGTAAATGTATTACTGGGCCGATTGTTCATCAGGGATACGTGAACAGAATTGATTTTATCGAAATTGAAAACAATTCAGGAACTTTATACTCACAAAGTCTATCCTCTATTTTTCCATACTGTCGTGTGCACTCCGTCTGCTAGTATTACATTTCACGGAGCACCTTCTGTATTATAGGATCTTTCCGAAATTGAATTACAACTAGTATAGTATTAATTCGCCTTACCAGAGTAAAAGTAAATGTATATAATAGAAGGCCATGATTTTTCTTGTAAAATAAAAAGTGAACATTCGAAACAGACACGTATATAATAATACTATCATCGATTCATATATTTGTATTTGACCAAGCAACCATTTGTATTCAACGTGGGCGATGTTTCCTGCAAACGCGAACAAAGTAAACGTAGCCAAATTTTCATTCGATTCCCTCGAATTGAAGGAATATCAAAACATGTTCTTACTATATTTTTTAACTATTTTTACATAAGGAATTATCTCCTTCCTAGTTGTACCGCGATTTCAAAAACCCTTTGTATACGCGTGTATCTATGTATAGACATATATGTATACTATACAGTGGCGGCGAAAAGAGAGTTCAAAATTGCCATTTGTATGTATGGAATTCAGTAATCTCTACTTCTACAATTAGACACGTTACAAGTATATTCTATAATTCCTTTTTGTAAAATGATGATACTTTATCGTATTGTTTACTTCGCAAGCTTCCTTTCGTCAACCACTGTACACATAATGTAAGTACCTACATGCAGGGCATCGATATCTCTGGCTACAACTACTTGACAAAGTGAATCGAAGCAGGTCGTCTGTGTTTTCTCGAACGCATACAGATAGAGCCGACCGCTTTTTGATGTGTACACTCCAAGATTCGAGGGTATAAGCATCCAGGGCTCGCCTTTTCTACTCGTCGATTGAAGCCGGAAATGGGCAACGAAGCGGAACGCAAATGTCTTCGTTGAACCCTATGAAGCGAACACTCGAAACCAGTGAGCTTTTCGTACCAAGCAGAAAGAAGGCACTGTACACGGCGAACGTTTCGATAGGTCGCCGTGCAATGCGCTAATAGTATTCGTTTATAGCGGGGGAGCATAAAATATAGTGACAAGCACGACCCAATTCTCGTCCTTTATCTTTAAATTGTTTCAATTGCATTTGTGGATAGTAGTATAAACAAGTTATGGTAATGCAATAACGTGTAGCTAACGTGCTAGAATCAGTGTACTGAGAATGTGGAATCAGTATTCCTGAAAATTTTTTACAAATCTTAATGTTGTCTTAAACAGTGTGAAAATAAACAAACCCTGAATTTCAATTTTTATGATGTATTATATAAAATAATCCCTTTAATACAAATTTGTTATTGTTATGAGATTTTTATTATGTGGGAGGACAGTTTAATGCATTCGTAATAAGAGTGACATTCTGCACATGATAATTGTTTTATATATTAATGTAGACAGAGTGGTTCACTTTAGAATTAAAAGAGATGGAATGTAGTAATTACTTCAGTAGCAGAAATTGGACGTCTAAATTAATTAAAATATAGGTGAGGATAAGCCAGTTATCGCGACGACGAGAGTGTCAAATTTTATTTTAAAATAAAGCTGTTGCACTGGAGAAATATTATATAAAATTTATACTTTTTTTAATGCTAATAAGAAAGTGTTATAAAAAGAAGGACAATGTTTCCGCAACTTAAACGTGTGCAGTAAAAAATATAGGTCAATCCCACCATTAACTTTAAAACGTAAAAGTATAATTAGTATACCCTGGAACAAGAAAAAGCAAAGGTCAATTGAGAATAATTTTATTAGAATATTACGTAAAGTTTTTCTTAACAATAATATACATTTACACATATACATACATACTTGTTTGCATTTCGTTCTATTAAAATTTGTTGATAATGACTACAATTAAGCCCCATTTAATTTTTGTATAAACACTCAAAAATCTTTACCCTCTACACAAGACTGTAAAGCTCGTGCATTAGTAATACATTTCTTTAATGATTATGTGCGTTCGACAATGTAACATTCTCAGTTAAACTTATATGGTCGCGAATAGCAAGGGTGGAATCGTAATGCGAAGCAGTAAAATGCAAATGATGGAAAAGCGGAAACGTTCGAGGAAAATGGAATGACAGTTGCGTTTGCCCTTAATGCTCATTCTAAAATGAAATGCAAGCCTTAGCTCAATAATGGTTCAATGTTATGTGGGTGATACAAACTTCGATCGTAAAGTTAAGCAATTTGGAATTCCTAGTGTAGTGCTCGACTGCTGCATGCTGCATGCCTGTGGATTATGCCAAGCAATTGTTTAAAACGGAACAAAGTGCATATTGCCTAGAATGAAATTCACGTCATGTGAAGCGATGAATAGCAACTGGTAATTTATTTGCTTACACGAGGTATATGAGGATCAATTATTTGTGGATAGAATGTCGAACATGCAAGTAGTACAGCTCAACCATTTCCGAGTATAGTTTGCCACATGCACCGGCAATTATAAATTTACATAAACAAGAAATATGTATACTAGAATACAAGTAAGAAGTTGACATATTTATTCAGTGTAACGTTGGAATTGGTTAATTAAATAGTAATTGTGGGAATTATACGATGTTCACTATGAACAGAAAATTAACTATAACTACCTTCGTGTGCAATTAATAACTTACAGTTTAATACAATGGACTCACATTTCATTCCTTCATAACTGAACAACTAATGCACTTTTTAGTTCTTCCTTATTTTATAAATAAATAGCTATATAGCATAGTAATAAATATACAATTTTCACTATGGAAATAGATTGAGCTATAGCTTTTTGCTTCACTTGAATACATATTTGTGCTACTGGTAGTGCAATGAATCATTTAACACCTTGGAATGACTCATATTTCATTATATCGTAACTATAAAATTAACGCACATTTTTATTCCTCGCGATATGTCATAATGAATGAACAGGGAGGCTATGGATGAAGCATAAAATAAACCGCTGAACATCAATTCAGTCATATAAATTTACAAAGTATAACTTGACGTCGAGATTCATCGCAAGCAATTACAACGTTCCCTTCGAAATGTTATGAAAATACAGTTACTGAAACGAAAGGAAAAGCTTCAAGACAAATAATGAACCCGTCAAATGATGTCTGGGGCTATTATGAAAGAAAAATTTTGCCGACTAACTCACGGAGCACGATTTTTCAAGTTAAACAAGCACGAACGTTTAAGATATAGGAGCTAGTCTCACTTTTCAGATATGAGAAAACTTGAGAATATTGAACTACGTAAAAGGAAACAATTCTGTTGGAAGAAGAATGATTGAAACGAAATTGATAAACTATTATACACTTAGCCATGCCAGTTTCGCTCTTTTCAACCCAACGCCTTCTTCTTTCATCGAGAACTTTTGCAGTTTCCAAACGGCATATTATATTGTAATTGTTATGAATATGCTTCTGTCTGTTCCCTTAATATTTTATTAAATGTCCATTGTCCCTGGTCAAATGCTATGTCAGTAATAAAAATACATACGCAGAAGGTGTTCGAGTCTTTTTTAACCCCAAGTAAATAAAAAATAATCAAAAATTATATTTCCACAAATATATTTCTGCACTTTTGCTTAGGCCACGAAATTACAAACACAAAGTTCGCGTATTCTGGTCCTTTTGAACCCAAAGATCTTAAACGTATAGGTCAATCAAAGACCATAGAAGGGTTAAACATCAAACTGTTATATGTGTATACGAGTCGAAAGACTGAGGGTGCAACGTCCGGATTTCGAATGAAAATTCCAATGAATCGTCTTTGACGAAGCGGCGCAATTGACAGTTCACGAACTTACGGAATAAAGGGGGAAATGTAGTAGATAGGATTTCGTGATCTGGCGCACGATTTACGACTATTTGCCTGACAGGATCGACTTGTAACTTCGCACTGCGCTGGTGTGAAATCGTGGCACGCACGACGGCACAGCGAAAGAGACATTTGATCCTTGGAACTGGAAGGAACCCTCGAAATGTCCGTTTCACTTGGGAAAGAAAGAGGGGAATCGGGGGTAATAAAACGATACTTGCACAGTTTCCATGAAAACGTTTAAAATGTTTCAGCACGTTCATCAGGGCTTATCGCGGTCGAGGACAAAAAAAAGACGAGCTTGTTTGTTCGCTTGAGCGAAATCAGGAAGAGGAACGGCCTTTCATCGATTTCCGTCGCGATGAATAAAAGAAACGGGACAAAAAGGAACGGGATGGAGAACAAGGAGTAGGAGATATAATATTTCCTTCCTTTGGACACAAATACGCGTGTGTGTAATTTTGAATGAAATCGCGCGGAGGAAAAACGAGTTACGGTGTCTCTTTGAGAGCAAAGGTGCAATTAAAATTTGTCGAAATTGCGAACGGTGGAACGAAAGCGCACAGTGCTTCCGGCGTTATTTGCCCGTTATGTGCCGTTCACTTGCTATTACTTCATATCGCATCAAAAAGAATTGTGAATCCGTTACGCGACTATTAATAATATTGACAGGAAGTAAAGTGTTGAGGGCATATGTTTATCGAAACCAGTGATGGCTGATGTATCCTCTGATGATGTTATATCTAATACGAGATCCGCAAGAGTAATCAAAATGTCAGCTTTTTGATTTTACATGCGCACTCTTGAAATTGTTGCCGCAGTTATTTATGGAAAAAGTGACATGTAGAAAAATATTATATTAAATACGAAATAGAGCAGATGTACAGTATAATTTGGGTCCAAGTTTATCACATGTTTATTGTTTCCTATTAAATTCATATAGATACTTTTTAATTAACTAATTTTTCGAGAAATATATATACATGTATCCCTTGAATTTCATATTCGGTAGGTAGTACGTATTATTTATTGGTGGATTTCATTTTTTCGAACTCGCTTGTGTACACTTCACAAGCGTGTAATAACAATACGTCATTTTGTGAAACGTAGTGAAATGGGTATTGCGATAAATTAAATTCCGTTAATGTTGAAAAAAGGCTGATACACATATAATCAGAAAGTTATACTTGTTGATACAAAAAATACGAAAACGCGAACGCCTAGTGATATACAGGATGCTCACGCTATTAATCCCCAGCGTTTTCTCATAAATAGTAGCTTTGTGAGAAAAATGAATGAGGATAAAGTTCTACTATTTTTTGTACGCGATACAATGGCGTGAATAAATTGTTTGTACGTGCAATAATTTTCACGTAATGACGATAGCATGAGTTTTTAAATTGATGGCCGCAATGTTTTTCGTGCCACAACAGCGTGGCTGTCGAGAATTCGGTGACCTACAATGTAATAAGGTACAATGCCTTAGAAAGGGCAGAAATGTAGGAAACTCTTTGAAGATTTGCGCGAAAACCGTATACTTATACAAAAAATTTATTCAGACCACCGTACTACGTACAAAAAACAGTGCAGCTTTATCCTCTTCTGTTTCCTCTCGAGTACCTATTATCTATAAGAAAAACGTCAGGGACCAAGAGCTAGAATACCCTGTATAATGTGAAATGTGCATCCATAAAATGAGGCTGCAAGTGGTATAGCTCAACGATTCACGAGCCATCGTTTCTAATTAGGAAGAGGCAGCCTACTTCCAAATGATTACAAGCACATTTGTAATGCTTTATGCTAATGCACACCTGTATGTATCGAATTATACGATAATAAATACGTGCAACGAATACGTGTAACGAATTTATAGTAATGGGGATGGATGGAATTAGAAAAATAGCCTTTCAGAAAAAGAACTTTGCGTTTGCACATAATTTTAATATGACTTTTATTGTTAATGCTTTCAAGCCATTTAGAACTGTCTTCAGCGATTTTTTATTTAGGCGAATGTGACAATCGATATAACGTAATGAGGAACAAGAAATATATTAACTGTAATTAAAGTGGATTTAGGTAATTCGCTATTTCTTTACCAATGTCATAATTTAATGTATCCATGCATTGCGAGACATTGTAGCAATCGTCGCTACTTCTATGGAACTTTCCTGTGGGACTCTATAGAATAAATAATCACATCTGCTCCACATAATAAAATTGTCAAAAGGAGCTGTTATTTCAATTTACCTAGAAAATGTTTAATTACTTATTATATATATTATCTACTGAATATAACCGCATCGTATTATGACTCATTTACGCCAATTGAACGCGTTTCATTCGACAAATACTTAACAAATACCGTCGCGATAATAAAAGAGTTTAATATCTACCGGCAGACAAATGTCAATGATACATTCGTCCCATTTCCATCGAGTTAAACTTTCAACATTCCAAAAAGAACAGGCTGAAAAGATTACAGTAATTTTTGTTACGAATACACTGTTTCACAACGTGTCGAACCATAAAAATTACTAACAATAATAAATAATGGATTATTTATCGGTACATCTAACAGAACGCTTATAGGGAATTTTATTTCCACGTTCGCTCGTTCTTTTCCTGCTTTTGCAAAACGTTGGAGGACTGTGTCAGCTTGTTCCATCCGTCTCGTCCAACGGGTATGCGAATTTATATTATGAAATGCACACGCGCGCGCTCTCTCTCTTTCTCTTAGGGCGAGGGATGGCTGATAAGCCACTGATATTGCCCATCGAAGCGCGATGCTGAGATTGGACTCGTTCCTTCCCATATCCATTCGACGTAATCACCGCAGGCACCATCGCCATCCTAGTCACGGGAATGGCGATAATCTCCCGGGACGCCGCGGAAATCAGCAGACGAATTTTCACGTTCTTCCGTTCGCCTCCTGTTCAAAGCTTTCCTTTAATCTCCTTCAATTTTCATTACTCATTATTTGCCAGTGGTATTGCAAATACTTCCATTTTTTTTCTCACAGCGCTCTGAGCGAAGCTTGAAATAGGGTTTCAGGATGGTGAAATTTTTTTGTTAGATTTAGAAGTGCCATGGTGGGTATATGCATTTTATGTTCAATGGAACAGACGTGAATTTTTGTTGAAAAGGAAGAAACACTGTAACCGGCGCTAATTAACCATTTCAATTAGGTGTGAGTGATTTGGAACTTGTGCAATTTGGAAGCTCGTTAATTACTGTAGATTTACTTGGCATGCTTGAAAGGAGTGGCAGTGAATGTTTGATCGTAAGCATATTGCGCTGGAAGAGGTTAATACTATTCAGACGAGAATTAACATTAATTATTAGAGCAGTAATTTTACTGTGATATACAAATTTCTGAATTTTTAAATATTTGAATGTTCTTGTTTAATCTGTATCAGAAACTCTTGGCAGATGGTTCTACATTTCATAACGTAAAACTGTGTAACATAAAATAAAGATATATTTAATCAAGCAATAACCAATAACGAAACAAATATACCTGAAGACACAAGTAGAAAGAACTTTAAACAGAATTAAACTCATAATAGGCCAACTGACATATCAACACGAATTATATCAACAAGAATTGTAGACCAAAATGCGATATGCAGTTTACTTTATATGTATATTCTGTTGCCTATGCTATAAAATACTGTGAAAACATCGAAGATAGAATTATGAAAATAAATATCAATGAGATATCAGGGAAATTATTTTAGATTAACTTTGTTGCTGCGAACTCGATGCTCCAAAACATTTGAAGAGCTAAAGGGGTTGGAAAATTCTTCAATCAATGTCTACATAGTTATTAATGTCCTTCGTTAAATTAATAATTTAATATAATAAAAGACCTTCTATCACTTAATATTTCATTATGCTTATGACCAACACTTGAATATCGAAAACCCAGTTCATTCACTACGAAGAACTCGCACGAAATACAATACATTCCCATAAATTCCATCAAATATGGGGCACGCATGAACACCGTGTGGCAAAGTATTAGACGCAAAGAATTAGAATTAACCGCTACCAATTTCATTAATTACACACGATCTACAAAACTTCATACACGAAACGTTCGACGTGAATAGCTTTTGTCTGAGTATTATCATCGCAAGCAGGGAATTATAAAAGCACAAGTGGATGTACACTGATACTTCCATCAAAATAAATCCTGAACAATGCGGCGGCGGCGGGCTGATTGAAACGGCGAAGCGCGATGGAAAATTCGATCGGCCGACGTCGATGTCCGAGTGCTTTATTTTCGAATGCAACGGACACTTCCCGATGCACGATTTCGTCCGGCGGCATGTAAAATAAATGCGAATTACCGCCGGTTAATTTTTCACGCCGGCAGAATGGCGTGGCCCGAGTGGATTACGGAATGTTCGCGCGTTAAACGTTCAACAAATCCCTCGATAATTGTATGGTTACAGCGCGGGATCGGAAGGGAGCACGGCGGCGATAATCGATGACCCGTGTTAAAGACGCGCGACAGGCGACAATAAATGAAACGGAAAATAAAATCTGCGTAATTTACACGGTGCGAGTGAACCGCGTGTGCTTTCGACGGAATTAAAACGCGCTTCGACACGCGACCTTTTGCCGTCGAATTTTATACGTCGAGCCGGCTTTTATAATCTCGGTCGGGAAGTCTAGAAGTAACATGACGTTCTGGTGATAACGACACTCGAATGTTCGGAGAATATACAGAACGATTTTTGGGCTCTTCTTCCAACCCTTTCGCTACGGTAGTAGAAGGAATGAAAGTGCCCTCGATGTAGGAAACAGCAGAAATTTTATTAATCGAAGTGTTGTGTGTAGGTATATACACTTAGATACTTTGCTTAATTAGCGAAGGTTTAATTTGTGTAAATAGTTGAAATAATGATATACTGTTTTTCGGAGCATTTATAGTGAGTCCAGAGCTAAATGAAAAAAGTGGAGGGAGAGCAGTTAGGCTTGGTACATAAATGTGATTTGTCCAAGGAAACCTGTGCTGAATTGTTGCGCCGCGGAATTGGAAGTCGAAAAACCTAAAAATAAGAAAGTTAAGCTGTCGTTTTTATTATAGCATCGTTTTGCATTTGTGTAATCACACCGACACGATGGCATTTAAATGCCTCGGCTGCCTCGGCCATCGTTCTACCCTTGTTTTTTCCTTTACAACCTAGCGACACAGACAAAAGCGAGCCGCGAGTCGTGCTACCGACACTGACACTGTTTTAAACAATTTACACATTGATCAGCAGTATATCATATACTGTATATGTGCACCCATTTCAAATTAGCATGGCACTGCCCTGCTCGATTCGACGAGCGGTCGAGCTTTGTAGTTTGTTTAGAGGGGTGAGGAATCCCCCACCACTTTTTTCATTAGCTCTGGACTCACTATATACATAAATTTTTTGCAAACAGTTGCTGAATATTTGACCACGTACAGAACGTAACAAAAAGAAAGATCCACTTGGATTTTTGGTCATAACTCTGGAGCTAGTTAACCGATTCGGCTGAAACTTATTCAACACGTAGCCTAGGCATTATAGAGTATGTGCAAAATTTCATATTAATGTATTGCCTCATTTTTGTACAGTAAATATTGATCTGATTTTCGTCTATTTCTGACCGTAATCCACTTGCAGAAAAACAAAAACTTCAATTAACTAAATCATTATAACTTTAAGGAATAAATGTTTTCAATAATTTATTGTTTTTCCGCCACTTTTTATTAACAAATTCATTCTCTTGGACATTGATTCTGCGACATTTTGTGGTGTAACGCGATTCCAGGCCTCAAATATCACAGTAATATATGTATATATACGCCCATCGTGGCGAAAGGGTTCATTCGGTGGAAATAGCTTGATGTACAGTATATTTTTTAGTGTCTGCATTGATAGGGAGACATAATCGTTTGGTACAAGAATTTATTGCTGTCTTTCATAGCTCTGTTACGAACCTGCAGTAGTAATAATAGAATTCCGTAAAAAAATCCATTTGCATATTTCGTTGATAACAGTGACACCAATAATTGCACGCATTCGTTTTTATTTATTTAATCTTGAAAAACTTGGCATTGCTCTACGCAGCCCCCGTGTATTTGTTTTCGAATTAAGAAACAAAAGGTTACATTGAACGCATATGTGAATGAGTCTGTGTGACTACAGTAGAACTCCATTTGTGCACGATAACCCAATAGCTTCGATAATAGAGTCTCGCCGCTCTATACCTACTTGTGAGTTTCGAAAAGAGGAACTGAAGCTCAGGAAACTACAGTCGAGCACGTTTGTGCATTTGTCTGTATCGCTTTCAATTGCTCCTTCCTCGGTACATTTGTATTTACATACATATTTTTATGGCAAACAAATGCTTGTTTATATTCCATATAAAAATACGAGTTTATATAACTGAATTCAGGTATGTGTTCTCATATTTGGAACTGGCAATTAGCTTATTATATTGTCATGCTATAATACGCAAAGCGTAAAGGCTGCATAGAAGCACATTCTATATATATTTTTAACAAACACATTTATTTTCATTATTAGATCTGGATGTTATTTGTGATTTCTTTTAAATATCGGTTCAATCTATTCGTTCCCTCGATAGTTCTTAATGAAAAATTACGCAATTGTTACAGAATAATACAACCATGAAACAAAGGGTTGATATCTGCATTAATTTTAACATTTTTCAGCATTGGGGTATTTTGGACATTCTGTAGCATTAAAATCCCTTGCTTCATTGTATCACTTATTGTGTAAGAATGTATGTGTGTGTGTGCGCGCGTATGAGAGTAACAAAAGAGTGACGACGGACGGCTGCAGCGACCGCAGCGTCGAGCGACGAGACAGTCATAGTTTGAGTCGCAGATCGAATGGAAGCGTGACACATTGTATTATATATATTAATAAACTATATTAACTGATTCCAAGGATACTCATTACATTGTTAGTATCTATTAGAAGTTTTCTGCCTTGAAGGTATTGCGGAAAATATTACTATCCACGTTTTCATCAGATGACAAAGCACGTGGTGGAAAATTTCAAAACACGAAGAAGGTAAAGCCCGTGTACCTCGCTATACAAACTTCTTGTTACAGGAAGGACGTTGACGTGCAGTTGCGTCCTTCTTAATGCATTATTCATCAATACTATATGACTTTTAATGAGTTTACAACGTGGATCGTGATTAAACCGTGGGACCCTATTTGCAAGAAATTTTTAAGAAACATGAACCGTGTCCCCTCGAAACACTATTATCCATACTCCATTGTGAACGAACCTTTAATTAAATTCGCTGCAGCATCGATAAAACATCATAACTTTTTTCCCTTAGAAAAATTATTCCTTGCATTGACTAATGCGCACAGTGCTCAAGAAATGTTATACCCGGTTTTACAGGCTGACAGTACTCATTAGTACTAGACAGTACTTAAACCATTACAAAATGACAATATCGCTGTGCATCATGTTCATACACCAAAGTGAATATAATTATCAAGAAAATTGTTGTTGTGCAATAAAACACCTGCCCTTCTCTGATACAGATATGTATAATACATATAATCTCTGAAGATATCTACAAACATTGTAGATTTTGTACTGCAGTGCAGGAAACGCATTTCCAACGTTTCCTACACAAGAATGTAATTTTCAAATTAAGCGACATGCCTTTCCACTTGCAAACGAATACTTCCCGTGCCCGATCCCGTGAAATAATTTTCGTACACTCTAATAAGTACTATACTGTCTTTAAATTTGTCAAAACAAATATTCATACAACACCCTATATGAGCAACATTGAGATGGCCAAACGCTTAAAATTGATCCCATACGAATGGCCAGAACTGGCCCCACATCCATAAATTGTCAACCGAAATTCATTACCACCTTCTCCGTCCTTACGGCGGGCATTTGTTATAGATTAAAGTTCCGCGTCGCAGTAATTTCCCCTAATACCTAACTGAAAAAAAAAGAACACGTAGCTGCCAATGAGCCACTAACGGTTGCTGCAAAGAGGAAGGGCGACGAGGCAGAGGGTTGCAGCGATAGAAATTTACGAATTACTTCGAAGTTAAAGACCCGTGGGGCTCGTAAGTCGTGCGAGGTGGACGTTTAAAGTCCCGAAGCCAATGAGAAGTTCTCTACAAAGTACAATTTGATGGCCCGGTTAATTTCTTCGAGTTTATCGCCGATTCGAGCCTCGCGAAGATCCGATAAACGACTAGCGGCTCTAGAGCACAGTCGCAGGAACGTAGTCGCGGGACTTACGATTGTTCGAAACTAGCGCGACAAAACGACCAGAGAGGCGTGCATACATTTGTCACAACGGCCTCCGAAAAAAAAGGAAGGGCGAAAGGAGGTGGAGGAAAAAAGAAGCGGAGGGCGAAAGGAAGGGTGCCAGCGCGTCCAAAGAAACTCTCTCTCCGAAGAGAAGTGGCATCGCGCCACCCCTTGTCCGGCGTCCGGTTAATTCACGACGTAGAAGCCTCCGGTTACGGACATTATTTGCCCATCGATTTGCACCGACTGATTTTTCTATTGTCTCTGGCCGTCGAAACGCCCGCCCAAGTTGGACACCCAACGGAATGCTAATTCACGCCGTTCAAATACTTTTTCTACGTGACTTAAATTCCTCGAATGAGAAAACCATTACCCGGCCGCTTCGTCGATGCCTGCAGAGCGACTCGATTGATTCCTCTCCCTTTCTCTCTCTCCCACTTTAGCTCGTCTACGTTCCCACCCCTTTGCATCCTCTGCACGCTTCCGCCGGTTGTTACAACCCACCCCCATCGACCACCGTTTGCAGCTACACACGCAACGAAACTAAACCGGCTTGCGTTTCGCAGCGGGGTTCGCGCAGTTAAGGGGAGCCTTGAGTCGTTTGAATTTTCGATGGGTTAGAAATCGAACGAATAATCGGAAGTAAGGTTGCGGCGGTGTAACGCGCTCGTGAAACCGAATAGCCTGTAACTTGGAATTTCGCGCTATCTAAGCTCGTACTATGGAACGGTCGTGATGGAAAGTTAATAGTCGTTTTTCTGATTGCTCCAGCTTTCTTTTAATGATATCTGGCTCGGCGCACTTGGCAAGATATATATTTCGTTTGGCACGAAGCAAATAAATAGTGACAATTTTTTTAAGATAAGTTTCGTAGCAATGTGCTGGCGATTTAAAATAAATATATGAAAGTACTGTTGGGGGAAACAGACAGTAGAAGTGTCGAAATTAATGCTGATATTAGAAGAGAAAATGGGCGTGGCAATTTTTACCAATTTCCAGAATTGCAGAATTATTATAGACGCCAAGTTGGACTTAAAACTTAATAGACAAATTGTAGGGAAAGATTCTGTTTGGAAACACGTTGATCATATTGACATTTGATGTCATTAACAAATTCAAATTCAATGTTCCATCCAGAAATTTACGGAATTTTGCATTATTTCATAGCGAACACCATCGTACATTGTATGGGTACTTTAATTCTTACAATAGAATGTTTATTAACGCCAACACCGCTCACGAATCATCCAACATATTTAACCGCTCATCCTCTTCACTTAAGATATCTTTGCGAAATGTTAAGTTGTAACCGTTTTCTGTCTGTCTTTAGATATTTAAATTACTTGTTCTAATACTCCGTTTACTCTACTCTACATGTAACTACCTTTTCACTAATGGGTTAATACCTGTAAATGAATAAATAAATAAATAAATTTATTTACGCGATGCAGCCTAGGTACTGCAACATGTGCACATACATATAAACCTCTGTCTAAAAGCGAAATAGTCTTAGAATCTTTCCCAATTTTCCAATTTAAATCTATCATTATCCTAATCTAAATAAGCCGTCCGCAAGATCATTCATTTTACAATTCTAATAATTACGCTGTGGCTCGAAAGATATTCATAGCACGACCGCTTATGAACCCTGCACGCTTCGTTGACTTGTTGAATATATGCAAACAGCAGTGCCTTATGCGTTGATTAAACAGAATCTGATACATTGTAATTGTCTTACATCCATCTTTCAAAACGTCATGGCTGACGGCATAGAACGTTGGCCGATTAACCGGACAAGAAGCTTGAGAGCCACGTTCCGAAGCGCAACTAAACTATCGTGGCTCTATAATCAGCCTCGTGAAACCGTGATTTCAACCGACGATCATACTCTGCGGCACGAAGCTTGGATATTTCGCTGCATTATGTCGTTACGCTGGATGAAAGAGTTAAGATTTCGAACGGGATTACGGGCGAAGCGTCATACCTTCGAAGTGATTACCAGGCAAGCAGTTATTGACCTAGGGCCCCGGTAGAGTTTCATAATTAAACGTTCTGGCAAATAACAGATTACCAGCGATAAATTAGGCACGAAGAAGATTATGTACACCTCGGTACAATTTCATTCAGGCGAAACATCTGCCGCTATTCCCACCGAATGAGTCCTCTTACACACTTAGATTAATAAATGATACCGCTGGAAATATGGGGGCCAAGGTACTGCAATACCGTTGTGCCGCCGTCTTGCGAAATGTGTTACAGACTTAACGCAGAATTATTCCATTTATTTTTTATTCAACATGAAGTGCAGTATGGTTCTTGTGCAGCGTGTCTGGGTAATCTTGATACAATGGAGAAGTAGCGGCTCCTTATGACAGAATAATTCTAAATATTTGGTCGAATCGTAAATACTTTCCGTTTCTAGGAGCGAATTGTAATGTAATTCGAAGATTTTATTTGTGGCTCGACCTGATAGATAAATATATATATGTATATTATTCTGCAGAATAAAGTTCTTGCTCATAAAACTTCCTTTTCAAAGTAACTATTAACATTTAGTTAATCAAATAATTGATTCACTTGAACAAGTTGCGCTTCAATAGATTTTTAATTGAAAAATAAATTTGCAAATGCGAATAAGCTTCACGAATTAATATTAAATTCAGGATAAATTGGACTCGTTCTGATAGTGATAAAATTCGAGGAGCAATAAGATACAGACACCAGAGCTAATTTAACCAATTTGTAGACGTAATTACTACCGCCCCTGGAATATACACAATATCTTAATAATATCTCCAAAGTAATAGCCAAATATTAATTATTACTGAATCATTGGCCACCTTAGCCTAATGTTCGAAACGTGAGGAGCCACTCCCTTTCAGAAAAGCGTCGTTCGGCTGCCCTTCCCGGCTGGGATAAGCGTTCTCTAGCGTCGTAAACAGGTGGAAACAGCGTCTGCGCTGATCGCGTACAGCAGTTTCACACGGCCACTCGAATCTCGTTGGCAACAATATTTACGTTAACGTATAAATCACGGCGGGCCGAGATAGAAAGGCAGAGGGTGGCGGTGCTACGTAGACGGCAACCGAGCAGCCGGGCTAAGGGTGGGAATTGGCATGCATGAGAATACCCTGGCATTCGATTTAATGCGGGTAAGGAGGTAAGATGCCGTGAAACATATCTATCCTGTCTTATCGGATCTCGAAGATGTATATCAGTCGACGTCGAGCTCGGCAACCACCTTCGTTCTTACACCCACCCCTCTCCCGACCGCTTTACCGAACCTTCCCCCGATCGAGGTTTAAGCAAAGGGGTTCTGCTCTGTATCGGGTGTCTCAGAAATGCCAGACAGGAACGTGATTCGTTTCAAAGGACTCTGGGAGAAGAGAAAATTGCATGCAAGTAGGATAATTAAATTGATAATTATTTATTGTATGTTTCGATGTTTGCTGCTGTGAGAATTGGTTTGTTGTAAGTATACTGTAATCGGGATATACCTGCTTCAATTTGCTTTGCAAGGTTTATTCGATGGGTAAAAAATTGACGAAAAGTTGAAGCACTGCAGGATTCAAGGCCAGGTGGTCACAATAATATAGTTATTTTTTATGTTAAAAAATAAAGGGGATTAATCATTCTTTTTTAAGAAACGATGAATATTCATGTCATGAGTAATTGCATACAGCTACATTTGTTGTATCAACAATAAACATAACAAAACAAAAGGAACGTGCACCTAGTATTCATTACCTTCCCATACACCTAACATTTTATACAATTGTATCTTACGTAATTTTAATAATTAAAATCAATCATAGACGATTTATTAGGAACGTAAAGCATGCTAAACCTTCATGAAAGTTGTTCCGCGGCAAACCCTCGGAACCAACAGCCGAAATAAATTGCCTCCTTCATAAAAGACGGCTAGCAATCTGCACAAAGAAGAACCTTCAAACATGCAGATGGCTAGGACGTTTATGACGCGCAAGTCTTAGAACTGTTTTTGAGGAAATCGTTTTATTCCATAATCCGCCAAGGTACGCGAAAATAAACTTACACGGCCTCAACAGTTAATTGCATGCGTCATAAACGTGAGTTTCCAAAGGGGTCCCACAGCTGTGCCCCAACAGGCACGACCAGGTCAAGCTCGAGGATCCTGGCGGAAATTTCCGTGCGTTGGCGATTTACCCGGAACAGTCAATGTCGCACCGCCTCCTTTGGAAAACCCGCGCTTCGGGCGCAAAGGAAAGGTGTGTCTCCATTTCTTAAACACGCTGATTGGCAATTCGTTATTTTGTCTAAGATCCAATCAGCGTGCCCAAAATACCTTTCCGAGTCGACGTGATAGCATACACTCGACGAGGAAGTTAGTCTAAGACAGGGTCTTGCCCAGTACGCTGAAAAGGATAAACATTATCCTCTCTTATTCAGTCGTCGATCTTTTGCTCAGAAGTACGAGAAACCATTCTATTCTCCTACTCCAAAATACACGGGAAACATTATCTTCCCTCAATCTTGTTCACACGATAGTACACTATACACAACAGTTTGATCCGTTCATTGTTATATTGTTATAATTATTTCTACAATAGTTATTAAACAGTTACATTTTGTTATTAAACGAGCATTTATTCAATCTACCACCTCTATCTCCTTAACCGGTCGTAGAGTCATACGCGAGTGACGGTGTCGATAAAAATCGGAACGGAGATTTACAACCTCCGTATACTAGGAAATCAGTACATCTCAGAGTAGCACCGGAACCGCGTATTACGTAAAAACAAAAGTGATTAATTGCAATTGACACGTGTACAACTTTCTGTCCAGCCATTGGTCTCGCAAGTTCAAGTGATCCTGCGAAGTTCAAATATAGTTGCATTGCCCTACCAATCCACGTTCCGTTCTAACTATCCATTGTCTTAACACCAACATTTTGGTGACGCCAAAATAATGAAGTTGCAAGTGAAACTAATGCACTGTACGAATACTTTTCTGGCCTACTGTATACAACTGTTCAAAGACCTATTTATCCTTGTACAAGGGAACATGTCAATCTTTCTCTCAAATTCAATTGTTCCATTCCAAGACTTGCCTGAAATACTCGAACTCGCCTGCACAATTCCAGCACGCCTTGCACAGGCGCACTTCAGGAAAACTTCTTCCACGAAAGGCCTACCGTCGGTTATCCTTCCTCGCCTTTCCTTTAACTCCCTTCTTCTTCGAGATTTTTCATCGTCTTTTTCTCCCCCTTCACTCTGCCCTTACCCGGCCCTTCTCTTCCTGCGCCGCTCTCCTCGTCAACGATTTCTCGAGCCTCATTCCCGTAAACTCTCGCGATTTTGGCTTTTTCTACATTGCACACCGACGACACTCTGCCCGTCATTTTCGCGATGCCATCGATTTCCAATAATCGACTGGTTGGCTAGCGAATAACGCTCAGGGCAAACGAGCGGAACACTCATCGCGTATTCCATTTCGTTCGGCCGGTGTGAAGGATCAAGGCGGGCCTTCAGGTTGAGTCGTAAGTTTGAAAGAGGGTGAGAAGGGGGTTGTAACGGTGTTCGCGATGTCACTGGCAACCCTTGGTTAAACGTGGATTAGGGAATTGCCTCGCGTGACAGAAGTATTAGCAATTACACGGTGAAAAATCGCCGAGAGGATTTCGTTCGGTTCCATTTTGACGGTGGGATGGTTATTTCGAAAAGCTACTCTATTGTTTCGTCGATGTTAACATTGCTCTTGGCACGTAGAACCCGGGGATAGTTGAATTACTGCTCGTTCTGTGTCTCTCTGGTCTTTCTATTATGTTTTGCTATCAATTTCTTCTCTCGTGCAGACGGTTCTGCAGCCTCCATTGTCAATGCGGTAGATTTTGTAGAGTAGAGAAGAAGTATTGTCAAATGACGATGTCACGATATTTTTACTTCATGGTATTTATCTTATCAAAATGTAGTATATTTGTAGATGTCTCTAGATTTATGAACAATCGTATTATGAATGCTATTTTTATTATTTTTACAGTCTCATGTAATGTTTTTATTTTTTCTGTGTGATTTCGGTGTAAAGTGTGCTTCACGATTGTGTTACATTTCCTATTTTTCTGTTTCGACATGTAACAATTAATCAATCCAAACTTGATACTCGGTTATTTTTATAAACACTTGTATTCATGTTGCAGGTAGATACTGAAATAACAAATATTTCAATAGATAGTAAGTTTCAGCTATTCGAGCTCTTCGCGTACAATTATTGTGCGCGTGCAAACGTTAACTGTGACAGGACTATAAAAATTCAAACTGCCAAGGAGTGAATTTGATTTTTTTCTTCACAGTGTCAAGGCATTTTAAAATAAAAGAAGCATAAATAACTTTCACTATTATATAAGAAAAGCGCTTTATAAATATCGTGTGTGAAGCTGCGAGTATCCTTCAAGCGAGGCAGTTCTTTCTGGCTATCTACCAAGTAATGTGGGTTGTTGCACAGCTAGCCATAAATCTAAGGAAGAGATAATCCTTTATGTGGAAATATAAAATAACGCCCTTTTGTAGGAAGCTTTATTTTTAGAAACGGCGACTTTCATCAATGAACGCGTGTGCTTCGATAAATTAAGCTATAAATCCCCATAGCGGAGACTATTATTTCCAGGATTACAGGCTTTGAGTTTATTGAACCTGAAGAAATAAATGAGGACTGTAAAATAAACTGTTATGCTTTCCATTATAAATGTGAAAAGTTCAAGTCTAGGATCCTCTTAAACCTGTTGCGTCTTCTTTTATAATCGAATAATCTTTCGTAAATCAAAACTCAGTTTCAATATCATTGGAACTTTGCTTTATATCATATAAATAAAAATTGGATAAAATAAAGTACATATACATTGGACTTATTTAAATGCTTATTAATTCATTTGTATAAAAATACAACCCACAACATACATATAAATTCGAACGACATCGTCATCATTCTGCATTCGTATTTCACTTATAAGATCACGCAACTTAAGTCTCAATATATTCAAACACGTAATTAAATCAATGGACGCGAGAAACGAATTCCCTTCCCCTTCGTAATGAAAGGTCTCGCACACATACACGCATACAAAGAGGGTAATAGCAATCGGTAAAGTGCTCGTCATTAGCGTCGAAACGAATTTTCATGATGCCAATCTGAGCGAAAATCTTTTAGAGCGTTGAGAATCCCGCTGAATCATTACTCTTCTTCCAGAAATAGTGAAACGGTGAAAGCACGTCCTGTCGACCAGTTGGGTTAGAACGAAACGAGGAACCCGAGAAGAATCAGGCGAGGACGAGGGGCAAAAGGGGTAAAAATCAAGAGGGTCCGGACGGCTATGAGAACGCACGGTCCAGTGGTATGGAAAACGAATGTATCCAGTGAATCTGGAGTGTATTCCTTGAGAAATTTTAGGTCTCCTCGCCAAAATCTATCCATCGATTTACTCGAGGTACGTGAAAGAAGCTGGAGCGGGTGGGACGAATAAAAAAAAAACGCAGTTGGTCACAGACATGCCTGGAAAATTCTAAAATGACTCGTAAATTTTTTAAATGCCACCGCGTAAATATTTATCGCGTCATATTTTTTTGTTGTACGCGGTTTGCTGCACGAATGGACGAACCGGTCCTTTGTAATTTCATGCAAAATGCAGTTGAATATTTATTTCCTTGTTTGCTCGTTCAGCTTTCGACGTCTGGTCGGTTTTTATTGTCTGCTTCGATATGACCGTATCGAAGTTATTCAAACATTCACAGGTCGATGAACCTTTTCCTGCTTTTTCACCAACTGGAGTGTGAATTGGTTTGAAAAGGCACCCAACACTTTGGTCATATGTATACGTATATTTCCCTTGAAAGCCAAGGATATTATACTGACCTGTGGAAATATTTTTTTTTTTAATGCTCCATTAACGGGGCGGTATTTAATGGGTTAAATAGGGGCTTAAAAATATGCGGGTAGTTGTGATTAAGAGAATAGAATTGTGAAGTGTCGGAGTACTCTTAAATTCAATAGTCATATTTTTATAGAGAATACTAATTTATAATTTATATACACTTGTATGTGTATGTGCTTTGAATGTGTTATTAATGTTCATAATATCTGTTTCAATAGAATAATGTTTAGCCATTATCCTATTGAAAGTACCAAATTATTTTCCCACTTTATTGATAGTATCTTGCGATTCATAGATTTTCATAGGTAAACTAACATTTGTAATAATTCCAGGCAACAAATTCTCTCAGAGGCAATTTTATATCGGGCTCCTACCCAATTTAGGACGAAGATAACGGAAGAAGTGAGTAAGCGTGGAGCGGGAGCAAGAATTTCAGACATGTGGGAAGGCTTGGTCTGACCAGAAACGTCATTATCCACTGCATCAGGTGAGCACGTCTCTCTTAAAATTGATCTAACTTCCAACAAACTTTTTCCACGCTGAAAGCAGAGAAACGCAAAAAAATTCAATTCGAATTGACTAAAAGGAAACAGTATTTTATTTTACAGGATTACTTATTTCGACACGATTAACATGCGTTATATTATACATATATATTCCAACAGCTTATACCTTGCAATACAACCTCCTCGAATTTATAAAAATACAAAACGTGTATAGATATCGCGTTCTTTGAGCTTCACAATTAAATTGTATAAAGAGATCCAATACAATCTTTCCCAGTCTAAAATATGCTATCCAAGTGCACCCTTGTCGCTTGTCGTTTCAACACGCTTTAATTTACGGGAAATCTAACTCGTCAAGCGGCTCAAATTCTTCTTGATGGTACTGATGAAAATTATCTCGAACAGATCCGGCAGAATTGGGCGAGGGATTAACGTTCGCGGCTGGTTAATGCTGGGAAATGTCTCTCGATCTGCACATAGATCAGCGATCACAAAAGACTAAGTCCCTCTTCCTCTTTCTCACTCTGCTCCTCTTCCTTCCTCCCTCTTTGTCCTCACCCTCTGTGTCTCATTAAGAGCATAGTCCGGTTGGATAGGAAGGCGATGCTCGCCTTATAAACGATGTCGACGACGACAGCTATGACGCAAATCAAACATGTCATTTATATCTGATGAAGGCCGTAATGAACTCGTTATTTGTCTGCACAGGCAAAACGCTGAAAATGCAAGTCGTTCTAGACGCGACGTTCCTTCGTTTTCGTATTCTCTCGTTCTCCTGTATTTTTCACGTTTCTAGTACTTCTTAACGGTTCATTATAAAGCCCGACATTACCAAGTTCCTGACACGTCTGTTCCCTAACGAAATTCAGAACAGAACAGTCGGCTTAACGGATCGGATGATGTTTTCGGATACAGACAGGCTCGGGCTGCAGTTGTATTAGCAATATTATCACGAAGTTTCTAAGTAATTAGATTAGGATGTGGGACTTAAGGTGGGGGATTTTCCGTGTGTTTTGCAGCACGTGTATTCGGCTTAAAGGAGATCAGCTTCGTTTTGGTGAAGTAGGTACGTATATGTGCGTGCACAAACGTGATACTTAGTAGTCATTGGTCGAAAATATTTTGGTTTTTGTTTAAATTTATTTGCTATATACTGTGTGGAATTTATTAGGTTGGATAGACAAACAATAGGCGGGACTATCAAAAACTGTGACTGCAGTTTCGTTGAAGAATCATTGTTTTGAGAAATTAGTCAAAATTATAAGAAGCTCTGGTGTTCCTAATCATATAACAAAGTGCGGTATTCTATTAATTCAGAATTATAATCGTTCAAGCATTGAAGGCTAGTATGAGAAACAATATCCATTGGAAAATGTCGTTGCACTTACGCGAGTGTAACTAATTTTTCTTATCGTACTTTTTATTAAAAGTTAATAATAATAATAAGTCGCTGAGACAAATGTTGCAGTGCTTTCGATAATTCTAATTTGTTCCAAGAATCTTCGTTCTCGAAATTTAATAATCATGATCAAGATGCTGATATAGGAAATGTCTTGCAGTTCTTAAAGAAACATAAGTGTCTTCCTCTTTTCCATTATCGGATCCCAACATAGAAATTACGAACCCTTTGATACGTTCACTCATTTGTTACTCACTACTTGCCTTCAAAGCTTTACAAATAAATAATTGAAGTTAAAATATCACGTTGCACCCAATTTACTGTTTGGCAGAGTTAAGTGACTTGAAACATCAAGCTGTCACGTGTCAAGTAGCGAACTTTTACCCACACCGTAAGTCCAGTGATCTGAAGTACTGAATAATATACGATACTTCCGTTTCACCTTCGTTTGACAAGAGCTCGACGAGAATCGATTTTCAATTACATATCGTTGATAGCGTTTCTGCTTTGTTTCATCTCACGTTTTTCAATTTGTTTCAATTGAAACGTATCGAGTGTTCCAATTCGAAATGCCGACGACCTACATTTATCAATAATACTTTTGGCACACATTTCGTTGATATAGCAAGCGCACTTGGTATTATTCGCAAATTCACCATACACAGTTTGAAATCGTCCGACATCGTTATCTGTTATCGTTAAATTCAGTCAGAAGAAGAAGGTGAGACGAAATTAATGTAAAAATCTATATAAATTAAGTTTCACTTGGTAAGACATTGATGAAATAAAGATTTCTGTAATGTGTTTGGAAAATGATATGGATATAGTCATACTGAAAGTAATTTACTGATAATTCGATCGTAATAACTCACATTAGATTATTGTAATATAAAATACTAATAGATAGATACTTGTGTATCTTGGAAAACTATTATTTATAATACACACTTAGAGTACATCGTACAGACTGTTTCTATTAAAAAAAAATCTCTCGTACCCGAAATAAAAATTCTGTAATTACCTGTTAATACAGTTTGAACACAAAGGAATTAATTTTATATATTCCCTCCTATTTTCTTGGAGAACCCTTTACTGTTGAAAATTTATTAAATTATAATCGTCTTTCCATTGGACCAGAGTATGTGACGAGGTTGAAAAGTAAAATTATACAGTGCTTGAATTCGACGAAATACTTTAGTCTACAAAGGACTGAATGTTTCCTACCTTTTTCACGGAAATATGTCATTCGAGGAATAGACTGTTACTGGTTATAAGTAGAATCGATACTTTCAACAAGGAGATCGTTTACGTTCAACTTATGAGAGGCTGCTCGTTTGTCCTCACGTTGAGAATCGCTTGTCAAAGAACTACGGAATACCCTGGTGACTACTAAAATTATTCAGTGTGTCTTTTCACGGCCATTACATGATGAAATTACATCTGTGCTTCAAGGGAAGTAATATCAGTCTCAGCCATTATCGCTCCTTGGAACTTCTTACGAGAGTGTTCGATGATATATCACGTTAAAACTGATTACCTCTGAGGCAAATAGTAATCCTTAATTGACGAATAAGGATAGTAAAATTAATGGTCAATATTTTGACAAGAAGCTATTACTTTGCTCGAGAATGCAAAACTCCTTGTGTCGCCTCTTAGTTCTGTTATTACAGTTTCATATAAGGGAAATCATTCGAGTGTTTGTAAATAGAGAAGTCAATTAAACGTATTTGTCAAGTTTCGTAAGATAGTAAAGTAAGGTATTCTCGAAAGTAATTATAAAGTTTCGTTTCGTTTTGTTACTTTCAAATGCTAATTTGAAGATCATCGAATGTTTCGAAATATTTCTATATCTTTGTCACACGAAAGTAAAGTACAAGTTTAATAATTCAGAATTAAATAAGAGCCCGATACTAATTTTAAAACACGTTTACAAGAAGAAGATCAAACATATACATTATAATTTGTAGTACGCGTAGGCAATAAATGTTGCTTCAGATATTATATTAAATTAACAAGTAATATGTACTACAATTAATTCATTAAATTGTATGAATACTGAAGGATAAAGGGAAACACAAACGTGAAGAAGCTCGACTCAAGTAATCGCGCAAAAAACTAAAAGTCTGTCTTTAAACAAGTGGCATCTACACTCAACAGTGGCATCGGATAAAATGATAAGGAGATCAAGAATACTTTCAGACAAGATTAGAAATTTAATTATCGTAGTGTCACGTGAAATTGATATCGTGATTCATGTATTCAAATATCCCAGTGCTTCATAAATTTCCAATAATGAAAAAGCTTGTATTTTCGCAAGGTAGGTAATGAATACATGTGAAAAGAACTAGACTATTCTAGATCCATTGCTTATATCATTTTTGTGCTTCACTCTGACGATTAGAGTTTAATCGCCATGCATGTTGTTCCAGTTAATAATACATACTTTTCTAATCTTCATCTCTTGTCCAATTCTTGGTCCAATTTTTAAACCACGTTATGCTATATGTAGTGCTCAATTCTCTGGCTTAATATTTCACTCACTCTTTTCAGTGACACGACAAAAATATTCCACGATATACATCGACTGAAGGGATAAATATTTAGTAGGAGCTGTTTATTTAAATAACTTCTGTATGGTCTTGAGATCCTGAACATTGTTCATGACAAGTAACGAAAAGCATCGAAATTTCGCTCTCCAAGATTGCTTTATGAAACTTTAAGTGTAAATCTATATCTCACAGGCATATAGCTCACAGTTAATGTATAATATTAAAATTGGGTATTCGTTACTGCGATAAAACTTTAGCAATTTATAATTTATAATATTAAACTAAATTAAGATGACAAATTGTGTAGAACAGAATTCGATTATGGGACGCCCATTTCTGTAGTTAAGTAATCATCTCACTGTGACAATACTATTTTGATAACTATACCTTATATTTGCTATGCGTATCGACGATGCTCTAATTAACTTTAACGTAATGTAATTGTATTGAAATTATTGATACCTTTAAATTATCAAGCGTCTTACGCTAATATCTTCCTCATTTCATCAACAACTTGTCTTTCCACAAAATCGGAATACAATAAAACTTTGATACTTAAGATCCTTTTACTGTCACTGAAATTACACCCATGCAATCTGATGTAATTCCTGTAAGCGTCCCACGCCTAACGTTATCCACAGTTACCGCAGGTATCTCGAATATGAATCATATCTGTTTAACTTTTAGTATTTTTTATATTCAATTAATTAAACCAGTCGATCAACTAAAATCTGTATCGTAATTCCACTGCGCCAAGGTACACCACTAACGGTCTACACTGCAGTACTACATAATTACAATTCGGAGATTACTGCTGTAGCGAAAGGGTTAACGCCGCAAAACACGGTAGCAGCATTTGTAGATTAAGCAACGTCACATAGTACACCAACAAGTGTAAGCTATACACGTCATTATATTGATTGTACTGCTACTAATTAGTTCCTTCATAAACCCATTTAAGCAAACGATTTTTCATCAGATTAAGACCCATCTCTTCCACGAAGACCCATCGAAATCACGTACACGTTCCACTTCCATCTCTTTTATCGACCCATGTTTTACGATACCACGCGACTCTCGAAAGGCTCGTTTCCAGTATACTGTCCCCTCTGTACAGCCAACACTCCACCTCTAACTAAACCCCGAAGAAGGTGCACGACGCCAAACAGATAAAGTTAACAACCGCAATTTCAAGCGTTCCTTCGTCAACCTATCAGTCAGTCAAACGATCAATTAGCTTAACGAGGCACCGCTACCGCAAGCTAACGAAATCTCTGTCGTTCCTCTGCACGCCTATCAGACTAATTGTCATCCTCGTTTCACAGCGTAACCAGAAGGTCTCAACGGGGGGCGTTACAATTCCCAAACGCTTTCGTCGCGGTGACGTTGCTGTTCGTTTCTTCTTTTCTCTGTTTTGACAATTATTAGCGCCAACCTGAAGGATCGCGACGGTCACGTACGCGGGTATCGGTCCCGCGTGAATTTCCAAAGTTCCACGCTCGTACTCTTAAAGTTTTGACGAGACCGAGCGCACGCATCACCTGAGCCTGCCCATCTGTAAACAAGATTTATCAGTGGAAACGTTTTAGTGAAAGTTTTGCTCCCGCGAGTAAAGTCGACGCGCGCCTGACCGAATGCCGTTACCTACGAAATGCTTCTCGATAGGAAATATTTCACTTCGCCGAGCACACGGGGATATACGTAACTCCCAATGCATTTTATTTCGCATTCGCTACACCAGAGAAAGGTCACGTTCGTGTTCCCCGGTTAGCTGCTGGTTTGGCTGATTTGGATGGTTGGTTTGCCTGACTGGCTGGTCTGGTATCGTATAGTATGGTATGGTATGGCATGGCATGGCATGGTATCGTATGGTATGGTATGGTATGGCATGGTATGGTATGGCATGGCATGGCATGGTATGGCATGGCATGGCATGGCATGGCATGGTATGCTATGGTATGGTATGGTATGTTCTGGCTGGTTGGTTGGTTGCTCGGTTCGAATGGGGATTCAGATTTGTCGAGAAAGAATGTGGAGTGAAAAGGACTGCAGTGGAGGACTGGAGAAGGCGGAGCAGGGTAATGAATGGAGGCCAGAATGGAGCACAGATTTCGGATTAAGAGGGTCCTCTATATTTTTGCTACTGTAATAACCGCTCTTTTCTACGGACTTCCGCTATTTCACTGTACGACGATGCATACGTGGGATATGCCACTTTTATTGAACAGCGAATTCCTCTCGACTGTAAGGAACACGGCGTGGGACATGCGGCGGTTTCATTGGGGTGAGTTTTGAATTAAGAATAGGGGATAAGTTCAGGGTGTGCCAAAAAATGTGTGCATAGTTTAAACGATTGTAGACACAAGGTTTATTATGTAGGATATATCAAAACTTTTAAATTGAAGTTAAAGAAGATAAATGTAGTATTTTTTCTCTGGTTCAGGCACTGTTGATAATGCGGACCGATGGAATTGAAAACTTTTCGTCTCTAAGTGTGTTCCGCGGCAAACCCCCGGAACCAACAGTCGAAATAAATTGCCTACTTCATAAAAGACGGCTAGCAATCTGCACAAAGAAGAATCGTCAAACATGCAGATGGCTAGGACGTTTATGACGCGCAAGTCTTAGAACTGTTTTTGAGGAAATCGTTTTATTCCATAATCCGCCAAGGTACGCGAAAATAAACTTACACGGCCTCAACAGTTAATTGCATGCGTCATAAACGTGAGTTTCCAAAAGGGTCCCACAGCTGTGCCCCTACAGGCACGACCAGGTCAAGCTCTAGGATCCTGGCGGAAACTTCCGTGCGTTGGCGATTTACCCGGAACGGTCAATGTCACACCGCCTCCTTTGGAAAACCCGCGCTTCGGGGGCAAAGGAAAGGTGTGTCTACATTTCTTAAACACGCTGATTGGCAATTCGTTATTTTGTCTAAGATCCAATCAGCGTGCCCAAAATACTCTTCCGAGTCGACGTGATAGGACACACTTGACGAGGAAGTCAGTCTAAGACAGGGTCTTGCCCAGTACGCTGAAAAGGATAAACATTATCCTCTCTTATTCAGTCGTCGATCTTTTGCTCAGAAGTAGGAGAAACCATTCTATTCTCCTACTCCAAAATACACGGGAAACATTATCTTCCCTCAATCTTGTTCACACGATAGTACACTATACACAACAGTTTGATCCGTTCATTGTTATATTGTTATAATTATTTCTACAATAGTTATTAAACAGTTACATTTTGTTATTAAACGAGCATTTATTCAATCTACCACCTCTATCTCCTTAACCGGTCGTAGAGTCATACGCGAGTGACGGTGTCGATAAAAATCGGAACGGAGATTTACAACCTCCGTATACTAGGAAATCAGTACATCCCAGAGTAGCACCGGAACCGCGTATTACGTAAAAACAAAAGTGATTAATTGCAATTGACACGTGTACAACTTTCTGTCCAGCCATTGGTCTCGCAAGTTCAAGTGATCCTGCGAAGTTCAAATATAGTTGCATTGCCCTACCAATCCACGTTCCGTTCTAACTATCCATTGTCTTAACACCAACATTTTGGTGACGCCAAAATAATGAAGTTGCAAGTGAAACTAATGCACTGTACGAATACTTTTCTGGCCTACTGTATACAACTGTTCAAAGACCTATTTATCCTTGTACAAGGGAACATGTCAATCTTTCTCTCAAATTCAATTGTTCCATTCCAAGACTTGCCTGAAATACTCGAACTCGCCTGCACAATTCCAGCACGCCTTGCACAGGCGCACTTCAGGAAAACTTCTTCCACGAAAGGCCTACCGTCGGTTATCCTTCCTCGCCTTTCCTTTAACTCCCTTCTTCTTCGAGATTTTTCATCGTCTTTTTCTCCCCCTTCACTCTGCCCTTACCCGGCCCTTCTCTTCCTGCGCCGCAGGAACGACTTAACCGGTCGTAGAGTCATACGCGAGTGACGGTGTCGATAAAAATCGGAACGGAGATTTACAACCTCCGTATACTAGGAAATCAGTACATCCCAGAGTAGCACCGGAACCGCGTATTACGTAAAAACAAAGTGTGTGTACACATTTTTTGAGCACACCCTGTACTTGTTACTAGGCTAGCTGATAGTTTTAGCAAAACTTTAAGTACTTTGCAGACATTAATTTGTGGATAGAGTAAGTACTTATTATTTAAAGCGGTTGTATACAGATGTTTTGTTCTGTACTATGCATATTTAATGTGATATGAGATTCGCAAAAGTCAATTTAAATTTATAACATATCTTTCTATTAATTCGCAGCCCCTATTTAATGGGTACAGAGGTTGTGTTTTAATTCTTTCCTGTTATTTGGATGTGCTAGAATAATTAGTTTGTATAATTATTTTGTACCTAGCATTGTACTCCCACCGTTGAAAGTATTCCAAAATTGTAACACATCCTTGTTGCATGTTATATGTTATATACCATCCATGTATAAATGAATGGCGAAAAAGCAGCAGAAAATTTGTTTGTTTATACATTCTTTTCTGTACATCAAATAATAACCTTTGTAAGCGAATATAATAATTAACCTTCATGTGCTGAGTGTAACATTCTCTGTGAAAAATTGCATTAAAGACAATTATACTATGCCAACAGCAACCTGCAGCCCTTGAAAAAAGATCACGAATTTAAATCGCAAACGCTATTAATCACAATCACTCACATTTACATCTGAAACCAGAGTTGGCAGAGCAACGGTTTGGCTTCAAAATGATTCGCGCAAAGAAATGTCAAAACGCTTTCCGATCCCCTATTAATTTCGCCCTTTAAATGCGAATCTCGACGCAGCATCGGTTTTTATGACAGGAAGTGAAAGCGGGCGAGAGAGGTTTTTCCTGAAAGTTACAAATCATTAAGGCTTTGGAGCGAGATTGAGGTGGAAAAGCGGCGATCGTTCTTGCGTACCGGTTCTTACTATCTCACCTCCACCAGCTAACCGTTCTAAAGTCTTTATTTGTGTTCCTGACAAGTGGAGACGGAGATAGCTAAAGCAGAAGATAGAAGGAGTGAACGGATGAGGCAGGAACAGTGTGGCTCAGGGAAAGGAAAGACGAGCAGAGCCGAAGGCACTTTGAAAGTGGAGGTATTTACGATCGTGTACTCTGCGTATACAGAGTCGTGGAGGCGGGAACGAAAGGATTTGCGAGTAATTAGTAGAATGCAATTAGTTAATGGTCATGAGGGAAGGCGACGGTTTCAGGCTTTATAATCCTACTGTTTCTGCCCCGTTTCAATTTTCCTCTCGCGGAACCACCGAATCGGAAATCTGAAGCAGTCAATCCATGATAATTGCTCTGCTCACGTTTTACGATTAAATGTACAACGGGCTAAACAAAAACAACAAAAAAATAAGCTCCATGAACACTGCAAATAGTTGCAAAATTATGAATAGGCGTACATTCTAGTGTTCATATATTTGGGTAATTATTCTTTTACTCTCTTTCCATTTCTTAAAAGAAGCTTTCCATGAAAAGTATGATGATCTGCTTGCTAATTCAAAAGTGTGGGGACAAATAGGATTGCTGAATTACAATTACTTGGAGTATGCTGAAAACAGTATCTACCAATATATTATATAAATATATTTATTACATTACACGTGGTATGACTAATGTAATTAGTTTTGTATCGATGATAGTTGATATAACTTCCTCTACTTTTAATCATTTTCTGATGTTCGAATTATTAGGTATATCTTGAATTAATTTTCGTATTATTCCTCTTAAGTAGAATGTACGTCCATGGCAATAGACTAGTTAAGCTAACTAAAGCTGTACCCAACTTCGTGTTCCTACCTCCATATTAGCAAGCGTCTAAATATCGGTTTCCTAACTTCTTTCATATAACAGTTTATGGAACAAGACTTTTCCAATAATTGGTAAAAAAATGCTATTTACCACTTCACGTGGACTGATGGAAGTAAACCAGGAATAAAAGGAAATAATGAACGTTTAGCGTGATCTGAGATGTTTATTGTATGATGCATTCATAAATATGAGTGCACTACGAGTACTATAAATAATAGAGTAAGAGTAAATTAGAGAATGTGCAATGGAATGAATATAATAGAGCTACGTAATTTACTTTGGCGTGTAGTGTGTAATTGATAAAATTCATGAGACAAAAATTTTAATTTCTGCAGTTTTTGCTACTTTCCTTTTTGTTTTCCTGCCAATACATATCCCTACCGCACGTGATAGTCGAGCACCTTTTACGCATTTGCAGCAGTTTTAGGGTAGACAATTTTATTCTCCTACTGTACAAATCCTTTTTCATATTCGAGTATTGACAAGTAAAGTATGACAATGACAAGACAATTATGCTTTTGCTCACAAGCACAGAAGCTCTGTGTCAAATTGATTTGTTTAATATTGGGTGAAATAATCAAGTCTTTAAATGTTTTCAAATTCAATTGCTTGGGTGTAAATTCTGCTTGGTACTATTTAATCTCACTTTTTAAAAGGGATGTTACATTTTTTACGACTTCTAGGACTTTTACACGGGGACTACACTGAAATTCTGTATTAAATTTACTTTACTTTACTCGCCCGTCAAAGAAGTAAAAGCGAGGCGCTGCGAAACACTTTTACATGAAGCAGCAATTTATTAGATCTGGCGCAAAGTTCTCTCGTTTCTCGTACTCCCAAGCGTGCTAATAATAAAATGCAACTACCTTAGTTTAATTGCCACCCTAATTATATTATTTTCTATGACATCTTGTCCGCAGTTTATTGACGACACCTCTACGATAAATTATACGTACGAGATTATATTCCGTTTCAATAACCAATTAACGTAACACCAAATGCATAAGTACTCCATAAGTTGGAACAAATTAATATGAATAAAAACTTGAGATTGCTAGCTGCCGTTTTATGAGGATAACGATTTTGTTTATGTGTTGGTTCCGCGGGTGCACCGCGGAACATTGTAACTGACAATAGCTTTGTAAATTTCGTTCTCTGCCGGAGAACAAATGTAAACGTTCCACTAAGAAACAATTATATCTTTGTTAAGGCTTTTTTTCATTTAAACCGTGGTACTTGAAACCAATAAAAATTTCACACATCTGTGAACAAATATAGAATGTTTTCGAGTGTGACTTTACACCAATATTATGCTTTGACTGAAACAAATTTGGAGTATCCTGAAGCAATGAAGAAATTTTGTTGAAAAATATAATGTATGTGATAGCAGTCCATTTGCAATTGGACAAAATATAAGTGAAGATCATTGTCTGCGGAAATGAATGACAAGAAACAAAGATAGTGTATATTGCAATTATATCTGCACACGTTTTGCTACCCTCTTTTTATGTACTCGTTAACCTTTCATTAATTGCAATTGTTAGAAATGACAGTTCAAACAATACGTTCATCTCTGTATTTTAACCAACTTTTAAGTGCGCAATGACGTATGTATAGGTGAAAATATATATTTTCATTTTCAGAACTAGCGTTAATTTAATTCGAGTTCCAATATATTGGAAACAGCTGCAATTAATTTGTTTTCTTAAACTTAGCTTTACTGTATTACATTTGCACTCCATTTTTTGTAAATACTAGGTAACCCAGTCCAAATTCCATTGTCTGTTATAATTACTAAAGTTGAGCGACAAATTGCAATTAAAGTGCGACTCGTCGAACACGATGAACTCATAAAATCACAACATTGGTCCTGACAGATAGCAGTTTTTAATAATCAGTCTAAAGAGATTTGATTTATCAAATTATCCCCATATTTGCCTATTTTTCATTTAATGTTAAATGTAATACACTTGCAATTTTGTAATAACTATATACAGAAATGGCAAGAAAAATGTTTATTCCTTCAAAACGCTATGTTGCTTTCACTAATTTACTCAAACTGTTTTGATATACCATATCCAATATCGTAGTAGCGCTACCCTTAAACGTGTTATATTTTGCAATATTTATCCGCAGAATATTCATACTATTATATAAGTGCGAAAGCCCATTACTTTTTTGCGTTATAAAACTTTCAAAGGATGCAATAGCAACGCAAGTAAGCACATTTTCCTTGGAATAGCTTTACGTGGAAATTTTCCTCTGCTTCCTTCACATACGTATTTCAATTTCCTGATCCAAATGCAGAGTAGGAAAACAGTGATAACGGATGAAGATTAAACATAAGGAATGAAGATCAAAGGGAACGCCGACTTTTCAATTAACTATTGAAGGCATTACTTTATAGAAAATATAACAGCAATTGCGATACGAAGAAAACAACGTTTGCTCTTCTTCGTATGAACTTTTACGAACGTAATAAAGTAAAACCTATAGTGTTCACGTAAAAAGATATTCCATTAAATACGTACGAATTTATACAATCTGTTAATTATTATTCAAATTTAACAAACATTAAAAATAAGCACAAATTCAAATTAAAGCAGATGATATCTTGCTGGTTTGACCGCTATTATTTTTTCTATATACAATCCCGCAATTATATTTAAATAAATATAGAGTTTTGCATACAACCTGTTGAACAAAATTTAGCACCATAAATTTGTACAAGATCCGCAGTGCCGATTTAATTAATAAAATGTGCTATTGACCACACGATTATCCAAATTAAATCTACGACTTAAATAATTCACAGATTCATATAACATGCGATAATTTGCGCGATATCAGAGCGAAAGGATCGCGGAGCTTTTCCAATTTTCTCATCGCCATAGGAAGCACGTCTAATTGAAAGCACTTACCAATTCAATTATTCGCGCTCGATACTATAATAGTATAATGTAAGGCCCTCAATTAGTTCGAATGACGCATACTTCATTGTATTTAATCAGCGTCTCCTAATTGCCAGTACATCGACGAAACCATTAAGAAGATTATTCCGCCACTTCGTACGATTTTTTCGGAATTTTTAACGGAGTAGCAGTTATAATATCATTTCGACACTTCGTGATATGGTAAAAAATACACATGAAACGAAAT
Source organism: Nomada ferruginata (assembly GCA_963583965.1). Taxonomy (NCBI): domain Eukaryota; kingdom Metazoa; phylum Arthropoda; class Insecta; order Hymenoptera; family Apidae; genus Nomada; species Nomada ferruginata. The sequence goes on from OY757223.1 coordinate 8,313,958, forward strand.
AGGTGTTACAGTGAAATAGGAGGTAACGGTGTATGTAAGATAAATTGAAAAGATATAATACAATTTTTGGTATGGAAAACTTAATTTGCGAGGACATTAAAGTTTGAGATACGTCGTGTATGCATGCATTTCCATTTATCTTGACTCTATGTTATCGACTTAGCAGTTGATACACACTAATATAAAGAGTGAGTCACAGAATTGAGTCGGACTTGAGTCGAATTAAATGTTATAAGAAAGCTTATTTTCCTGGGTTTTACTTTTTTTCATAACTTCCACGAGACACGTAAAGATGCTAATGTACTTTCTCTTAACTTATCTGCATATTTTGTTACATACATTAATTCTCCACTGTATTCTGCGTACAAAAGTATTATGTGTGGGATTGGAAGTTTTAATGAAATCAAGACGGTGAAAGTGTAATATATTTAACAAGGAGACTATTATATATTTATTGGCGAAGTACTACACGATTCCTTCTACGCTGTACTACACTGTCTACGCTATTCTACACTGACCTACTCTACGCTGTACTTCGCTCTCCACTCTTCCTCTGTTCAAACCACTCTCCTCTGTTCAAAGCACTCTTCTCTGCTCCTCGATCTACACTGTGCATTTCCATTCATACATCAGTCATTCTCGGCTCTCTCTCTCTCACTCTCATTCGTATCCTTAAAGATATCCTTAAAACCTAGAAAACAGGGGACACGGTTCTGCAGGCCATCGCTGCTCGCCTGCAGACCAGCTGTGTCCCAGGTAGCATGGTCATAAACGCCCTGTACCTGGACGTTGGGCGCTTCGCACTCCCACATATGTTACATATAATATAACGAATATCATGAAATGATCAACAAAGATCTTACAATTAGTCTATTGATTTCCATTTCTAATCTCCTGATGCTAAAAGGCAGCATTTCTTTTCCGTTCAAATAATCGAAGCGTAAACCATGTGGCAGCACTCTACGACTGTCTAATTCGTAGAGTAAAGGAACAGGAATGTACATTTCAAGAATTAGCGCCAATAATACAAATTTAAACGACTCAAATCATTAATAGATATATTATCAGTATTTATGAATGCATTCATTTATTACATATCGATTCAAACGAATAATCCAGAAGAATTCACATGAACACATCGTCTAAGAATCTTGAAATTCAATTCTGTCGAAGGGTAAGTCCCTTTGGCCAAAATTTTATTCTGTATTTAAAATTTCTTTTTCTTTTTTCATATAGAATCAAACCCTGCTAGCTTGTACCAACCACCCCGTCCCTATTCTATACAGATGTTCGATTTTTGTCCACCTGTTCAATCCAACTAAGAACAAGTTGAAATCTCGAACAAACGATCTTACATGAGTATGAAACATCCTTTGCTCTCTCGATCGTTCGTACAGGGATAAAGTTATAACAGGCTCGTTCCGTGGTGGCGACGCAGAAGTGCGAAGAACAAACCCCTTCACCGATAAAGTTTAACGCCCTGTCGTTATTTTATTGTGCTCCGCGGATATGTTATATACAGGGTGATTGGTGCAAGTGAAGGATATTCCGGGCTGAAGGCGTCGGTTTCTGGGATGGTTTCGCGGTGAAAATATCCTGAGATTCGTATTGACGCGATTCATTTTGCAGAACGAATCACTTATTCGAAACGAGTTTTCTTAGATAAGAAGCAATAGGATTCACGATCACGGGAATTCAATTGCCGAACGGTGGCGCAAGTGTCCCTTAATGTTTGTGGAATTGCTCGAATTGTAGGTGATATAGGTATGCGTTAATTGATTTATTCATTTATTTATTCATTCGTTGTATGGGAATGAAGTCCCATTAGAGTACAAACGTAATGTAAATATTACACAAAGGAAACGTACGCAAAAAAGATGACGGTTACGGAAGGAATGAATTAAAAAAGAAGAAGAATTTGATCAATTAATATTTACAAGGCTTTGTAAAGCATTTCGACGGAATTTACGGTTAAAGGTTAATATAACGAAGTTATTTTGGCGAGATTTATTTCCATAGAATCAATAAAAGAATTTGTTTTCAGATTGAATGTATGGAAAATATGACTGTAGAAAATACACACATAACTGTCACTTGGAAAATTGAACAGTATTATAGGAAAAGTGTATACGTGTACCTATAGGTGGATGTGTGTGGAAATATAAGTGCATGTATAAGGTATTTTCTGAATAGTTTTGACATCAGATATAACGCTTGATAGCTATAAATATAAAGCATACATGTGCCATACCATAAACTGTCATGGAAATTGTGAAGCAAATAATTTTTTGCTCAATTAGCCAACTTTTCCGGCAATTTTGATGTCTTCACAAAGTCTGAGAAATATGGAGGTTTTAAATAATAGACAATTAAATCCAGCCGACAGATCATAAATACAGGCAAGTTATTGATGTGAAAATTATATTATGATGAGAAATATCTTTACACCGATTATTATTTGGATATTAGATTTTTGAAAATTTCAATTATCCCCTATTTTCTGATGATCGATTATTTGGTCACATTATATAAAATTCTTATACTGATATCATATACAGGAACACAACTTGACACTGCATTTATAGTTTCTTTTATGCAAAGGTGTGTTATTTAATTGAGCTGCACTTCAACTTGTCCAGATAACCGACGTCCTACTATATTGCTCTGGTACAATTTTAGTGCATTCGTTCTATTGCCCTGTCACTAAACGTAATAGAAACTTGTATTGGCATTTTCCCCGATTAAAATAAATAGGGGTGATATTGCAGGTCATGGAGCAGTAATAAGAATTTCTCATAATAAAGCCCATGCCAGTGGAAATCGTATTTTCAAATCAGTGGAATAAGTCTGCTGCCCTGTTTTATACGTTGGAAGTTTACTTTTCTTGAAGAAAACATTCAAAATGTGAAGAAACAGTTGGTCAACATTTCAGATGCTGTGCCAAGAAATTAATTTTTAATAAAGGTCATTTGAAGATTATTATTTAATAGAAAACGAATGGTTAATCTAAAAAGATCTAGATTATTGTTAATAATTCTTGTAATTTATTATTATATCACAAGGGTGGTTATAATAAGGTATAATATCTTATTGTTAGTGGTAGAAGTTTCAGAACAAGTTTATGTCTTACTACAACTCTTTTTCAGTACGATGTTGACCCTTTCCTTGCCTACGCATAAGAAATTGCACCATATAATCTGTCTAAATCAAATAAAGATAATTTACGATATCCGGCGTCAAAATAAATCTCAAAACCAATAATGAATTTTTAATGAGCCATTAATTAAAACTTCCGCTGCATTAGAAAATGAGGTCAGTAAGAACGTTCGGTAATTCGTAATACATTACACAGTCCCAATTGAAACTATATTATAGACATTTACCTTTTTCAAGCGCTCAGAAAATAAGTTATATATACAAGAAATATAACTAAATCAATACAGAATTCTTTTCTTGAACTTACTTCTAGTGTTAAAAATTGCCCTGCATATATTTAAACATGACCCGCAGAAAACTGTAGGTATATATTCAGAATCTATAATTAAAAAAGAAAGAAGATTCCCTTCGAATTTATTGATTCCCCTTAACAACATCAACATCACTTTACCGTTCACGTTCCGCCGAATAATATCTTTCTCTGAAATTCCCAAAGCTTCTGCGCAACGAAACGGCCGGATGACTAAACGGCAAAGCATGCGGAAACCAGCGGAAATCCAAACCGTTTGAGGGAGAAAAGTGAGTTCCTCTGTTTACGGCTCATCAGCTTGCGCGCTTACAGTAAGCATAACGACGTTGATTTCGTTGGAACGTCAGCGTGGCTAGATGAGCGTTTCCTAAGTACAGCCGCGTAAACCCTGTGCAACTGCGAGCGTGTACGAGCGGAGAGTGCTGAGCGACCGATAATTGAATAGGGGACGTGTGGACGAGGTCGGCACGCCAACGACTAGCGCTAACGTTAAGGTCCTTTCCATGTTAGCGAACTCGTGCTATCGTTATTCAGCGGAACTCGATGGATCCTGTCGTCGCCGTTGTCGACACACGGCCTCCTTGCCTCTGAACCGAATAAACGAATATCTTTCGTTTCCATTCGGTTACCCTTCTACGAAGAGTTCATCGAAAATTCCGGAAGTTCCGCCCTATCCGATGCTGTCCTGTATCAGACACACGTTCCGACTACGAAATCGACTCGATCGGCTTGGAAGATTTTCCTTCGTTGTTTATCGGTCTGTAAATCAGTTCGTGCGATTGGATTTTCCGACGAGCACGCAATTCACTTGTTTCGCAAGGCGACGAAGGGAAGCAGGGGGCGAAATATTTTTTGCTGATTTCGAGCTGAGGAAATATATAAAGCGGATGTGTTGCAAGTAGATTGTATTATTTAGAAGTTTCGCAGTGTAAAGGATAGAGTGCAGGCAAGAATGGATTGAAGGACTCGGGGAAATTTAGGTTGAAGGCTTCGAGTATAATATTTTTTGGAGAAGCGCTCGTTTGAGAATTAATCGAGAATTAGTTTAATGGTTTTGCTTTTGTTTATCTGCAATTGATCGCAACCTGTTAAAAGTTTTGCGTGATCTGTAGGTTGAGAAACGCTGGGCTAAAATATTCTTATGTAGTAATTGTTTTAATCAGCAAATATTTACCCATCTTGTAAAATAAAATGATAGGGCAGGGTAAGTAATAAATTGAACTTATTTAAACTTTCCTACGGGTACCTCTTACAAAATTCCGAAAGGTGCAGGTGAGTTCACGTGAATTGCAGAACTCGAAATAACTTCTACCTGTTATTTAAACTTGAGAAAAAGTTGGCCAGGAAAGATTGAATAGTTTATCGGGACTTTTCTTTTCATAGCATGATTTTTCCTGAACTGCTATGTATAGTTGTTCTTTTTTAAGCCGAACTTCCTCCCATGATAAATCAATCCTTCTCCGGAATTTATTTGCATAAAAGCAACAAAGCAATCTAAAGAAGTACGGCTGGCTACTTTAATGTAGATAGTTAACAAAAATATAGTTTGAAAAAAAAACAAACAGCTGCACAGTAAATCATTTATTTCGTAATGCAGTATAATATTTTATTAAACGTGTATCTGTCCCATTCCTTTAAAAAAAGCCCTCAAAACTCTGAGGAATAAATCATTATAATTGCCACGCATTCTTTAAATTCTATTTCTTCAGCCAACACAAATGTACCTACACGAAAATAAGGGGAAGAAAATAACACCTAGTTCGGCGAAGCCAGAAGCAATTATAAGTTTGGAGAAAACTTCGCGTTAATAACCACAGTTTCGATCAATGAACAAGCCCGACACAATTTCCGTCCTGCAAGCGAAGCAACCTTAAGGTCCCGCGAAGGGTACGAAACCTATAACGATCCTGTGCCCATCAAACCGGCGCCGCAGGAGGCTCCAATATTCCGGTGCAAATATTTGGTAACAATTACACACAGGCACATCCGGGTATTACCATTATTCGACTGGCATACGGAATGGAATAATCAGTTTGGATGCTTGCACGCTCGCAACCGAGGATCTCCGTGCAAACAACTCGCCTATTATTCAAATTCGATAAACGATACGCTTCGTGAATCGTCAGCAATGACCGGCGCGGGTTCGTGTACACAGTCGTGGGAGGTTTCAGCGCTGCAAAAACCGTAAGGGAGAAAAAGCAAATGAAAATCCAGCAGACCGTTTAAACGACAGAGATCTCGCGGCACTTGGTTAAGAAATAGACGTTGACCCCTAACCTCGTTAAAGCTCGCCGAGGGACCAAGAACGGGGGCGGACGACGAGGAAGGGCGAAGCGACGGGCAGAAGGGCGAAGAAGGAGGGCCTGGAATTGAAGGGACGGAGTGCAGACCGGGGGGAAGTCGCGCGTAGAATTTCTCTGGGCCGTGAGAAGACCGTGAAATCCGGACGGGGCTGTTTTATTTTTGTTACCCTCCGCGAGGCTACCAGCATCCGCAGACCGCCGGGGGCCTTCTCCTCCTCTTTTTTCAGCTCGCGAACCTCAGCCCCGAAGAAAGATCCAGTTATGCGGGCGAAACATTCGCCCCGCTTTACCAAGACCGTTGGAAGCCCCGAAGGAGGAAGCCATCGAGATAAGTAAACGGTCGCGACCGCGTGGCGCAATTCTTTAAACGCTGCAGCTGCGGTACTAGGCTAGGAGGATATTTCTCATGAATGTTTCAAACGAAATTGCAGATCTAACCCCACGGCGGGGTTAAATCATTTGAACCCTCTCCCTTCCCCCATTGGACACCGCAGTTCTTCCTGTACTACCCCCACGCCCAACGATTCACCGTCTTTTCTCATCGTTCACCCCATTCGGCCCTACCTATCCACCGCCTAAGCATTGGTATTTTCTGCCCTGTGCCCTTCACGTCCCTTCGCCATTCACTCTTCTCCTGTGTTCCGGTTCTGTCCTTCTCTGTCTCGTCCGTCGGTTATCCAGTTACCTCTCGATTCTTTTATCCTCTTCTGGGTCTCTGGTTATCGTGATTCTCGTTCCGTTGGCATCTTGCTGCCAGCCGAGTCTCTTTCCCTCTTTAGCCGCCCTTGACTGGTCTAGGGTCCCGGCAAACTGGGCTTTTCCGGAGGCGGGGGCGGCGTGCACCGTCGGCCAACGTAGTTACGAACTACCAGCCGCTGCTCTGAATAGGTATCTATAATGCATGGCTCGCCTTATTCGAGATTTTCGATCCCCGACGAGGCTTAGCTTTCGCCCCGGGTAAACTCGGCAAGACGGAATAATGAATTCTTAAATATTCGCTTAGTCGGGGTAGGTGTGGGTCCTATCGATCTGATCTGAAAAAATGTTGTCCAGATTGGGGTAACTGGGATGTTTCTTGTCGATTTTTGGGAACAGCTCGTGCTGTGGGAATGTAGTGGTTTAATTAATGTATTATGGTTTGTTGGTGTTTAAGTGAACTGTCGGTATTTGACGAGTATTTAAGCAACCTTTTCAGAATCTGGAATTTTTCAGTAGATTTCGATTAAATTCCATAATTTGAGATTCGTAAGGGGACATGTGACTGTTTTAATAATCGTGGTATATATTTCTAGCAATTTAATAGTAAATAAGATTGATTCTGGCGTGGATTTCGGTCTCAGCTGATGTATGATTTCTAAGCAATCCGTGGTTTTAGCGGAAAAGGTATAGCGTCATAGAAATGAATACAAAGAAATCGTTTATACTTGCTTTTATCTTAGTCGGCTTGAATGAAATGCGATTAAAAATAATAGTAATAATTGAAAACCGATATAATACGGAAAATGACAATGCACAGTTTAATCCAAACTAATAATATGAAATTATGTCTCTAACGATAAAATTATAGTTAGACATTATACTATGTGAACAAAGAATACGGAAGTATATAAAAGAGTAAAAGTAAAAGAGCTCCGTGGTCAGGAGAAAAGTTCAAAAGTCAAAATGGTAGATTTAGAGAGTAAGAATCGGGACAAGTAAATCAGACTGTCAAACGACAAAGTCTAAACTTAAATTCTTTAGTGCTCCAAGAATACGATCCCTAATTGTATTAGTTCCCTTCGACTATTTGTTTTCTCCAATATGTAACGTCCACCAAATTTCTTGTTAACACTTTCGCTACGGTAGCATAAAAAATGAAACTGTCCCCGATGTAGAAAGCAGTAGAGATTTCATTATAAGGGTTGTATGTATAAACCCTTAGATACTCGGCTTAATTACCTTAGGTTTAAGTTATATAGTTATATAATGAGATAATGATATATTGTTGTACAGAACGTTTACATAAATTTTTAGCTAACAGTTGCTGAATATTTGACGTATATATGACGACGTATATGACGACGTCCTTTGTAGGGAAAGGGTTAATTTGAATATCGAACTTAACCCTCTGTGGCTAACCTGGATCTTTTACGTCCACAGCTAATGTGTTTGCTGCACTTGACTTTCAAAAAGTCTGAACAAATTCTCGGATACTTATTGATATATCTACTTTAATGTATTATACAATCGTTCCTTGAGTCAAATGTTTCAAGGATTAATTAGCAAGCATAGCAATTCGAGAGTGAACATCCTCCTAAGAAATAGGCGACCAAGATCGCCCACGTAGGGTTATACTTGCACAAATACTTCATTGAAATTGAATTGTTAGTTTAATGGGTAACTTAAGTTTCCTAATTGGCAGAAATTTCGCAATAAATGTGATTTATTGCAATCGCATCTACCATAACAACAAAAACGTGCATGGTTTCAACACAAATGTGATAGCAATATTGATTTCTCAAACGTGATAAAAAATGCTATAAACATTAAAAACTTCGAATATTAATGTACAATTTATCATAGGTCTGTAAATCTCGGAATTATTAAAGAGACCCGTCGGACGGTGCAGGCAGAATACTTTAAAAGAGAATTATTTTCCTTCTGCTGAAACCTTAAGTTTGCATTTACATTGATCTTTACTACTGCGGGTATACTGCGAAATATTTCGCGTCTCGATGCCGTTTACTTAATACTTCCAGCCAGATAATACCTAGTGTGTCTTCTCATTATTTAACAATAGTAAGCGCACGATATTTCATACTCAAAAAAGATCTTTTTATATTTCATTCGCGTGAAACACTTCAAAACATAGTTTTGTAAAAATATAATGCTACTGTACAGTACTCAACCAAATTACATCTTTCTTTACGTACTGTACAACGTTTAGCTCAATTTGTTTGTTTTCTGTTGTTGTCGGAGATAATTTTACAAGACAGTGGTAATTATTGCAATTGTGCAACAATTTTTCACAATATGTCCACCATCGATGACAACAATTGTTTTCCTTTACGACAACGATTATTACGACAACAATTATAAAAATATCTTCGTTGCGTCGATATCACACCACAGCGTTTTTAATTCATCCATTTACCATGCAGGATTATTCCTCCTTCGGTTCCAGAATAACGATACACTGTCAACGTGATAAACTCCAATAAAGTAGCCGATCGGAGTGTTAATATTTCATAATGGACCTATAAATTAATCGGCGGCCACGCACGGCAGGTCACGTGTAATTGTACGTGATACACGCTGATTGTGGTAGTTGCCCGGCTATATACCAATGTAATTTGAATCGCTTACGACCACGCGCTAACGCTGCTCGTTTCGCCGCGTGTTATAAACACCAACTCCGTCTATGGGTTACGCTCGTGGTTACCGCTGCTGAACTATACTAAACTGGCGGAGAAATTTTCATCGCCACTGACTTCCAATAATCTGAAAATGCGATTTACAAGCAAAAAACTCGGGTCGTTACGCGTGCTTTCAGAAAGGGAACTTAAATCTAGAGAAGATAATAATGCTAGGCGAATGGAATTTATTTATTATCTGTAGGTATGTTATGAAAATAAGCTAAGATTCATCTTAGAGAGTTTAAATTCTTAATAAATTTGTTGCCTTTCCCAAAATTCCTTATGCACGATTGTTAATATTTAATGCATGTTTTGTACACGATTTTAAGTGCACTGCATTTTTGAGTATGCAAAAGGTAGTGCATTAATTTATATTTTTCACTCGAGCGCTTGATTATTCGTATTCTACAAGATTATTTGTTTAATTTTCAATGTGGAATATACATATAATGTTCAGAGTGAATTGCAGTTGTTGCATACTGTATATGTGTATATAATAAAAATAATAATTATTATATAGATGAAAATAATGTTGCACGTAATGATAATCCTTAATTTATATTCAATGGTATCGTTGTCTATAATAAAGAGTTATATTATAATATGTAATTCCTAGATGTTTCCTATAGCCTTAACTTTATGAAATCGTTCCATAATATTAAAAAATTTTGAATACTATAAATCGTCAACCAAATTTCCTACTTTCCGCTCTTTTGAATACCGTAAAATTATAATTACAGAACCTACATTAATTAAAGAAATTCAGGTTATAATCAACAGTTATACGAATGGCTAGCGGAAGTAAGTATTTGAAATGTAAGAAACGATCTGAATCTGTACATTACATTATGCAGGATTGAAAATTCTTTTATATTAATTAAAAAAAATACTTGGTAGGATTCGCAGTGCTCTTAGACAGTGCGAGACAGTTAGCCGATTCGAAATGTAGTTATCACCTGTCTATATTCATCTAACCGTCAAACACTTGAGACCCAATTGTGCTTCCAGCACTAGTCAATAGAGATCCAGTTAATCAACCTTAAGAGTAATTAACCCTCTAGTCAATATTGCAGGCTATCGTCTGTTACGCAACTAATGCGAGTCATATGGTTCAAATTTACTACCTAACGTCTGTTCTTATTGATTACCAGTTAATTCCACGTACAGTCAAAGAAACTAATATAATTTCTTATATTTTTCTGTTTTATCTACATTATTCCCGGCATTATTGATACATGCACTATTTATCCAATTTATATATTAAATAACCCAGACGTATTCATTAATAACATTTCACGTCTCCAAAAACTCCGATAGTAAAAAAGAAAGCAAAAGAAGCTAAAACTTTAAAACCAAAACATTACTGCAAATTTACTCGAGTACAATTAATAATTCGTGGCTCATCTTAATCCGCAATAAAATCTAAACATCGTTCCCACCACGAATAAACAGAAAATTCAATTCACATTACTCCTTCCATTCAGTAACTTAATCTACCACTTAATCTCTGATTTGTAATGTAATATATTTCCCGCGAACCTGGCACCATTCTTCCGTGAGCGTGAAATGAATGAAATTTCTGGAACGAGCCGACACATCAATTCTGCCCGGTGAAGTCTCGACAATTAACCGGCCGAATTGTACAAACGAAGCAATAGACGATGCACATCGTAACAATAATCAGGCGTGTGTTCGATGACGCGTATGAACGCCGTGAAATCGCGCAATTATCACTGCTACACGCTCCTCTTCGCACCACCATTGAAGACGATATCCCAGCCCGTTGAATATCAAAATCAATGTACGCGGAACGATAGTTGATAACGTCGAGTTAATCGCGGCCGAAATTTACCGAAATACTCGGTGGTCGGCGGCGCGTGGGCACGCTAAGCGTGCGTTTATGACGCGTCAGTGAAATTAAACAACCGCGATTCGTTAATTAGAATGGGGCCAGTTAAATAATGCAGGCTGGGGAGACGAACCAGAAATGGAAATCCGGTATCGTATAGGGCTAATCCGGCAAAGGGTTGAACGTCGTTGGGGAAAGATGAATTAACTTGCGTCTACTGTGACTGACAGATTCGTGCAGATGCTCTTAAATTTTAACAATAATTATTCCGCCATTATCCTTTGTCGATTTGAAGATGTAATCATTTTAAAGTAGGGACAAGGTTAATCTTAAAAAGGTTAGTCGTCGACATAAGGTGCGACAAATATGCTTGCCCACGTGTTATGGGTTAATTGCCAAAGTCTCATGAAGCCTTGCCCTCAAATTCTTAGCCCGCAGGTGTTATTTACTGGACAGAATTAAATGAGAGGGTCATTTAATGACGTGTGGATACATAAATGCTACGCTAGGATGGACACCTTAGCAAGGTTTTATACTTATAGCCATTTGTTCTCCGTATCTGCAAGCGTCCCTTAGAATAAAGTTTGCGAAGGGCAGCAGGCGCTACTGACGATTCACAGAGTGGCAAGGAAATTAGGCAGGAATTTCTACTTTGCTGCCATACATAAACCCACTTTAGAAATCACAGGTATTTTTCCACACCCCTGCCATCCTCCTTGTGGTAGGAGCGCAGTTTTCCTTATTGCGAACCACTTCGCACTAACTTCATTACTTTTTTAACGCTGAATGTAAGCACAACTTTAGGAAGTTCCCTAGCACCCGACAAGCGCAACGTCCTTAACTATAATTATTTATAGCAAGAATTCTTAATATACAATTATTGAAATAAGTATTAGCAATTATTAAATAAGAATAATTTGAGGTATGTATATACTTAATAATAACAAATTTTAGTGATTTCTTAATAGTGAAAATATTAAGTGATTTATCAAGTGATTAAGTGACAATTGTGACTGTAAGTTCTACGTCAACTACGTCAACTACGTCAGCTTGTTCTATGTCAACGACGACATTTATCGAACCTGAAACATAAATGCACGGATACAGCGCCCTTAAGATCCAACTGCGATAACTGTTCCACAAAAAAGAAACCCGCACAAAAGCTAAATAAAATTCGCCGCTGAAAATCTCGAGTGCTTACAAATAATACCTCCCCCACATTATCGCACTGTCACGTCGTCCAGGAAAATGCCGTCCCTAATGTATTCATATTATTAAAATTTTCAAGCAGCCCGTTGAAAAAAAAACGATACAACAAGAGACGCGTCTCAACTAAAACACGTTTCGCCCGTCTGCGTAACATGCTCGACAGCGTCAGGGGCGCCTCCATCTCGCGTTTATTCGAACAGCTCGCGGATTAAGCGGCGCAAGCCCCGAAATGGACGTATATTCATGAACGCCAGGAGCGTTGGAGGGGTAGCGGCAAACCCAACGGGAGAATTGGTGCGCGAAAAAGAAAAGTCGACGACGTTTTCCAGCGGTCGCGAGCGGCAGCTGCTCCCTTAACGAACGTTAAGCTAAGTAAGAGCGTTAACCCGCTGCTTCGAACGAAAAACCGCGTGCGAACCGGCCGCAGCTGCGGCAGGGTCGCAGTACTTTGGCTAACTTTTCCGCTAATGCTCATCCCTGGCAATGGCGGAGAGCATGGGTGGGAGGGAGCGGCGTAAGAGAAACGATCGGGCCAAGAATTCCATTAAAATACATTAGATTCCGGGACAGTCGACGCCGACCGGTACGGCACGTTTCTTAATGGAGATCCGGTGATCTGTGTCCCCGAAAACCTGTCGACCGGTTCACACCCACCGATAAATTGGAAATTCATCAGCCTTTGGCTGCTTGCGGAATTTAGAGCTTTAGTTGTGTATACAGTCGGTCCCATAAGTATTTGTACTCTCGCTGTCCGTACAAGAAAGCTGTTGAAATTGCGTGTTTAAAGGTGGGTTGCAATTCATATATTTTTCTCATTAACTGTTCCATTTTGTTAAAAAGTTTGGTTAAAAAAACTATATATATGTGTGTGTGTTCATTTGTAGTGAAACACTTATTGTTAGTGCGTAACCTCAAGTGAATCAGTCAATTTCCACTACTTTCTTTTATTGGCAGTAAGGGTACGAAAATTTATGGGGCTGACTGTACGCGAAATGAACAGCAGCACCGACGATATACAGGAATGGCCCGATCGTAAGTAGAAATTTATATTTAAATAAGGTTAGAGATATACTTTTGTTCTTTGCCGCAATGAAAAAGCATTAACACGTCGACTGCGGGTCAGTACAGGTGGCAAAGGACATCAAAAGTTTCGGTCGATATATGTTTAATCTCGACTATATATCAGTAAATAAATTTATTGACCCTGTTAGAAGTACTGTTCAACTTTTTTGAGTTTCAAGATTTCCATGCAATACGTTTAATGTTGTAAATATTTCTCATTTTACATGTATTCATTTATTTGTATTCATGAATGTAGTATATAATGCTGCAGAAGCTTCACGTAATATCTTTTTGTCCTTTTTTATTTAAGCAGAATATATCTTATTTAATCTGGAAATAAAACACACCTTCAAAAGCATTCCATAATATAAGTAGCACATACGTGTGTGATAAATGAAATATCGATACTTAATTAATGCAGGCCAAAAATATATCTTGCTAGCCTTAGAAACATTGTATTAAAACCTAGATAATATATTCTTCATATGTTGTACTGCAATTTGAAACATTTCATTTCCAAAAAAAACCGCGCACGCAATCTTTGTCACCATTTACACCCCGCGGTACGTTTGCAACAAATGAAATTCAGTCACTCACTGTCTTCGTTCTATTCCAAACAGAACTATAATTCTTTATCGAACAGTAGAATTTTTTTACGAAACCGAAGCTGCCTTAAATATTTCAATAGAGACGAACTAAAAACTTAAAGGCTGCAAAAGTGAGGGTCGTCCTCAGGTTTGTTCAAAACCAAAATGGGAGTAATAAACGCAAGAAAGAACAGTACTGCGGTCCCGGTACTGCGTTCTCAGCAGCTTGAGCGTGCTCAATTTGCACGAACAACCCCTGCTGGTTTACGCCTAGTCAACTCTCGATGATCACGAGCGCTGGTAGTGGTTATTCCCGCAAACAACGGGGTGAGAGGGCATTGAGAATAATGTCTCTTTTTGCCACGGTTGAGAAAATGAGGCAAGACAACATCGATACTAGCGGATATTTCAACCAAGCAAAGGTGCAGAATAATTTAATAATAATTGCTACGATTCCAGACGGTCTGGAAGAATCGAATATCCTTTCTGTGCGAACGACTGAATTCCTCGACCACGAAATGAAGCGGCGAGAAGCAAGCAAAACAATTACATTATTTCTAAACGCAATCATCTTTTGTATCTACGCTTCGATTGCAGACGCTGGCATTCGTAATTAGAAAGTTTGTGGGTACCTCAAACAGGATAATCAAACGTTTTAATTATTAAATTAATTATGTATTATTAGAAATTGTTTGTTTGTTCTAAGAGGACTTGAATGAATCAAGCAAATTATTATTCTTGCTCTTTTATTGTAACATAATAGCTGCAATTTAGGTTCAGTGGGAGTCAAATAATATTTAGATAATGTTACTTCATAATTAATTCGAAATACAATATTGAAAATTAATTTTTCGTTAAGCACCTTGCAGAAGATTGTCATTGGACCAATGTTCAATGTTTGACAAGATTTTATTACACACTCAAGCTTGAGAAACAATAATTCGAAATATAATAATGACAAACTACATTTGAAGTAAGGATGTACAGATTTAAATTGCTTTGTTATTGTAATTGTGAAAATCCGAATAAACAGCATTATTCTTTAAGGAGGCTGTGTTGGATGACCAGCCCTTGAGTCACCTATGAGTGTAAGGCCCGCGGATCCTGGCCCAGTCAAAGTCAATATTATGCACTAGGGCAGTAGTCAGCGATATGACTACTGCCAAGGGCCAGACTCCGCGTCGGCTAAGGCGACAACAACAAGGGCTAAGGTCAGCCTTTCCCCCCTAAAAACCACAATATATATAGTAGCGGAATAACTACTGTAACCAGAATAGTTTTGGACACGATTTCGTTTAACCCCAGAATCCAACAGCTGCATCATTTTGTTAACAGCTCAATCGATTAAAGTAACGAATAATTTATGTGTTCCTGAGTTAAAAGCGAAGCGCATGCCGAATAAAAATACAATTAATTGTCTCTATTTCACAATCTGCTAAAAATTATCAATAATAACTCTACCAAGTGTAAATATTTCAATTAAACAAGGATCACATTCAGTTCATCTTCCAAGCTGTAGCGAAAGGATAGTCCATCAGGTTCTACTTAACCCTTTCAACATTGCACTAACGAATAGAAAATATTCTCTGATTAAAAATCGCAAAAAAAAATATATAAAATAAAAGATTATACATATCGTATCACCTCACACCTGTTACACCGCCAACATATATTATATTTATCCGATCATTCAGAGTACAGGGGGGAAGTGAAGGGTAACAGAATTTCACGGATTCAGTTCGCGTGTTGCGATAAAATTAATATATTTGCGCAGCCAGGCACACCTGACTAATGATCCATGGAAGGCAAGAGGGCGCGAAAGTGGGAGAACATACCCGGCGATCTTTGGTACCTTAGGTACACAAGGAAGCTAGCCGAATCCACAAGATTAAATCAGCCCAGCGATTGTATTTCCGCAGACGTGACTTGTACGGTACTTGTTGGCGAAACTGTGTCCGCACGTACATGTATACACAGGTGCAGCAAGGGGCACGACTTACTCCGCAAGCCCGACGAGGTCCTATGACCATGTTAAACAACTCGTGCTCAATTTGCACGTGCAACCCCAGGAGTTTACACTGGCTGAACCCTTGACGATAATGTGCTTCCACAGGACTGACTTCGGGAGAGGCCGCCATCGGACAGTGGCCGACCGCGTACTTTTTCCCCCGCAACGAGCGTCGCCGTCGCGCCGCACGAAGATCGATGCAGCAACGCGTGAAAAACACGCGACAGCGTGGCGTAATTGAAAGCCAGCCTAGGGAGATGTCCGTTGTTCAAATTCAATAGTTACCGTGCTCCTCCCATTTCGAAGGAAAGGAATAAAACGTCGCGCTCGATCACGCCCGATTGATTGCATTGACCTCTAATTTCTTCGGCCAATCCAACTTCCGCGACGACGACGAGAAAGAGGAGGGCAAAAAAATGGCAGAAGAAAAATCAATAGCTCGGCCGAATTGGAAATGTAAAATTAATTGCTCCTGGTATGTTGTCCCAGCGGCCGCGCTCGCCCTTTCACTTTTATCGTGCACGAACCAATTCTTTCGGGCACTTTGAATTAAATAGAGCCGAGCCGGAAACAGAATTCGAGCGTGCAACCATTATAACGCGCTCGCTGGTTGAGTGCCGGTGTTGCGACCATTTTTGAAGTCAACTTCGGTTCACGCGAATAACCTGGAGTATTCGCAGTATGCGAATTTTACACGCGTAAACGAGGCGTGCGCGGGTTTACGAAGCTTCTCGTTTCCGTGATTGTGCATTGAGTTTCGTCGAATGATTATCCGCGACGAATATCTTTGGAATGCAGTTTAATGATTTTTCTGTGTAACAGGTCTTTTGCACGTACGCTGCCGTCGCGCATATGTTAGTGTGCAACCACTGAACATTTCAGGCGGTACAGGAATTTGAAACGAAAATTTGTTAATTTTGCGTGGAAAATTTTCACGCTTTTCGAGACTGAAATACGCTTTAATTTGATGAAGGAAAATGTAATTGACCCGTGCAATATTGTGGTATTGGTATATTTTAGGATACGTAGGTTAGCGGATAGGGCCAGGTTTGTTGGCGCCTTTTAGTTTATAGTACTGTCTCGAGGTTTGTCGAGGCAGTTGTAAGATAAGAATGGTGTGAATGAAGAGTGTTAGTAGAAATGTCAAACGTGGATCGAGTGAATGTTTAGCTTGAGGAAAGAGTGAATGGTTTCGGGGAATGCACGTGGAGTGTTTGGTGCAGGGTGACCCGTGGTCGAACTGTGACACGTGGCAAGGGTGTGTGTGTCGGTGTGAGTTCTAAATGAGTGAGAGCAAATGAGAGATAGAATGAAAGGGAAACTGTGAGTGAAAGAATATATGGAGTGGCTGATGCGTGCGCGGGAGAAGAATAGGTTTGGTTGCGAAAGGGAACACAAGTGCTTGCGAAGCCGAAGAGAATATTGTTTGAGAGAGTGTCGTGCGACGACCGTTTATACTAATAAAATACTTAGTAATACAAGGAAAGAGAAGTCTCATTACCCCGATTTGTGTTCCATTGTCATTGGTAAAGAAGTTTACTTAAAAATAACTTCTACAATATTTACACTAGTTCGGAATGAAAACTGCGCAGGCTTAAAGAAGGATTGAGTATTTTAGCAATTATTCCTTTTCATTAATAAATTCATTAATAAATTTTCAAAAGAGTATTAACACTAGAACTACCAAGGGGGTCAAAATGACTTTTCTCATATTTCTTGCTTTAGAATTATTAATATTATATATAGGTACCGTTGTAGCAATTCGTGATGAGTTTTAATAAGGCAGAATGACAATTATATCTCTCTATTTAATGTCCATTTAACGACTTTCGTGTTCGTAATCTGTCTAACGTATGCTCTCTGAATAATACCAAAATGTATCGGTAGTTTTACTGTTAAATACTAAGCTATGGCCTGGTAATTTATTTTCGACCTATTTCCTAATCTTATAATCGAACCGAGTCAATATTGAATTACCGTGCTTGAATTACCGTGGAATTAGTTTCCTTAAGGTTATTCTTTCACTTCGCCGCAAAACATGATCAGTATCGTGCACTGTCTTCCTGCATTCCACTTAACATGAAATCCACCCCGTCTCTCCGCCAGGCTAGAAGGACGCGTCGCGACGCCACGGGTCACCGAACCTTCCTCGATCCGGTACCGCAGCGGGGCCAACAAAAAAAACATGTAGCCCCATTAAAAGAGGAAACCCATGGTACGTGCTGGAAGCGTCGCAAAGAAATACGAGCCCGAGCAAGATATCTCCGTTAATCATAATATTTACCCCCGCGAAGCAAACATTTTCCCCGTCATCAATCGCAGACGGGGATGGATCGTCGCGGTGAAGTTAAACGGGAACACACCGTGCCCTGCAACATGTCACGAAGATTTATGTTGCTCGATTAAACAGAGACACGCACAATCGTTTCTATTACTTGCGTGCCAGTCCAACGAGAGACTGATTGCTCGGAACCGATGGAACCGTTCCACGGTTATCATTCCCAAGATGCTTTTCAGGGTTTGCATTGATTCGCGTAACACAGATTTGCAAAAGTCTTAGACCTGTAAGATAATCGAAAGAGAGTTTCGATTAGGTATTACAATGATTGTGTGGGCGTGTATATGTTAAAAAGGTGTTCCGTTTATTAAAACTGTGCTCTCTCGACCGTAGTCTATACAAGAATGCCTTTTCTTGGCAAAAGCGTCGGTCGTGAGGACGGTTGCGTCACCAGGGCCCTTATTAACCATTTTGGGGTTCGCCCTAAAGGAAAGCTATGCTAGACAAAGGCAGCGTGCATCGACGAAATGCACATAGCCTGCCTCGGTCGTTCCCGTACCTCGAATATTCTAACTTCTTACGTTTTCGTCGCTTCCGTGAAAGAGATTCGTGCAGCGTTGATAAATTCAACCATCGAGGGAACAGCGAAGCATGCGTACAAAAATTCCTTCAAGGTACCATGACTCGTGAGAGATTAAAAGCAAGGCAGCTATCGTGTTTGCCTGAACGTGACTCCAGATCATCGGTTAAATTGCTTGGGGGCGCTAAATTTCTGGCCCCAGCGCATTCGACACCACTGCAAATAAATACGTAGCTGAGTTTGGGGCACGGCTATTAAACGAATTAGCTGTTTTTGATTTTATTCGTTTCCTCCTTCTTCCTAGCGATCTATACCATTACTATTTTTCCACCCTCTACCCTTGTCTCTATATTCACCTTTCGACCCCTTTTATTCTTCACCCCTCGTTTTTCCATCGGGAATATCAGCACGCGGCTGATAAAAACGCAAAGACGTCGATTCAGGGCTTTTCTTCTCGGTAGACAAATCAATCGGGTTATTAATGCGCGTTCGATTGCCGTACCCGGTCGTTCGTCTATCTGCAGAGCCTCTTCAATGATTGGAATAATTTACTGGCGCTATTAACTCTTCAATTCCCCGTTGTCTTGCGGGGAAATTTGTTTCCCCCGTTTCACGGCGACGCTTCTTTCAGTGGAACGGGAAATTTCTTTCGTTTGCGTCATTATTATGGATGATTAAGGCGGCGTGTTTTACAGTGGTTCCGAAGTGGACAGAAATTCTCGATAGGGGCACTATTAAGCGGACGGAGGGTGGAAATAATTTTTATTAGAATTTAATGAAACCGTTGACATAGTACTGTCAATGTCAATTTAAATTAGATTCCGTAATTATTTGTGAATACTGTATTTGTATTGTTTATCATTGTTCTGGGAATATTTTTATGTTGTTAATTATATTACTTTATATGATAATTATATTACGTTAGTTATATGACCAGCGAATTGTGGAGCGATATCTGAATGTGTGGGTGAGTGTATTCAAAAATATAGAAGAATGCATTTAAGGTGCAAACTATTTATAACAAATTAGATCGAGTTATGGTGTGAAAGAAGGATGACAGGCGTGTACTAACTTGTGCTGAAAATTACTGATATTATGTCCTGTTAAATTGTTTATCTTTCTAATAAATATTGTTCTTACATTACTCTTTTGTCATTTTAATTAAACTTGAATGGTAACCAATTTCAAAATATTTTCAGCCAATTCTCTTACCGAACATGGCAAAACAAAATGGAACATACTTTTGTGCATGAAATTCCGATGTATATTATTAACATCTTGTTTGTTAAGTATGGATTCTTAAAGTTCACACAATATTTTGTGTTGCCAAATTAAATGATCTCCTAATATTACCAACAAATGTTCGATATTTAAAAAGAAATTGGAAAGCCTATCGAGTTTATCAAACAACACCAATCTGCTTTACAATATTTTTACAAATGACCCACTCACACGTATTCTGTGCATATGAATAGAAATATTTCCACCGTTTTTCAACGAAATTGACTGAAAATGATCGATGTATGTGGCCCAATTACTCGATCCTCGTTACCCAATTGCCACGAGCAATTTATTAAGATTAACGAGCTTATAGTTCGCTCCACGAATTTCAGAGGCTCCCAAAATAGATATAGGTATCTTCAGATACAGCAAAAAATATATATATATATAAAAAGAACTGTGCACGCTTTTGATTGATTCATTATATCAGAACCATACTTTGTTCGTATTACGTAGGGAATAAAAAGTTCTCTCCTGATAACTAGTACAGCTTGTTATTCGTGCGGAAGGGAAAGTACGATTTTTGTGGAAAAAAATTCACGGTCGAAAACTGTTTCTTTTCGCTTCAAATAGTAGCGTCCAGAATATCACGGCCGTAGCACGTTGTCACGCATGAGTCTTTCGAGAGCTCAAATTTGTTACGATTCGATAATTTGGTTTACAAAGAGGTCGTACCATTTTTCATTTCAACTACGTCAAAAGCACAGGTTCGTCAGAACGAATAGTGCGAATTCATTCGCATTTCACATTCCAATCGAATGCTACGCAGTTAAATATTTCTTCTTTGAAAGTTCTTTGATCTTCTCTATTTCATATGCATACTGCTCTATGTATACAAATGGGTCAGTAATAATTTGCACTGAAATGTAAAATGACTGGATTTTGAATTCATCTGTCTGCGTTTACAGACATATCTAATTCTTATCATATTCCTGTTGTGTTTCTTTGATTTGCTTTGATTTACTTTATTAATAACTTTGTTAATAATTTAGTTACTGTATTAATTTTATAATTAGACAATAATCGAAAATTCATTGCACTGAAACTAAGTTCGTCCAATGCTCCCTGTAGACGTTTCACGCTTGCCAAATTCAAACAAAAACTGAATCCATAGACTTACTAATTATAAGTCGCCAACAACCCCTACAGCAATTCATATAATTCATATAATTACAAGTAATTTAAAAAAATATGGTTCCAAATTGGGAAACCTCGTACATTTGCACACTATTGCAAACACTATTAATTATACTTCCACGTTGTATATAACAATTACTTTCCCCCTCAACGAATTCCATTAATCGTCAACGATAACCTTGCACTTTACAAACCCTTATCGATATTACGACGCTATTTATCCCTGGCAAACTGTCGCCCCCCCACCCCTCCAGACAAGATTGATGAACGATAACGTCCGCGACAGTTGGCAAACTATCATGAAGTCGTTGCTAGGTGATCGATAAAAGATAGCCGTTCGAACAGTTTAACACTAATTGGAATAACCAAATGAAATTCCACAACTTCGTTGGCCAGTAAAATCGAAAGGACGCTCTGATAACGGCGGAAGATAGAAAAGGGTTGGCGGGACAGGGATAGCATCATTCTCATTAAAAAAGTTCGTATCCTCATTAAAGGAGGATGTAACTCGTTTAGAGAAGTTGGAATTGTTGCCGGAATTCCCTGGAGCATGCGATTTTCAGTGGCCTGGGCCGGAACACGCAATCGGGAAAAAAAATCGAAGTGTCCGGTATTTCTGGAGTATGAACGATCGCCCCATGGGGGAATCGAGCCGAGGATAGATGGCGAGCTTCGAAGGAGCTGTTGGATTGCCTTTAACAGCAGCATCTTTTATTCATTATGGCGGTTCACGGTTGCGCGGCTTGACGACTGCGTGAGCTGAGTTTATACACGCCCTAGTTAAACTTCGAACAGCCTGCGGTATAGCAATCGATCCTGCCGGATCCTTTTCCCTCGGTTGGTCGAACGCACGAGAAGAAGCCTTCCCTTTGTCGGGGGTCACGTGATTGCTCCTCGTTGTCCGTCCACGGTCACCGGGACACCGCCACCCCGGGACACGATCAAACGTGAGACAAAAATTATTAGTCGGGACTTCGTGAAATGTTTTCGGATGGCGGCGGTAGGACGGGCGCGGCGAGTTTATTGCCTTCGTGTTTCTATCCGTCTTATTTGCTCGGATTGATCGAATCGGTGTTGAATTGCGGATCCCGTGGAAATTCGATCAATTTCTCGTTAAGTTTGATTGTGCCGCGCGGCAAATTGATTCCGCTTTGTCCAGTTGTTCAGGGACGTTGGTAAAAACGTAGTGAAATTAACGCGGATGTTAGATTGAAAATAAACGGGGCTAATGTCGATTGAATCGTACGTGGAATATAGCAGAAGATAAAGTAAGATGGGATTAAAGCGAAAATTTAGTACCCTTCGGCTTCGTTTGCCCCTCCGCACTTTGGGGTTGATCGTGTTTGTTTTGGGGGTAAGAGAAGTCATTGGATTCCTTTCAATCTTTCTCCGTTCGCTTTTGTTTGTTATCAAAATGCAATAAGATGAATCGTTTGGACTGTTAGAGTATATTTAATATTATTTTATTATTACACAATTGGAATCATATGTATTTTATCTATGTCATGTATAATGTTATGATTCCATTTTACATTGGAGATCAATTTTGGTTCTTTTCTTTTAATTTCCATAACAGTACGTATTCGTTGCTAGTGGTCTAATAAAAATTCTTTTATCATGGATGATATATGGCTCAGAATTTCCTTCAGCATCGTGACATTAGATTCTTCATGCATTCCTCTTCTGATAAGTTTTCAATCTCACGTCCAATTCTGTTCGTTCTAAAGTACTGTAGAAGTTATTTTCTGTAAACCTCACGTAGTTTTGGGAATAGAGGACAGGTGGTGTAATAAGACTTCAGTTACTCTCATAAAGACACTAACTTTATTATAAGGTAATGTCGACACACGACGTAACTCAACACACGGCACTTTCAACACTCTCAACAATACTCTCAGCTCACGACACTCTTCACTCTGCTCAAACTCTCTCCTAAATCTGCCTCTTGCACGCATCGTTCATTCGTTATATTCTTTCACTCTTAGTTTCTCTTTCATTCTATTCCTCATTTGCGCTCACTCATTCAGGACACACCCCCCAGTCATTCCTCGGTGATGGTCGGTCCCGACCACCCGAACCCTTGGGCCGCTGTACCCTCCATGCGCACGACCTTCTCAAGTACTCAACATTCACGCAGTATTTCCAATCCTACAGTACTGACGGATAGAAGTAATTGTATGTAACCGGCTACTTCTAAGAAATACCGTTTTCACTTTAAATGAAATACTATAATTAATTTCAGTCCATATTGTTTTAAAACGTGGCAACGAAATATCGCCTTACTACACGCGACTTACGCGGATTACGCGACTCGTGTAATTAAAATCAAGCTAGCAGTAAAATTAAAAATTCGAAGCAATGTCTAGTCGTATTTCGAAAACTTTTCATCCTCCAGATTAATGGACAGGGCTCGCGTGAACGCGTATCCTGCAGAAATTAAATTGCCTTCCTGAAAATTGTCGTGATATCGCGAGGGTGAACTTTGATAAAGATTAAATTAGATTTTCATTCGTATGTATTCCATTTAACGTGCCGGGGTAGTTAAGTACGTCAAAAGGGATTTCGAACTTCTTTGCAGTTAATAACTCCCTTGATGCAATGCAGACATTGCTTACGAATAAAAAGACGTCACTTTTCTTACAATTAATGCATGACACAAGGTTCCATGTCGTAGAATAAATGTAAGTTCATTATTAATTGGAATTATGATCGAGAATTAAGAAAATAGTGCTAAATATTTTTTGGATTTAATCAGAACACTATTAAAATGTAATAAATTTCAAATTAAGTTTTAAATATGTATAATTCTCAGTTATATTTATTTTTTCCTGTGCTATATTTATCTGACACTCTTTATAAATCAATAACGAACAGTTTCTTTTCATTTTAAGATAAGAATTGAAATAGTCGATACATTTATTCATTACCTGAAGGGTATTCCCCTTTTATTTTAAGCTGCTTATTTGCATAGTATAATTCCTTCTAAAATTGGAGGTTTTACCATAAAAGCAATTATCCTTTTTAATCCTTACAATATCCCATACTTAAATATTTAATGCCACTCGAAGTTGCCATTAGAAATTCTGAAGCTATTTAGTACAAATATTTGTTGGCTGCTGCGATTAAAATAAAATACACTATAATTTTATTAATACGCAACACACATAATGTGTACATTAATTTTCTACCTAATTTTAATTTGTATAAAATACATTTCACGTGCTTCACTTTATTTTAATGCTAACAGTTATTACTTTTTTACTTAAGTTTATCTGATTTTACGTATTTCGCATAATAAATGGAAGTTGGTTAGTTTGAACGACTATTCACGTGTTTACAATTTTCTTTCGATACGGTATCATGTTTGCAATATCTGATCGTTCGAGACAGCCAAATATTGAGAGAAAGGCGGATTCAAATCTAGAGATCGTGTCTTTGATTCCATTGTGATACGAATATTGCAAAACACCCAGGGAAGAAGCATTGTGATCCAAGGATCGTTCCCCTCGATTTTCCAGGATAAGAATCCATCTTACGCTTAGAAGACTGTATTTCTTTGGAACGACTTTAAGTTGCCTACAAGATCGAATCCCCTTAACCTGAATATTGTAAGACCCCGCTGAGAATCTCATCGATATTCACTCAGTTTGTAGAATATTAAAAAGCCGTTTACGATGCCCCCAAGTGTCAGATCTCTTGTGTTTCAATTCTCTTTCCTTCCATTCGTCAGTCTTGTGATCTTGAATTTCTTTCGGACCACCTAAGCGTATTGATAAAACTATAACGACAAGAATTATGATAATCGAAAATGAAACATGCGCAAATGAGTTTTCAAATTTAAAAAAATGATAAATAAATATATAAATAAACTATACTTTAGTTACACAGTCCTAATAAATATATAAAATGGTTCAAATATAACGCTATCAATTTAGATTCGTGCTTTGTCCAGAGAATAATATGCAAAAAACATTGCTTAATCTAGAAAAGTATAAAGCATCGCCGTTATTCGAATCGCGAAACTATTAGAACGACCGAAATATAACTTCCGCGAGATACCACGTTTCAATTTCATCTCGCAGAACTCGTTTGCATCGATGCAAACATCCAACGCGTGTATACAACATTCAAGGATCATAAGTGCGAAGAAAAAGACGAAGTAGAGACGGTTTTAATGCACCGATAGCTCCACGAGATTCCATGCTTTCAATGCAAATGATATCTTAATAAATGCAGATCGATGTTTCCTTCGTCGAGAAAGGAATACAAAAAAGGGAGAAAAGGAAATAGAATAGAGAGAGGGGAAGCGATGTTGGCAGAGGAGAGAAGGTAGAGTGTGATATAAGTGTGTGCTCAAGTCGTACCACACCTTAATGGGCACCAGCAGGGAATGGAAACAAGGGGAGTTTAATTGCAGAAAAAAGGAAACGCAATCGGTACCACGCCTTGCTTTCCGTCGTAACTCGCGCACGAAATGTCAGCTTTGTATAAAAGGAGCGAGGAGTTCCTTGAGTGTAGCAACATCTCCGATTCATCATTCGTGTTAAGTATGTCTCGTCGACTCGTGACCCATCAATCACTTGTGTATGTTGAATGAAACTTTAAACAGAATGATATATTATCGTTGATAGAAAGTGGGCTTCGCGAATTTTGATATCTAGCGCGGAAGGTGAAATCAAAAATTGTTTTAATTGAGACAAAGTTTGTGGAGCAATTTTGGTGATTTTGCGAATCACGTATTTATAATCATTTGTAATTCTTACATATTAGTATCTATTATCCATTTTTTAAAAAGAAAGAACAGAATGAATATTATCTTTACTATCACGTCCTTGTGCACCATAGTTAAATAGATTATAAAATTATTTCTGCAACACTTTTGCAACAATTTATATTCTGCTAAAGGTTAGCAAAGTGGTAATCAAAACGCGTCGAAACATATTGAAAAATATCAAATTAATATTGACTCTTTAATTCGTTTGTCGTCGTGTAAGCCCTTTTCAATGTTTAAAGGCATCTAAATGCATTTTTGTTATGAAAAACAAAATACAGTTTCGACAATGCATACATTGTATTATAAATAATATATAAATATAATGCCAATGATTTTATCATTGAAAGTACAAAAAACTGTAAGCACATACTTTTCATAAATTTTCATTAAATACTTTTTATTGCTTTTGTTTATATCTATAACCATATAAAAACAACGACAGCAATCACATTTAAAAATTATAACGTACAGGAATCATATCTTCCTTTTCTGTAGCACAATAAATCTTTTTGCAAATAAAGTTCTCCTAACAGGTATACCCATTTCCCTCCTAAAACAATCTTTGAGAATAGCGGGTGGGAGAGAAAACGTGAGAATCTTAACGAGAAACTTTTGGACGCCCTTTGAATTTTACATAAACCGTCTACAAGCTCGCTACATGAGACGAGTACTTACGTATACTACGAACGAACATTGTACATGGCTTTAAATTGCGAGACTGAGTCACGACCTCAAGTTTCAGTTTGACGTTCGCTGTTCTCGTGAGCTCGTGATACGTCAATCGCTACGGAAAATCAGAAGCGAGTCCACGCTGTTCTACATCTACAATTTTACGTATGTTCTCAACCATAAAGAAGCAACGATGTCAGTGTTAAACATTTGCAAGACAAATTTACGTATCCCTGTTTGCAAGAATTATGTCAGTGCAAAGTGTTTTGCCGCAAAAATAGTTTAAAAAGTTTTGCATTGTGATAAAAGGATCTCATAATTATACCAATGTTTGCCATGCAACTAAAATATTCAGCATTCCACGAAAAGGAAGAACATGCAAAGAAGTCTAAAAAAGATTGCGATAATTACTTTCATAAATGCATTTAACCAAAAAATGTGTTGATAATAAGCTATGAAAATGATAAGAAAATGATAAATTAATAAATACAATCAACGTACACCGATGCAAAGCTCAACAAACTAGTATACCCACACTGTACCAGCATCGGTACAGGTCACCGAAACATCATTACTATTCCCAATCGTGCGTCCAGTCGCATGACTCGGGTAAATTGCGTGCGTTGTCTCAATAACGCTTGCCAGTAGGGTACTGGCGACATAAATATTGTTAGAGCAAGGCGTCTCAAGACTACACTACTGGTTGTGTTGTCAGCTTCTTTTTTTTCCCCTTTTTTTATGGAAAAACTTCAGGGAGGAAGAAAACAGTCTAGGCCGAGTCAGCGACCGGCACACCGTTTTCCTGCTCGTCCCTCGACCGGTCTTCTCGCAGGCACGCGTAGCCTCGGAACAACCTGGAAGAGTCACGCGATTCACGTCACCGTACCGCCTGGAGCCAGCCTGCGCAAGCTGGTATTTCGCATTTGCATCGCGACCCAGCACCACCGCCGGCACCGACCTGTTCACGCTCTTAAAACGCGTTCCAATCGAACTTGGCAATAATCGTAATGGCGTGGACGTGGAAACAAAGCGAGAGCAACCCTGCTCGAACTTTCTGGGCGACAGGCTATAGTCTGTTGAGGGATGTGAGTCAATGGGTGTATTGTAGAAGTAATTTTTCGTAAACCTCACGTAGATTGGAATAGAAGGACAGGTGGTGTAATAAGACTTCAGTTACTCTCATTAAGACACTAACTTTATTATAATAATACGTCGACACACGACGTTACTCAAACACACGACGACTCACACACGATTCTCACTTAGCTCTCAACAATACTCTCAGCTCACGATACTCTTCACTTCGATCCTCCCTTAACTCTGTTCAAACTCTCTCCTAGATCTGACTCTTGCACGCATCAGTCATTCTTTATATTCTTTCACTCTTAGTTTCTCTCTCATTTTATTCCTCATTTGCGCTGACTCATTCAGGACACACCCCCCAGTCATTCCTCGGTGGTGGTCGGTCCCGACCACCCGAACCCTTGGGCCACTGTACCCTCCATGCGCACGACCTTCTCAAGTACTCAACATTCACGCAGTATTTCCAATCCTATAGTATGCTATAAATCAGTGGTGACTAACTTCTTCCCCGCCGAAAACCAAAGTTCCCCCACTACGAGTCAGGCGAGTCCCCCACTATAGTTCCCCTATTCTTACCTTCCCCTACAACGCTTCTACTTCATCCTACTCTCACTGCTACCTTTTTTCTTCCGTTACTTAAAATTTACGCTTCTCCTCAACAGAGGTACGCTGCCCTCTCCTATTTCGTGCCGTAAACGTAGACGTAGTGGGGACAATTCCCCTTCGCCCATGTTACAGAAAAGAGTGGGGATAAGGGTCCAACTGGCTCGCGAGCCGCCAGTTAGTCACCACTGCTATAAACGTTTGTTGCGCACGACAGTGGTGGAAAAGTGTGGATGGGATAGTGTGAACAGATTTGTCGGGCGCATCCCACTTGATGTACCGAATAGTCCAAGACTGTGGCATTGTATCGTCCAAGAAGGGAATTTCTTTATCTTCAGCTGGAGGCAGCAAAGGGTTATATTACTCAGGCAGATGAGTAGATGAACATTGGACCGTGATATGTACAGCTGTGTTGCAACCCTTTTTATTGATGGAATTCCAGGGTAGACGACAAAAGCATGGCAAATGGTTTCATTTGTAGCCAAGAGAACGTACAAGTGCTTTAGCAGCAGTCTAAGTAGTCTAAAAATCTGTTCTCTACGTGTTTATATGATAAATAGAAGATTGTAATGAACGAAATTTTTCAAAACTACTAATGATACCTGTATAGTAGGCCCTCGGTTATTCGAACACTCGATTGTCAGTAACTATTTAGTCCAGCATCGTAACCAACTAGGATGTAGAAATTGTGATAAAGCCGACGTAAGAGAATTATATCAATGTGATGAAACTTCTTTAATTGACACGTGGGCGTCGAATAATGAATTCATGCATGAACATTTTGAAGCGTTTGGAGCTTTCAGATATGAGTCTGAGGTGGTACGAGGCACAACAAGAATGTAATTTCATTAAATATAATGTACTAAAAAACTGATTGAATAGCTAAGAAAATTTGCGTCTCGTAAATATTTAACCAAACTATGTTCAAATCTATTGTTTGTAATTGCTATTATTATATAGGTATGTACAATGTATGTTCTTTGTTTTTAGATATATGAAAATTAATATCACTCAAGTGTCCCAATTAGTCCAAACAATGAAGGTCCTACTGCACTTGGTTCTAACAAACTTGCCATACTTTCCACGTGCATAAAAAGAAAACAAACTTATTGTCGATGCGCCACGTTTTCAATTAAAGAAAGCTATCTAACAATGCAGGTCCCATTCTGAAATCAACAATTAACTTCCGATTCCCAGATAATACCGGAAACCATTCCATGAATACTTTGTTTATTCCCACTGACACGTTTCGTTGAACAAACCGTAGCAGGTAGCCCGGGGTCGAGGGGCAAGCCTGATTACGCCACTGCAATTTCCAAGCCCGCCAAAGCCGATCCGACTCCTCTCGTCTTGAATTTCCACAGAGATTGGTCCCGGACCCGCATACACACTGCCGCTAATCCACAGCACTTCTACCTGGCCAGAGACGGCGAGAAAAGGGAAAGAAACCCTGGCGAACGCCGTTGGAATAACGCGTAGACGGGAACACGGAGACAGAAACGAATCGAGGGACCAAAGCAACGGAGAGATGCAGATAAAACGGAGCCAGCCAGCCTTTATCTCGCTAGTAGATTTACTGTAAATACCGTTAAGGGACGTAACCGGTCGGCGGATGGTGAATTCGACCAAACAGCGTCGCACGGGGGAGGAATTATGGCGTGGCTGGCGAGTAATAAGAGACTCCTTCGGCCCAGGGCATTGCGGATACTAAGAAACGATGGGATGCTTGATAGAAAAGGGTCCTTTCCTTCTTCTTTTCGGATGAAAGTGGGATAAGTTCTGTTTACTGTAAATTGTTGACCCTTTGAACTGGGCTGGAGACAAGTAAGATTAGGTCGGTTTAAGGAGGGACATATTCGTTTATGTATTATGGAGGGTACGAACTACTGTTTCAGTATAGTGATCTTACAGATTTTATTGACGCATATGTTCGAGGGAGAATATTATTAAAGTACACAGACGTAATCTGTTAGCATTTAAAGGATGTTATGTATATTTTGCTTAATAGTGGGGTGGTTTGCATGTCTTGACCATTTGTAATATTATCATCAGATTTGACAGTAAACTGTTACTCCAGATAGTTGTACCTTGGAATCGTGTAGTTTTTAAGAGATTGCATATTTACGAATTAAAAATATTAGCAAATTGGGGATATTAAATCTACAGAAAGGGAACAATTTTATATCAAATGTTGAGTGTTGCAGGGAAAAGATTAAACAATAACGACCAGCATTAAATAATTTTCAATAAATTTCAATGCACAAACCGTATTCTTTACTCTCAGGTAACTGTTTCCCAAACACCAGTTCTTTGCTTTGCACTGCCTTTCGCAAAACATTAAGATAACCCGTCTTGATTTCCACCTGATCAACGACAACCTTTATCACCTTCGCTAACATTAGTTCATGACTTCGATTCGTAACCACCACATCCGTTATTTCCCTGAATAATGCACCGAATGGAACGGAAATGAACGACCTTCGAAGAACACACGAAAGAACCACTTTTCTTTTGTAACAGCGAACACTCGCCGCTCCTCTGTTTGCGTATTCGAATCCTATCTCCGCGATTGCGACTTACCTCGCCTTTTTAAATCGTATATTTCGCCGGGACGATTACGGAATAGACAAGTTGCCGCGACTTCCGCCGCAGCCCGTGTGGGCTTATATACATATTACAAATACCTGTCGTAAAAAATCGATGATCGTTGCCCGATGGAATTGCAGTTACACCCTTAAATGCATTATTTCGGCCATTAATTCGAATTGAAAGCTACATCATGATACAACAAAGAGCCACGGGATGCATTAAAAGCACCGACCATTCGCCCGCGAGAAGCACTCAGCGTGCGCCCGTTTTATATTATTCCAACGGGTAACGTTACGTTCTTTCAGCCCGTTGCAATTTCACATTTCATACGACTTCGGATGTCGGGGACTTTTATCAAAATTACACCCGGTTCCCATTCAAATGAAATCTGCTGCAAACCTGGGGTCCCCTGTGCCAGAAATTAGTAATGCGATTGTCTTTGAACAATTTTCGCGTGATAGACCAATTTTCGACTGCAGCTTCCGGATCCTTTTTTCTCCTCTGGCGAGAGTATTCTAGGCCTGTGTCGAACTATGAGTGATCCGACTTTCTATTCAGCGCTGGAAATTGGTAGGACAATGGAGGGAAATATTTAATTGACGAGGTTGGATTATTTGTTTCACTTATGCGTTTAATTCGGTTTCGTTATTTGGATGCTTTTAGCCATTGTGGAACATTTTGTATATTCACTATTTTTCTCAATTATTTATTCTACCGTGAGATCGAATAAATTATATTAGAATTTATTTACTTATCTCGATGAGTAGATTATCAGTTATTAGTAATACAAAACAGCTACGCGTATAAGTAATTTAGAGTTCCATTTAATTAACTATAATTTTGCCATTTACTTAACGACTCTGTACTTGCAATAAATAATGTCAGTAATATGTTTGGCCTTTGCTATTTCGTATTTCACTTCACAAGATACTTCAATTACTTATAGCGTTACAGGTAAAATATTTTACCTCATCTTGCACGATAAGTGAATGTTGTTTTTGTTAGAAACTACTATGTTCGGGTATCTACAAATGTTATTACGTAAAGTAATATTGCTCGGCGTACCATGTAGTACTCATCGATCAAGGTATCATACGTCGTAGCGGCATTAAGTTGACAAACATGATGAGCTACTTTAATATTATCTATCCTGTCTCACATGCGCGTACGCGATGCGTATCATGAAATCGATCACTTTGCCCAACTGCAATCAATCACAAAAGTACTAATAATAATAATAATTTTTCTATCATATGAAGAACGAACTCGCTTTTCGTCAGAATCCTTTTTTAATCAGAATTAGTTCCTTCTCAACGGGAAATGTAACTCCATGCAGAATTTATAACATATTTTATTTTATTTGCTTAACAAATGTTTGAGAAACTTCGATTTTACACCTAAAGGCTCTGAAAATTTTGATAAATTTGAGCTGCTGTATTTCGTGAACAAAAATCATACAACAACTCAGTTGGGCACATTTTAAAGCGCAATCCCTGTACTTTGGCAGCCCTGATTTAATATCTTTAAAGGTATTTGTACATCATGTACTGGGTGCGAATATGAAGGTAAGTTTTTCGTTACGAAATTTTACAAATTCAAACGTCTGTATGAGTCTTCAGGCATTTTCTGTTCACGATTAAAATCACCATAAGTTTAAAGACTAAAGTCCCCCCTTTACAACGACCATAGAGAAATTAATGTACGATTTTCTTCTTGCCACTTCACCGATTGCTCTAACTGTAATGTACCGACCACGTACTTTTTAACTATCTCTTATGTACACCAAATATTATTGCATTTTGCCTAACACACCTCATCCTTGACCTGTGCTTCTAATTCCTGACCTATGTCCCTAACTACTTTCTCCTCCTATTTTCGACCTCTCCTACCACCCCTACTCCTATATTTCAGATCCTTTATAAACCCTTGACCATTCCTCCTCAAGAGCACTCTTATTTGACAAGTCCGAGATACAAATCCGTCATGGTCGTACCAGTTTAAATAATCTAAAATAAAGCCAGTCTTCAAGTAAGGTTCAAGTAAGGTTGTTCCGACATTATTTTCTCGTATAACCCATCCAGTACAAGACACCTGCCGTGCCTACTTTTTTCCACTGCACAAATTCAAATGCTCTCTCCTTGCATCTGCCCTCATTACACCGCGAATGTGTGTTACACGAATCCGCGTTATACAAGGCCCTACTGTACTATCCATGACAGCAAACGAACCTTCTCCCATCTATGGGATTGGAAATATTGCGTGACTCTTCAGAAGGATTCCGAAGTGTGAAAGATATGTGTTTGGAACTGAGTCCTTGAGAAGATCGTGTGAATTGGGGGTGCAGCGGCCCAAGGATTCGGGTGGACGCGACTGACTGTCGCCAAGGAATGTCTGCAGTGTGTACCCAGAATGAGTGAGAGCAAATGAGGAATAGAACGAGAGAGTAACTAAGATTGAAAGAATATATGTATAGAGTGGATGATGCGTGCGAGAGGCAGAGTTAAGGTAGAGTTAGAGGAGAGCTGATTGAGAATAGAGCAGAATAGTTTGGAGAGTTTAAGAGAGTCCTATCGTGAGCAGAGAGTATTGAAGTGTGAGTATTGTGAGTATCGTGTGAGAGTCGTTATTCGTTAGAGAATTGTCGTGTGTCGACGACTTATATTAACAATGTTAGTTGATAATTGAAGTAAACTGATACCTTATTACCTTACCTGCCGTCTATTCCAATCTACGTGAAGTTTTGCTGAAAATAACTTCTACACATCGTGCCAGCGTTAGAAAGCAGTAAAACACGAAATCGACGAACGCGGAGTTGCTGCATTACGGCTCGCGGCATTCTTTGTCCAAAGGCGACAAATGTACCGGGCGTTATCACACGTCAGTATAATACATATTATTCATCGTTATGCCCATGTGCGGGCAAACGAGCGGACGAGCAAAGCCACGTCACGTGTGTCCATTCGTCGGAGCAACCGAATCTCCCACGTCACGAGAGTGGATTATATAATAATTGGACGTCGATATATCCCTGCCTCTCGTACGTTTCGTTGACCCGTCGGCCGCATATACATATTTATAACGAGACGCGGCTGCATTTAAGCAGCGACATGTTCGAAACGCGCATTCTTTGATCCGCGCACGTATCTCGTGTTACAGGTGTACGTACACGGTTGTACGTATACACGCCCCAAGGATCGGACCTGTCCAATCAGCGTCGCACGGTCCGTGTGTATAATATTTTACACGCTTTGGGCATTTTGCGGCTTCGTTGGCCACCTCTCTGTCCCACTATACTCACGTAGCGCCTCCCACTGCTCTCGCGTTTTAGTTTTGCCGACACTTTTTCCGAAAAACCGTCGCGCCACGTAGTCACGTTCGTAGCTTAACGAACGCCGTGTATTCCGAAGCTGTCGTAGTCGTAGACGCGTGTGCACCCCCTACCCTCCCGTGGTTATTTCTGTTTCACAAATCAGGATCCAGACGCGACGTCTACGGACGTGCGCGAAGCCTCGTCTCTTAGGCAAAAGAATTTGGGGTTATCTGCGTGAATTATTTATTTCTGAGTAGGGTGGGTACTGATACGAAAGGTGTTTATTAGTACGGGGTAAGGATAATTGCATTCGCTGGTTTGGAATGGTGGGTTCATTCGAGAGAGGACAAATGAGGGAGTTATATTTTTGGTTACGACTGTGGTAATTTTGGGATTACTCGTTGAGAATTTAAAAGGGGATGTTAAGACAGGGTCTTTAGGAACTTGTTTATTGACTTAACATTTATCGCTTCAATATTAATTCTTGGCTATTATTATTAGTTCTTTAATGTCATTGAGTCTGTTTTCAATATACTGTGTGTGTTGAGGAGCGAGCATTTATGACGTCAGCATAGAGGCCAAAAAGGTTCAGTCGCGTATCGCCTTGTTTAGGTTCGAGGGTACGCGTCTGGATTGCATCGAGTTCGAGCGTAGGGCTGTTGTCTTGCGTTTCGTTCCGGAGGCTCGAGTCATCGCCTCAGCCGGACCCAAGTGTCTCCGGGCTTTAAGGGTCGACTCGGGTGGCCTCGCGTTTGTTTAGTTTTTAGATTGTCGCCAATACCAGCCAGGAAGTCGTAAATTGTCCTTTCATGTTTGTAACGTAGTTTCCATATTTGGTAAAGTTTCCCTTTCTTTCGCTTCACGACCATCTTCGATATAGACACGCCTCCACCAATCATCAGTTTTCGTTTTACCACTTCCTAGTTGTTATTGATCCAATAGTTTTATTGCTTATTCCCTTAGTTTTAAGACTCCACCCCTGCAATGAGTTTCGTAGGCTTCCTTTGGGGAAGTTGGTGCCGATGACCAGAAGCATTTGGGAGTCACGGGTAGAAAGTAGTCAGAATAGCACCATCGAATTCTGCTTGTCGAATTCACCAGTTTAAAATATATCAACAGTATTATTGTTAAACGGTCGTGTCTTCATTCCTTCACCCACGACTTGCTCCTCACCGTGAACAACAGTTCATATTTTCGAGGCTCTTGCACGACACCAAAGTGCAGGAGAATTGGCAGGGAATCGTGAAGATTTACAACCTTCATCAAAAGCGACGCCCTGTCATAACAGTGTGTAATCGGTGGTATCAATTTGGGGAACAAGAGTCGCGAATACGAGTCACACGGTAGTGAATGGCAGAAACATAAAATAAAATAATTTGCGGCCAATGTATCATTTTGTTGTTTCAAACACGAAGACTCGTTGCACAATTATAGCTTTTGTATTCGATTATAGACAACCACTTGTTAAACCTGATGCAAAGCTAGTATTATTTATTTTATTTAAGGGGTGTATCAAAATTACTGTTCGCCCAGAAAAGGCAGTCACTGCACACACGTTTGACTTAAATTCCCTACTGAGATGCAATACAAAAAACAAGCAAAAGCAATAAACAATACTTATTATACTATAGCTTTTCCCTTTTAAAATTTATAATTATAGTAATACCACCTACAAAGAAGGTTAGGCAACCCGAAGGTTCAGAAACGTATGAAACTTTGCATCCAAGTAGAATATGTTATCCATAATACAACCCTATTTTCAAGTATTTTCCGTTCGTGCCATAATTCGGTTTTAAGGTATGAAATCAGACCTTGACAAAAATTCAGAAAGTTCTTTTTCGCGAAATATCTGAAGAACGATAGGAGATATTTGAAAAAAGTATAAACGAAACTTGTATCGCTGTATTGCGTCTACAAAACTGCGTAAAAATTTTGTTTGAAAAATCCACGGAAACAAAAATGAAAACAGTCATGGACTTTTCAAAAATTTGCTTGCGCTGTCTTGTAACTACAATAAAGGGATGCAAGTTTTGTTTAAAATTTTTTTAAATATCTTGAAATATTTCACGAAAGGATCGTTCTGATTTTTCTTCAAGAGCTGATTTCATCCCTTAAAACCGAATAATGGCAGAAACGGAAAACAGGGTTGTGTTACGGATGACATATTCTACTTGTATGCAAAGTTTCATACGTATCTGAATCTTCGGGTTGCCTAACCTTCCTAGTTAGTCCCTCATCATTTCCTTCCTAAAGCATCATCACAATCGAACAAAGACTAAAATCCAAATGACACGGAGCAATATTCAATTTCCTATACTTGGCCCCCGTATCGCGATTTATACTCTACAATTCAGCCACGCGTTCTCCAACTGGCAATTGATTTGCTACCGGACCGAAACGCCCCTCTATTGTGTTTAGGATTTATGGTGACGCGGCAGCCTATGTTCCAACGCAGTCGCATCAATCACCGGAGCAAATTACTTAACGACACGAGAAACGGAATCGTCGCGTAGAATTCAGCCGCCTGAAAGATAAGAGGCTAGCAAGGAGGAAAATGACGCCAGTCAGTGAGGAGCCTTGAAACCCTCGTGCCAACGCGATTGGTGTCGTTATGGTTATAACGATGCGCCAAGGAGGCCAACGAGGATATTTTGGCCCTCTCAGCCCCTTGTTATCTCAGCCTCTGGACGAATGCTTGCACCACCACAACCGTCCTAGGCCAAGTTTGCTCGTGACGAAAGAGGAGAAAGAGAGGCAAATCTTGCGGGGCGAAAGGGGAAGAAACGTGATCGAGAAGTAACGAATCCAGGATGAAGCAGGGCATAGCGGACGATAATGTGGAAGGAAGAGGACGCTCGTAGAGACTACGGTGGGAAGGAAGCCTCAATGAAATGTCGATAAGTCGGGTCCTGCTACGTAGACCCAAAGGACACGCCGAATTTG
Organism: Nomada ferruginata; assembly: GCA_963583965.1. Taxonomy (NCBI): domain Eukaryota; kingdom Metazoa; phylum Arthropoda; class Insecta; order Hymenoptera; family Apidae; genus Nomada; species Nomada ferruginata. Next base: position 8,351,084 of record OY757223.1, read on the forward strand.
CGATAAGAAATCGCGATTCGTGGTTTATTATCGGGGCGGTGGTTAATGAGGGTTCGCTGACGGATGATCGTGGCCGTTTTCCGTACTTCGATAAAGCTGTAAGATTCGGTTGATTTTCCCCTGGCGACCGTGGGCGTTGTTCTCACGATACTGTTACGTGTTACACGGTACATCTGGCGCGAAATAAATCGGAACAGGTGGGTGGAAAATGATTAGTGTTTGGGCAATTTATGTGATTCATTCTGGTGATAGGCGTGGCAAACAGAAGTGGGAAACTATACGGAAGAATTTAGCAGAGAAATGTACATCAATGCAGTGCTGTATTAATAGTAGAAATTGTTTGAAAAATTATTAGTAAGGAGATATCTAGTGATGACTGTCATTATTTACGACAAGGAGAGTTTAATTTGGACGTAAATTTGGAAGATATTTAATAATTGTTGGGAAGTGAACTGAAAGTTAAAGATGTATTTGAAAATTGGTACATTCCTTAGATATTATTAATACGTTATTAATCCCATTACTAAAAAAACAGAAATGATTGAATGGTTGTCACAATTCGGTGTACTCACAGTGCCAACAGCTGCACTATATAAAAATTGTACCGGAAGCTAGAATTATTTGCTTTGTTTCGGAGAGGTAGCGATAACTTCTGAAGCAAACAGCAATTTTCATTTCTGTGATTCAACGGACTGAATTACCCAGACGATAGATGGTGCTCACTGTAAATATTGAAGCACTTTTTATGCATCTGAATGAATCTTGGTGCTCCAATTTACGGATTGTCGGATAAATTTTCGGCACTGCTAGTTAAGATTTAATGCCGCGTTGGAAACAACGAGATGCATGATGTAATAAATTCTATGATATAAATTGTCGAAAAAAAAACAGCCGAAAAGTGCAGGAGGCTGGTCGGAACGGAGGGGGTTTAGTTGAAGAGGGATTTATATTCAAGGTAAGAATGAAAAATCTTCTAAAGCTTCCGTCGAGCCGCACTAATTTTCCACGTCATCCCTGAAACATAGAACCGCCATGGTTCTATTATTAATTCGTACGCGGCGTTACACGCTGTACACGCTACAGCTCTATACAGTGGTCGTAACTTGATTCGAGTTTCTACCACATTGTATTGAAAATTAATGTTGGAACTATTGTGCAAGGTTGAGTAATAACGTCGAATGAATGGAACGTGCACGGTTGTTCGTTTTGTTATATTTGGATCACTTTCGCTTGTGAAAATATTGTAACAGGCAGGTATAGGTACGCAATTTTTTGCAAGTACTGATACGTAGGTGTGATTATGCAGAGAAAGCTGCTCTTTTTTTTACTTAGATTGCTTGTAGATGTACAGATGTAATAGCAGATAAGTGTCTGTAATTTTTGTGATTATGTGGATGTTCTAGCTAGTAACTGTGGATGTTCTGTGTATGGGCCAATTACCGCAATAAATATTGTTCCTTTCCACCCTCCCCAACTACTCTTAATTGTTACGTTAACTATCGGAGTCCTTAGAATAGTCAATAATCGATTGTGGACTGTCGATTAATAGTTCTTTCTATTGACTTTCTGCTTTCTTTATGGTTTGTGGAACCAATCGTTTCTCTTTATGCACTCCGGACGAATATTGAATATTGTTTGACAAAAATGACAGCGAAGATTTGTATTTTCACTTTGAGGATAGAAAAATCGATTGGGAATGCAGTTTAAAGTACCTACTTGTCTAATTACTGTTTGAATACTGCATCGCTACACTTGTTGTATTATAATTAAAATAGAAATCAGGATATAAAATGTAAGTGCAAAAATGCTATAGATATATAAAAACATATGTCACATTTCGTATACTATCGTTGTTTCCATTTATTAATTAATACCATCTATTATTCAATACAAACGGCAATAACTAGGAACACTTGCAATTAGTAAAACACCATGCATCAGACACTTTTTACTTAAACGCGTGAGCTAAGTATATTAACTATATTATTATTCACATTATTCTGTAAATATTTGCTATTTTTTTTTTTGCTGATGTTCATATATTATTTAATCAGTGTGTGCGTATTACTATTGTGACACAATTAACAATGCTTGCATTGCTGGCAACTGAATCCCATATGGAAATCGCAAGAAGGGACGTCGAATTCGTATTTCAGCCATTTTTCATTTCAACTTTGCAGTTTTTGCGCCTACCGATGGATTCTACTTTACGACGTACAATATCCGATAACTGCATATATTTGACACTTCCGCAGAGCTGTGGCTAGGGTGTTATCAAATTCTGAAGTGGTTCAACTCGCCGTCCCTGACCATAACCTGGCATTATATGGATTCGTTTTCGATCCTTCTAAATAACTTCTATAGTACATATCCGCTGTACAATTACTTGCTGTTGGTTGTTGTCGTTATATTGATTTCTTTTTTGGCAGCCACATATTGTACGAAATGAAGAACACTATTCAGTAAATGATGCGATTCGTTCATCCAAAGAAATTAACGCATTGGGAGTACCGATTAATATATCAGTGAATGAGGAATTTAATACACGCGAAATCTGCTGCAAATGATACATGCGCGTGACGTCATAATTAATCTCCGATTATTCTGCCGGTATTAACTGTGCCATACAAAATCAGTGCACGTTTCCAATTTACATTTCGATTTATGATAGCGTAATTATTAGCGTAATCGTTCGCCAGGTAATTATGAAATATCCATGCTGCTTTGTTTCAGTCTCCCAATCGGTTAATCTTCGAAATCATTCACGCTATGACAACGTGACAAATAATTGGTGCAAGTCGCGTATGCTCGCGTGGCTCTAATTGATTTACTTGAATGTGATATTAACAAGATGTAATACAAATTTTTATAACCCTAGGTTAAAAATGATCAAATTTTTCGACCGAATGATAAAGATTTCTAATAACGAAGGCCAGTGTTGTTTAGTAACGACATTTTATTTTTGTCAATACAATATGTTTGATAATGTCAGGGTTAAATATATTCCGAAATTTGTAGAATTAATGTATTCGTGTTTACTATGATTATTATTCTTTCTTCTACAATATTATGAAAGAGTATTAACGATGATATAGAAAATTTTAGATCTTCTGCTGGGTTGGAGACTACGTTGACAATATCTCTAAATATAAAGTTGTTCTGAAGGCATTAATATCTATAATTGAATTTTGCTTGCAATTTTTATTCGGGTTCCATATATTTTGAAAATTAAAAAATCACAAAATTTCCAGATTCAAGGCTGCTTTCATATTACAGTCTCGTAATATACCATTTTCTTGTAGAACGTAAAATTTTTGGCACGAAGTAGTATTGACTTTGATCGACCAGGCTAATTAAACTTTCGAATCGAGTAAATCGAATTTCCGGAAGCTAAATAGTGTTCGAATTTTCAAACTGTACATTCGACGAATCTACTTCAACTTCGAAAAAATATTGGTCGTTTGTGGATTTAACGCGAAAAGTCGTAGAAATGTTCCAGTAAGCATTTTTAAATGCAGTCAACGATGAAATGTAGTTGGTACAAAACGAAAAATAAGTACGAAAATTGCTGCCGATGCGATTAAATCTGATGAGTGCCTAATCAATAAAATATTGAGGGATAGTAAAATATTACACAATTTCAATTATCCTAATAGTTCACTTACCGTACACTGTTTTATACTGTTTTATACAAAGATTTGATCAGTACAAATGATAATCCTTAATTAAAATTAATTTAAAATGAATCATTAAATAAAATCACCGTTAGAAACATAAGCAATTTAAGGGATGTTCTTTTACCAATTAATAATAATATAATTTCACCTGATAATTTATTCCTACAGGCCATTTAAAAGCTTCCCATTTCGAGTAAGGGGGTATGCTGTTGAATATATTATCAAATAAAACGTCGTCCTCTTTAAACAAAAGTAATTTGCAGTTTACAGCCACTTAGGTAGGCAAATACACAATGCGTACACATAGTAAATTAGGGCAGCTGCGGCATTAACTTCTCCATACACATCTCATAGCTCAAATCGCCCCAACACAACGTCCCCACGACCAACTTCCACAACACACATTGTAACTTTCGCCTTTGCCTACTCCACAGCCTGACTAAAATTCCTTAACTCCAGCCGTCGCCAGTAATTCCTATGTTATAAACGCCGGAATTGATGAATCCGAATAAAACAATATTTTCAATCATTTGTATCCCAAGACGTAAATATTTCCCAATGCCTCCCGATTGTCTGAAACTGGGTCTAACGAACGAATTCCAGCGTCGCGTCGCGGAATTCGGGATCATTATGCGGGCGGAAAGGCACGCGGCCACGAATTCCGCATAAATAATCCGACATTTCCACCATTCGACGAGGTATAAATCATGCAAATGAACCGTTTGACGTGATAAATATTGCACCCTTGTAATCCGCCCGTTTCCCGCCGCCACGATTGATTACTACCAGATAAATCCAGGCCGCACATTAAGGTGGAACACCGCATCGCCGTTCGACCTACGACGCCGATGTCAGCTTGTTCCGGAATTTAAACTCGTTTCAGACGACACACTTTGTGCCGCCACTTTTTGCCACGGAGCCTGGAGGATCGTTGTAGTTTAAAAGTGAAATTTCCATCGGTGTCAGTCGCAGGCGTTTAATCCATGTATCGATAACCGGGCTATGAACTCATTTCTCTACATTGGCATTTAAATTTGATTACATTCCTATTTGGGATAATTAATGATTGTTCAAACTAATCTATTTTCCAGACAAAGATTTTTGCAGAAAATATTCACTTTGAGCATTGCACGTGCAAGAAAATCGTGACAGTTTTAGCTATGTTTATATTCGTATGCAATTAATAAATACTATCGAGCAATAATCTTTAATAAATATGGGCGAAGCGAATATTTATAGACTGCTCTCAAAGTAGTCTTTCACGAAATCTAATGATCAATGCCAATATAATGAAAAATATATATGAAGCGTAGTAGCATATTAATTTCGTATAATTCTAACTATTCTAAAACACGTGTTGTCTAGAACTCAGGGCAAGAGTAGTATTTTGGCCGCACTATTTTGTGTGCCTGTAGTGTAAGTAGATATGTAGTGATCACTTTGAAATTCATTACCAATCAATCCCACTCAGTTTCGACACATCCTGCTCCCTCTTCTAATCACGAATCAGATTCCTAGATATGATCCTCAGTGGCATAAAATGACGTAAAGTCACTTGAAGCAAGAATGGATCAGCGTCCGATTGATCCAGCCAATTAGACCCGCATTCTTTCCACATTCCATCTTCCGAGCAACACAACCGAATATAAGTACGTCTGATGCCAGACGAGAACCCCGAAATTCGCCGATTGAAAAACAGAACTACGTTCTTCCAATGGATCACCATACGATGCGTCTCGCAAGAGATTTCACATTCACGACTCTTCCCAGGTGTGAAAAGTGATATCGCAATGCCCCTTAGCGAGTGGCCAGAACCATGCATCGATTTGAGCGTAAACTTTCTTACGGGCCAAGTGAACGACGACAGTGTCCCGTCTGAAACGGGCCTTAGTCGACGAATGAAACGAGCTTCTTAAGCAACGACCGCGACGCGGTTCGCTTTTTCAAAGTTTGCCGCACACATCCATCCGCTGATGCTGAAAACTTGCCGCGCAAACGACACCAGAGCGACGAGGTAGACGACGACGACTTTGTGCTTCTCCCCCTTTCCTCGATCCCCCGTTTCATTCCCTCCGCCGCCCGTCGTGTCACCTCCACCCTCGCGACGCTATCATTCTTCCATCTATTTGACTCTGTCACCCGTATCAAGTCTGATGACTTTGAAAGAAGAGCAGACTGGGACAAATTTTCTCTGTTCTGTGGATATATCTCGATGGTGCAAGGAGAGTGTGGAGTAAGAAGACATTTTCCTCGCCAGGCGTTAGCTGATAGATGATTTTGGACCGCGATCTTGGGATCGATGGTGATGTTTCATACGAGTACAGTTATTTGCAGAAATTCGGGCGGTATTTTGATGGAGCTGATACCTCTAATTTTAGTGTTCAGGAATACAGAGTTCTATTACTAAGGGCTACAATATGGAAAGGATGAGGGTCAAGAAAGAGTTTCCAATGTCGAAATAGTTGTAGTATGTATTATAGAATTATTTTGTAATTGTTAATGGCTCTTATGATGACTGAAATTGGTACGTTCAGGTTTATTGTCAGTACTATTTTTTTTTGACTAAAGAGTTAGGTATTGGACGTTGAATCTAGAGAGATATTATTAATTGTCGAAGAAATAGTGAGGGTTTTCGAAAGTAAACTGTCCAATACTTTGTATTTAATCATTATTGTCATACTTTTCTCAAAATTTTTCTGTTGCACCCTGGTCTGTATAATATTCTTGCAGTTACGTGAAAGCAAATTGTAACTTTTGTAGTGTGCACCCGGTTACCTGACACAAACAATGTTTGATGATACAAGAATTTCTTTCCCGTTTAATTACACTGCTAAAACCTGTGAGAAATCTGTTATTTATCGCAACATGACAAAATAATTTATTGTGAAGGGTAATATATTACAAAGCTTGTCTAGTTGCGTGCATTTAACGAGGCAAGTGTTGAATCTTATCGCGTTGCCATTAGAAAAATGGTTCTATAGCATTTTTATGAATGTTGCATTTGATTTATGACGTTGTCTCCAATTAGCGTCTCTTTACTATTTGTTACAACCACCAGTCACCATTACATTTACATTTGCACCTGGGAGAGGGTGAAAGTCATTTCAGAATCCATTGCACTACATCTACGTTTTAATTTATAAATACACTCCATGTTGTGAATAAAATCATTACTAAAATAGAAATCAATCTCTGTTTAAAAAATAATGGTTGACATATATTAAAATAATATAATAGATTAACATCTATTGTGTTCGATGCACGTGAACAATTAATAATTATTTAAAACATTGCACAATTACGCACACAATAATGTACTTAATAAGAAACTCTCACATACCGAGCACGTCATACACTTTTTCTTTCGATTGCAAAGCAATTCAGCACTCTGTTGTAATAAAAAGAAATCCACGAAAGCAATAAAAGACGATATTCGAAAAGGTACATCCTGCGAACTCCATAAAAGCAATATTATTACGTATTTCTGGAACTGTTACACAATAAACGTTATATTCCCGTATTACAAAGCTTTCTTTCGCAAGAACCGCGAATACAAAGTCGAAAATCCTCTCCGATGAAACTTATCGCTGCGTAATGGAAGATGCTTAACAGCAATTATCCCCGTCCACGAAGTTGCTAATTCGCCCGGCCGATGCCAATAGTCGCCGCGAAATTTAAATTGCATCTCGGTAATTGAATCGTCGTCGTCGTCACCGTCATCCCAACGCGACGCGAAGCAACGAACCGTTCGCACGAGTTTGCCTATCTTTCGCGCGAGCCAATCCGCGACAAGTCCACCCCAGCCAGAGATTACGATTTTCATAGGCAATCTGAAATTAAATCTGAATCTTTCCCCGAACGGTTCACGCGTGCAGCGATATCTTTCCCCGCGGCCAGAACGATAAATCAACCGTTTAATATCACCATGCCTCGGACCTGCTGGTTCACGAGCACCATGGCATATCAATAATGGCCTTTATTCGCAATTTATCTAGTTACTTTTATAATTTTCCCATTTCCATTTCACGAAGACGGGCCCGCCTCTTGTGCTAAGAAGCTCGTGCAAAGTACCGTGGCCGCGGGCATTAATATTCAACGGTTTCAGTTATGAAAGTAAAGTGAAAAAGTAACACCCTTCGCTACCCTATCCCCATCGCCAACTGGCTGCTTTCGGCTCGTTCTTTTCCACGCTCGCCCGTTTCTATCTTACCGCCGTTTCTATCTTCCCCTTCAACTCCCTCGCTTAAGTCAATTATACTATTTAGCATTGTACTTGGATAATGGCGTTAGTTAACTCAATTATTTCGCCGAGAGTTTCCGCAATGCACGGCACGTTCAGCGCGCTCGCGCAATGAAAATCTATTTCAGCCGGTACCGGCTTTATGTGTTCTTCGCTTGATTAGTGGCAAATCTGGTATTCACATGTGTATTGAGGGACGTGCCGATCGTTTGCAAATACATTTTGCCCGCTGTTTAAGATTGTATACAGTATACGACGGTAGGAGATTTTGCATTGCAAAGTAAACACTAGGTTTTCGTTTTACATTTTCGATTTTTGTAGTCTTACCGAATTTCTGGACAGTTTGGTGTGTAATTCATTGTACGACAGGCGAATATTGTGGACGTAGTGAAGATTTGGTGACGATTGTATTTTATTTCCTTACCTGCAAAGAAAAATTTTTAAATTTTAAATTTCAAGTGAATGGTGGACATTTTAACGCGATTTATTAACGAGTTATTAGTTATTATATTCTTTAGAATTTTCGTAGATCTGCTTATCTTTTCAGTTTGATGGTTTCGTAGCATATAATTGTTTATTAAATTAATTGCTTCACGGATACTCGCAGCTGAATGATTAGAATCTGTCTTTCCTTTTCATTCTTTCCTTTTTAATTCATTAAAATATTAATATTGTATTGATATTTCTATCCGTGAAATCTTCAACTACAAAAGGCAGCGATTAATTAATTTGTCTGCAAATTCGGTTACCTAACAAAATGAATATTGTCTGGATTTTACTGTATATTGTCTTTCAACTGAAGTCTATTGCGAATGTAAAAAGTACCCTCTTCATTTATAGTAAATTGCAGTAGATAGCCAGTAAAAACTTTTCAGGAGAAAAGTAGTTTGTATCTTTCTCCTTGTACTAATTGCGTGACACCAGTCACACAAAATTAATCTAACATGGCAAAAGTAAACTGCTACAGTCTGTACAACATTTATATACACGAATGAATGGAAAAGAAGCGGATACTTCATTCCAACGAAATTCTTCACACACGGCGTAAAAAAGGTTTAATGAAGTGCTTGAAGCGCGCACAAGTAGTGAGTAGTGTGATACTCTTGAGAATCTTTTTCATCTTTGGAAAAGCACACATACTTCGAACCCATGCAAAGTGTTTAACGCGATAGTAACTAAAAATTAACGAGATAATTTGGTAAAGGGTGTTGATTATATTGTTTTGTATAATGTTTATTCGATTGGACGTTCTCCACTCAATTTAAAAATTCAGAAATTATTATACACAGCTTTTAGTATAGCGTTTCAAGTATATTTTTTAATGAAATTATAGCGGGTAGCTATAAACATTGTAGGAATTACTAAAATGTGACAAATTAGAGCAATCAGTAATAGCTTCCGTGATTTACGTTAACTATTCATAGCCATTCTAGCTATTATCTTCCACTTTTTATCGAAGTGGATATGAGAATCATAGGGAGCTAATAATAGTTATAAAAAAACTGCTATATTATGGAATATCCAAAATAAAAAGACGAATGAAAATAAACATCGGCTTTTTTAAAGCCGATAACTATTCATATCGTTTCTTCTGTGCAATCATTCGTTTCACAGACTACGATTACTTTTTAGAATCCTCACAAAGAGGCCCGCGATTACTCTTAACACGTTCGGCGCCCAAAGTGATTCGGATTGGTTTTAAAAAATTGCACTGACAATCTTATTTAACTTGAACAAGAAGAGCGTCACCAATATTTGGGCGACGGTCCCCCACGGCAGCATAACCGTCACCCAGATATGGGTGACGTGGCGCCGAACGTGTTAATAATGACAGCGGCTCGTAGTCGCAAGTATGTACATGGAATGCAATCAGTCGCAAACGAAGCAACCAACATTAATGAGAGCAACAGAATCTTGCAAACACGTAGTGACTTCATTCCTTTGCATCAATTGTACTCTCACTCTTACTTTGAACGCCATGTATTATATATTACTTTTTATATTCACTTATTGTTAGAAACTGATCTATCATCTTGATTATTATCTGATGCTCTTACTTGGCAATTAGTCATACAACCTAGAAATTTCAAGCTTCGTGGATAAGGAATTTTCTTTCGTCACAGCCTTGATGTTTTTCAAGATTATACAGATATAGTCAAATTCGTTAGGTACAGGAGTCAATAGATGATTGTAATTCGCCTATTACTGAGATGCCAATCTAATTGCAAAGATTAATGTTTAGTATATTGCGTTTGCCTTTACGCTTCAAAGGTGAGTAGTAGTATGAAAACTTTGAATATTTTTAAAAAGCAGGAAAATTCTCTCTTGCAAAAGTGACTGAATTTTCTGACACATTTAATATTGTAGTATTGTGTACAATTTCCGACCTTTGGAAACTGCAATAAATTATAAGTTCCAAACTGTGTACAGATTAACACTATGTTAAGGTATTTTTATTTACCAATAGAAATTCATACAAATGCCTCTAATCAACGGTTTGTGAATGGTATTTCGAAATCACCGTAAATTCGTTCTGCATTGCTGTTTCTACTTTCCATACAATTTATTGCTTCAAATAATTTCGTATTTTCGACTGCTTTCGAATGTTCCCAGTAGTTTATTTTAAAATATCTGCGATTTAAATTAAATATTCATATAACATTTTTCCCTTTTGCACTGTTATTGTACAATTGAGCACTTTTAAATATTGTTTACAGTCCCCCAGAAACTCGCATTGTTGATTTTCCACTTGAACCTGCTGCTGTACCCACCGTTTTCTCTAAAATTCCACTTTCACCACGCACTGTTCACCCTTAAGCACACTCTTCTCGATACACGAGTATATTCCCCTGCAACAAGTGTGTAGCCGCTTTAAGGGTAAGCATATATCTTCTCCGATTCCATAACTTGAGTATTAATATTTTTCCATTCTTCTTGTGGAATATTTCACAGCTTAATTTGAAATTTTCACAACAGTTCTTTCCAGCATTTTTAATATGTACTTCATGATTTAAAAATTGTAACTACTTAACATTTTATTTTGTTCTATTCAAATAATATTAAACACATATCCGCGAATATACGCTTTATTTCAACAATTTACCTTATATGGTCAGAATTTGTTGAAACAAACAAGTGTTTTAGTTTCCTTGGGATTATTATTGTAAAACTTATTGCAGATTTCTACGTGATAAATATTCTGACCACTTAATATTCCACTCAGAAACTATACAATCTGCTGCAAACTATTTCATAACGTCATTGTTATCGATTATTAAGAATTTCCTGTAACAATGCAAATTGGAATCTACTGTTGCGACTCGCAACTCTTCAATATCTCCAGAAGCTATAGTATACTTCAATTATTTCGCCCAATTATATCAATGACCGAGCAATTTCGTCCCCTTATGTTACACTCGATACAATTTTATTTAATTAAAAATGAATAGAAAGCAGTCGAACCGTGGCTCAACAAAGTAACACACATAAAGCAGGTCATCTCGTGTTTCTGTTATCTTTTACAACTTATTTTCCATGCATCGAAAATAGTCAAACAAAAGTACCATCGCAGTTAACGATTATTCATAATTTTCCAGCCAAGCAGAAGCTTAAAAAGTGACCAACACTGTCAACTACGAACATTCCTCGCGATATAAATCGCGACAGGCACAAATGATCGGATAGCGTGACACGTGAGTGACAATTATTGTCATCGTATGGCAGAATCGAACATGCGATCACAAAACAACAGAAACTCTCTTTGCAGAAATCATTCTAATTACGCTATCACAAATCGGACTGTCAATTTCGTTCATAGTACCGTCCATAATTCGACGTCTAAACCGGACATTCTTTTTGTCCCCAACCAGGTCGCTAACCAATCTACCTCTTTTATTCGTTTTTTCCCCCTCCGTTTCTTTTTTTCTTTTTTTTTTCGTCTGTTGGTTCCAAGCCCATCGATCGCATCGCATTTTCTGTGAGAGCGAGCTCGATTCTCCCGCAATTGATAACGTTTTCGTTATTCGGCTGCAGCCACGGGCCACGGGCAAACGTGAAATTCGATCAGCTAGAAAAAATGACGGCCGATGAAAAATCCCACGCTTTTCCTGCGTGGAAATCACTTCGATCGTGTACGGGCCACCCGTATCGCCCCGGTGTGCCGTGTGCAGGACGGACGGTTAAAAATTAATGTCTCGAATGGTCTTTTCGACCATTATTTCCCGGGCTCGTGGCTAATGTTCCAGTAATTCGTACAGTGAATTACAATCGGTTTAAAAATATGAATTACGCGGCAGGAGATGCAGGTGTCGTATAATATTAGGGCGACCTATGCCGTTGGATTATCTTTTATTGGTTTTAATGGGATTAATTTTTTGCACAGTAATTCTATTCTCATTTGTTAAAATGGTTTACAGCTTTTTAGTAATATCAGGGCTTAGATTAACTGGTTTGGTCGAAAGACAGAAGTCTTGGATAATTAGAAATCTAATATTATAATTAATTTTTATAGTTTAAACACGTGATTTGGAATATATTATAAATCAGTACGAAATGGCAGAGCACTGAGACCGTGGAGAATCGTCATTCGATTAATCGAGGCTTTTCTGTATACGTATAACGTATTCAAAAATTTGATTGCGAGTTTCGTTGAAAAATATTTGCACGTGGCCTTATTTTGTAGATAACTCTATTTGGTCGCCTATACACTTCATTGCGCTTTAATTGCTGAATTTACCATTAGTATACTTCCAATTTGAAAATGCAGAAACTCGGCGAGCTTTTGAGGTCTAGCTTATTATAATCGAAAAGATTGAAGGTACATTACGTGTGTCCGATTTAATTGAAAATGGGCGAGTATCTCGTATAGAATTGATAGCATCGGATAATCTTACAGAATCTGTTCGGCATAAAGACCAAAGGTTTAACCTCGACCATTTGATTTATTTTTGAAACGGCAACCGAAAATCAGAAACCATTATAACACAATACATTATTGGACGCGTAAACTGTATTATATTATGCACGTACTATAAATTCTTCACTCTTCGTCGTGTGAATGCTGTAGCTCGAAACACGCATTATTGCGCACCACACGATGTTTGGTACGATATTTCGAAATGTGAACATGAATTGCAATACGATGTTACATTATCATAAACCACTGAATTTCTGTTTCCGCAAATGTTAGTGAAAAGTTTGTTCGAAATAACATACTTAGTGTGCTATTATAGTTTAGCATCCAAGCGGTTCAATTTACTTCAACGGATACTGCGCAGATTCATCAAGGAAAGATAAATAAAAAGAAGTAAGTTAACACGTTTGTTTTTAGTAACTTATTCTCGACAATTCGTTAAACGGATAGGCGCACATGTATATTTGAAAACAACCCATCGCATTCGCGGCAGGAATATCGATTTTAAAAAATAGTTGCGGCACATGGACATATTTTTGCTTCACTTTTTTTGTACATTGTAGTCATCGTATACGTGTCAAACGTGGAAATGTATTGTACATTTACCCAAGGGGCTTACACTTCTATCGCGGCACATATAGTCAGCTGATGGGTGCCAATTTGTTATCTTTGATTCATGGATCCAATTTTGGTCGAACGGCGGAGAACGTGCTTCTTGCTTTTAATAGCTTTTACTGTCGGTAATTAGAAATATGCACATTTGTCAAGTGCTAAAAGTTAAAAGTCACGACGAAAAATTGTGTTACAGTTATATATTGGTTGAAACATCTGGTCATTTTATTTTCGAAAACGATTCTATTTCGAGTTGTTGCTTATAAGACAATTAATTGACCGCAATGTTTGTATTTATATAAAATATTGAACGAGCAGCTACGCATGAAACCTAAGCTCAGCAATGTTTCGAATGAAATGTAATTAATCTTATGTTGGCGCCCGCTGTTGGATGATGGATTTATCATCGATTGTCAATCACAATGGGACATGCAACAAGCATTTTAAGTCCTGCAGCATTGTAGAAAATTGAGTTCCGATCAAAGTGACATAGCTCGAATTATAAATTTTATATTATTATACAAGCATTGCCCGCCACATTTACAGAGTAATATCTACGCATAATGTGGGAATATTTTTGCACTATTGACCGAACCGATTAATCTACTGAAAAGCGATATTTGAATACCCGAGCGAATGGACTTATTCATTTACGACACTCTGTAATAAAAGAAGCGGTACTCATTACTTCCCACATTAATTTGTATTAATAAATCTGGTATGCACCACGTGGACCACCCGCGATACATCAATTGAAAATCTCCCATCCATTATACGTACTTAATGTATAGAACGTTTGGGCAACACGTGTGCAGATAATGGAGGTTCCACTGTATTCAACTTCGCTGCACGTAACGATTTGAAAAATCGCCCCGCAAGGCATTAAGGAACGTATCGTTTCTGCCCCGCGTACCCATGCAGCCGCATAACCCTCCGCCGATATTACGAGACCCGCGCCGACGAATCGAAAACGACAGGTCGATTTAATAAAAAGGCGTCCGCTCGCCGCCGCAGCGCGCCGTCTCGATAATTGGATTCGATGTACGCGACGATATAATGAGGTTACATTGATAAAGCAGCCGCGAGCGAGAAGGCAAAGGTTAGGGGGTGGTAGAAACGAACGGCAGACAGGGAGTGAGAGAGCAGGGGACGAGACCGCATACAAGGCAGAAGGGGTTATCGAGAGTGGCGCGGTGATCCAATCATCCCAAGACGCTGTCATGAAATTGCCTCTGAGCTCTATTCTATCCGCGTGGCACGGCCAATTGCCCGCCCCTCCAGAACTCTCGAAGAAACTTTGCTGCATTTCGGATTAAGTCGGCTGGGCTTAAAGCTCTACTCCGCCGCGATCGCCGCCAGAGCGTAACAGTCCTCGAGAGAGGGGCACTGCGAACCGATTGAACTGAAAAGAATTGTTCCTCCTACGGAATCGTCCTTCGCTAAAAACCACAGAACTTGAGCGATCGCACGCTAACAGTAATGTCGCAGGTAACGAACTGCCTTCCTTGGAAGACTGATCCTGTCCATCGACAAAATGATTGTGGTCTTGCTTTGTTTTTATACAGTCTTGGAAATGTTTCTTCTGTCATCCAGGAATTTAAGTGTAACGCGTAGTTTTTATGACATAGTGATTTTTACGTTGCTGGTATTCAGATTACTTTTGGAAGAAGGTGGATGCATTTAAATATTTCGTAGAGAAACGTGGAGTATATTATTTAATGCAAATACCGAATGCGATAGAAATCTTTGGATCGTACGAAGATTCAATTTATTATTGAAACGGTGTATATGCATCCAATATAATGGAAGTGTTACTGCTGTCATATATTTATTTTTACGTGCTTCCATTCTAGAGAACAATTAAATTGAACGAAGTGTTTACTGTTATAATGTAAAGGTATTAAATTTGTGCGCTGGTAGAGAAATGGTGGAGTCTCTGGTATATTTTATGTGTCTTACGTGCCAAACTGTATGGCATTCGTCTAAACTAACCCATTTTAGAGAAAACTGCAGATACATGGAATACCACTTAAGTGAACTGCCATGCAAAAAGTAAAAAAATAAGGATGGAATGGTCCCGCAATACCTCTGACCTGAAATTTCAGTCCGTCTCGAATTCACCACAATTGCGAATAGCTTGGCATTATTTAAGCTATTTATATATTGCTTCCAGTTTTATTAGATCACACTAATTCACGTTTAATTAAGCTCATGGCTGTATCTAACTTAAGTATCTATTAATAGGATTACTATTTTACTATATCTATTGGAAATAGCTGTTTGATTACCCCAACTATTTTGTTCCTTTTCTTTCTATTAATATCATTTCCAACAATTTTCAAGATAGGGAAAGTGTGGAAAAGTTAACATTGAATTTATTCTGGCTTCTATGATTTTATAGAAATACAGGAAAGTTTTACGTTGACGTTCTTTATTGATTCTGACCATCACCGCAGATTCTGCGTAATAGACATTTTTTGTTGACAAATCATATTGAAGATTAATAATTGCGATGAAAATGACTAAATATACACTAGGATATTTTAAAATTTAAGCAAAGAGAACCAACTATTCTATTGTATATGCACGATAGCCTGATTAGAAATGAAGATTTTCAAAATCGAACCAATAATTACGCTTTGATAAATGATAAATCATAATCAAACAGCTGTCAATAAGTATGTTACACTATCCTGAGATCCATCCAAAATAAAGGCCGTCAATTCTCAAAATCAAAAGGCGTTTCGTATCTTCAAAGTTTCATTGAATATTCCAAGCTATATAATATCATAGTGCATACCTACTATAAAACACGAAACTCTCTTAAACTTTGAAAATTCTAGAGCTTAAACCACGCGTACCCTAATTCTTCTTAAACCCGAGCAATAACATTTTTCCAATTTCACAAGTCCGCTAAATTAACCAATCAAGCGCGTTTCCCGGACGAAGAAAAGTCCTTCGAAAGTTTTAGCCCTCTAACAAAAACATCATTCCATATTGGCTACAATTGTTTTTCCGGGCCAATGCCAACATCTATCGGGCGGACACGATCACTGCAGCGCAGTAACGGTAAGAATGCTACAGGGTGGAAGGTGACGGAAATAAAACGGCTGGTGTCCGTTCTTTAACTAGCCGCGGAAAAACGAAGGGTTGCTTTCTTTCCTCTCGAGTGCGTTTAATTTAGTTCCCGAGCGAAAATCGAGCGAGCCGCAGTAGACCGGCGGACGAATAGATGGTGCACTTACAGGGAGATAAGTGGCAGCGCTGCAGACTCCTTGTTTGCTAATCTATAAGAGCGTCTAGGATCATCTGTTGCAAGCTGTTGCGGTGTGGAGTGATCGCTAATGGTGTTAGCCTGCTGCAGCTAGCCCCTATACAATGTTTTCAGTTTAAATGTACGTGCACGCAAGCTGATTACGCATATGCGTTGGTGTGGAAAATTGAGGGGCTTGTGGCATGAGGAAAGCATTTTTTAAAATATACTGGTGTTGCTTAAGCTTCTGATAGGAACGATGGAAGAGAGATTATAAAAATGTAGAGCACTTTGTAGGAGGCTATTTTCTTTCTGTTAGTTTAATTTGTTGGGTACATTCAGTCTTGGGCAAGGGTGCAATTTTGGAAATTTGTTTTCTTGAGGACGGTGATCCTCTCGAGAACATTTAATTTCATATATTTAACCTTTCTTTTCATTATTTCGTACGTCGACTTTTTTACGGTGGATAGCATATTTCAATGGAATGTTTATAGGAACATTGATTTTAACAGCGTTTAGTATTTATTTTATTCCTGTTTTTCCTTGAGAACAGGTGTGAAATAATGACAAAAATAATTGATGTATATCTAGATGATTTAGCTGATTTATTATTTGCCATTTCAAGTTCATTTCTACACTCGCAACTGTAAACTTCCATATTCAACACAATTATTTTTAATCAATTTATTGTATTTAACAGAAATTGGAGTAAAGTACTATTATATTTTGTACCCCTATTTCAGTGCACACATTTGTTTCATTTATATTGGGTTAAGTACACTCAACTGTTTAATCAAGTTAGTATTAAAGTTAGAACTAAGTTGTCATTGTAATTGACCACGAATGAGGCACTAACCAACATTTAATAAATTGCCTATAAATTCATTAATATGTTCAACAACGCTGTCCCCTAACCCAATAAGTCCCATTGTGATGCACTATACATATATTCGTATCTCTGTGCGAATAAATTTAATTCCGTCCGTTATTCTCACTCAATACGTAGGGAATTTATTCCTAACAATAGCGTGAAAATTTAATTCGCCTGTACAGTACATACTTTATAGGTCTCTGAGTGAGAGTACGAAAGATAAGGATAATTAATATTGTTTGGAATAGAACTGCGATGGTAAATTCAAGTTTCCATTCAGCTTAGTTCTCCATAATAGAGATTACTGACTAATTGTAAAATCTAAAGGATGTGCAAATAATGAATAAACACACTATTGTTCATGAAATATGAAGAAGTTTTTTTAGAACAAATTCAATATCATTTTAATACAATGTGAAAATACATTGGAGAAACACTGCGGATGGCTGCATTTTTGTAAAACTATTTCTCTCAATGTTTCATCAGTGATATTTTACTAATCTGGAACAAATAGCTTTCATCTAACCTTTTTTATGTCTGTATTCAATTATTATTAAATCTAAGATTATTAAATTCTTCAGTAAAAGTGAGTACATTTCAAGCTTGGTTTCTTTTAATCAATTTTTGCAATGAAACTATTTAAATATACTTTGTATAGTTTACCAGATACTGAGAGCTTAATGAGAAATGAAACTCAAATAAAGGAAGGAGATAGGTCCTGCGTTTTTAATGTTTTTGTAACACCAGTCCGCCGTTGGAATTCAGCAAACACCAAATGAAATTTTTCATTGCATACCATTTCAATTGTTACTTTTCAATTTTTGTATGTTCTACAGCATGTTCTAAACATGGTTAAGTATTTTTTAATGCTATTCCACTATTCACTGTATTGCAAACACTTAATAAATATTTTAACTATAATTATCCAGAGCCACAAAATTATATAACATTTGAAAAAATACAAAGTACTATCAAACACGAAAAAAAAATTAATTCATAGTACCCGCAATTTTACCGGATTTATACAAAAACTATTGGATTCAAAAATTCCTAGATTCTTTCGAACTCCGGCCGGTTTATTTAAATAATTCCTTTCTGACGTTATGCTTGGTTGTCATTATTGTACGCCAATTTCCAAGAAATTTTCCGCAAACATTTCACCGTCGAAAATAGTTATTATCGCAAACCAAAAAAAATTGACGTCAGCATTAACATTGTCCACCGAGCACAACGCATCCCCTTTCCCTTCTTCTTCCCGTTCGTATTTACATGCTGGAAAAGCAATCGATCATCGATGCTCCGAAGGAATTTTCCGTAATACCGGATGGCATTGTCGTCGCTCTAAGCTCCGATAATAAATGCCCGAAAATCAGCGTCGAAAGCATGGCTTCGCCCGCGTTGAGTAACGTTATTATTCGTGCGATCGTTCTTCGACGTTCGACGTGTATGCATATAACCAGCGTTGCAATACACGTACACACTGGAACAATAACGTCGACGTTTACTGGCGCATTTACGCGACGGTTCGCATTGCGTCCATATTAACGTCAGGGAACATCTTCGTCCTCTGTATCTACTTGTCGATTGTTAGGCGCCGCTCTGATTGCGCTCCTGATGTAAAGTAAATCGTAATGCCGGCATTACACACTGTGTTCTAACTGTTGAATTGTTCTGTATAGCCGCGTAGTCCCATGTATCCTCCCTGGGTGTAATTATGTTCGTTTCATGCGTGTTTGAATCGAACGTGCTCCACGAAGTGTATTGCATCGACGTAGGCGTTATGTTCCGTTAATGGACGGAATGTAATGCGATAGAAATGAATGTAAGATACTTCGAGCTATACTGGTTGTCGTTGTAATAGGTGGATAAATTTTGGTATTCTTGGCGTTTCGACGAATAGAAAGAATTGTATTTACAATCAGAGAGATACAAATTTATTCTTATGGAAATAGAAACATTTTTTCTTTGTGTATAACATAGTATTGGTACATCGTATTGTGTTGAATATGTTGTAACTCTGTAATATTGGTACTTAAAAGATTACTTGGGATTTGTGGTACCTTCATGAATATGTTTGTCGATGGACTCTACAAATGAGGCCTAAGAAAAACTCTGACGAACATTTAGAGCACAGAATAATATCATAATAGTAAGATTTTTGTATATATTTGTTCTTACTTATGTAATTACGTACAATTTATAATGTAGACGGTACGAGCCGATACGGTGTAATATAATAATTCAGGCAATATATAAAAAGTGGTTATCTTGATTTTATTCCCTACTTTGCATGCAAAGTGTTTCAAGATAGGTAAATAATATTGACTAATAGAGATGCTAAAATAAGACTAAGGTAATAAGAAAATAAGATGAATGTAAACATAAATGTGATTATTTATGAATATATAGAAAATCAAGTATTCAAAAAGAACCTGATATATTCACAAAAAAATCGAATCGAATTCAAAATTTTTCGGAGCAATTATAATAAAAGTATCTGCGTTATTTTTTTGCTGTCTGTAGATGAGTTCAGTCGTTAACAATAATCACAGAATACTAATTGAACCCAACATCAAAGGATAAACAATTATCAGACATATTCGTTGCATCGAAATTTTCTAGTTTATCGCCGTCGTCTGACGCAGACATTCCGTTCTAATGCCTGGTAGTAGAGCAATATGTAGTCCAGGTAGCTATCAAAACTCGAAATATCAACAGCGAAGTAAACCGTCTGGAAATATTTGGATACGATGCATCTTCATCCTAGTACCGAAAGAACAATATTGATTCCTATCGTTTCCACTATGGGCGAAATCCATTTTGTTTCTGGAGAGCGGGGCTGCAGCGTATTCCGCTGCGGGCACCGCAAATAGATCCGTGATGCCTTCGACAACGACAAAAAAAGTAAAAGGGAGAAGCTGAAAAATCGAAAAACCAGGAGGAAAAAGGGAAACTCGTCGCTGCGATTTCGTTTAAATTTTTTCGAAAAAAAGAATCCAACCAAAAGTAATATCTCTCGCATCTGTTCTATGGTGCCGCCTCGCAAATGAAACGGCTAATCGTTGGAACAGTCGATTGAATCGGACCCGTTCCCTCGACAAACCACGAATCGAGACCCAGATAAAAGTCGCAACTACGAACCCAGATGAAACTTGCGGTTGCCATCGAATTTTTCTACATGCGATTCTCTCATTATGATCGACCTTTCATTTCCATTCGCGATTCTTCGTTCGCGGTTACTTAAGAGGTGAACTTTGCCCCGTGGCACCGTGTTGCTGTAATTGCTTCGCTATGCGTACACGGTGTTTGGTCTGGACCGGTGTTGCAGAGCAATTTACCTAGGAGTATATGAACTCTTTGAAGCCACGTTTGCGGATACAGCACGAAAATTACGTAAAACCGCAGCTGAATTGCACGTGATAATAGGTTAAATAATTTGTCGTACAAAATCCACTCGCAGATGCAAAAATTGTGTTTGCTGTGGAATGTGTACGCGCAAATGGGAGAGAGATTGTAATCTGTACACACCGGTTGCAATTTCATGAATTTTAATGGCGTACGATATGGCGAATAAAGTTGATGTTTGGCAGAAACGGTGATTGCATATTTTGTTACAATTTCGGCATATCTAAGATTGTTAAGAGCTGTGTTAAAGCATTGTTGCATTTAAATTCTGGCTGATTTGTTTTTAATTACGTTTCTGGTATTACAATACAAAAATCACTTGTATTATAATTAGAAAGTTCGAATGGGAGATTTGCCTGCAGGCAGACATTTATTTGACACTTACTGTAACATGTAATTGATTATGAAAACTGTACAATTCTAACTTATTTGTTATTTTCAAGACTTCTAATCAAATTTTCTGATCTATCGACCAAGTTAGCCACCCATGTTTCTTTATTATTAAACAATTAAATTCACTGCAACTGTTCGTTGTTGGAAGAAAACTTGAACTCTGTCTGTCAAAGATTATTATTGCGAATTTATGCAGTGTAGCACATTATTCTAAACAAAGCGGAATTGTGCAACAATACATGTGAAACTGGCTAGCACGGTTTGTCGACGACGAAAGTATTTCGCGTATTACGAAACAAGATTCCAGTGAAATATTGTTTAGCATTTTCGATTTATTTCCTCGTGAAAGATGGTCTTCCCTTGGTTTGCGCCTCCTATTACGGAGCACCCCGTGTATCGAGAAGCAACGGGAGATCGCAAACAAGGTAAAAAGTTTATACTGCTGTAAAGAAGTTACGAAGTTTAAAATTTGATTTCGTTTAATGAGAAAGTAGCTACGAAGTGGTAATTTCCTGAATTTGTTCCCATCCACGATAGAGGGGCAATAAAACTGCCTTTTCCACCCCCACGACAAACCGTACAATGTCTTCGCCGCATTATTCGGTCCGGCTAGAAATTCATTTTCCGGATTACCTCCCATGCGTATTCCTAGGTTGATATCCATTTATCGAGAACCCATCCATTCCCAACCGTTCCACTATGCAAAATGGCCCCGCAAAATTTCTTTATACCACCCTGGAGACCGATAGGTTCTCATAGGGCTGTGTGCCAGTCGCCAAACCACTTCATCTGTCATCCAAAAATGTTTTTTGAACTGGCACACTTAGTTCTCGCCTTGTGAGCAAATACAAAGAATAAAAATTGGCGTATCCTTCAAATGATATCATCTCCTTCTTTGCTTAAAATATAAATTACATTCGCAGTTTGATCGAATTTAGTGATTTAATTTTATTAGTACTTGTTACACACTTCTGTTACTGAGATCTGATTCAACTGCGTACACGAGAAACAGTATTAAAATTAGCTTCGAATTATTTTTCGGGAAGGATGATAACTGTCTGGGCGTATAGATAACTTGATAACTCGCTAAAATATTTTATAGAAATTATTTTTGCTCATCGAACGTTCGTATTTTTGATACATGTGTTTACGTTTGTTGTTCTGTATTTTTATTTGATGTTCGGCTAGTTTAACGTTATCCATGATTTCCATTTATTAGAAATTGTTCAACCCTTCGATAAATGTGACGCATGAAGCTATTGCAAGTAAGCCTTTCAAGATGCATTTTAAGATAAAATGCAGAATGATATCGAACTTTCTCGATCAAAATTACATTCTTAAATACGTAGGGGCAACCAGTATCGATATGTTTCCCAGATTCCACAATACAACACATATTCAAATGATATATAAATCCACCCAAACAGTCTTCCACAATTATCACCACGACTAAAACTAACAATAAATCCACCCTAACGGTGCCAATTCGTTACCCAAGCAGCAACGCGAAAGCTTCGATTGAATAACCACTCAGGCCATTTCCAATTTAATTTCATAAAACAGTGATCGACGTTCACGAGTATACTATTTCTTGCCGTCGAACCGGAGGGCAACATTCTAGATTTCCAGCAGTAGTTCTCGCGAGGGCCAACCTTGCCCTGTACCTGAGGTAACGGTTCGCCCGCTCCGTGGGGTGGCGAACACAAGAGTGGAGGGAACAGGAGGCGCGACCAAGCGAAGCCCCGTAAATCGTGCTCTATGTAACGATCGGGCATAGTAATGAGGACAAATGAAGTGGCTGAATTATACGCGAATGTCCCTATGGGAAGCAGGTACCCGCTGCTCATGAGTTATTCATGGGAGTCTATCATAGCCACTCCATCCAGATTGCGAGATTAATCGAGCGCGCGCACTCCTTTGCTCGTCCATTCCGCCTCCTACCCATCGCCGTCTACCTCTTCACCTTTCCCTTGCCTGCACATCCACCAGCCACGTTCCTTTAACACCTCGTCGGGCCAAGGCGCTCCGCGACCCGACCTTTCGCCCAACGAACGAGGTTTTTTCTCGCGACGACGGAGGCCGCAAGCCGACCATGTAATTTCATTCTAAGATCCTATTGACATGGCTATCGAACCAGCTTGACGGGGTCCGCGACACTCGAGAAACGATAATTCGACGTCCCGTCGCGATTCTATTTGTCTTGCTTGGCTAGGTGTAATTGGGGTGGAATTAGGACTTCAAATTTTCGTTATCCGATACCAGTAACGGATGGCGGAATCTGTAACGGAAGGCTGCTAAAAATTTCTTTCGTGCTATTGGCACAAGTATCGTTCGATTCAACAATAGTGGATTGATAAACTTCGATTGTGGGATTCCAATTTCAACGATGGTTCACAGTTATGGGTAAGTTTTCAATATATAGGAGAATTTCACAGTTTTTAATTAGAAAGTTATAAGTGATAATATTATTAAAGTGTAAAATAAATTAATACTGTGCGTCGTTTATTAGAATAAGAATAAGTATTTCAGCCGCAACTATTAGTTGAAAATTCGAATCCAGTATGACTGACTTTAAAATAATATTAAAGATTTTGCACGTAGACTACATTATTCATAGCAGCAGAAAGTTATTTATAGATTCCAAGAAATGCTATAGAAGATTTAATAACAATTATATGTACAATATAATAACTCCAGAATACTCGATGGTAATAGTGTTTTGCGATTTGTACATTAAAATACGCTTCGTTATTAGATTGTGATTGCAGGGTAACGATATGTGAAAAAAATATGTACAAATGTTCAATCCCCCTTAATATCACAAGCTACGAAATTTCGGGGAATATATTTCCACAAATCATGGTAAAGTAATTACAAGAAGTAAGTCGTAGCATCGATTTATGATGTTAATTTCTCCGTACCCTCCGTATTGCTGTGACGCAGTTACTTTCCAATCTACTTAATGTTGATTGGGTGTCTGTGTCGGTCATCCTCGTTGGCCAATATGCTCCTAAGTGAAGACCACAGGGTGGTAATCTAGTAAGGATTTGTCCTCCTTGGGCCATCAAGCCTATTACACGAACCCGAAACACGATCAAGAGAATTGCATAATCCCTGTAAACGAAAGCATCTGGTTCCAGTTACAGACAACTACCAAACATTGTAGCAAGCAGCTATTTTATTTAGAACGAAACAACCCCATCTTAGTTTATTTAGAGAATGTATTCTAGAAATGTGATTGTACTTTTATATGTACGTGTACGTCGTATATGTACGTCGAAGGACACGTTAATACTTGAATGTCTGTGCATCTAAGTAGTATGAGTACTGAATACCTGACTGCGTAAAGTTCGAATAAGGTTCATGTCGGATTGCGAACGTTGAATATACCGATACTTAGCCATCGCGAAATACGTATTACAATATTATTTTTAATAGCATGTCATGTCAGTTCAACACTTTATATTTAGTACACCAGATGAAACTTCATATAAATCTTGATAAATACTGCTGCAAAAAAGTGTTGTTCAGATACACTACACAAGATTGAATTAGCAAGAAAGACCAACAGGATGATAATGAAGGCTTTAATTATATCCTTCTTCGATGAATATTTTGTGTGATTCAAGTTTATTCGATTTTATTCAGTTTTTAAGATTTAATATATCACGTCTAGCAGTAACGCTTTTACACCTGCGCTCCTATATTTCATCTCAATCGTTGACGCTATATACAGTTTATCCCGGTCATAAACAAAACTTTATTGCCTAGGTAAATCTGAATCGTGCTATCGAGTGTCTCGATCTCGTGACAATGTGAACATTGGAATGAAAGTCTGATAACGCTGTGCAACTTCAGTATGTGAAGTCGACGGTTTACATTCAATTCTATAATCTCAGTTTTGAATAAGCAAAGACTTGTATGTCAGGAGTGTCATGTAAGGAGTGTAAAAAATGTTTGAAATTATCCTTTGCTTCCACACTAGATTTAATATTCCTAATGTGAAGCTGTGATTTGACTATACAGTGTACCAAAAAGGCAGCATCGTGTATTGAATAATTACCAAATTAACACTATTTCTACCGAGAGGTGTTAAAAGACACTTTTCCAATTTTATCTTTAAATTATTCTCAAAGTATAATCATTTGTCCACAATTTGATGACTTTTAGTACAATAGCTGTTAAATTAATTCAGCGACATAATTTTCCTCCAGCTTATCCTGGATCTAAAAATATGCACACGGTATACCTATTTCTACCATGAGGTGTCCTTTGACACCTTAAAGATTTAATAACAAATTCTAATTTTAAATATCATCTATTCTGTTCTATTTTAATTATCAACACCATTTTACTACATCATATCAATTATAATCAGTTTAGAGAATCCCGATTTCTGTTGTAACGGAAAATACAGGTGTTGCTGCATAACTTTGATATTCGCTTGTTTTCCGCCATGTTGCAATTTTAGAGCAGATCATTGAAGTGACTACTTCTACAATTTGCAACCTAATTACATAATCTCTAATAAATATGCATCAATGTATCAATAAATATATTGCTCAAATTATCCATATTTAACTGATGTCAATTTTTGTCAATTATTTGCACACAAACGCAAAGGTGTCAAAAGACACCTTTTGGTCGAAATAGGTATACACAAAATCGTGGTAGAAATAGTGTTAAGAGAATACTCGAATAAATGAAACAGTAAGAAATAACACAATCGGTTATTCAACATCATACTCTTGAATACTGTACCTTTAATACCGCCAGTAAATTGAATATCTTCTTAACAAGCATTAGTTTCGTTGTATTATTATGAAAAGTTGTAGGCGTCCAAGTAATTAACGAGGCAATTAACCAGAAGTCAGTCAACGAGTAAACTCGTTGCCTCATAATAACAGAATTAAGAATTAAGAATTATTTGCACTAGACACTAAACGACCGACAAAACGTCAAAGAAGCAATCGTAGAATAAAATTCACTACACAAGAAAACATTAACAATAAATAGAACGATTAAAACTATGTATAAAATGAATTATCCCACCCCTATTATTCAGAACCAAAGGAAATTTTCGTAATTCCTCCGACACATTCAAATCGCTACCTCGCCGTCTACAAATTTGAACTGAATCGAATTCCAACTCTAACACTAAAACTCCCCAGCTCTTTCACTGGGCAACATTTCGACACAGAACTTCAAACGAAACTCGACAGCGTTAACCATCCCGCAACCATTTATGGAACGCAAACGAATCCCTGCAATAAAACGGGCGCACGCCGTTCATCCGGCCTCAATACGACGTTCCGCGAACGCCAGGGTGGAACCTGGAATCAGCTGCAAGGGCTCAAGTGAATACGTGGAACACACGTGGGCACGTGGAAACGCGAAAAGCAGCTTATTACCCGTGCCGTTAACCGGCGGAAAAATTTCTTTCGCCATCGGATGGTAGCCGGCTCGCGAGCCTGGCCCCATACGTCTCCTCTAATCTCGACGTTCCTTATATTTGTCTCGATTGCACCGCGTGCAACGTGTACACGTAATTCCCCTTGACTTATATCTGCCCTGGAAGCAAGTAATCTGGAAACAGGCGAATGTACATGCGTATAATATAATACGATCGGAATTGAAGTTGCCCGAGCCATTGCAGAAGTTCGTTCGACTGGGGCCAGGTCGATTTGGAGCTTGTTCAATCAGGGAGGTAAAGCCTCTTTACCGGCGACCGGAAGTCCCTGTCGTGGACGATGATATCGGCAATGTCGACGCCCCAGCATCGACCATAATGCCGCTGGAGCAAAATGATTTGTCCTTGGCCATTATTGGCGGGGCGAGACGTTGCGCGAAGGAAGTGAAATCGAGTAAAAGCACAGGGGAACGCGTGTAACGTGAAAGGAATTGTGTCTTCGTCTCTGTTTCTTTTTCTGTGCGTCCATCACCCTTTCGCGTTGGCTGTACGTGTACATCGATTCTGGTTGTCGAACGGTAAAATAATAATGGAAGAGGAAAGGGAGAGGGAAAGAAGTGAAAACGCGAAGTTAGGTTTCCTTGGCGAGCTTGGGTCCCCGGATCTCGTCGCATTTCTCCAAAGGGCTTAAACAACTCGGCTAAGGGCCTACGATATGTTCCCGCGACACGTGCTTTATGGCTAGCCGTGAATAACGAGACGTGCCACCACGGGGAAGTTGAGCTTTTGAGTTACCTGCTACCATCTGGTTATTTGCAGAATCACTTTTATTTGTCTTTCCTCGTGAATGGTCTGCGATCAGTCCCGTTGCGCGCTCGATCAATATTGAGTTAATTTTTAACGATTGTTTTCCGTTTTTGAATGACTTTGACATTTCAGTTGCTATTAGAAGAATAGGAAATCAGAATTTACGAACAGTAGCTTCAGCCTAGAAAAGATTCGCGTGAAAGTGATATGTAGATTGCATGAACTTGATGTTTTGAATGAAATTTACAGCAAACGTCGCCGAAAATGTATGAATATTCCTGTTTTTGTGCTTCAAAACTTGAACTCGGTAGAATAGTACCGGAATTTCGTTCACTGTATCTCGAAAGTATTTACTGTCAAACATTTGGCAAGTGCATAGCAATTCGCAGAACTATCACTTCTCTAAGTTTGTATTCTAAACAAAAGTAAATAAATACCATAATAAGCATTTTGCGAGACCTCTCATAAAATATTGAATTAACACTTGTTGCGTACTCTTCTAAAGTCTTTAATAGAATCTACTCCAGCAAAACCATTCCAGGAATTGCAGGAACGCATAAGAAATGCGACCAATTGAGTCAGAAACCTGATGGGAATGTTAGTATGTGAACGTATGTATGGATTCCGATGGAAGCCACTTTGAAAATCTGTTATAAAACCATGAAGTGAATAAATCAGTTATACATCCGTATGGAAGGACTTTTGAACTTAGATTTACTATAAACTCCTGTATATTTCAATTGAAAATAGGAGTGCAAATTATTGGATATGATTTTTTAAAGACGCTGTATAATTAATCGAAAATTGTAATTGTACACTTATGGTTCTATTTGTAAATAATTAGTTATAATTGGTACTTAATAATTAGGTCAGAGGTGGTAAAAAATTTGTTATCTATTGATTCATGCTTTGTGGTGTTCACAGTACAAGTGTTTGTAACAAGAAAGTTTGTAACCACGAAGTTGAAAAATCTGTACATTGAAAACTATTGTATTATTTCATTTAATAGCAACTTTGTTAAGTCGGATATATTTATTTTTCAATTCCGTTTTTTTCTGTGATATCTTCCATAAACATTTGTTTTACTTAAGCCTTGTCGCGAGTAACATCTTCTTCCCTGCACTAAGCATTAATTATCTGCTTTCGCAAAAAAAAGCTGAAAGTGATTACTCAACTGAAATCACAGCACGAACTTCAAAGTATTTCTTTATAATGTAAGGGAGTTAATTAATTTACTTAGCAGCGTTTAACGAGGGAGCGAAGATTATAAAACGTAGAGCATGAATTATAATTATTCTCGTCAGAATTCATGGCGCAACACAAAGCAGACCCTTGAGATTATTTTCCAGTTAAATAAAACTTTATATTGGTAACCTCCATTACTGCAACGTTAAATGAACTCTCGAAGTATACTTATACGTTAAGAAACATTCCTTGCATCGTATATAAGCTGTACATATGCTGTGTAATATAATATCTCTGAAAGAAGTACTACGAGGGGTAAAACGAAGAAAATAAAGTAATAACTAAGTAAGTATGTAAGTAATGCTACTTTGATTCATACTTCATTTTGTATCAACTAAATATAAAACGATATTTAATATCCGCTAATGCTACATACGGTGATACTTTCAGGATAAAAGACATTATGTAACAATAATTCAGAAATGGCCCATCGAAAACTAAATTACTCTTTAAGCAAATCAAGGCTGATATATTGCGAAGAGAACAAACTGTTCATACGTTTGTGCTGAACGTTTCGTAATAATTATGATAAATGTACATACAGCAAAGTTCTTCCAAGGCTGAAATCGAGAATGGTGAAGTTAGCAGGAGACATTAGTACATTACTCGGCTCCCGTTAGAAATCCATTTAATAGAGAAGTTAGTGGCGCGTGACTGTTGCGTGTGTTTTCGTTTTTCTGGGTATCCACGATGGAAACGTAATTTCAACTGCAGCCGAGACTGGATGGTGGCCAACAGCTCAAAGTGTCTGCCATCGTGATACTGTCATTTTATATGTGCACCAATAGTGGGCCACATAACTGAAATCACCCCCGTAGTTCTATAAGTACTGCTTTCATTAATAAAACTGTGAAATTATTAATTGAATACACCTTTTGATCGATCAAATTTGTTAATTGTATATTATACGTGAAGCTACTGAAAATAGGTATTGCAATTATGGTAATGGACCAGTACATTACAGTTTAAGTATGAATCGCGTAAGTAGAAAGTGTACAGGAAAATTTGAATCTATGGAAGTCGAATCGACTGTATTGGGCAAAAGTTTGCAAATGTTTAATTGAATAGTACAATGCAATTTTATATACAGCTTTGTAAAGGAGTTCCGAGTTTGCAATATTATTACACGTATTATATTAATGCTTACTAACAGGTGTAAGTTTCTAAACGCAAGGATTGCCTTCCCAAAAAAAGTTGCACTGCATTTTAGAAAAGAACAAAAATTATACAGCCAATTTGGTAGCAATCATAAGTACATTAAATAATATATCATTATATAGAAAATAAATAATGACTGTCTTCATCTTAATTTGGCAATTAAAATTTGTCTAATGCCTTTAGGGGTATATCTTCTTCGTCAGTATTTTTTAACAGTTCCTACGAATTGTGACATGAATTTTTACAATACGAAATCGTTTTCCATACTCTGATTTCGTTTAGATGTTAGCTTTGCGCTGTTCAATTATTATCTTTCGTTTCGAGAATTCGAAGTCCACTGAGGCCTCCGTTATTTTAACCCGCTCTCTTATATTAGTCTTATAATATCGTGAAGCTATTTCTTATAATATCTAGGGGCTTTTTTTCGAAATAACACGGCATGAAATTTTACGGAAATTATTGATTGTTAATTTTAGTTAAAAGGACTTACTGCACTTTCACATTAAAATTAAACTTCTGATACTCTTTAACAAAAGATTTGTTATTTTTTCAACGATACTTCTATGAATCTTTCAAAATTTTCTCCTTAAATGAAAAATATTTGTAACGTAAGTAAATCAGTCGCAATTTTCCGTCTGGATACCAGTGATACATTTGCAGCTATTTTTTAAAGCCCAGGTGGCTCGTACAGTAGTACGAACATAGAGGAGGGTTACCGTGAGGTATGCATGCGGTGTTTAGAAAATAAGAGTCCCAGAAATACGTGCGCACGTTCCAATTGTGAGCAAACACGTGCATGCGCAAGTCTGAATCCCCTTAGGAATAAATCTGTATTTGATCAGGAAGAAGTTAAACAAAAAGTTTGGAAACGAATGGATCGATAACGGTTTTAAGGAAACATTTTCAATGAAAAAATTTGTTAAATGATTTTAATTGCTTCGCCAATACTTTTTCCAGATACATTACAGTGCAAACTTCCGCCGTTGCTGCAACTGGATCTCCACTGTGGAAATTTGAACGAAACGGAATGCGCAATTTACAGTTGTAAACCAGTAAAGTTTCATTGACCATCGTGAAAGCAAGAAAAATCAAATATAGCTCGCAAGTTTCAGCTTGTTAACTTTACATTTACAGAAATGAAATGTAAACCTTAACGTAATCAGTTTCAACAACTACTTCCAACAACTTTCAAGTACTCAATTCTCATATCCAATTATATGTCGCCCCTGAGTACTGCTAACATGAAATATACCGCACAATTAGAAGTCACGGCAGCACCTGATTCTGCGAAATGAGATACTACAAGAGTTCAAAAATTCTGTAAAAATCATCAAGTTGCCTATTTCATGTCAGATGAAACGGTGTTTGCTATTAAGATGGGGGAAGTAATGAAAGTAATAAGTAATAATTGTAAGTAAATATTATAAGTAAATAAAAGTAACAGGAGTAATAAAAATTGTTTGAAAAAAGCCCGCATAAGCATGCAAAGGAATCGTAGGACGGGTGCAAGGAAATTAGAATGAGAAATGAAGGGGCAAAAACAAAAAGAGACATATAGACAGATGGAACAAGAAAAAGTGATAGAGAAAAAAGATTGATAGACAGATAGAAAAATAGATTGTGGAAAAAGAGAGAGATATTGAGAAGAGAGACGAGAATTATAGGACTCTTTCTTCTGGATCATGACATCCAGTCGATTCGAGGCATCAATTTTCTTCGACTCCATCGTGTAACCCCGTTTCGACGGGCATGCACGAACGTTTCCGGCTACACCAACATCCGCCGGGGTCTACAGATCGCGACATACAACGAACAAGATAGGAATTGAGCAACTTCTTCGCCAGGCCACTTTGAATACACTTTGCCTAAAACGCTGGAGTTTCGTAGATAGATCCACGGTAAGTGTTGTTGCCTATACGTTTACGTGGAAAGTACGTAACGTTGTTGCATTTTGCAGACGGCGCGTTTCTTTCGTCCACGTCGGGTACCTACTACGGCGTCCATGCGGAGAAACGTCGCTATCAAAATGCCGAAACGAGAACCGCTTGCCTGCGACGGGGAATCTTCTTAACATAGAAATCCGGAACAAAGTGTAGGAAACTTGGAAAGTGGTACAGGCTATTTCGTTTATTCGCACGATTTTCGTCTGTTTCATTGTGCTTGTTGTTCTCTCTTTCCTTTTTTTTTTATCAATAGACTGAGGAAGTCACTTGGTTTGGGAGGAATGAATATTGCAGCTACTATGGTTGTTGTTAAATTGATTATTCTTGTAATTTTGAAATCAATGTTAGTTAAAATAAGTGTTACGTGCGTATGGGTTTGCAAGTGCGTCGTGTTGGTTCAAATAGTTATTTTAGTCATTCTGCTCTTTTGTTCCTCCGAACAATACCTTGCTGTCTAGTACATGTATTTATGTACAATTTATGTCCATTACATAAATTGATCAGAGTAAATGATACACGCATTGTTGGAAATTTTCTATTATCATGCACTATATAATAGCTAATTTACTATTATTTTGATGTAGGATTCAGTAATTGGATCTCTCCATTTTCTATGTACAGTCGGATATTTGAATCCCGATATAAGGTTTCTGGAGTCTTATTAATGGTTAATCTGTGCACGAAAACTTGTTGGTAGGGCAGATGTCAGGTGAAATAAAATTAGATGTATTACTTGAGAAAGATTGAATATTACATTACATATAATTATGTAGAAATCTTACATTTTCAAAACGTCTCATATTAATTCGAATGACCTGGATATTTCTACTTTCATACGAAATTAGCTGAAAAGATAAAATTTCTACTAAATTTATTTTTATAGCAATTCTTCGCAGCCAGCTCCCTAAAACAATTCTAGTGCCTCTACTAACTCCATACCAACGATACAATCATTCTCTATAAAAATATACAACAGTACACACTGAATCCACCGTAATTTTTACTCACGACTGCCGATTGCTTTCGCAAAAATACCAAGCTGTAAAAATCAATGTAACGCGCAATTCCATAAAATCAGGCTGACACAAATGCAAAAACACACGAAGCATGACAAATCCTCCCATCGTTCGGCATTTTGCCCGCAACGTTGCAAGCCATTTCATTAACTTAACATCAGCGTCGACGTAAAAATAAAAATAAAGGATATCATATAAATATATCATAAAAATAAAAACAGACAACGGAGCATGTACGCGTTGTTCCACCTCCACACGGCCGTATGCAAAGTCACTCTAAGCTTCCCCATCGAAAGCACGCCAGGACGTTAAAAATGAACAGCAAGGGCAAAAAGGACGAGGCAGGTCTAAAGAAATATTAGCTCTGTACCCTTAGAGAGCCGCATAAGCAGCTTCTCCCCGAAAAGGGCTTAACGGTCACAGTGCGCCAGCTAAATCCGCCTTCGCGTTACCTCAAATGGGGCCCTAGCTACAGCGGGCCGGGCCACGATAAGCAGCCTGGACCGCCGCTGAGAATGCGAGTAATCCAAGTGAACAGTGTTACGTGTTTATAACTTGTGTAGCCCGTAAATAATGCGATTTCCCTAACCTAACCCATCCGCAACGAGAGAACTCGAACTATGCCCGTCTCGACGAGATCATTGTGCCAGTTCTGGTCGACCTGTAGTGGCTCAATCGATATCCGTGTACCATAATAACCGAACAAGTAGCTACGAGTGCGGCACTGCGTTCGCGCAAGTATTCCGTTTGAATTAAAAGGCTGCCGTAGTTTCAGGAGGAATGGAGCAATCATGGGCGGCGAGAAATTTCGTATGGGATTTTGCGTAACTGCGACTATTGTCGAGATTATGTTTAATTGGTAATATGAAGGGTGCGTTTTGTTTCAAGGATTATTGGTACTCGCAAAGCGTTGCCGAGAATTGTAATACGAAACGGGTTATGAAGAAAGTTATTAGGTTCGAATTAAATTTTCTTTGAAACTATTGAAGCTAATAAATTTGAATGAGTGCAAAAGTGTTGAAACGTCGACGAATTGTTCCTATTCAGGCAGACATTGCTGTGAAAATTTCTACGTTTAGTATGTTTTAATACCTTCTTGGAAATCGTCGTAAGTTTGATTAAATTTGCTTTTATAGATTGTGAAAGGGTTAGTCGAAATGGATGAAAAACCATTATGTATGCTGGAAAGCTATTTCTTCGAAAAACGAAGGTATAATTTAATTATCAATATAAAACTGGACGCACTTGTAGCACCGGCAATGAGAATTAACAAAATGACAGCAAATTAATTAGATACACCGATATTTTCGTAATTCACGTTAACCAAGTAGGGATTGTCTTGAATTTTCTTAGACTGCGTGTTCCCTTAAGAATGAAACAGGGTAACAAAATGATTTACATTTTACCGAAAAATTACCTATCTGTCGCATCCACGTAAATATCAAACCAATCCTACTTTCAGTCACGAAACATTTCGCTCACTAAAATACACCGACACCTTACAAAATTCTGTTTCTATATCTTCACACATGCGCTATCTCCATCTCTAATACAATTACACTCACTTCACTTCCCTCCCCTGTTTCTGCAGTGTTCGCACCATTCCCAGCAAAAGATATCTCTAAATGCAATCTCGAAAGACACCCACATAGTCGACGCGAGCGCCCCGTCTAAAATTATACACCACGATTCTCCGTCCACCCCAAAGCAAATAATTCCAAGCCGATACCACTGGACCACCGAATATCACGTTGCGCCGAAAGAAAAACAGGCAAAATAACTGTGAACTTAGAGCTGGCCGACGAAGGCCGGAGGCAGTGCAGCACACTTACGATTCCAGGCATACGCGCGACACGAATGGAAGGGGAGATCCGGTCCACGGTGGATTTTCACGTGGTAAACGAATTAGGGGTTGATTTCTCGGCTTGGTAGCCAGCCGTTCGTCTGGCACCCCCCTACGAGAGCCGCACAACGTCCACGTGCCGCAGCTCCGTGTCCACTCTGTCGCCTATCTATCGCCACCGGGGACGACGGCTAAAGGGTTAAAGCTATACGTGTACAGGCGACAAGAGAGATAAAACCAATCACATAGCACTGTACACACAGAAATTTATTGCCGCAGATTATCTGGCCGGGATCCAAACACAAACACATTTCTTCTCGGGGCATCGGACGTGAAGATAAGGTGGTCGGGGTGAAGGGGGGGGCTCGATGGAGAGGGGTGGAAGGAAGAGACGGATCTAGAGATAGTCCGGGGATCCCGTTCGAGGAAAAGAAAGGGAGGACGATGGACGCTGGTGGCTACAGCGAATAGAATGAAGAGGGAGGCACAAGGAGCGAGAGAGCGGAAAGCTTCGACGATGGGTGCGGGTCGTCGAGCTTTCTATTCACTCCGCACCCCCTTCGCCTGACCCCCACCCACACGGTTCGGGTTTGTGCGCGTTTGAATCTCGCGGAAGTAGAGGATTTCCAGGGAAAGACGTGCATCGCTTTTTATCGTCGAATAGACCATTTGAACAACAGCCAACATGGAAAACCGAGACCCGACTGTGTACTACTACCCCTTTCTTTCTCTGTTCTTTTACCCTAACCCTTCTCGCTCTATCACCGACTACGTCCAAATCGGTTTCTCTTGCTTTCCTGTTGGTCCCGTTTCCCGTCCTTATCCCCTTGTTCCTCCTGTGATCATCCTCCCTGCGGACCTAGCGAACGTCGTCATACGGTAATAGATTTATACGTTTGCGCTCTTGAGGAAAGGCAACAGTCGTGCACATGTATCCGGCCATGGAAACGAGCGCAGAATGTGCATCGGCTTGTCTTAGGATCTAGCATGGACAACGGTTATCAAGCTTGGTCTTGCTGAAATATTTGTAGGTCGCTGGATAGGATGGTGGGCGGAGGAGATAGAGACAAGGAAAGAAGAGTTGCGTGCACTCGCCAAGTATGACAATACTTCGCGAGCTACATACACTGTGGGCTAAAGGTTTGGCACGCAGGTTAAGAATTTCAAGATGCACAGAGATTTCCTACGGAATATTTTTCGTGCGAAACTTTAGTTTGAAAATTGCGGGATTTTTTTTAAGTTATAATATATTGGAACGGAGTTTATTATCATTTATATTTACGGTATTAATTTGGGATTAATGGACCGTAAATAGAACGGTACAGTATTTGTAACGCTAAGGAAGCGGTTCCTAATAACAGGTAGAATGAATCGATGCCTGATAGTGTTAAATATAGTGAACTGGGTTGGTTGAATAAGTGGCTTTGAGTAGTTTCGTTAAATAAAAGTGGATATAATTATTATGCATGCAGACTCGAAACATTTACAGATAGATATTTATAGATTCTTATCTTTCTTCCAATTTTGTACATTGTATCACTGATAAGAATTTGTTTCTGATCAAATAATTTTGCCTAGTGGAAAATTGTCTAGGTGGATATCATAAAAAGAATATGAGAATGGTATCCTGGTGTTTTCCTAGAGCTGCATGTGGATCGTAAAGGACAAAATGTGTGGTCATTGAACTGGGTTTTGTACGCGTAAATATGTTCGAATTGGAATTGCGAATTTTGTCATCCGAAAGATGTACAGGGCATGCATTCTTTGGTGTAATACTTTTACATATACATATATAGTATGTATTTCTTAAATGAGTCGAATTAGAAAAGCTATTTCATTTTAAAATGTTTCTACTGTTACAGATTTAATAATAATCAATTTACGGCTTTACAGTTTGCATAACTTTAAATTGAAGTTTGAAAAGTTTACAATTTAATGGAAGCTCATATCCATCGTAGAAAATTAAATAATTTTATTATGCGTTACATAATGTGAAATACATAACAGCTCAACAAAAAGAGTTTTAATGGTTTCCTAATTTGATTTTCATTTAAATAAAACTTTTTGACACAAACTCAATACAGTAAATGAAAGAAAAAGAAGAACTCATAATATTAACATCATTTGTCAATTTCAATGCTATTCAATTACATATCTATTGTATATACGTTTTGAATGGAATCGTTAATAATTCACAAGATTATAAGTTATGCTAGAAAGGTTAAGCTATTACCTATTAAACGTCGTGTATAATAAACGCGTTAGATCGAGTTGTCTCTGAACGTCGTTGGATGTCATTCAATGGGAATCTAAGGAAATGCAGGCCTTTGTCTTCCATTCAGGAAGCCATTGAAGACAAGAGAATCGGGCGACGAAATCACCTGGATCTCGATAGCGGTGTGAATTCTGGATCGATCGTTAGTAAGAGACTCGTTCATGGGTTCCTTGGTCGTGGAGGAAAGGAGATACCTTTCGCAAGTTTCTCACTGTAATCGTTGCTAGGCTGTTCGTCTTTAATCGAGGATCGCAAGAGAAATCTAAATCGCCGTCTTACTCCCAGCGAATAAACGACAAGGTTAAAATATTGGAAATTCTACCTTGACTTCGAAAATGTCGCTTTTGCGTTCAAATGAATTGAAATGGATTTCAACGTGAACATTTAAAGCGACTAAGTATTGGGTGTAATTTGAAGAAACAGTGATTAATGTTCTTTTGCGACGCATTCGACCAGTACAATGTATGCGAATTACGAAAAACTATTGAGTTGGTTCAGAAGTACAAATTCCTAGCTCTAGTAGTAGATAATAAAGTTTCGTGGAAAATTTCATCGACTGCCTTTATAATCTATAATACACGTTTAGTTTGCGTCTGTGTGTGACAGTTTGCAACAGAACGCAAAATGCTATGGACATTACTTAAATTTTATTCCAAAAAACTGGTAACTCTTCATAAATGAACCTAATACAATTTCGAGTATAAACTACGCGAGATATGAAATTGTGTGTGGCTTTGAGTTCAATTCAAATTTTAGGGTGGTATTAGCTCGCTTATTTTATGCAACACGGAACCACTATATTGGTGTAAGTACCTGACATCCCATGTTCGAACATGACTTTGTTTATTCACATTAAATTGCATTCTAATGGCAATACATTTTATGGGAAAGTAGTTACCGTAGATCGAACGGTTTATGAGCATACATATGATAATGTTAGTAGATTCCATATGTTGCCATGGAAAGTTGATGCTGGCCCATCACTTGATATCGTGCGAGCAACAATTCATCGAGCGATTTGGAAACATACTTAACACACTGTTGGTCGACTATTTTATGCAAAAATTAACACGCGTCGCTGGTTATTTACGAGGCGTCATTGCCGAAATTTAACGATGCTGGAATTGCAATTAAAATATCGACAACCCGACTAAATGAGTAATATCACAATTAAACATATGCCACATTCAATTACACCATAATAAGTTACACAATTTTGTATATTGATATTTATCAATCCTCTTAACAACATTTTATTGGCTTTCCATAAATTTTTAATCAAATTGTAATATTTAAAAAATTAAAAAGGAGATTCTAGTTCACAAATATTTCACGAAATTAATGCAGAATATCTTCTCACGGGTCTCTTTTCACGGCCCTTGGAAGCACAACACTGCGATGCCGGAGTAAAAAGTTTGCTATAATAAAATTCTACCTTTGACCGTACAATTTACAAATATAGTGGCCGGTTCATAGCGAAGGAGTAGAAATGTGCGGACGGCAAAGACTAACTATGGGATAAACGGTTTATTACTTTCCCTCGAGTGAAATAGATCTCATGGAAACTTTATAGGGGTAAGTGTGCTGCTCTGTTTTCTATTTTACCCTTTCATTTACTCATGCGACCTTCCCTTTACCTGCCAGCCAATAAAATCCACCAAATGAATTCTAATTAGACAAAACTTTTCATCGTTCTGTTCAGGACCTTAGCAAGAGACGCAAATTTACTGCGTATCTGTGCTGATTCAATTAGATACACGACAGTAGTGGTGGACAAAGGAATAAGGAACAAGGGGAAAGACTATTATCTATTCCCCATTCAAAATACCTAACACGTTCCCATAAAATTACGCTCAGCTGTAAAGAAGTGGAACGCTTGAAAATGCAAAGCTCTGCGATTTTCACTTCAATATTACGACTCTGTATTAATCTCAAACATTGAAAAGGAGAAATGCAATGAGTTAAAAATCTACAAAGAAAAATAAAATAATAGTATCCTGGTTAATTAAAAGAACCATTTTATATGAAATCATCTTATTAGTATCGCCGGATTTTATGTTCACTCAACGAACGAAATACATACTGATCAGCCTGGGCAGGTAAATAAACATTTCAGCTCGTCACTATTCCAACGCCATCGCTATTACAATCGCCAAGGCCACTTTATTAAACTCGAACAAACACGACAGGCAACGCCTCGAACGATCATTGCACATTATTGAATACGATCTCTTCCTGCTCTTAATCCCCTCTGTGCGGCGATTTCTGGCCCTCCATTAGCAGCTGCCTGGCAATTGATTCGGAAGGTAGTATGGATTCAAGATCGATCGATTCAGGAAGAAGAAGTCCTGCTGGCCCCGTCGACGCCGCGGCAAAGCGAACTGTGTAAATTTCCACTTCCAACCCGACGACGTTTCTCATTAATCGCTGATCGATCTTCTTGCTGGGTGATTAACGTTCAGTACGGTCAGAAGGAAAGAACCGGAGGCGGGTTGAAGATGAAGAGAAAACGATTCAAGAGGAAAGGGACAATCGAGCGGAAAAATAGAGGAAGCACGACGAAAGAGCGACCGGCCATCCGTCCTGGACGGTGGGAATAGATTTATAGATCTGGTTAACGAAAGGGCGAAAAAAGAAAATCAGAGGGAGAATTGGTTAGTGAATTCGGTTACGAAGCACCAATCCGTAGTCCCGAAATGAGAAACGTCATTTGTACAACGATCCTGTCGTTACCGGGATCCAACGCGCACCGATGTTTCTTGTTAGAGGCAGCACACCTGTGCGTTTGTGTGTATCGCAAGCTATATGACACGATGCTCTAACCGTAGCAGAACTAAATTTGCATCGACAGAAGCGTGTGTTGCGTGCATGCTAGAACGGACAGGGGCATGCACGTTACGAGACTGTGCAACGCGGAGAACTGCTGGGCTTCCGAAGGTATTGTGAGCAACTCGAGGACCGTGAAGCAGAGGGAGGTGCCCTGGAGTTGCGAACGAAGAACGGGTAATTTTCTGAGGAGACGATGACGAAATTTACAGTGGATGAATTTTGAATTTCTCGGTCTGTTCAGTGGGCTATGTGCGTTTGAAGTTTCGCGAGATGCCCAGAATGGGAGAATGTTTTATTAAATATATGCCACCGTAATTGAACCTTGGAGAATATATTTCGTGTTACAGGATTTTAATTATTCGAGCGGTGAAAGATTATCACCGAAGGCGTAACTAATTTCGGAAGAAGTAACAGATTTTACCTCCATCAAAAGCTATAGTGAAGAAAATTTTTACTACGTGGAGATATTTTTATACAGTGCACAGTAAATAATTTATTACTCATTTTATTGTATAGGCAGCTTCGCAGCAAAATCGAACAATTCCACCACGTGCTTCGCCAATTTTTTTAAATAAATAGGACTTCGTTATCGAAGTACGACAGAATGATAATTGATACTGGTTATTATCTTGCGTTGCAAATAAAATATTTATTCTGACCGAAATAAATTTTCTGTTTCTGCGATAGGTACCTACGATATATTTTATAAAGGATTTTACATTTTATAACAATTACAAGTAGTCATTACTGTTCCTACTATTGTCACAGTAGTTACATTACTCACAAGGTAGAGGGTTAGGGAGTGAGGGGGTTAGAGGGATAATAGAATAAATTACATGTAGAGCATGTGGGTAAATGTTGGGGTGCAGCGTGGTTGCTGGAATGAAACCTAGCCATAACCTAGAACTGACTCAGCTTACTAACTCAACTTAACTTAATCAAACAGATGATTTTGAATTAGGTGAGCACTATATGCTGCAGTCAGTATTAGCAATCAACTTGCCACAGTTCGGTGGATGAGGTCAGTGACAGTACGCCTAGTCGCACATGTAGCAATGCAAATTGGTCATTTTAAACAGCGTATGTGAAAGTAAACTCTCAATCAGTCTAATGCGGAATCAATAGTTAAACATAATACTGAATGTGCAGTAGATGCTTCCAACGTATAATGGAAGTAATAATTGAACAGGTATTAAAGGCAAATTAAATGGATTAAGTAGGTATGTCGGATCGTTTGAAATTTTATGCAGTAGGTAATGGAGATCAAAGAAAATTTGTGCTAAATTTTAAGTATTTTAAATACAAGTTGAACATGTTAACTAATAAAAAAAACGTCTTCAGTAATTATTTCATGTCGTATTATAAAAGACATTGTTTAGACAAATATAATGTTTTTCTAGAATTAATTATTGGTCTAGAATTTGGTGCATATATTGTATTAATCTTTATACAGACTATTAATTAAGCTCACTATTTAATATATATCTGAGTGCCTGTGAATGAGTCCCGGCTTTAAGAATCCATTGCCTAGCAGATTAACAGTTTCCACCCTATGCTAGGGGTATAATTACAGAAATCATATTTTATATTATTATTATCATTACGTACTAGATTTTACTGTACAGAATTTATCATAGCAAGATGAAACTTTTTTTATCATTGCGTCTGCGTGTAATATTTAACCCTTGTGTGAGCGACCAAAGTGGTCAATAAGATTGAAGCTTAGTTACTTAATATTTTCCATACATTTTTTTCACAAGAC
Source organism: Nomada ferruginata (assembly GCA_963583965.1). Lineage (NCBI taxonomy): Eukaryota > Metazoa > Arthropoda > Insecta > Hymenoptera > Apidae > Nomada > Nomada ferruginata. Next base: position 8,392,735 of record OY757223.1, read on the forward strand.
GTAAATTTACGTAAACGAGTCCAAAGAACCGAGATTTGGAGTGGTTTTGTGATATCTTATTACCTGTATGTATAATAGATACTGGCACATAGAAAAATATTACGATTCAACGTCTTACAGAAGTAATAAAAACAAATGAGAGCATAATGGACGATCGGTTATATTTAATTATACTCCGTTCTACACTCCGTACACAAACAAACAAACCAGCCCGGGCTCGCATGTACGGTCACACCGCCGAAAGCGTTAAACACTTGCTGTTCTACTATACGAAAATATACCCATCCACAGAACTTTCAACCCCCTGTAATTATCATAATTAAAGTACACGAGAGTTCTACTAAACCACCAACTTTTCAAATTTGCCAAAACCATTTTCAAACCCTGCACAGTGTCCGCGGGCCAATTCCCTCCAACAGAACGTCAGTCGAGTACACCGTCGGGTAGTGTTGCCCGAAGAGGAGAGGTGTGAATTGTTCGATGAAGATTGCGAGGTTCCCGATAATTCACAGGACGTCGTGAATTATCGTTGTAACAGCTATCCGTCTTCAACGCGTCACGTAACTATGCGCCCACCAGCCACGGAGGTATTGGGGCATAAGGAGACACGCGGCATAATTTCCTCCCACTCGGTCTTCCACCGCACCCTCGCCATCCCTCCCGAAGTCATAATGAATACGCGCGTTGCGGTTGCATAGCTACGTCACGTGTCACGGGGGAAACTTTGAACGCTCCTCATCGTGAAACACCAGTCACACACGTCACGTTACAACGGCCTTGTGCCGTTCCTCGCTGCTCTAACGATGACGACGTCGCCTACGACGACGACGACGACGACTACTCTGCTACTACTACTATAACGAACGCGAAGACGAGGAACAGAGCGTGGTACGACGACGAACAACCCTCGAGAACTCAAAACCGAGGACTCGTTGCTTTTATACCCGTGCTTCTACGTCTAGGAGAAACAGGTTGTGCACTTTAAATTTTACTGGCGCTTTCTTGCCTCGCCGAAAGAACGTGACGTTCCTTTTTCGCCACCCTCAGCCGCCTCCCACCGTCGACGCTTCTTCGTCTCGTTTATGTGCAAAATCGCGAGGCGGGAAGATGCACGTCCCGTCGCTGCGTCCACGTGGTAACGAGGTCTATGAAGAACGCCCTTCCAGGATTCAAGTAAGCCGCGTTATCGAACTCGGTACCTTTCTCGTAGCGGAGATTAAATGGAGGCGAGCCACGGAGTCTTTCAACCCCCTCGATCGGGATGGTTTATTGGAGGAGGAAGCAGCTGGTGAAGAGTTAAGGGTGACTTTCGTGATGGGGGACTTTTGTGGTGGAGATTCTTGACTTGGGGATAAGACGAGAAATCTGTTGTTAAATACAGCGAATTTTCCGTGCGTTTGATTTCATTTGATGCTCGCGATAAATGTTTGGATTTAGCGATAGATTAGCGATAGAACGGCAGCTAATCTGATTGGGTGGATAATTGTAGATCCTGTATTTGCGCGTAATTAGTGAATATTGATTGTATGCCTTATGCGAAAGGAAATTCTTCGATTATATTAATTGCTTGAAATGTTTATGTATCTTCGAAGACACCACGAGCGAGATTAACAACTAAAGTGAACAGTTCTTTATTTCATAGTACCATAAATACTTTAATATTTTATCTACACATAAAATATTAACGTTCCTTATCCTTCTGCAATAATATTAATATGCAATTGAAAAACATGCGAAAATATTTCAAAGAGTTTTATTGCACAGTGAAGTGACAATGCAGTGATTAATTTTTACTTATCTGTATTGCTGGTAGACCACTATTATTATTTACAGATTGATGTGCTGATGTTCCCTACTGTTAAATCTGTTACAAGGGGCAGAAAGAGAGAGAGAGTGATTGAGGGGGAGGGAGTGAGAGAGGGAGTGTCAGCTCACGTCATGTTTAGGTTCCAGGTAGTAGAATACGCTGTGCTGGTTGAGGTGTTAAATTTATGACAGGCAGGTAAGGATAGATATGGGATGAGCATTATATCTGAGGCATGTCGAGGTTAAGGTGTTAAACTCTTGTTAAGTTTGTGCTAAGGTGCTGAATGTGTAACGTGTTTACCTAGACAGGTTATAGCATTAAATTCGTGTTAGTCATAATAGTTTGTCAAGGTAGACTAGTTTGAGTATAGTTAGTGAATTGAGAATAATGGGGTGATATAGAACATTAAGCTTAAATTTCGACATTCTGTTCTTGTTTCAAATTCATTGTGAATGCTTATTTGAGATCTGAAATTTCGACATGGGCTGTCCTTTATTAACGCAACAGTATCCCTCATTATAGCAAGTAAGATCGTACGAACAAATATGTATTAAGCATTTGCAACAGTATAAATTGTTTATACAGTTGCACTGTAACAAAGAACTTATCTGGAATTATTCACATCTGAGTTTTTTAACACATTTCATCTTCCCGTAAGGATAAATAGGGTTGCTGGATCGTATTCAATATTATTAACATTCCGCCCATTTATATCCTACAGAAATATTAAAGGAAATCCAACCGTAATATGCCATACAGGATAATTAACTTTATAAATATATAATAGTTTTGTGGGAAATCAACGAGACGGATTCTACTCAGCGTGAACAGGAAGAAGTTTATTAGAGTGAATAGAGTCGTAGGCAAAAGAAACAAAAGAATAAACATATAATATACGTGAAGCTATTAGCAACGGGAGATTATAAATCCAACAAATTTAATATTAACACCAAAGTAGACTGAATATTATTCTACTGTAATATAATGGAATTTGAATTAATTTCTTTATTATTTTATTAGTGGGAGCTCTTTATTTTGGAAGAGTACGCAATCGTTACTTTTCATAGACTATTACGTTAATTGACTGGTCAGGTTTAAGGCATTCGTTGGGTATTGTAACTCATCCAGGATTTGTGCCGTTTGCGTGTTGCCTTTCGTCCAGACAACAATAGACTGGTTCTGTAGACGGAGAAACTAACCAAAGAGCATCCGGTTCCGGTGCTACCGATGACCCGTCCTTTCAGCTTTCGTGTCTACGTCCTGGCATGTGTGAGTTATAATGCATGGCACCTCAATTAAAGAGGGGATGATCTCTGTCTTGTGTTTCCGTTGTGGGAGGGAATCCTTAAATATATGAGTCAACGAAATCCAATAATACCTTATTAGCTAAGAATTTATAATTTAACTGTTCGAATTTCGTACGTTTTATATACCGTATGCTATGTGTGTGACAGACTACGTGCTTTGATTTTTAAAGACTTTTTAAAGGTAATGTTCATTATACAATTTTTCATTTGCTCGTGCTTCCTTATCACCTGCAGTTGCATGTGCTTATCTACACATATTAAAACAAAATAATAAGTGGAGAGAAATTCAGCGAAAACAGTACAAAAAATAAAAATTAGCTGTAGAAAGCTGGAAAATGTTACAGTTTCCTTACGATTAATACTGTAATTTGATGTCTAAACTCTAGATTGTTTTTCTAACTTCAATCGTCGAATTCTGTCAACATTTCTAATTATTAACACTGTGCAGTCTTTATCTAATCTGTTTGGCGCATACTGCTACTGCTTTATCGGCCTTCCACTAACTTCAAACGACACAAAAATCCCGTAACGTGTACGTGCAGTAACGCTTCAGTGAGCCTGCTATCAAGCGGGTGATTGTGGCCGTGTCGGCATTCTCGAGCGTGCAAAACAATGCTTGCAGCTGACGTTTTACACTTTGCGGCGGCTGATTGTGGAGCTGGATAGATTCCCCGACGCACTTGCCCCTTTCTCTATTGCGATCGTTCCGATCTCGCCATTCTGATTTTTGTAGCTGAACCGTAGACACGTTTCAGTTCATTCGAAGGAACACTAGGGAGTTATAGGTCAATAGAAATTGCAGCACTGATATATACCTTGAATCAGAGGGGTATCTTTGGAAAGTCATATTTATGAAGGAGAATATTTATATATTTGTATATGTATCAACATTAAGGTGTGATCATGAATGAATAATAATAAGAAGGATGGTGGTTAATTTGACAGAATACCCCCTGCATTGTCCTTTATAGTTACAGAAAACTATGTTGAGACTTACAGTGTGGGAAAAATAAAGGAAAAAATGTTTCTTAATAGAATTTAATGCGAGTGTCATTATTTCTAAATAAATTTCGAGCACAAATGTGGATTAACAAGTATGTCAGATATTGCATGAAATATGAAAAGAATAATAGCACGAAAGAGATATTTATGGGATTGTAAATAAATTCTTGCTACTTCCTTTACGACTTTGATAAACAGTTGATGAATTAATCTCACATGGACTACCCCAGTTATTAGTGACAATAAACCTTATTACATACTCTCACGAGATGGTCATTTAGTAATTTACCAATAATAGGTTTAGTTTAATAGGTTTACAGTAATAGGTTCAACAATTTTTATTCTCGATAGTATTGCCAAATGTCACTTGTCCTTATTGAAAAGTTTGTTCAACGAAAAAGTTCTTTTACTTATAAATAAATTCCCAAAACTGCAGTATTTTTAAGCATATTAAGCTGGTTCAACTCTTCAATTTTATTTGCCTCAATGTCCTACAATTTTTGTCAAAACTATTTCAGGGGAACTAATTTTGTAACCAAACGAGACATCTCGAAAACAGTTCATTCACAAAAATAATCGACATCAAATGAATCAACACCTCGCTATTTATAAAGGAATCCCACGGCAAACATTCCCGTCTTGTTACAACCACTAAACCATAAAACGACAAGAATTCTCCTCGTTTAATGGCTCGTACAGTGTCAAGCATTTCCTTAACAGAACGCAGAAACTAATTTCGTCGTAAAGACCGGCAACTTCCTCGAACCTTAAATTCTACAAGCTATAAAAAGAGACGAACAACGCATTGTATATACGTCCTCCGTTCGACCACGTAATGTCCTTTCAAATCAGCTTTCGCGAAGATCGATGCTACGATACGCGTAATAAACACTTAATTGCCGTTATAAAACGGCGATTAACAGGCGATGGTAAAAATAACACGAAAAACTAGAGTGGCCGTGGTCAGGTGAGAAACGGGGGACCATTTGACAAGCATCCACGCGGAAATTAATTAGCGAGCCAATCCAACTTTAACGATCGTTCAGTTGCACCAGACTTGACGATCGACGAGTGTATATACCGATAATAATTTCGTCTAATGCGTCCAGCTACGTGCCTATTAGAAAAGTTCATCAAGCTTGTTTCTTCGTCGCTAGTTGATTTCGACGGACGAACGGACCAACAGAAATCCTGTGTGGCGACTTTTACCCTTGGAAGTTTGCGGCAGACCTCCGGGAACGTTCTTCTTGACTTTTTCCTTGAAGAAAATAGAAATAGTATGTCTAGTAGCGAGCTCGATGGAAGGAACGAACGTCGTCTCTGCGATAATTCCAGCGATTTGAAAAATCGATGCCGTTGAAAAATGAACTGTCTCGCGTAGTATGTTCATTAGGGTGTTTCTGGAGGGAATATATCGATCATGTCGAGGTTTTGTACCGTTACGTGATAATTTCATGGTACTGGAATGGAGGAGTTTATTTTTAGTTGTAACTATTACAAGGAATGCGCTTCGACATGGTACGTCTTATTTTGGAATTGGGGTATGTACAACGACGACTAATCAGTTTTTCACGCGAGAGAAATATATCGTTGGTTGGCAGAAATATTTTCAAAGAACGTCAAAGGTTAAATGTGTAGTTGCTTTATAAGAATTACAATAGAATAACGCAGGACCCTGTTCTTTCTTCGTACGTAGTAATTCGAAAAAAATTGGAAAGGAAATATAAGCTGCAGTTTATGTCGACCACCACGTAGTATTTTCGAACCAATGCTCACGTACCTGTACGTTTTTATTAAAAATCAAGCACGATACGGATATAATATCGCGCGATACCTTAACGAGAATGAATCTCAAGTTCCACGCAATTTAACACGATCCGTATTTTATGCCTCTAAGCGGCTTCGAAATAACAGCCGAACGTTGTGGCGGCGTTCGTTGCAATTGAACGGATCAACGAATCGATGAAACTGGAATTTTTACCGAATCATCGAATCTTGTACCTGACACGGCTTCAAAGCCAGGGAATAAGCGCGGCAAATTGTTTTTCAATTGGAACAAACTGCAATTTCTTGTTACCGAAAAGCTTTCAGAATTTCAATTCCACCGCGCAACCCTTATTTTAATTTAAATATACATCTGTTGGTACAAACGATCTAATCAATAGCCAGCTTGATCAGATATTCTACTGAGCATGACTTAGCTGTTACTTGCACCTGACCGTTAGTCTATTTCGCAGCGTATTAGCCACGTGCAAACAATTACCAGAAGTTCCAGCAAAAGTGCAGCTACAGCATCCCAGAAAAGTAATAGAATACCATGCAAATATTTGCGAGCGCATGAATCATGAAGTACGAAACTAGAAACTTGCAAAGTTAATTGAATTCCCCTTGTTTCAATATACATCGAATGACCAAGCTTGCTAATTAAATTTCGCTGGCGAATTTTTATTTCTGGGCTTCTGTGTTATATCGATCGAACGAAGGGAATAAGCATTTTAGTATGTTCCTTTTTCTTTTTTGTGTATTAATTTTGTGTTCCAACTATTGGCGAAAATATATAGATAATATGGTAGTTAATATTGAGCTAAGTATAATAAATGATTTTTATATGTTATTTATTGCACAACTCTTTCGTTCGATCTTTTCATAAATTCGTCTAATATTTTCAGATAAATGAATGAAGTATTCTTGTAACACTTCACTGTATAGTCGTAATTTAGTGACGAAAGCACGGTTTGGTGAAAGTCATAAGCACTTTCGCGAAAGTTATGTCACCGCGTTGGAGAAGTACTGATCAACTACCCCTTACCCTTTACTTGCTTGAACTCTTGCAGCTGAAATGGCGACCAATCAGGAAATTAACTCGGAAACTATTAGTTCATAACGAAATTTTCTGCACGCCTTATTCGTTTTACTTGAAGGCAGAAAGTGCTTTTCGACAAATTCTAAAAAGAGTCATTTCTGAAATAGTACACGAGTATCAGTCGACAATTATTTATATAATCGCAAAGGGTTAGTTATTTTAACCTACTGCCATTTCCAGTGATTTATATTTATATCCTGTTTATATTAAAATGTTTATTTTATTCTATAAAAACGTGGATAAATTAATCATAAAGAGCAATTTTACTGAAGCATTAACGCGGTTAGAAATTATCACTGTATTCCATTGGGAACTAGTGCTGCGTTATTTCAAGAAACCTGAACCAAATGGAAAATTTAATAGAACATATGAAATTATTCTTATCTATATCATGGTAAGCAGCGCATTCGTGCAGAAAACTGTGCAACGTCCGCAGAATTGATAAATTTATTCCCTTCTATTACGAAAGAGAAATAAAATAAATATACGCGAAGACATTGGGATAGATTGCATTGAGGTTTGTCAACTTCTAAGACTGAATTTTCCATGCTGCTCAGCAAGACCAGGCTGCCGAACATCCCGTAAGAACCCGCCCACTCGACACGCGTTTCTATTTGCATAACAGAAACGTGTGGTATAATGGAAATTGCCCTGTGTTGTATAACACTGCGAACCTTGGTCATTTGTATACACCTACAACTCACGGTGAAAGAGAAAGGAATTTCTCTCATTCGCGTGCTTGCAAATAATTAGCGGACCTGGCCGTGACATGAAGTTTGAAACTGCCCCTGACTGGCCTGCTGTGCCACGTTGCTGAACATTTTATTGTTTCCTCTCTCCGTGTCATTCGTACTCCTGTTTTAAAATTGGGTTCCGAAACGTGGACTTCCCCTCGAACCAAACTTACACTAGTGTCAATATATTCGGAAAGGTGAATGTAATTCGGAATTCACCGAACGATAGAGAAATGTGGCAATTGTATAAGTGTAATATTAGGTGCATCTGTAAGTGATCCATTTTTGTTTAACGAATTTTGTTATTTAAGATGCTGCACATTCTGACTCGATTTGCTTATTACAGAAATATTACAGAAAAATGTAATTTTCTTTGCGATAAAGTGATTTCGTTGTGGTCAAAGGAGACTTCATTTTAATTTGCCTGAATTGCATATAATTATGCGATGTACCCACTGAACATAATAGTATCGCATTATCACTTGTTTTAGTAAGTTCCGTGCGGTAAATATTTTAGAAATATCGGCATAATAATAAGAGGATCTGATGACTTTATTACGAACCAAGATCAATATTTCAATTAAACTGAAATTTTGGACAGCTTGGAAAGAAATAGACACAATTCCGAGAAAGTTACAATAATTATTTTTATGAATGAATCGTTATGCAATGTACATATGTTCCTCAATATATGTCAGTGTCGGATGATTATTGATAGACAAATTAAAACTGTATGATATTCATGAAATATTACAGGGTTTAAAAAATGGAATTCAATAGGTTCCACCTTAAACTTGTAAATTCAGTTTAAATTCTAATATTGTCACTCAGATTCCTCGCGTTGTTCATAACACATGACATATTTCTCGAACATTGCCAGAATACACCGTGTATTTATTGAAACCTTCGTCACGCAATTCCATGTTATAAATATCAATGAAGACATCCGTATATTAATACATCGGCATAAAATATAATAATGATATAAACAATGCAACGCGGTAACAAATACATATCCCTCACCTTGCTGTTTAAATCGTTGCGAAAAATAAGTGCGTCGTTAACATTTGCAAAACGTTATAAAACAAAGCTGTAACGTAAACAGGCTACATCTGTTGTTCTTTCATTCGTCTAATAAAAGTCTGAATGTCAACATTTATTGTTCTCCCGTGTCGATCGGCATATCTGCCACACTTTGATATACCGTGCATCCGTGAATCCCGGAAGCGAATATTAATCTTTCAGCTTGAACGACACTGATAAAAAAAAAAAGTGAACGAGCGATCCTTACTATTTATAGAAGCAGGCGCGTTTATCGCGAAGAAACGAATTTCGCCTGGAGAAAAGAATTCCGCGCGTTACGTTTCTATGGGTTCCATTTTAATTACATCCTTCGGCTGCTTTATGCTCCTGACGTGTACTTAGTCATGCTTTCTTCCTTTTCAATTCCATTTGGTCATTGATAAAAGCGGAATAATAATTAATCGGGCCACGCGTTCAGCAGAGAAATTATTTCTATCATGTGGGTACTATTACTCTTTCAAGTACTTTGTATTTCTTAAAGGGGGACACTCAATTAGAATCATCGAAACATGGAAAATTTTGTTTTCTGAAAAAAGATAGTTTAATATCTCAAAAATATAATCCTGAAGTTGCATAGCGAAATTCGAGCTATATTCGGTGCTACAGCTGATAAGCGTCACTGATGTCCGCTCGGCACTTATGCTACAGATCAAGTGTTTAAAACCATTTCCTCCGTTCAACAAATATCGAGTCTTTTAATAATCTGTAAGTAAATTTTAAATTAATGTTACAGAAAATAGGCAATGATTTATTTCGTTTCAACTTATATATTCCAATTTGAAACAGATTTTAAATTTCTAGGTTTAACTCAATAATGATAATATTCTTGCAAATGCCTAGTGATTTCATATATTTGCCTCCTAGAATGGATCGTTTGAAGTTGAACTATAAAATCGCCAATAGATAATCAGCATTGTAGAAACGAGGTGAATACGGGAGCGAAAGCCGGGTTTCATTCACTGCAGAAGAATAGCAATAATTTAGACAAATGATTTCAGTGACGGGCAAATTAACACGGTTCTTCCTGCGGTCGTTAACGATATTTTATCGAAAGTTTCGAGAGGCTTTCGTATGGGGAGTGGGAACGTTAATCTATGCAAATCTGTTGGCCGCGTTATATTTAAACAGGATTAGGACAAATTTTAGTGGGGCTTTTAATTTAAAAGTTTGGTCGCTCTGGGAATTTGGACCAGTGAATTTCAATGTACGGCCCCACCGGTGCTGGTACAAATTGCAGTTTGTTTTTTCACGCTCCTTTGAAATCGTTTCCCCTCCCGTCCCGTTGAAACGTTACGACGGAACCGAACGAACGCGACCTACATAATAATTCGCCATGCTTGACAATGATGTTTTCGAAACTACGAGTGTTCGTATAATTGCTCATCGTTTGGATGCAAACTGTTATAGACACAACCGTACTGGAAAGAGCACTTTTTAAAATCGCACCGTGGAAAGGGAAGGTTCAAAATGTTCATGGTCTTGACTCATTTTTCAATGGTTGGGCGGCTGTGTAATGTTTGAAGTGCAGTCGAATATTTCGATTCTTTCAATTCAATTTGTACGATCGTGCACGTGCATTGTTTCAATGCAATTCTATCTAACAAATTGGATTTAATATAATGGATATAATTATTCTGTTAATTAATGGTAATGTGAACGTACACTACTCAGCTACAGCAAAATTAGAATTTGTAAAATGAAAATAACTGTGTCTTATACATAGATAAATGTTTTGGGCAAATTGTTATGTTATGTGTATGTTATAGCCAGAAAAATGATGGCCAATTTAGAAATAAGTTGAAGCTCTAACTGTAAAAAAGAAGTTCTTACTATATAAAATTTTTCTGACAAGAATTATGAACAAAATTTTAGTATAAAATATTTAATTATTATATGATATTTGTAAGTAGAATATATTGAATTGATATAATAGATCAATTCCTCTTTCTTATGCCATGTATGTATATCAAAGTTAATTGACTTTTTAAAATCAGCATATATTTTGTAGTAAAGCTGCGATGCGTGCATTTTTAATGGATATTTATCTTTCAGTTTATCTGGTTTTTCTTTGGTAGTATAAAAACTGTAGAAAACATAGGATCTTTTAAGAAGTTAAAGCTGTACATCTTTCTTATTTTCCCTTCTCTCTTTCTCAATTTCATTGTAGAATAGTTTTACGATGGTAGATCTACATGAATATTGTCGCTTTGCACATTTTAATTGCTTATTAAATATACTAGATACATATCACTGATTTACTTTCAAGCAATTATTGGACCAATTTTCAAATCTGAATGTTTATACCATTATATATAAATAAGTAACAGCACATAAGACTACATTATTGCAAAAGATTTAGTAGCAGACTTCACTTATCCACAAGTATCAATTACAAATTAATAGTGATGAATGTTCAGTGTGGAGGAGTCTATAGATTGAATCAATACAAGGTTCACTTGCATTATTTCCGATGAAATAATACCTAATACTGAAGCAATTAGTATTCCATGTACACGCCTCATTGAATCCAACTTCATCGCTAACTGATAATTACTTTGCGGAGACTCGTATGGAGAATAAAGGGTAAAATTCCTAATATTGATAATGTCTGCAGGCGTACAATACATGTGGTATTATTCTATTCGTCATTCGTAGCAATTTTAGGAGGTCCTTTCCGTTCAACAGCGCAGAAAGTCCTACTTCCATTGTGGGACAAAGTTATAGACTGCCTGGTCGTGAGTGTTTTCCCCTTTCGGTGTTCTACATTCCTACTTCCTTACAAAATTTTCCCCTTTATTCCACCTTAAGATCATCCACGATATTACGACATCGTGTATCAAGGTATTACTAAATGTATCACCTCAATTCTTACAGTGAATTATTTCTTTGAATATCTTGTCTTTATAAAAAAGGAATCTTACTGTCTTCAATATCCAAATTGGACGAATATAGAAATACAGATCCCCCTTTCGTATATAGCATAATCAATTAACTTTTCGATTATATTTTAGTTTAAAACAAAAATCAAATTGAATACATTTTAAAAGCTTTAAAAAAATTGATGTTCTATCTTGTAACAGCTGACGCGATACTGTAATTTAAAATTCGAAGGACCTGCAATTAGCTTTGATGAAGTCATTGTTGTTATTTATACAATTTGTAACGGTAACTCTGTTGCAATGCAGATAAACGTAATAACACCTTCAATAGTCATATAGGAATGAATATCCATGTTAATTGTGCATCATGTTTCAAAATATCGCGTGAACAAAGGGAATAAATAATACATTGTTCGACTGATACTGCAAAACAAACTGCAACAGAGTTAAATAAGATGACTGTAACTCTGAGTAAAGCATTACACTGGAAAAGGGTAAACTACAAAGCTCATTTGTAATGCTATTCGGGGCTATTCGTTTACCTAAAGATATTGTTTTGGCTGTGAACCAAAAAGGCTTGCAACGCCTTGAGCAAGAAGTAATACCCGCCTGCAAGTGGGCAGAAAACATTTTTATGTACAGTAGCAAGATGTTCTAGTATCACTGACCTAATTCATAATTTATCTTAAAAAGAAAAAGAACCAACGATTTCAACAAAACTTCGAGCAATTGCGATAAGAATTGATCGAACTGAATGTGTGTAACTGATAAAAATTGGAATGAATACTTTGTGAAATTCTTATTTATTAACTTTTTAATGCAGTTGGATGCTCGTTTGAACGTTGAAAGTAATCTTCCAACGTACACAGGCCGGTCATAGTTCCCGGTGTGTTTGTTGTTATTTAGAACGTTCCACCGTAGTAGCCGTAGAAAGTTCTTGGCAAAAAGTTCAGGAAGTCAAAGTTTACTTCGGCTTGGAGTTTGAAATGGCCACGTGAAAGATTCAGTGGGGAGCTTTTCCATTCCCCCAATATGCATGAAATAATTCCTTACTTAAAACCTAATTCCGTCGAGGTATTTTTGCAAAAGGCGGCGAAAGTTATTACTTATCATGCGCCTCGTTGTGTCAACAAATAGAATTCAATGAAAGATTATGAAACACAGTGACCGTAATTGTGATACACAGATGTACATATTATTACGAGTCTTATCTCTACAACATTTCACTGAAAACTTTGTGTTCAAGAAAGTTTCATTCTTTCCTTCAAAACGACACGACAAGCTTCATCATTTTTCTCGTCCCCTTCAAATATTTGTAACATTTGAAACATTCATCTGTACCACGCTTTAGCATGTGGATAATTTGAAAAATGTTCAATGCGATCGTCCCGATGGAATCGCTGACAATTCCAAGTTATTGAATCCGGGACTCGACGGAAGCAACGAAAAAGCTGTCACTTGCAGAATCACGTCACCGTGCACGCGATTATACCTCTAACAAAGTAAATCAAATCTTTCACGGGGGCCATCAACGAGAACGCACCAAGGAAATTAATTGTAGTATCCTGTCTCACGGCATGGGCTTTCCAAAGCATCGCATTGAGCGACGCTGGATTTACATAATCGTAATGAATAGCGTGCAAGATGCACGCGCACAACAAATATCCTTTATTCCTTAATCCGTTTCTCTAGAATCTCCCATTGTTCCCCGTTGTCTCATTGTTGCCTCATATACGAGCCACCAACACGAATTCATCGCGTCATCGCAGAATTATGTAACGTTTTATTCTAGAATGGCTCGAAGCTGGTCCATTGTGCATGATCCGTTTTCACCTGATCTAATTCACAACCCGATGGCACTGGGAAACGAAATTTCCCAAAACCGTCGGAGCACGGTGAGAAATTTGGCACGCTGACGGATCGATCACTCACCTTCCGATCGATGTGCCGCCGCAATCACGATGAACGAACTGTATAAAATCAGGTGTCCCGTCGTTAACCCCATAGTCGATGTTCCTCAGAATTTTCCCCTCGTTTTGTCACTCACACGCGCAGCCGGAAAATGTACGCGAGCCGGAGTCCAGATGCAGACTGACTTGTCGTGCGAAGTCCTGCAGGAGCAACACGACACGCATGCGTTCTGGCGTCCACGTGCCTGTCTCTTTCGTGTCTTTACTACTTACGGAGACACTTGTGACGTTATAGACAGTTCGTTCCTCCCGTTCTGCGGGAACGATTTCGAATATTTGTCGAAGGTATAGTAAAACGTGCGATTACCTGCACGCGTGCTGTGAAAAAATTTGCACAGTTGAAAGGTTTGACAAACGTGACGCGATAGGCAGGAGTGCTCGGTTCAAACGGGCACACTGATCCTGTTAAAATAGTATTTTATGGATTGGGCTCAATGGGCTCCCATGTTCGGTGGAAGTAATATTTGCTTTGCAGGGGGCAAAGTATTTAATGAATCGTATTGATAATGGCAGAATGGTTTTTGATAATGGTTTTAATGGGTGTTGTGGGAACATCATGGGTGCGGGGGGCATTTTAATGGGAGCTGTAGTTGATCAATTTGACGTGTGCGGTGTTATTTTTTGTTAGGAGCACTGTTGAAAAATTAGGAATATGAGCTAAAACAGGGGGCATTGTGTATAGGTTCTTCAAGGAGATGTATTTTATTGCCAACAGTAATTGTTCTTACGGTTGCATCTGCTACTTACTAACATAAGTCAGCATTTCTTTCGACTGACGAAATAATTATGTACACCTATAGATGATACAAAAAACTGATGGACTTTAAAAATGTGAAAATCATACTTGAAATAAAGTTTAGTAATTTGTGTTCTTGGTTTTAATACATATAAGGTGGACACAGTTTGAAGAAAAGTACAAAAATTTTGCAGAAAAAAGGATGCAAATATATCTACCTTATACAATTAAAGTTTTTCAATTATTCTTATAATAGCGTTAGATCCTATGCAATATTTTTGAAGCTAGCAATCTCAATTTTCACAGCTGCAAGAACAATCTAGTGTGAATAATATTTCACCTATAAATATTACAATTGAACGGATTAAGCTGTAGAAACTACGCTTGAAATTAGTTTCAACCATATACTTGTGTTGCGAATTGAGAGAACGAGACATAAAGGAAAGGAAGGGATCAGAGAAAGAGGGAAAGGACAACGTTGGCACGCAGAACTAGACGCCACGAAACGCACTAAAATCGTGAAACAGAATGGAATTAATTTGGTAGGCTGTTAAGACAGTTTGGATTATTATAATAACAGTGCAGAGAGTCTTGCAGTAGCGAGTTTGTATTCTCGAAATGACAGCTGCACGCTGAGAATCGAGATTAAATAATACGCAGAGTGCCTTTAACTAGTTTGAAATATTGCATCAATCTATTAAAAATATAGCAGCATTGTCAACAATGCATGCACACATTTAATAATAACTGCCACTGATCAAATAGAAATAATAACGTGTGTATGTATATTATTCTCATTATTATTATTATAAAAATCTATTAGGGAAAATTAATCAAATCAGAAATTCATCATTTGTATTTTCCAAGATTACAAAGCCACCTTGACCATTTTTGTTTAAGTAAAGCAATTTTTCAGAAAACAACTATCGATCATACATTCGACTAAACAAGGCAATTTCGTACAAGTAGTTTACTGTTTGCTAGTGTACACAGTGAAGTATATGTATATAGTTACCCAATAAAGCATCAAATCAGTTGAAATTTAGTGTTAGTTTAATTTTCTAAATAGCTTTTTCCCGGTACGTCATATGGTTTGTATACGCCAAAAGATTTGATTGCGAAAAAATGCAAACGATCTAACTCACCTACTATAAATATCATATATTACAAAATTTCAAAACTGTTGCTTCTTCTATACTGCACATTACTAATTTTATAAGAATAACAATATAGTATAAGAAACTCTGTCTCCTATTAAAAATATTACTAGACATCGAATAAACGCACACTGGATAAACAAATACAAATCACAACTTTCCTCCAAGAAATAGTAGGTCAGCCAATGGGGAAACAAAAACCACACAGTAATATTTCTGACCGAAGAACAACCTCGAGCTAAATGTTATCCAAAATCTCTTTGCCTCGTTCGAACGTTGAAGCTTTCAACGTAGCGCACTCGACGGGCTGAAACACGTTCTTTATATGGAACGATGCGTAAGGGTGTTAAAGGGGAGCGGTGAAAATCGGTGGTGAATTGAAGGGATGTAGAAGAAGGGCGTAGAAAAACACGTGGGTGGAAAGGTATGAACGACGCAAGAAGAAAGAAACAGAAGGAGGAACGAAGATGGCGTAACGTTCAGAGTAACAAGTGTGCAAACACATTCCAGCGAACGAACGTCGTTAGTCAGAGATTCGCCTACCGACTCGTGCACGCTTCATATGAATTCCTCCCCTTTGCTGGTTTGGCATTAGCGTGAATTTTTCGTTTAACGGATCACGACTGAAAATCGTCCACCCTTGAAGCCGGTGACGTGGGTCTTAGGCTGAGGCGAAGTCAAACGAGAAAACTTTGCGGATTAAGCGCAATCAAGTACCGATAATTCCCTGGTGAATCCTGTCTCCCTTCCCTTTCCACCTGACGATGGGCTCGGGAAAGGTCAGACAGACCTACATCAGTCTCAACTCGAAGTGAGGCTGAATTGTTCGGTTTGGATGCAGCCCCGTTCACCAAGACACCGTCTCTTATTTGACATCGAAGCTAGCAAGGGTAGACGCGCGAGTATTATCTATTAAATTAATCGTGAATCTCCTTTTCGTCGTATCGACCGTGATACTTATTTCAATTATCAATCTGTTGATTATCTTGCGACAAATGTTCAACGAAAGCCCTAAATGCATTGTGATATATTTTTTATACCTCCATATGTTATAACTGAACAAATATTCGTACTCTATTTGTGAATGTTACAATGTTGTAAAATAAACGAATATGAGAATATGATAATGATGCGGGAACATAAATTTGATTGTTGGCGTTTGCATTTGTGTATCCGTTTTTAATTCCATGTCATATCAGCGTCAGATCCATAGAGACATAGCATATAGGAGGGACTTATCGAAAGGTCGTTAAATTCGTTGTTTTTAAAGCAGGTCACATCGCATTATGCTCGCAAAAGTACAACGTGTCGCGTTGCTCTTATTTCGTTGCACTGCATATGAAATGGACCTATTATTCAGATGTCAAAATGAGTTACGGAATGCCTAGTAAATGAGTCGCGCGATATAATGTAAATGTTTAACCACGGTAATACAGAATTAATCTATAAGGACGTGTTTTGATTGAACTGAAAATATACATCTCGTACAGATGCTCTACAAAACATTATTTACGTTCTACCCGGCCACCATCAATCGTAATTATTGAGTGCCCGTATGATATTTACGGCTGAACATTTCGGGAAACGACTCCTGCCATTGGAGATAAATATTCCTTTCCTTTCCACACACAAACACACACAAAAAGTAAATCGTACTGACGAAAGAATTCCGCTGTAGGTTCATTCATGTAGTTATAATATATGTTAATTTAGAATGTTCATCTAATTATAACGATTTGATTTACAATAAAAATATCTATAACTACAGGATTTTAAAAAATTTGACAGTGGGAAATATGCATTGTTTCCTCATAATAGTACTTTTGGGATTATCAATCATTATTATACAATGATTGGTTAGTAAACACGTGCAACTTCTTTAATATTGGCAACCGGAATTAATCAGTTTCAACATTTGCGCGATAAAATGACAAAATTTACAATTGCTCGGGTAGCAAAGTTTACAGTTGCTTCGACACAAACCAAAATATGTTAAAAAAATAAACTCAATACATAACATATACATGTACTTTAATATTCTAAGTCCCCCAATAAACCAAAACTTTTCAAAAACGGAATATTCAAGAATATCACACTGCTCTACGAACGCAGAATTACAACATACAAAACGAGAAACTACACCTTACTTATAACTTAATCACGTATCTTAACGTCCCGTGACTGCCAAGTAATAAGTAACAAGAAAATTTCCAAGGGCTGCATTTTTCGGAATCCCACATTGGCGCCTACCCCCTATATATTTATTACCTTAACCACAATCAATCCTCGCCATATTTAGCAACACAATAAAGCACATTAGTATCAACGATACCGAATTATTTTTATTGCCCACTTAATCAATACGAGTGTTTGCGTAATTGCCACGTCGTCGTGCCTTCCGGCAGGAGAGTTATTTGATCGACGGAGATGTTGTCCTGCCCCAATGAAAGCGGCAAACTAGGTAATAATGAGGCTAATAATTCGCGTACGGAAGCCTCTCACGTTCTAGGTACAATGTAATTCACTGGCTCGGCTACAAATGGCCCTCGTAGCTTCCGCGCCGTTAATGTTAATATACCACGCGCAGCCACACGTTGAGCATCAGATTTCTAATTCTAATAAATCTCATATGGGGCGTGTCTGCTTGGATTGCGGCCGTGAAACGTTAGCCAGTAGTACTTTTAATTCTTTAATGAACAGCCGGCACGTGGACACTCGAACTACTGTGCGCTTCATCTTTTGCCGGTAATCACTTCGTGTAATGCAGATCGATTACGCACAGTATATATGCTGCTTTCTAATACGTTAATTTGGACATGAAATATTTATGATTTATATTGGATTATATTCTATTTCTATTGGAGTAACCGAGAAAGGGTTGATCATTCATGAATAAATAAATAAAAAAATCTGGGACACAATTTTTATACATGGGCCTTTATTTTGGAAGTAAGCGGCATTGTATATTTTGGTATATATGCAGGTAGTTTAAGATTGACGAGGTAAAAGGTGTTCGGTTTGTATTATGAATGTTAAAATTCTATTATGTTATTTATTATAGTTTAGGCGTGATTGGGCGTTAATATATTTAGTTGTGCATAAACGTTTATCGGTATAAATTATTCAAATTTCTCTGCATTGTGCAGCATGCAAAATTTTGGTAATAATAATTTGCTAATTAGATGCCAGTGTTTACAAACGCAAGGTACAATAGGATTATTATAATATGGAGAGGTGCAGAACTAAACTTTAGTTAAGTGCAGGTGTACCATGAAATTATGGGTGACATTTTTCACGAATGCAAAGATCCATGCTCGAAAATGTTATTGTAGACTTTTGACTTATTTGTTCGTTAAAAATCACCCCTTAATCAGTTGCACCATTATTAATGAGCAACCCTGTATGATTTATAATTGGTTCTGATTTCTAGATACATAGTACTATTATCTAAATGTTTGACTAGAATAGTGTTTATTTATGCTTGACATGACTAACTGTAAACTGAAATGTGTCCTGTTCGCGCTGTTAGTATAACAGCCGCATAATTGATAATGACATGGAACATAATTGTTTATAAAATTGATATAAACTTCGTTATTTCGCTAAATTATATTGTAATCTTACTAAAGCTTAATACGTGAACTATGATTGATTTATAACTCTCGTTCATTAATCATGATTCCTGATTACCTAATAATCAAATCTAACAATCGGGTGATGCATTGAATTTTCCCGGTAATTGAAATTGCACTCTATTCACGGTACAAATTAACCGCAAACACATGTGTTAGAAAATTAATCAGTGCATCAATAATAATTAAGCAACTTCTTTCGTTCTCATCCATCGACGTGTAGCCATTACATAAATTATAAAAGCTACAAATTCCACTGAAAATTGTCCCATCTTTGTTATAGTAAAACGTTTTATTACGCTACAAGCAATCGAGATAATACATCATGCGGTAAAATTAATATCGTCCTGCTTAATAAAGATTGAGAAATTTCCCATAAATATTGATTTCTCGAGTCCAATATTACCGTACTTCAAATGAATAATCTATAATCCTCTAATTAGCTAAACTGAATGATGGCAAAAAAGAATATTGCAAATTACTTCAAATCAATAATTTATAATCCCCTATTGCCTGAACTATTTTAATCCAACCCATTTCCAACGTTACTCTATATTTATCGAAGCACTCGTAACATGGAAGCTTGTGAATGACAAGCGTCTCTTGTAAGACTGCATCGGTTAGCCCTGTGACCCTGTTGCGTATCGCCAACACCAAGGGACGACATTATCCCTTGAATTTCTGCCCTTCATTTGTACGCACATACTCCACATGCAGTTCACTGTTTCCCGCCACAAAGTTCTCCCTTGATTGCGCGTACAAGTGTGCTACACTTCGTGCCTTGCTTCAAGCCCGTTCGTTAGGAGTTCCATCTTTCTTCAATTTACCACGAGTGATGTTTCCATCCGTCCGTCCATCCGTCCTTCGCTTACATCCACCGGCTTCAAGTGTAGTGCACTCGTGGCCATGTAGTACCTCTTCTTCTTTGGAAGCATCAAGGCATTTAGTCGCGAAGTGAACCATTCGGAACGGTTAGAGGATCGCTTCCATGGACCTCCATAGATGACTCTGTGTAATTAACGGAAAGGCACGTCGCGTGTTTGCTGCGGCGATATTTAGTCAGGCAGAAGTGGCTATCACTTCGATACTTATTGTTAGCTATCGTATTCCTATACTTGTAGTACAGTTGGGATATTTTATAACACGTGGAAGTATAATAAAATATCTTGGCTGGGTGGTGGATAAAATATTTTGAATTGACATTACATGTTTCAAAGGGTTGATCAAATCTGCAATCGTAGATGTTCAATTTGTGGAAACATTGTATAGATAGAATGTAGAACTTATATCGTAATAAGCTTGTTCGCGTATATGTAAATTTACAGTTTATTTAAATATAAATAGTGTCCGCTAAAAATTACTTCTGCGACGGGGCGCAGAACTTCTGATGTTAATTGGGGGGCATGCAGTATGGGAATAGAATGTGACTAGTATAAATACGAGGAAGAAAGAACGGAAGTGAATTAAATTTCGTGTTCATTTAATAGAGTTCCCGCAAGATCTGTATTTTTTCCATTGACTGTATTTACTTATAGCGTGCCACTATTTTAGTATTTGGTTTGCATTTTCATTTTGGAGAATGACACACGAATTAATATGTGGCCTTCGCGTTTTCTTTCGTATGTTCAGTTTAACATCATCGGACAAATCCGCAAATGGATGTTTTGTAAGCTAAACAGATGATATTAAATATACCACCGCCTTCGAAACTATCCTCAATATGTACATTTCAATAATAATTCAACAAATGTGTAAAAAAGGTATAACATAAAACAGGCTTCTTCGTGAATATGAAATTGGACAATAAAATACATAGTTCCTATATGTATATATCATTTTAATAATAATGTTCAATCCACAGAAGGATCAAAATCAATTAAATAAAACCAGATCGATTTCCAACTCAAACTTTGCAGGTCTTTAAAGCATACATATAGCACGCAATATTATTTAAAAAATGATTAACATGCGTTAAACCATTTTCTTCTAACCGAAGCACAAGAAAATTTCATTTTAAACAATGTTCAGTAAAGACTATTAAAGTGTGCGACTGCAAATAGTGACAGAGAAAATTAATGGAACAAGTGGCTGATGAATTATCGGAATTACCGTCTGTTCCAATCGTTTAGTCGGGTGCGCTGAAATTTTGTGAAGGAGAGAAATCCCACCAGGTATATTCTTCGGAGAAACGGGAACGTTTTTATTTATTTATGCGTATCCATTAAACCATTGCCGCGAACGACGGCTATAGCCGTCCAATTTTTTGCGATATGTAGGCAAATTACGTCTATTACCGTCCTGCATACTTTCATTAATAAAAAATGAAACGTTATGAGTACAGACTGTACTAATACATTTATTTGTTCATTCTTCAGTAATACATTGAACCAAAATGACGGAACAGTCTAGATTCTAGATAACACGTAAGTTGACTTTGGCAGTAACAAATAATTAAAAAAAAAAGTGCGCCTCTGGGCACGATTGTAAAACTAAAAATGTGCCGCAATGGGTTAATGGTCTGTTTAGGTACAGCACGCTTAAAACTAGTATTAGTAGGATATTCTGAATTCTCATTCGGTAGAAAAATTTCATCGAAGTGTAAAATGTTAAACGTGAAAAACAATTACAATTCCTGAAGTACACTTTATGGAATGTAATTCAGGGAACGATTGAACAAACACAATATTTTACTTAAAGGTCGAATATATAATTTGCATTGAAACTGGCGGTGAAACTATATTATCAGGTTTATTATCACTTAATCGATGAAACCGTGTTACGAAGATCAAAATGCACCGGGCGAAAATAAAGGTAACAACCCGAAATTGTTACGCCTGCATTTTTTGGTCAAACGTTGATGCAATACAAGTGCAAATACACTGTGCGACACAGTCAAACCATTATCAGATTTCATTGAGTCTTTATGAATAAATGAATTTATGGAACTTAGTCTGTATAATTGCAATTTAATTTTCCGCTGTGAAAATTGAGTTAATACAGTAGAAAATTCAAACTTGTATCTGCTTTATGGATATCATACCAACCACTCAAATAAAGGAGAACTTATGTACTTCGAAAATTTTTAATTGGAACAAGATTCTATGTAAAGAAGCTAACAAAAAGTGTCATTATGCACAGCAGTTCGATTTCATTCATTGCACTGACAATATTTTACGGTCCCTTATTTCTCCCTTTTTTTTATAGAAACTAAACTTCGTCGAAACGAAGTATGGGCTTCATATATTTTATAATGGAACCGATATTTGATATTGAAATAAATTGCACAAAGAAATTCGTTATGAGATAATTATATCTGTATCATAATGTTTATGGTAATAAATTTTGCACCTCTCTCGTAGTTAGTAACTCATCTCAATTACTTTTCTTCAATCTACTTTCTGACTAATACGTTTACTTGCTATTGTTACTTGAATCAATCTAAACATTTCATAAATATTTGCCTGTTTGCTATCGGTTCCAAAGAGATTGCTACACCTTCACAATTTCCTTACTCTACGCAATTTAACATACTCCCAACTTATTGCGCACATATCAACTGAATAATAAATAGAAAAATAAATAAATTGCACTACAAGTTCCCCATATGTATTAATAAATAAACACAAATGACAAAAATTTGTCGAACCAAAATGACAAATCTTGTTCAATCAACTTACAAGTCCCAACGAATATAGTTAATTGCAATCAAGCATAAACTATACGACAATCCAATTTTAATTATGAACCTACACAGCAATCACATAAATTCTCTATAAAAAAACTATATCTAAATCTGCTGATATGATTTTAGACGAAGCCTACACGAACACCATTTCCATAGCGCTAATTTATCACGAAAATCTCTCTCGTGTATCGCGAAACGAAGTCGACGAGAGTGAGAGAGAGTATTGCATTCGCAAACCTGCATCTAGCACGCAGGTTCATATTGAAATTCGAATAACAAACGAATGAAGGTGTGCATGCGTGTCTATTCAGTGTTCACCGTGTTTCATCGACGCACCTCTGTTTACACGTCGAAACAAACCGGCCGTTGGATTTATAATCATCTTCTCGTTTCTCGAGCAACCTGGCGTTCGCATCTGCAGATTCCAATTGCATGTGCGCAAACAACGCGTGTCCCCTTCGCTCGGAACTCGCTTTTGGTCGACACACGGTAAATAGAAATTCCATGGGACACGCGTACCTTTGTCAACGGAACGTGAGCGCGAAAAAAATATCGACGTCACGCGTACACATCAACTTTTACGTACAGGTGGACTCGATCTCTGATCACATTATAAACAATTGTGCTCGCAACAACGTTAACCCTTTGTCTTACAATTTTTCCCGTTACAATACGTGCCAGAGTCGGCTGTATAACACGTTCGCCATCAGTGTCACGTGTGTGTGTGACAAACCGATTTTTCCTTTTGGAAGTTCAGTATCATACACAGCCAGTCCTATGAATAGTCGTACCGTTACAGTCGACACAAGAAATTTGTCGAAATTATGTGACTAAAGGTAGGTTGAAATAGATATACGTTTGTTGTTAATTACTCAATTCTGTTAAAACTTTGTCTCGTTCTTCTCGGTGAGAACTATAAGCTCCTGAAGTCTTAGATTATTTTTTAACACCCTATCTATTGTACATTTGTGCTCATCGATAATTGGTTATAGAAAATTCTGACATGGCTTACACGTTTCCTACGTACGTATTCTAGGAGGTTCTTTTTATAATTTTTTTAGTTCTTTTATAATACAGAAACATAAAAAAATATTCTTTACCGCTCGTTAATGAAAAACTGTCTCATCGTTAGAAAATCATTTGACTTGTCGAAAAAGGAAAACTGTTCTTCTGTTCGACCGACAAATGAGAAAATCGTGAACAAATCCCTACGCGTATAGGTGACTATTATTTCTGAAACGTACAATGATGTATCGGCACAGTTTCGGCTTCGTTCGACCATTACCAAAGAGGAGAGATAGAAGCGAATAGCGATTCTAAACTAAGATATTCCAGGAGCACACAGTGTGCTCCATTTTTTTTAATCGTATATATTTTGTACAGACACAAGGATCCGCCCATCAGCATGAAAAATCGTTCATTGAACAAATGTTTTGATCAATTTAACTCGCCCGTTCGTTCACGATTTTTTTCCCACTAAATCTCTATAATTTGTTCAACTAATAGTTCGTATCTGAAACCGGTATAGCCCATACTTGTGAATGATGAATTCGTATATACATTTCGCTAAACCCAACAATATGTGTTTAATCATTTTTAGTTTGGTAATATTTGTATCATTGTCAATAAGATCTTTGTTGTTCGTTTACGTGATAAATTCATTTCCACATTTCAGTGAAATAATTTCAAAACATTTGTCGGGAAAGAAAGTTAAGCATATACCATACATTAAACATTTTCCATCACAGAAAATATATTGATCGATTTGCCTAATTAATAATAAAACAACGTTACTTGTGTTCAGAAATATTCAGAGGAAACTATGTGGTTCTTGTTAAAGATTATTATTACGTTCATTTCATACTTGTTACAGACATAGGTAACTTCATTTACACTAAAACCGTTTACGTATATTCGCTATTTATTATAATACAAACATGCTATTGCAGTATCATACAAACAGCTATTGCTATTGTATAATACATTACTTTGCTTCCATTTAACAAGCTTTAAACCTTTACATACAACACTTAAGTATAGTGGTTTCCGGCAAAGTGATTTCTTTTTTGAGGCGGTAAAGCGGTTTTGCTACAAACGAGCGTTTTATGTTAAACTTTTATTTTACACTTTTCTGTGTCTTATTTTTAGACATACTGGGCATTTTATTAATATGATTTAGAGTGCATTCCTGTTTTCTGCCGAAAATTATAAAAACGAATGTTCTCGTATTATTTATAATAAACGTTTGGTGGTACAATTTCGTTTAAAGGGTTAAATGTGGTCATTGATAGGTTAAACTGAAACATCCGGTGTGCCTGGAAGTGATAGTGGAAAGAGAGGAACAGATTTCATTCGTCCGATGTGTCGATGCTGAAATACACAAACGTAAATTACCCTTTGCCTTTGATCGTGCCATCGGTTAATGGAATGACCCAGCTGTCAAATAGAAAATTCCAAAACATTTGACTTTTATGTGACGAAACGTCCATTGGCAATCGAAATTGCAAGTTCTTTATCATTATATTTTCTCATGATACAATTTTTGCGATAATACAGTCATTGGCAAATTTATTGGAATGGTCATATTTGACACGCTGTGTGCAAATGAAGCGAATGCAAGATAAGGCCAAGTGTTCAAATCAATATTAAATAAAACAATTGCATCAATGTGTATTTAACGAACGATAAATACCTATATTGTGTACTGTGCATAAGTGAAGGACAGAATTGAGTGAATAGTGGATATATATTAATTTAGATTACTACAATAAAATTAAGTTCTGCTATAGAATTACACAACAGCATAAATACATGGCATGAACTATATTCACAAAGTGTCTATTACAAACAGTTACCATTCGAAATTTGTAATTAATATTAAAACACAATAATTTAAATGCCTTAGCTAGTTACCTGTTAAATAAATCAAAGAAGTCTACATCAGGTGAAACGGAAGGCAAGCTTTTAAGCTTATAAATGGCACCCAGGCAAGGATTTTCCATTTTTATTATTTTATATAAATAAAGCTTTCTTTAGCTATAACAAATACAAACAAAGATTTTATATCTATAACAGTTTCGCGTGAAAGATTTATAGCCACCATACTGAGTTTAATCCTAGCAATTCCTCAAGCATCCATTTTCGTTCCTTGATCTTCCACGATTGATCCAGGTATTTTAAAATGAAAACATGGTTTCAGTCACACAATACATCTAAACTGATTTGCTTCAAATCCCATCTTCCTATTTAAGAAATCAGCTTCCATAATTTCATCTCGGAGCAAGTGGGAAAAATATTCAATGATTAAGTATGCATTGATGGGAGCCATAAGGAATTTTCCACCAACCCAACAATTATCGCGCTTCGCATGGAATCGATAACGGTGCGTTCACGGGACAAATTGTTTCCGCCCTGCAGTAAAACGAAAGGGGAAGAAACGAAAATAAGAGCCAGACACCGTACACCGCTGTCTGTTAAGTTGATCGAGGACATTAAAAATTACACCAGTGACAGATCGTCCCAGTGAACACGTTCCCGAGCGCGGACAAAAGAATCGTAGCGCCTTATGGTGTAATCCAAAAGTAACATAACGATCTGTCTTTCTTGCGAACACCCAAGCAAGTTGGGTGCAACCTGCAGAACACGCACCCACACTTCTTACAGGTGCACAGACACGAAGCCACGCATTCAAAGATCAGTGAATCGGCAGGAGGGTACAGAATGGTCGTTCGTGCAAATTCAAAAAAACGGCTGAAACAAACACGGCCCCCTTTTTCTCGCCCCGGTTTTCCTTTCTCGAAGCAACGGCCGTGCTCTGCGCCGAGCAGAACCAGCTAGTGGATCCTCGACAGTATTTCAGTGAAGTATCTAAGAAGTGAAATGAAATGTAGAAGGCCGGAGGCGTGACTCGAACTCGTATGAGTCGTGCCAGATGTTACAATATTTACTGCGCGAAGAGTTTTCCCCTATACACGCCCCACTTCACCCTTCGATAACCCCCTGTGTTTCTACCTGGTTGCCTGTGACGCGTGTACATACGTAACTGACATGTACAGCCATGCACATATGTATGGTCACGTGGGCGGCTATATTAATGTCTCCTAATGACAGCCTTTGTGAGACCAGGGTGGAAAGAGAGAAAGTTTTGTGTGGGAATACGTATGGGGTGAGTCCGGGATTGTTCGACCAGCATAGGAAAAGGAAAAGTGTGGCTAGTGAGAAGTATATAATAAAAAGTATAATAAGGGACAATTGTAGTAAATTAATTGATATGTTTGTCCTTTTTCAATTTGCTACAAATATCGCAGGGTTGATTTCGGGATACCAAAACTTTGACCGGCTTCATTTACACCTATTGTACCATTTTCGAAACATTCCATTGCATTTTTTAATGAGGCCACTTCATTTGGTCCACCTATCACTTTTTTCTTTTTCAAATCGTAGGAATTTGTCCTTAATCTGTATCAATAATAATAATTGCGAATAATTGCGTAATATTGTGACTGTACTGCAGTTTTATGCGCACTGTATCTTCCAATATAGGAATAGTGAAAATAAACGTACCTATTTTTCAAATACGGCTAACACTGCAACTCGGTCCAAAAACGTTCAGATTTGCACAAGCTTTAAGCGCAATTTATAGATATTTAGATTCGGTTTTGCGACAACTATTTGTACGAGATCAAGTAAAGCTGATTCATTTGTTTTATCTAAACGAGATACAGAGTCTCCTTTTGTCTCTATGGGATAAAAAAATGTGTACCTATAGAAAAGTTCAACATCTGATTGTGCAGAATAAAAGGTTTATAATTACGATTTAATATGTACAATTATAACTTGCTAATAATTATATATACTATATACAGGAATTGGCTGGTTGACGTAGTTAGAAATGGCGATAGCACTTAAACCTGACCTGATGTCACCGAGACATCCTCGTTCAAAATTGATACTTAATAAAACAGGGAAATTTTACGATTGATGCGTATTTAATTGTAATTCACAAATAATCAGAAACAAACCAATGCATAGTTAAATAATAACGACTGATGGAACACTTTATTTTAATACAAAATCTCTTATAGACAGAAATAAATACCACTGCATAATAAATAAACTTAAATATAAAAATATAACAATAAAATACTGATTAAATACAATTTATATACATGAATACAACAATGGTTTCTCAGAGTAACCTTTCCATTACCTGAAAGAGGACCACACAATTGATACACAAATATCCATTTCAAACGTAACTTTATCGACAGTGTCAAAACAGTACTCAATCCTACGAGTAGTGAAAAATAATAACGCATCCCGCGTAGACGATACAAAATATCCCTCGCCGTTGACACAAATTTTGCTATAGCTTGAAGAACGTTTCCCAGCCAGAAAATTGCAATATTACCAATCGTTTAAACTGCATCAGCGCACAATTGGCCTTCAAACGAAAATAATAGGTACGTCCATCAACGGCGGGCTAGCAAGAGGAGCTTGTAATCATAGGTAACATTGCGCTATCTTTCGAGCGATCCTGGCTGATCGAATCGTTCCGAAAGTGGGTTAATTGACTAATATAGATCGTAGAAGGGTGTACTCCCCAGGGATGCCTCGTTCCTTCGCGCGGACTCCCTCTTCCATTTCGCACATCGTCTCAGGATAACGCGACGTCGCATTAATGTGTAATTGGTGGCGAGCTGGCAAGGTGACACGATACCAGTGCACGCCAAGAGGGAGGCCAGCCGTGTGATGTAGTGGCGGCAAGCCTGCCGCTAGCATAGACATTTTACCCGTGGAAGACGCATGGTCCTTGCTAATATGACGTTTGAAATATGGCGCAACGCGCGTTCGAAGGTGCGAGAAGAGGTGCTCGGCGTAGAAAAGAGGCAGAATTGAGCTAGGAAGAGGGCCGTTGAAGCCGAGCCGACGAAACGAACGCGGAAAGAAAGGGAATCGGCAAAAAGTTAAACGACTGAGACTGGTTCTTGCACTGAGAATAAGGGGAATATCGTTCGAAGAAAGCGTAGCATCTTGTGGCTTTTTCTTGCACATTCTTCTGTTACCAGCGGCGACTCGAAGATTTCATGCAATCCGATTGCTGCACTGCTGTCCTGTATCATTTTACAATATTTTATTTTTTATGCCTTTTGTGGTAATATCTTCGTAACGCTTGGGTATATAAAATGTCGCATGCGATATCAATAGTATACGATTTAAATAGGGGGTGTAACTTAAAATGTTTAGGGAGATAATGTTAAAAAAGATTGTAGTACGGAGATCAATAGTTAAATGAATTAAACACTTTGCTTGAATGCAACGTTAAAGCTAGCTGAATGAATATATCGTAAAAGTAGGATAAAGAAAGTATTTTCACAAACATAACGTGACTTAAATAAGAAAAGTGTTTATATTTTTATTAACTACGAAGGGGACAGGGATTGATTCAAGTTTGAGCAGCGCCAGTTATATTGAAAGTATAATGTTTGCATCTGTATGTTCCTTAAAAACTATCAACGCACTACCTGTTACTGGTCCAGAAAAAGGAATCATGGTTATAAAATTATTGCGTATCGTACTTTTTCTCTGTTTCTTGCTTATTTAACGCAGTTAAAGTTCACTGCGAACTAATGTGTTTCGCAGATAACGAGAAAGAAACTTTGCAGGTAGCCGTATCTAAGTAATGTTTCACGTTATCTGAAGCGAAATCTGCAAATGGTTGAACGCCAAATGTGTTCGCTACCTATTTTGCTTCTCAGGTAAATATTAATTAATTATATTCAATCGTTCAATTTTGTTCAGCGTTTCGTCCGGTAATAATGCCCGATAATAATCATTTAATGTACACTGGTATTATGCACACATTCAATTGTCAGTGATTTACAAAATATCGTGGCCATAGTTTATTAGCAGACATTGCGGTTCGTTGGGTCGAGAAATAAACGTCAGAACTACAGGACACGCGATCTGCTTTAAAATATTCCTGTCAACTTTATGTCGTATGAATATACAAATATACTTACACATTGTATATTTACACATTAAATTATACCAATGTGACGCATTCCTAAAGTAAGAATCAAATATGTAGAGATCTTAAGTAAAATCTCCTGCGAATATTCATAGTGATTAGACTGTGTAAATATAAATAAAGATATCAACCAGGATATAAATAGAATTATTCATATAATACTATAAAATCTTGCGCAGTAGTAAAATTATAACAAATATTACTACACAGTAATTTCGATTTTTAAGTTTATTCAATTCAGTCTCAATTTGAGGAACATTAATATTTATGATTATGCTTCAGAAAAAATATTCATTCGCAATTATAACTTTCCTCGCCCGTATTACTTGTGAAAAACGTAGAAATATATTTCGTAATACAATAAGTGGCTTTAAATAGAACGGCTCAAATCATTCGCTTCTGATCTGAATTTGTGATACATATTTCATAATTTAAAGAAATCCTTTTCGTACGTAATTTGTATGAAGCAAAACTGCAATTATACTCCTCACCAATCCGCAATATAAACACACATTGAACCAGCAAAAGAGAAATTATTTTTGCGACACATTGACATACCGAAAGAAAATTTTGCAAAATCTCCAATCTTCTTCATCCAAGACAGAAATTCCTGGAAACAATTTGTCCCCATCAATCGACTAAACGGAAGTGAAACAGAACCTTCGAGATACCAGCAGCGAAATACACTAAAAAAAACAAAGAAAGAACGCGAAGAAGAAAAAAAGGTAACTCGATGAACGAAAACGAAATAATCGGCGAGGAGCGGCCGGAAGGAACAGTTTGATTCACGCTCAGGAAGCGCATTCCTGCAATTCTTCTTGCAAGGACGGCAAACTCTATTCCGCGACGTTTTCCGCTACCTGAGAAGCAGGCCCGTCCGGATACACGGATATACGGTACACGAATCCGTAGGTGGTTCGAGGAAGTCGGAGTCAAAGCGGGGGACTCCGTTATAGTAGAGCGACGCGCACTATACACGCCGTCGATTTATTCGAAAATCCGTGGAAAGTGGCACGTTTCACCCGTTGTGAGGAGCGTCTAGCACACCCTTCTCGTCCCCGGCGTTCCTGTCTTCCATGCTCACACCTTCTTCTCCCCTGGCCGCCCCATCGCATCGCAGAGTTCGGTGCCTGGCTTCCTTCGCCGCGCCTCGCGTCTCAAATCCGCCACCCCACCTACATCTCGTAGCCCGGTTTAGGTATTCCCGTGGTAAGCTTGCCGGTGCCTCAGAGCCAGTTTAGCGTCCTCTCTCGCGCCCCTATCTGATTTCAATGTGGTTCGGTTACGTGCTTCAAATCAAAAACACGAACGTTATTTCTGCACGTGGTCTCCACTTTTCTCGTTCTACCCTCCCCGCGTTGCCCGCAGCTGTCGTACACCCCCGAAGCCAGAGAGTGGCCCCCGTTTCTCAGCGATCGTTCCTCTTTGTCGCCCCGCCGCCGTGGAGAGTTTTCGCGCTGCTGTACCCCAGTGTCGACGTCCCTGCCTTTCGTGCCTTCCGAGTCGGTGAACGGCGTGGCGCTACCTATATTTGCCGACCGGTTTCACCTACACACGGGAAACATCTTATAAACTTTTATTTTCGAGCGCGAGCAACGAGGACCGGCGCGAGGGTGAAAGAGAGAAGGGGGGGAAGACGGGGAGCAAGACAGAGGGTGGAAGAAAGAGGGATAGTGACAACAGAGAGAGGAGAGAGGTGAAAGTTGGGGTTAGCACGAAGGAACGAGGACAAAACGATTCGAGCGGGAAGGAGCGTATGTTCTGTCAAGCTGTCGCTGAGAGGGAGCTCGCCTGCCAACTTATGGGACACGTACAATGCGAGCCAAGAATATTGCAGCTCCTGTCGTCCTTTTTACCCCTTTCCTCTCCCACTTTTCCCTCATCCAGCGGCGTCTCGTATCCGCGGCCGTATCTCTCCCGGCGCAAAGTGTCGCGTTCGAAAGGACTGCACCCTCGTCGGATATTGAAATGTATTTAGCAAAAAAGAAGCGCATAAGTACTTGACACGGACAACCGTTCTGCAGGCGGCCCCCTTCGCGCCACCCGACGCGGGCCAACTTGCCGTGTGCCGAACTGTCTGCCCCCGCTGCTTATAATGTTGAGAAACGTATGACGGCTGTCGCTACAGATTGAAAGTGGATGAAAATCTACGATGCCCCGGCTGCCATCCGGCTCGACACAGTTTTCGCCCGTAAGCTGCTTCCTTTCGCGATTTTAAATGTAATAACAGCATTTGTATAGCAACGTATCGCGTATGCTACATTATTTGCTTGGCGGTGATCGATGATGGATTGCCAACGATTGCAGTCTTGCGGGGAGTAATACGTGCTGATCAAAATCAAAATATAATCGACGGGATTAATTATTAAATAAGGCTGTCTATATCTTTCATTCGAAACTGGTCGACCACTCACGTTTTTTGAAAACGGAATCAACAAGTTGATTGAGAGATGGGAAGGGGTCATTGAAAATGATGGCTAAAGATGAATATAAGTATTCTTATGTCAGAGCGAAGTTAGCGTTAAAAAGCGACACGACTTATGGGATGACCTGATACAATACTTGTCCGTAGAATTTTCAAGTAACCCTTCGCTAGCGCAATATTGAATAATAATGCTTCATTCGTAAATTGCTTGTAAACTTCTTCTCCGAAAATAGCACAGTCTGGTACAAATTATCATTCGTATAAAAAGTGTTGCAGAAATGCAATTTTTTAAAGAAGCTTAAAAGTTTCGCTCGAAGTATTCCCCACACAATTTAATACTACTTCCCCTTAACACAGCTATGTATCCTGCAATGCATACTTCGATGGAAAGCATCGTGCAGCGATTGAACTCGTAAAAGTAAAAGTTGCTCCCCTTGAAAATTATACTTTTCAAAATTAAAGCTCAACTCTGCTGTATTTCTCGTAGCTCGGATCAGATTTATCCGTCGGTAAAGGACAATTTTATCCCAGATTTTCAATTTATATTTTCCACGAGCAGTTGCTCCTTTGTCGGGCGGATCATCCGTTACGGGACACCTCGTACATCGCTGTATCGTATCAGTTGAACAGCGGGGACACATAAAAGTTCCGCGTAAAGAATAGGTGGCTAAGTTTCCGTCGTTAACTCCAGCCCCCACGAGTTCAGCCGCGTGTAGTCGTCTCGTCGACGCACGGATATAAAAAGCGGCTCGGCGACAGGATTCCGTGACAAACGATCGCATTGTAGACGCCTGACTTCTTCCCTTCTCCGCACAAATCCTTATACGCGACGTAAATTCATCTTCTCTGTTAAAGCATTCATAATCGAATCGCGCAGCAAGATTGCACTGCGTTATTTAACATCGAATCGTTTCTACTTATTCTATTATGCTGCAGACGACTTCCTCTGACGGATGAATAATAATTCCTAAGACGCAACACTCGATTCTACGAATCATTCTGGACAAAAGATATGGAATAGCTCTTCTCTGTTAATTCTGCATGAGATCATTAAATTATGTAGATAATATCTATGCTTTGCGATTCTTCCATCATTTTATTTTTAACAATTTAGCATAGAACGTTGCAGTTGTACGAGTTTATTGTAACCAATGCGTTTATGGTACTCTATCGCCCACTTTTTATTCAGTCGTAACTTCTTCTGATAATAATCTAGCTTAGGCGCGAAAAGGGATTCGGATATGAAGGGTTAACTAAATGATTAACTCTTTATTGCATGAAATTTTGGTCTATAGTATCACCTAGTATCGCATATTTCTAGTAAATGAACATAAAATACAAAAAACATAATTAATTTAAAAATCGCAATTTAATTACTTCAAACTGTACTGCAACTTCCTACAAAACAATCAGTCTAAAGAAATACTATTCTTTCGCTCGTGTAAAATAATTCCAATGCCGCGTTAATAAACGAGGAAAGGAAAATTGCCTGGATTTTCGCTCACATTGACCCAATTATCTGTTACGAAGGGTGGGCTATATGGTATATACATATATACGGCAACACATTACTGCTGTAGGCGAAGAAAGGGTCCGGCGATCCAGCATGACAGCAGATTCGCGGTCAGCCTTGACCGCCGCTTTTCGTAATCCAATGGCTTACATTTGTTTCAGGCGTAACACTGCCGGTAAATCCGTGCACGATTTAGCTCCCTCCGGAAAACAAATTCCATCACGTAGCGCCTGTGTAGCAAGTCGAATGGATAAGCGGCTATAGAAATCGCTGCTCGTAACAGAGGGAACAGGTAGCGTCTTCAGACGTTTCTCGTCGTTCTTTTAATCCGAAGATTTAAATCTCGGCTGCTGGAGAGACGCGGCGCGCTGCGTTCGGAGCCGTGGTTCATTGTAAGCCCCCGTCGGATCTCGAGAACTCGCGGGACCGAATGATGTACAGCAGTGCGTGATTTAAGTGCACAGCATGTAATGAGAATTGTGCAGATCTCGTAGCGAAGTTTCGCGCCTGCTTATTGTCCGTGCTTGTAGAATCTATTCGAGGGATGGGAAACTTTTTCATGCCGCTCCGCGGCTATGGATACGACAACGAAGCAAAGAGGGCATTATAACTGAAAGTTTATTAGCGTTAGGTTTGAATGAAGTTCCCTTTAATTCCATACGTTATGCCTGGCCTGCTACGAAACTTTATCGCAGATGAAAAATTACCCTGTGACGTTGCGAAACGCGATGCATGCATTTTTCGCTTAACAGAATTGATATACAATAGAATCTACCATATCCGAACTAGTAGGGAGACAAAAGCGTTTGGATAACAGAGCAATCACTTTCCTGATAGGTACTGAATTTCATTTATTTAAATAAAAATCATGGGACTTTAAAATTTATTTAGTATTTAAGGATCCCAAATCTTCTTGGCTGCTAAATCCCATACATATATTTTTCAAGTTAGCTTTGTACTAAATTCTTATGATCAAGATTCGTTCGACTGAATATTTAAAACTATACATACCTTGTATGGATACATCGCTGCGAAACGCTTCGGATATTAGGGTATTCAGATAATGGGAGTTCGGATACGGGAAGTTCTACTGTACTTATATTGATAACAATTGTCTGTATTTGGATGCAAGGGTTGTTCTGGCATTATCGGATCGAAAATTGGAAAAATATACAGTGCGTTAAAATTGTCACGTTTATCTTCGTTAAACTATTATACTTGCGTTATTTCAGTTACAATGATATTTCTATGATTATTTTAGATTTTTTTTTTATTAATCAGTGATTTAAAATTTGTAGGGCTTGGAGAAATATTCATTTAATTTTATTAACGGTATAAAAAGGTGGATGAAATTAGTGTAGTAGTGCAGGCAGTAATTATTAGGATGATACCAAATTTTGGTTTCAATGTAATTGTATAATGTTCTTTTTATTCAAACGTATTGTACATTCATGAGTTTCTAGTATCATAAAACCGCGGAAAGAAATAATATATACGTGGCATACATTTGCCTGATTTAAAAATCCTTCGCTGAATTTCTATTGTCACTAACTTTATTTATAATGTATGAATATTATGAAATTACACGAAGTAGAAATTACAGTTTTAACTTCATTCTTCACTAAGGTTTCCGACAGAATAATCGAAGTTGTATAACAGAATTTTTTATATTATTCATACGTATATGCGCTCATATATCTTGAGCTATTATTTAGATATTTACATATAAATTATTAATTTCCAGAAAGATTATGCACACTGCAAATCTATATATTTCATGATTGCATATAAAATGATCGATCCTATAAAATTTAGATACGTTTCAGCACTACAGAATAAAACTGATCAATTTTACACGGATGATATCCTTGCTATTATATATATTTTCCGAAAAATATTTTTGCCGCGAGTAATTCTATTCAAATATTTGGAAGAATTAGTTTCCTACTGATACTTCCACTTCGATAACCAATTCTTCGCGTATGTGCATTCTGCGAAATAAAACACCAAACCTACTTCGAGAGCAGATTTATTCCACCGATGGTATATGTGCTCTGTTCGGTGTACACCACTATTCATTCACCGTTGCATGCAACGAATCGTTGATTTACTATTTCCAATTTCCCAATTGATAGAGAAATACGCAGTTGCCGTAAGCAAGCAATTAACCATGCCAGGGAAGAAAGTACACTTCGATCAAGCTATATCACGCCGTGGGTATTGGTGTCTCTCGATACAGAAGTGCATCAGGGGATCGTGCAGAGTAAACTCGATTGTATCTTGTTTGTACGCGCGCCACACTCAAGATCGAAAGCCCGATGAGATTATCGAGCCTATTATCCGGTAGCAATCATTCTTAAAATAGAGTTAATCGTAGATATCTTGCTATCCTGGTCACGTACGCAATACGTAAACAAAGGATCGGAACACATGAAATATCAAATAAATAGGGAATTCACTTTTCTATTTGTCTTATAATACATGATGTGGTATATCGTGATAAATTAGAAGGGATGTGAATAGGAATTTGGATTTTTCAATAATTCAAAGAATTCTGGAACACTTATGCATCTCTCGTTTATTCTTAATTTAGGATTGAAAAAGGAATCCGTCATTGGGGATAATAATTGCAAACTTATTAGTTACAAATGTTTTAATATCTTCAAATAAAAATTTAAAATAAAAATGAAAAAAAAGTTTCATTTGGAACTCCAGTTATTTGCTTTGCGTTATTAGATCGTTGCGTATGAAATGATCGATTTCTCAAGCATACAAGGTCTTGGAAAATTTGTTTAATATGTTAACAGACAGTATTTGCTATATGTCAATTTGAAGTTTGAAGCTGGATGAATACAGCAGAGTTGATGGCTTGGTTGTATCTTAAAATAGTAGATTACGTATAGGTTCTACATCGGAGTGAGTTATGAATGTAAATCGAATTCAAGTGCTCCTCCCATGTGAGTTGAAACTTGTACATTATTTGGAAGGAACTGCCCGTAATAATCAATTCAATTTTTGAAGGAGGTACCGCAAAGTGACGTTCACGGCTGGTTTGAGTAATTTAGATCAGGATTAGATCTGGTCTTTCAATTGATTTGAAATGATTCCATATGTAATACAGTTTCGAAACATTTTTTCATAACTTTTAGAATTAATTTCGATATTGCTGGCATTGTTAGAGGCATTTCATATATTTATTTAATCAATTGGTTTCCATGGGACGCATTTAACTGTACCAAATAGTTGCGTTTTATGTTCTAATATTTATTGTCTAATATATTCAAGCCATTATTAATATGCGAATCTATTACAATGCACCATAGTTATGTATTTCGATTTCAATTGAAAAGAAAGTCTAACATTCTCGAAACAAATTGATTTCCCTTTCGTTGTACGACCTATACGTTTCAATTTTTCCATCCTCGAGAGATGGATTTGACCGTGACGATTTTATAATATCAATAGAATTGTACAGAAGACTAAGTAACAAAAGGTATCAAATTCAAATTTTTCTCATTAAAAGCCTTTTCGATTTATCATCCGTGTACCAAAATCGAGCGCGTGTGTGATGTAGCTTGATGGATTGGATGAAAATTGATTAGAAAAGGACATAAAATACTGGCACCGTTTTTTTATTCACTATTTCCGCGTATCATTTAATTCCGCCATATGGTGGAAATAAAAGGTGACAATATCACACGAATATTTAATTTTACAGCATGTTTTTTATATTACAAAATATTTGTATGTTTTATCTGGTAGCATGCAGGTGATAAAGTTTCATTGGTTTCAATTTATTACCGTTTGAATTACCGGAAGGATTTCGCGTCCCTTTTATTCCCTCGTTGCTTTTAAGTCGGATAGAGCGTGATTGAATTGCTTTTAATTCATAAATAAGGTCAGTTAGCAAGCGTTTTCAATAGAAAGTAAACAGTAACATTTTATTACCAGCCCTGTCTCAAAACACTACCTTAAGATTCTATTTGTATTAGAAATCCAGGCATGCACGCATTTTTGCAGATTTTAACTTTGACTTCTCATGCGTTACGGTATTATAAGAGGTGCAATACTTATGTGAAAGAAAAGAGATTCAATTCGAAATATTTATTACATGTTTACAATCATTTCTTTCCCCTAAATGTCTTTACTAGGAATAAATAATGGCGAAAGCATGCTTATATTCTTCTTCGAAATTAACGCGAGAGAAACCATATAATATTAAAACAACATTATTACAATAATACTGATTTTTTGTAATCTTTTGTATTATATGGATAAGTATATTCTTGTAACTTTACTTATTATTATACAAATACTAATAACATTTATGTGTGCCTACAATCATTTTTTCTTTTCATTCGTAAAAACTGTTCTGATAACAATGTCGACTAAACTATTCTATGCTTTCAAGTTAACCACTCGTGCCCTATACCGAATGTAATATAAAAATTGATAGAAAACGATAGAAAACGTTATTTACGAAAAGGTACGTGGATAAATAAGTTAATCATAGGAATAATTAAATAAGTTATACGTTGTATTGTTGCGAAAGCAATTAAAATAATTTCCTAGAATAGTTCTATAGTGTCCAAACTTTCAATTTAATCACTTAATTTGAAAATTTTTAAGTTTCCGTAGAAATTTAATTTTCTAAGCTTGGCGCACTTTAACATTCGTTCCACATTAAATTATAACCTGGTCGATTTTAAAAAACTTAATTCGCCACGGATTTCATCATATCGCAGGCTAATTTCTTTCTTAATAAATACAATAGGAATTTCAGTAAACAATTGCTGACACTGTTTGACAGACAAAATGCAATTTCATAACAAAAAAATATGATGAAACAGTTTAAAATCTAATTAACTACACAGACTTATCATATTTAATCTATAAATAAAGTTCTGACAAATTGTTCGCCTAGTCTTAAGTCTTATGGCTCGATTCAGAACCCCAATTGCCATCTCTTGCAGAGTTCCAGACAGTCGGTATTAATGCTACCCGTATATTTATTGATTTACTACTCCAGTATCTCTTCCTTGCAGAATGGTTTCACGAGCTTCGCATCGAAAGCCAACACTCTACCGAAATTGCAGGGACCTTGTTCACCTTCCCTGTAGCATCGACGATTCGCTGGCCAGAGGATCATGCTGTCAGAACACTTGGCGGCCAGCTGAATATAAGCTACCTGTTCCGGAAAGTAAACGAACTCTGAATCCAGATGCCGGGTCATACCGTCTGTGGAAAAGGTAAGGACGCACAGAATGCAGAAGATTACAACTGCAGCCGCTGTTGGCAAGTGCATCCTTCCAAAAATGTTTAATACGGTTTTCTAGTCCTCTTCTGAATCCTAGAACAAAACAACAGCAATTAATGAAATTTTTCCGTACTATTCTTCCAAAGAAATAGGAACACTCGAAAGTATACAGCCAGACCATTTCAATCAAGTTTTTCTTATTTATTTTATTTGTTAATTTAGTTTATTTCTAGATTTCACAATGAATTCAATAGTAATGCCACTGTTGCGATCAGAAGGGGAAAAATTAATTAATTTTTTAGTAAAGATAGATGGATATATTATTTTTTGAAACAGGTAAGTTTTCCCCATTTAAATTTGTTATAATGGTTTAACACTATACGAAAAAAATGTTTTCTATATAAAAAGAAGCGCGATCCTTAATTCCAAGTCGCTACTATTCTTTACTGTCCAAGGGTCAGGCAGCTTATTTATTTCAAGCTGTATTAAAATAACTATTGGAAATAAACTACATATTCTTTACAAAGAGAACAAATTTCAGAATTTCAATCACCGCTACAATGTATTGCAAGATTTAGCGTGCATGCATATTAAAATTTGTTCTTTAACATGTTTTAATTGCCCATTACAATGACAAAATGGACATGCCAGTTAATTCTGAAGGAAATCGTGACATAAATTTGTGAACGTGTCCTGTATTTTACATGCAATTACGTGTTGCTTGAAGAACAATTAAAAACTCTTTCGCAATACGTTGTGATGCTATTTTAATTGTGGCGATCTGTCATTGCATCGCATTTTCGATCTCCAAATAGGAGTGCACGGTATCGTTATTGTAATTTATGATCGTGGTTTTCATTTGATACGGAATTAAATTTTCACCGGATTTTCAGTTACGGCTGATAAATTATTGAATTATAAAGTACGCGTTTTACCATGCTCCAATGTCACCAAATAAACAAGCTATGTTTATACAATTGTTCCTCGTGGATGTCAGGTGAAATAAATTGCATCGAATATTTATATGTTTGGATAACATAGAAGTAAAATTGAGTACTAATGTTTTCATAAAATTCGA
Source organism: Nomada ferruginata (assembly GCA_963583965.1). NCBI lineage: Eukaryota > Metazoa > Arthropoda > Insecta > Hymenoptera > Apidae > Nomada > Nomada ferruginata. The sequence goes on from OY757223.1 coordinate 8,432,893, forward strand.
CAAAAATAATTATGAGTCATTTTGTTAACTATTAAATTAGTGTTTTTTCTTGTAAAAGCATCGTTTGTGTTTATTTTTAAATTAATATTGCCCTGCACGACACAGTTCGTATGTCGGTGCATACATATGTATATGTGTAGTGCCAAGACCAAAGGAAACAACTTGCAATGTAGATTGAAAAATTAATCAGTACTATTACACGAAACTACATTAAACTATTAAATAGTACTCTTTTTATATTACACTGCCGTAGCAATTATTATTACGATATTCATTTGACCAAGTGTCTAGGAGAAAGTGTGGGAAAGTAAACTGTTCACTAGCTAGTAGAATAAGTTGGTCATAGTCAGCCACCCTAGTACGTTCGCACTGAATGAGTTGAATTAATGTTAAATTAAAGTGAAAAACCAGTTTTACTTTATGTGGCTTGGTGAATCGATATGTTATCACTGTAAACATTTGTCCAATTTTCTGATACATTCGAAAGGGACCGGAGCCGAAAGCTGAAATGACACGAAGGAAGAATATAAGGCCAAAAGAATACACCCTTAAGGTGAAAAGAGTGGTTTGTTTTTTTTTGCGTCCTCATCGAACAATGGTGAAAGTGGATAGAAGAAAACGTTACGAAGTTCAATTGAAATCAATCGCAAGTAAACATAGATATATGGTGAACTTATAATTTGCGTACAGAATAATTTCCATAACGACAAATGATTTCTACTGTGGGTAAGGTAAGAAAATATATCGGATAAAATATAATAAAGACTTAAAGGAATTAATATCCAGTAGCATTAATTATTTGCATGGCAACGTTCAATTTAAATGGTTAATGTCGATATTTGTAAACATAATGTGTCTATTAGGAAAAGCATTTACATAATTGTATGTGCACAATTTACGTTCACACAACGTTTCGGAGATAACCTCTGTCTGCCAAAATTTTACGGAAATTGTATTTTCGCAATCTTTTGAGATCTGTAGATTTTACTGGAATACAGTCACGTACCTTTGTTAGCATATTTGTATAGCTGATGGAATGGTGAGCTATTCATGTCGCAGGCAATCAGAAGTATGAAAAGGGCAAAGGAGCGTTTATGCACAGTATCAGAAGAAGTATCGAAAAAGCATTTTCCTCCATTAAAATAAAAATAAATAAAGGTATTCATCTGGTTAAACACACATTTGTCTTCGTTAATGTACACCATACTATTTTGTTAAATGTCAAGAAATATGTTTAGAAAATATGTATATATATTTTTCTCCATGTTTAATAATAGAAATATCTGACTCCTTAAAAAATATAAATGAAACAGTCCCCAAATCTTTCGAAAATCTATCTCAAGTCTGAACTGAATATTGCAGGTATTAAAAGTGATATTTAATTCATTTCTACACAGTCAAATTTGGTAAACCTTGTCAATGTTTAATTTAATGTTGCCAGTTCCTTCGAAACTTCCTGTCCTCCTTGCGACGACTAGATATACCAAACTTTCGACCAACAGCATATACCTTGATGACGTTACCAAACATTACAGGCAAGTCAAATGTCCATATTAAACGAAGTATTCCATCCAGTGGGCCCTTGACAGTTTAATTACTCGAGCCACGAAATCAGTTAAATGATTGGAAATCCACGCCCGAACGACAATATAATAATAAACGCACAACTCTGAGCGACTCGGCGATCTTTAAATTCAATTCTCGAATTACAAGAATCCATTCTTCCCTCGCCGTTGGTACACAATCTCTACCCGACCAACAACGAACTGTGTTCTTTTCCACGGAAACAAGAACAAAGTGTTCTCGTTTGAATAGCTCGCGGCGATATTGATGAAGGTTTTATTAAAAACAGAACAGGGGAAAGGGGGAGCTGGGGGGGTTCGCGTGAGTTGCGATGACGGGCAACGTTGGTATTCCTAAGGGTATTTATAATTTCACAGTTCGTTCGCCATGCCGGTCTCGGTTTGCAACGTTTAAATCCAGACTCCGCACAGTTTCGATACAGTTCCCTGGGCCACGGCAACAGCTTTCTAATTTACCGCGAACGCTCCAGTCGTTATTAAATGGACGCAATATAATTCAGTGCTGTTCGGAGTTCTATAAATTCCGTGGCACAAAGGGCGGATAGCCGCGCCACGGCGAAAGATTTAACCTTTGTTGCGTTAGCAGAGGTTGCTTTGACTAGATCAATGCAGCCAGCTTGCACGGTTTTACGGGGAGCCATAAAAATTTATGTATGTTCACGGTCGAGGGTGCAGTTTCCTCGTTAACCTCGTTTTACTCTCTTCTTTACCGCGTTTGTCCTTTTTTTTTTCCTCTTTCAAACTTCGGTCACCGACGAAAGCACGAGGACAAAACGTATCATTTTTATCACGGATACGGGGTGGAAGAGAATGGGAAGCTTCGAATCGTCGAGCGACGAATCGACTGTGCGAGCTGCAAGCTACGCACGCTGTCGCATGGCAGGTCGGCTTTGTTCTGTATGGAAAATTAAATTCAAAGTTTGCACGGGTGGAATAATCTCACGCTACTGTGAAATTTTCGCGAATCGCGATAACAACGGAACAAACATGCTCCTCCAACGCACGGTGCCTTTCTGCGACTCTGTATAATCTTCGTTCACCCGTGTCTCCTTGTTCGGGACAACCTTGCCGCGCCTGAGAAGTTTGTACGTTTGTATGGGAAGGCAAGAAACGCTTGCCGTTTGGGCGAATGGAACGCAGACAATCTGATACGTTCATTCTTTACTTCAGCGGAGAACCTAATTAATTGTGCAGGAACGAAGTTGTGAGAGTACCACCGCTGCTTAAAAATAGATGTACGGTCGCTATCTTTTTCGTAGAAACCTTTGTTCGGAATTAAAAGTTTCATAAATTATAGTATGATACTATAACAGTTATTCTTTTCAGAGATACGTGGAAATTTAGAGTACACCCGGATAGTTTTTCTATAGTATTTGTATCTCTACAGTAATACTATTTGTGGAGATGCTGAAAACAAACAATGACATATCGAAGTTAACTCATAATCATCCATTAGAATCGAATTTTCTGCAGGGTCCTAGGAAATAGCCATGCAAAATTTAATCCAGATTGGTTTATAAGTTAATATTGAAGACTACCTTACATATTGAATTTATTATTTTATATATTTACATAATACATGAATTTAAATATTGAATATGTATATACGCATGTTCCTCAGTTACTTTCAATTCAAAGTATAAAATGAAATAGTTTTGCTTTTACAAGCGCTTCTTTAAATATTCCATTTATATTATACATAGATGTCGCATTTCAATATCCGATATTTTGTAACATGTTCAATTATTATTCCACTGAATTCGTGTGCTTTAGACAGTATTTTCTAAATTGATTCGCATTATGTTTGGAGATGCAGACTAGCACTTACTGGTTACAGAAGCAATCAGCAAGAAGTGTGAAATAGTCGTGCATGCAAATAACAAACAATGACGCTACGTCATATTCGCTACGTTATATCACGAAGCAGTAGATAGATACGTAATTAGATGTATTGGGTCCAAATGTAAGCCTATCGGATGTCACCCGATATCCTAGGGTACAGGTTAAGCTATCCAGTACATTTACGAGTTGAAGTACCGAATATTGAGAGAAGGATACCACGTGAATAACTATAATCCACTGTTAAATAGACTAAACAATAAGACGTTAGGCACATCAAGCTAGAGTGTATTCTATGATTTGTACATTTTAAATATTTAAATTACTTCGTGTACAAATATTTCACAAGTTGTGTACAGTATATTATACTGCATAGAATAGAATATTCGAATAAGACTTAACTATATTTAATGTTTTCGAGTTGGATATATACTTCGCATCGCGTGGTTAAAGCTAGATGGACAAATTCAGTAGCTTCGATCTGGGATTAGACGTTGTGCTGCCTAGATGGGCTTGGGTTGAACTTAACTAGATAAGTTAGATTTGGTTCAAGCTGGATAAATAGATTAAAGTTAAAGACTTAGACAGTAAACGGTTTATCATTGATAGGCCTAGGTGGAACTTGTGGTTTATAATAATTATTGAACTTGTAATTATGAAACGTCGTCGATTTTCATCATATAATTAAGAAGAATTATTGTTATAAAAAACTGCGATACAAAAATATGTTACAACGTTAAAAATATGGATCTCAAATTTTCGCATATTATTATTTCACGATATTTTTTTGTTATTTTTAATCACATTGGTACATCATTTATATTTTCACTACTCGAACGTTTAATATCTGTGGGGTAAGCATATTATTCGTAATATCAAAACGAGTAACCGAAGTGCTACAGCATTAGAATATCATAAAGTTAATATCATAAGCCTTGATATAGTAACCAATTGCATTCATTTAAATCGTTTATTACTGTACATTCATAAAATAGAGTATTATTGAAACAAAGCACCTCACCCATACATTTTTACTTACATACACGGAGCGAAACTTTCAGCAAAAGTATAGTATCGTATATCGCGCACAAATCTGGAATTCGTTGTATGAAATACAGAGAAACGGTGTAGGTATCTAGTTCTCGCAGGTGAAGGAGTGGCAATAATTTTAAGAGTAAGTTTTCAACTTTCCTGGACAATACAATGACCGACGCTTTCAAGAAGATAGAGCACGACAGGCTTTTACATTATCATCGTCCGCCTGCGCGCACTCCCACGCGATTTATTGCGTGTAGATAGCAATTAATTGTAACTCCTGCACGGAGACAGGAATTCGCTCGAGGACGATTCTTCTCGCCCTTTTTCGGAATTCCCCGCGATGAAAGTCGTGCAAAGGGTATTCATTATAAACGCGTAATGGCCTTTGAAACAATTTATTCCGCTTGTCATGCTGGATCGTGTATTTCACCCTTTAGGTATAGTAACTGCATCGGTATAAATAAATGATCGTTAGAAAAGAATGTATATTATTTAAATCTGAAGCTTTTAAAAATTTCAAAAGTTACATTAGTGCGCCCTAAATGTAAGTAAAAGTATTTTTAATTATTCGCTGTATGTAAGATAGATGAATAATATAAAACACTTGACAATTCTTGTAATTGCTTACTTGTAATTCGATATTATAATTAGGCGAATATGTTTATATTCACTTTCAAATCTAATCTACAATTGCAAACTTAAACAGACCCAAAATTAACTAACACCTAACTTTGCGTGGGAAAGTGAAACAGGGGAAATAAGTAACCATTACAATGGAATGAAAGTTATATACACGCGTCTACCATCTTCCTTTGCCTGTCAGTTTGCGAAATTCATTGCGTTGCCATGCGCGATTGCACGAATCTCCAATGCCCCCAGGATGTTCATAAATTATCAAAGAGTGTAGAAATTAAAACTAACTTCGTCCACGTTGTACAGAACCAGACCAGAAAGCGACAATCGACCGTCGTTGTTCACGATACAATGGAAAGTAAACTGATCTAAATTCACAAATAATTCATCATGCCCATTGGCACGTCGTTCCGTATTTTTCATCGAATATAACGCGAACCGGCTTCGCGAAGTTTCATCGTCATCATCATCGATCATACTTATTTTTAGGGCGGCGCGAAACAGTCTTTAACGAAATGATTGCTTTGCTATTGGATCACAATTAACTATTAAGTTGAAAGTTAATTAAACTCGCATGTTATCATACATACGGTATTCCTCGGGTTAGTAAAACTTTGCGTTCGGATTTTTATTCTGTCGTGTAGTAAGCTTTGTGCTAAAATGTCTTGACCGAATTATACAATTATTATATCTAAATAATCAAAGATAGGATAATTTGCGTGGTTTCTGAATAAGTATGTGCATACATGTACTTGTGTGAACAAAATAGGTAAAGTAAATAGGCTGAGTACGAAGTACATATTTTAACAATTATATTTAGTTATGTTTTACTTTTCATTGCTTCCCTTACAAAGAGCATATGTTATTACGATTTACGCATTTCATAATAAATTATTCTGTTAATATTGTATTGTATGTAGAAACCTAGCTGCAATTACTGAATAATTATAGTAAATATTTTGTATATTACGATGATTATATGTTTCGTCATTAAAGGATTATTAAAGCTTTTGAACGAGTAATAATATACCGAATATGGACTTCCTAAATGACCTACACAATGTACGATAATAATATAGTAGATATTTTAAATAATTTATGAATAAATCTGTTGTTATGTATAAAATATTAAAAATCCGCACGACCAGTTAACTCGTTTTTCGGTTAAAATGTTTCCATTCCTCGACAGTTTTATTGTTACCAACGAAATATTAATCAGTGTTACATATACTTCAGAACAGTTGATTTGCTCATAACGTGAAAAAGACAACAAACTATGGCCAACAAGTTTACAATATATGAATGAATTGCTTCAATAATAATTAATCATTCTCTTCCAGATTTCCCATCAATATGCTTTCTTTTTACATTTCCTCTCGTCAATGCCTTTTTCACTTGCAAATTTTTGAATTCCATAAATGTGCACCTTACGCAGTTACATTCCCGTGATAACAGAATTACAATGCGTAGACGAATTCAAACTCTGCAACAATTAGCATCCTCTATACACCGATAAACCAGAGAATTCTTCTCCGTCAAACGAGGCAGCACAGGTGTCAATTGCACTCCGAATTCGACAGCACTATTAATTAACAAGCAATACGTTTAAATCCACGTCACGCTCCACGCACACCTCCTGAACCATCTTCCAGACAGACGCAATTCTCCATAATTTAGATTAAATTTACACCTAAGCACACCACCCCGGTCGAGGAACGAGATTAACGATTACTATGCACTCACGTTTTCCCGTTTATTTTCCACCGTCTTCGCACCTGTGCCGGCTCGATACTTCGCTCGCCGGCTACCTGTTCAGCTGCGGCCCGTTAAACCCGTCGAAATTGTGTGCCGTTTCCACGCCAAGCAATTCGCCGTCACTAATAGAAATTTGATAATCGATGGCGTGAAACGTGTCCGGGCTACGCGCGCGTATGAATCGGGACTCGAGCGTGGACTGCGGGATCGCGTATCAAAAGTTAATCGCACGCCAAGCAGTGCAAAGATGTTCGTGACAAGGAGGTGGAAAATACGAGGTAGGAGAAGGTGTCGTCTGCCTTCGGACATATCATCAGTTCCAACGATCATTGGGACAGCTGGGTGGGGTGGGAGTTAGGGCGGCGAGGGGAAGGGATTAATCCGAAGTAGCCGGTGATCACCTCTTAGAGAACTGGTTTGATCGTGAGAGGACTACGTTTTCGAAAGGTAGCCGCGTTCCAGCATCCTTTTGTTCCTCTCCGGGGAAATAAAAGAACGTATTTATACCTCGAAGCAAGATAACACCGGCAGCCACTCGATAAATACAATTTCTGACGGCCTGACTGAGAAATTTATGCGATTAATCCAAACGTTCGAGTATGTGTATGCATGTGCATGTGTGGGCGCGCGTGTACGAGACAGGGCGAGGGTCTTTGAGAACGTTGTTACCCGGCCAGTTCAGTTACCTACGATTTTAAAGGCGTTGCTAGAAGCGAGAAAGCGATTAGTAAGTTTCGAACTTTAGTGTCAGACATTTCGCTAATGAACGAAACTTTCGCGCCGAAATTGCGTCGCTTGGCGATCATTAGCGTCCCGGCGAAATTGATGTTAAATGATGTACAAAGACAGGAGGATGATAGGGGACGGATGTTAATTTCTCGATGCAAAGTGGATTGAACGTGCGGGGCAAACGATTTGAAATAAATTACGATCAATCGTTTGGATTGATAATTATAAATAATTGTTTACTGCGAAATGATATCGGGTGTACGCAAACGTGATAGAGTAGATTGCATGAAATATATTTATTTGTATCCAGTGAATGGAATAATATTAAAAATCGAAATAATTTTCTCATTACACATTTTGTTATTCTGGTGATTAAATTGAAGTGCATATATGAAAATAAATTTGTTCATTATCATATGATCCTTTTTTGTTATGCCGGATTAAATATAATTCTCGTTATTTCCTGTCTCCCATTTGAAGAGTATTGTAAGTACTTTCGACTAAGAAGGAAATATATACCTATATATATCCTCCTAAGAATAGTTGATTCATGACTAATTTATCGTCACATTGATATTCTACAATTTCACTGGCGTGAACATATTTCTCTGTCAATACGCCAATTAAATTTGTAAATTACAAATTGAAGCTAAATTATATGCTTTGTTCACCGTTTCTCCATAAACGGAAATTCGATGGCATACAAATGTTTTGTGCCACGAGAATTTCAGGTATAATAACGAACACGAACTTGATACGAAGGAAAAATGTTTTTTCAATGACTTCGTCAATTACGTGTCAACCGGCAGACACTGACGTCAGAAGTGTTCAGGTAGTGTTGACCGGCGGGGATTTCCAAGGACTACATTTTATGCTACAGCAAATACACTTCCTATCGTTTTTGTTGTATGTGGAACGTTAATTGGAATTGCTATCACGTTCATGACCAGAATGACAACGTGAAATTCTGAATGTTTTAATGTTACGTTTAGAATTAAACGCAATGACATCGGGAAATTTTAAACGTTTTAACGAAACAAAGCGCGCCGTGCATCTTGTAAAAATTCATAAGACATCATACTTGAACATTTAATAACGTGAAATAATTATTTGCTGCAATTAAATGCTATTTTTATACAAACATTAATGCACCCATCATTTTAACAATACGTGTTAAGCTTAAATGTAATGACATATAATTTATTGAGATGTTACGATTACCTCCTTTTAATTTAATTAATCTTCTATTTAGCACACAGAATAATTTAGATTTGTTTTAATAGTATTAACTTAGGTGTTGCGACTATAATATATACTATTCCTGGTAAACATTTCGTTGCGTACCTTATGTCTTATTGACAAAAGAGTTTTTTCAATTTTTGTAATAAAATTGTATCACTCCCGCTCTCTTATGATTAATTCGAGTCTTTCAAATTATACTGTAATTAGTCTGACAATATATCTCAATTTTTGCGAACTGATTCAGGGAGATTCCTGATTCCTTGTTATTTTTAATAAGGTCACCCAGTTTAGAATTCAGTTTCAATATAAAACATATTTCATCTCTTTAAACAGATCTCAATGTCATTTTATTTTTCCCCAGTCAATGCAATACATTGGTTTCCGGTGAGCATATGCGGTAAAAGAGTGGACCGCAAAGAAGAGTCGCGGACTCATCAATTGGCTGTCCGAAGCAAATGGGAAACTACTCTGTCGCATATAGGTTTTCGCGGTTAAGTGGCTACAAAAGTTAAATAGAACCTCGGACCATTGACGACCAGGTAGAGTTGCAGTTCAGAAAATTAAATGGATATGGAATGAGTTTTTTTTTTATTATACTTGACATGTATCTGATCGTTCTATTTAACTGGCGTGTCCCGTACCACCGAGAATTAAAAGGAAATGGAATTAGATTATTCCAGAGTAATAGCGTACAGTAACTTCGTTCCATTTTAATAGTTTTCGTAATGCTAAAAATATTACAGAATATAAACACAAATCGTTTAATCGATTATATGATTATTTCATATTAAGTTGAGGCAAAATTTCTTATTTACTTATTATGTATTTGTTACCTTCTTCTGTGAAAGTATTTTAACAAGGGACTACAAAAGATTGGAAAATGTGAATTCTTTCAGTTAATTACTTATCCCTCGTCTGTTTTCTATTTCCATTCAGTTAGTTCTTGCCAGTTGTTTCAAATAATAATGATCATTATTTATTACTTAAGCGTATGTGGCAGCTAAATAAAGATTTTATGTGCAACGTTCTATTTTCGGCGATGCTGATATAAAATGAATGGAAAAATCCCTCGGAAGTAAAAGTGCATTCGTGTCGCAAGTCGCACGTAACATCGAGATATACATTACTTTTGCTGAAAGGATAAACCACAGTGATTCATAAAAAATTGCGATAGTGTTCGCAAATATTTTTTAATGCCGTGCACGACATATAAAAGCGCAGATAATGAATAGCTGGCTGGAAATAATTATGCCCGCCCAATTCAAAAGAAAATTCAAAAGAATGATCAAAGCAAGTCTTAGAAATAAACGGTGCTTTCGTCATTTATTTTCGAATTGTCGCCTACGCACTAACATGAGTTGTACATGATACATCAGAAATAAGAGATTACACATCTTACAATTACTTGAATCCCTCAATTTCGCCATGGGAAATTTTCATAGTTTCCTCAATGCCGCACCACAACCGCTTCTTTCTAATCCGTTTCCTAAAAATCGCATGCTGTTGGTGTGCATGATGCAAGCGAGCGCCAATTCTACGTAGAAATCTGTTGTAAGCTGTGGGTGATTGTAAATTGAGCACCATCCCGTTTATGAACGGTTTATACCGATACTCACTGTGCTGCAATCAACACTCGATCAAAAGTTAATCACCGTGAGATACTGCTCGTAAGCATTTAATCGTCGCGAATTCTGGCGTAGCAGTTCTCGCTCGAAACGGGCTTTCAATTGCGATTTAATTACACTGTCTGCAAAAACTGCTTGCAAAGTGAATATCGTTGAACACAGTTCATTAGAACGTAGATGCTTATGCATGTACACGAATGGCGAACATTTTCTGGAAATACCAGAGAGCTCATTATGGACAGTTGGATGTTTAACGAATAAATATGTGTTACGTTCTTGTTGTGTGAACTACGCGAGGAAAAAATTCAATTGTTCTAACCAAATATTTAAAGGGAAAGCTACAAACGCGGAGAAAATTGTATTTGACGATATTTATGCTTCACACGTCGCTTGAGCTGAACATTACTTTAAAAACGTTATTTACATTCTTTTTAAATGTTCCACAATTTGTAACACTTTAATCAGTTGAAAATAATCGTAAATGTGCTACGCGTTTCAAGATCTCCAAAGTTATTTTGAAAATAGTAACGCGGTAGTTAGATAACGTTTGTTGATCGTTATGACGAGACAATAACAATGCGGTAAAGCTATAAATTGTAGTATTGTCTCTGCAAATTGATGCTATATATCACTCCTTGCTCAAGAGCTATGCGCAAACACTTATAAAATGTATACAATTTACATACTTACGTACACGAACGCGGAAAATCTGGTGGCGCAAAGTATTATACCTGAAACGTCAAACTTGGATAACTATAGGTGAAATGAATTTAAGAGAGACACAATTAGACCGTACGTCAGAGAGTTATTTATTTTGTATAGCAATCACTCGTTGACTAAACGTAACAGTAATTTGTTATTCAAGGAGAACCTAATTAAATTATAGGAATTAATAATTCTAATGAAAATATTTCACAAATTCAACGAACTGTATACGCTCTCTTTGAACTTAATAATATAATACACATGGACTTAATAAAGATAATAAACGGGATTGTCAATTTTAACGTACAACGGCCCTTTTCATAAAATTCTTGCTACGCAAACTCCAATCGATTTAATTAAATTCCTGTTTGTTAAAAGCAATATCACCTGTGATTGTGGGCTATGCGTAGAACCCAGTGCGCGGTACTTTCCATTGTTGTTCAGGTATTTGAAATTGTCACGTTCCGCGAGTACAATGTCGAGTAAATAATAATATAAATCCATCAACATAAAATGGAAGGTTCGGTAACCGACGAAAAATATATTTCATTGAATACGTTAATACCGGAAGTGTTTTCTTTTTTTATGAACATCATTTGTCTTAATAATCCTTCGGCTTAAGGGCGCAATTAATCAGCTATCGAGGTCATGAATAATTCATTCGGAAGAAAAAGAGACCATCTCCGAAAATATTCCACCGTAACCGATCTTAATTCGTGCCATTCAGCCCCACCATTTAATTCAACTACTTTCATTGGCAGGCGTGAGCATTCTCCGCCGCTGCACTTCCTTCCGTTTAAGTTGAAATTGATAATAGTTCGGTTCAACGGTTACATTACGTGGCTTTACTCGTCTGTGAACAAGTAACTGGCAACTTCTTTCGTGAAAAGAAAAGAACAAATTTTTCGAACTGCTGCGAGAAACATGTGGAGAAAAGGATGAATGAAATGCTGAGAGGAAAGACAGTTTTATTTGCGGTAGACTATTAAACACGTTTTCTTGATTTACAGAAAATTCGCCGTAATAAAATAATTGAAATATTAGCCTCAATTGAGATTGCAGATTTATTTTGTACAATTCGTTTTACTTTATTTCGATGACACGTGATGCATGATATTCAATGAATTTATGAAATTATTTGTTTGAATCAGCCAAGTAATAAGTAGTAATATATAATAAATATTAATTTGTATTTTTGACTAAAATACGTCCAAAGAGTAAACATGAATTGCAGTGGCCATTTCGGCATTAAACATTCCACGTATGTAATTAAAATATTTTTATTACGTAATATTTGCAGGCTCAATACTCGCCATTAAATTCTAAAAGTCTTAATACAATTTGCAATAATGATTACACAGTCATCAACAGGCACGATATTATATATTTAGTCATTTTAGAGCACGTCGAATCCACAATTCGTTCGCATTTATGCATCAGTTATCTCGGCTGGTGTCTAAGATGCAGCTCCATCAGGATCACTCGATTTACCTTAGTTAAGTGATTTATAGGGGTGTTATCCAGAGAGATTTTGGTCGCTACCTTAAAACTGCGCTGGGCGCTCTTCCCATCACCTTTTGAAAACACAATGGCCCGTTTAGCCCGGCATTTTTTACTTACCTTATCCTTCGCGCGAACCGAGATTTAGAGAGAACATGACCGAAGATTTATGGCGTATACTTTAAAATTCCAAGCAACTGTTTTTCATACCAGTAAAAATTGAAAATTAAATTCGGTCTTCACCCCGTACGGGGGGTGATGATATTTGGGGACCTGTGTTAGTATCTAAAGTATCATTATCGTGATTATTAAGGTTTCCTTGGATTATTTAATAGTTCGCTTGGAGAAATACCTGTTATACATGTAACTTGTAATTTTGGGAGAATAACTAGTACTAAGAGAGCGTTTATTTTTTTGGCTTTCGGTTTTACTTTGGCTCTTTCGGTCTTTGACTTTATTTCGTTTATTTTCTCTTTCAGATGCATGTTTCTCTCTCCCTCTTTCATGATTTGGCTTTTCCCTACTTAGTTTGTTAAATCTGCGATTAAATCTGCGAAAAAGACATGCTGTCTATTCGAACATGATTTTGTCTATTTCTACTTGATACTTACTTCATCCCTCCTCTGACCAAAATTCTTCTTCTCTCTTTCCATATTTCCATATTCCATTATTCCTCTGGAATAATAGCTAGTAAACTTGATGAATTCGTGCGATAATTATGATTACTATGTTCCACTCTCTGTTAATTTCTGTATGCTTATGATATCATACTCTATTTATTACTTACTATTTCGATTCACAATTAATCTTTGCAGACGGAAAGTATGTGTTACATTAAATATATTTTCAGTGGACAACAGCTGTCCATTTATTGGAAACTGATGACACGTGAATCCTCGACATGGTTTAAGGAAATGCGGTACTTATATAGTCGTTCGGGGATTCCTGTTTACGACATGCACCGTGCAAGATGATATAATCGAGTTCTTAAACTTTGAATGCTTAATTTTCATATTAAAAGACGATTAAACTGTGAAACAGCGATGTATGTGTACTATTATCAGTAGCCAGTACACTAATACATTGGCTGAAACATTTATTTTATCTGAAATTTATTAAAAAAAAATAGGAACTCTTCTTCAAGAAACTTTGTTGGCAGTGATGTATTATATGTACATGTTCTTCACGTTGCCTAATATAAAATTAAAACATCGCGTTTCGAAGCCAGGATTTAGTTGGGTCACACGGGATCCATTGCTTCGAAGGCGGTAAGATTCATTAACAAAATTAAAATGATGGCAAACGAAATGAAACGGAGATGGTAACGCATATGAATACTTCACAGTCTTATTATTAATGTTGAGGCCATTAATCTATCCATGTCGCGTACCAAGGGAATCGCAAGGTACGTGGCTTCTATTCGAAACGAGAATCAAGCTGCATACCTTAGCTTGAAATTAATTTCCACGCTATTTTCGTTGCACTCGAATGTTAGTTAACGTCTAAAGAGAATGATTAATTATGAAATATTATAATAATATCGAATTTCTCCGAGGCTCTATCGTTCAAGTCAAAATATTATAAAAATCCTTTCAATTATTTGCTGCTTACAAAGTTTATTATTATTGGATAATATAATAACGTGTACTGCTATTTATCTATTACGATGTAAACAACTATTTCTCTTCTTATTAATTTAATCTGCCGGCGACAATTTCAGCTGTATCGCTTTGACAATTATTCTAAGAACTTGCAAGATTATTCATTCTGTTTTTCTAAATCGTAGCTTTTTGCATAGCTTAACATCGGCAAACATGTTGTAGAGTCATTCGGTTCTTCGAAATTAGATGAATAATCAAGATAGTTATTCGTGTATGAATGCGTATGAACTCTTATAATGACTTACTATGCGTACAGTGGTTGCAGACACAACAATATTTTCATTTTAAAATGGACTATTTGAAATCTTATGGCTCAATGATTTGTTATAACTCCAATTCATTTTTTATTACTGTAGTTTCTCAACAGTTAAAACAGAAAAACACTTTTTCCATTATTATATGCGTTCTCATTTATTTTGCAATAATTCCACGATACATATGTTTCAACATAGTATTGTATTTCTTTAAATGACGTGACGAAAGTTTATTGCAATTGTATTTTCTTCATTTTAATTAATAATTACAATAACTGATTGAAAATTTTGCGTTACGCTATAACAAATATTATTAGCACCAGCAGCTGATAAAAAATTTCCACATTGTTTTAAGACAGGTAATAAAGTCTCTATATGATAAGAACGATAGCTTTAACTCTTTCGCTACTGACAGCCACTGAAGTGGCTTTTTGTCGAAATATATGTGTGAAATACTTTTTTAACGATTTTCCGGAAATTCAATTTGTACGTACGAATGTACATTTAACTAAGCTCGAATTTATTCAATTTTCAATTTTAACAACTCTTTTACGTAGCTTGAAATAATTTGAATTTTAATGTACGTAATGCGACAAAATTAAATATATGTATCTGCAAACTTGTCAACTCTTACGACTTGTGAAATACAATATATTAACATATTTTTGAGGGCGGCGTATAATGGAATCAAAGTGACGATCGAATTTACGCAGCGATAGAGTTAAGGTAAAAAAAAAAAAGTGGCGTGCGACTGTTTCTGTGTTTCGTCCATTTCTATGATGCCGACATTCAATTCCGCTGCAAAACAACTGCTGTTTTCCATAGAAAAAAGTTGGACACGCTTTTTTGAAGTTACACGCTTTCCCATATTCGTACTTTTTATTAACTGAGTTTGCCCAACCGAAAAAACCTTTCGAATGTGCAGCAGCGTTATTTACGTCACCCGTATCATCAAACCTTTTCTTTGCAGACCCCGTACTCCATAAAATTGTTTTTACAATAATACCTTCGTCAGTTGTGTCGCTTATTTCATCATCAACCCATCATTTTCAAAATTTAATCCTTTAAATAGATAATCGATTACTATATAACGCGTGCATTTCTTCAATTAATAACTTAATATTTCACATAAAAATAAATTATCTACCCCTTACCACTGTTACTCGCCCTTAATAGAAAAAAGAAGTCTTCAATTCCGGTTTCAAGCAACTGAAGAACCGTCTCCATCGAAATGACGTTCTCAACTAGATACAGTACATTCCATCGAATTACAAAATACGTCACAACACTTGAACATAACTTAAGGCCTGCGAACGCTTTAATTAACGAGCCCTATGCACGCTGGTTTACATTTCACCCTTTCGAGCATGATACTTTCAAACCACTCTTATCCCTCGAACCACTGAAGTATCGAGACTACGGGATTCTCAGGCTGAACAAGCTCTCTGCGGTTTCGTTTAATTTTCAAGCAGCCGCGGATAAATCTCGTCGTGTAATAGCAGATAAGGACGTTTATGCTTTCGAGAATGAATTACAACTGGTACCTATTAAACGGGTGCATGTGTGCATCATGCACAGACGTGCACGCGTATGCGTGTATGTGCGTATGCCCTTATTAGCGTCTAGAACGGACCGCGTAACTCGCCTGGCATCGATTATTACTTACGGCTCCCGGTAAATTACCCGCAAAGCACTGGCACAGGAACTTCGAAAGACAATCTCGATAATTTCGCTGACTTATCGTTGCTCTTGCCGGCTTGCACGGCTTGTACACCCGTGCATTTTGCAACGCGATGTGTCTCTCCACGGTTTGTTGATTAGCCCCCGGTTACGGTATAATGTTCACTCGCGTCCTGTCTACGCTTGCCTCAACTTTGGATTGGAGTTCAATTTGTGGATTACAGTCGACAAGAAGACTTCTCTGGCTGGACGGTTACGACCAGAAGTGTCCAAGTCTGTGAAATATGCAAGTACTTGAAATTCAAATCAAGTATAACTGGGTCTTCGAACCGACGCAAGTACTTGCTTGTTCAAATAATGATTTAAATAGTTGCGGTATTAGGGGTGGCTGGGGCGAATTGATTCCCGTGATTCCGGTCGTTCTGATTATCTAAAATGAAGAAGTTATAAACGTTCTTAATCAGAATGAGTTTGGCTATGTAACAGACGCTGGAACGAAAGAAAAAAGTCGATATTTAAGAAAGTCGCGGCACTTTGAAGTTTGATTATCGATTTTGTCCGGTTTTATTAACGTTCGAAGACTTAAAAAGAATATAAAAAAGGAATATTTTGAAAGAATTTTAGTTCGGACTATAGTGACGCACGCAGTGAAGGTGCGCATAAAATTTTAAGTTAATTGGTCAAGTAGATTTCGAAATATCATGGACGAGGAAGAGGCTTTAAAAGCAAAGGTGCATAATCTGTATGCTGGTAAAACGTATTCAAAGAAAGAAGAGAGTCTTACTTTTAGTAATTGTACGTCGAGGAATTAAGCTGAAATTAATTTCAGAGGTAATTCGCGTTTCTCATTCGGGGGCAAAGCTTTTTTTGGATTACACTTGGCACACGTGGCGTAATATAGTTTACGTAACAAATATTCTGAATGACCACCAACCATTTCAATGTGTGCTTACATATTTAAGCAACGCCGGATTCTGAATTAAAAAGTAAAGCATACCAAAAGTGACAATTGGAAAATTTCTTTACAATTCCCGTCTCTAAATTTAAGCTTGTCATTTGAGTTAACATAAAATACAACGTGTGGTGTGTTGATCTTTATCGACATTCACGGTTCTGTACATATTTGTATAAATCTTCATTGTATTATTAAGTAATCAGAACCAAATCATCGTGACTATACAACATGTTCATCAATATTTGTGCATCAGTGAAAGCATTCTTAAATTACGCAAAACACAGCATTATTCGAAATATGCTAATCACTGTTTGCAAAGGCATCCTAAAATCTATAGATACGCTGCATACTAAATCGTAGCTGTACGAACCAACTTAACTCTATTTCTACCACGATTTTGTGTATACCTATTTCGACCAAAAGGTATGCTTTGACATCTTTGCGTTTGTATGCAAATAATTGACAAAACTGTCGGGATTTCAAATTATCAGTTAAATATAGATAATTTGAGCAACATATTTATTGATACATTGATGCATAGTTATTAGAGATTATTTAATTACGTTGTAAATTGTAGAATTAGCCACTGCAATGATCTATACTAAAATGCAACATGGCGGAAACCAAGCGAATATCAAAGTTATACAGGAACACCTGTATTTTCCGTTACAACAGAAAACGGGATTCTCTAAACTGATTATGATTGATATGATGCGGTAAAATGGTGTTGATATTTATATGTAAAATGGTTTAAAATTAGAATTTGTTATGAAGTCCTTGAGGTGTCAAAGGACCCCTCATGGTAGAAATAGGTATACCATGTGTATATTTTTAGATCCTGGATGAGCTGGAGGAAAATTATATCGCTGAATTATTTTAACAGCTATTGTACTAAAAGTCATCAAATTAGTTGTGGACAAATGATTATACGTAGAGAATAATTTAAACATAATATTGGTAAAAGCGTCTTTTGACACCTCTTGGTAGAAATATTGTTAAATAAGTAAATATTTCTCGTATAAATTGATAAAATTCTAAATTATGTGCACAATTCTCCGCAAAATACTTCAACCCCCAAAGAAAAAGTAATATATATCCTCCAGCTGGTGGTGAAAATTAATTTGCTATGCAAAAGCTATCCAAACAATTCCGCAGACCATAATAGAAATACGAAATCCAGGATTCGCTAAAAAGCTGTATACGTCTTTAATCAAACTCCGCCGCGCACGACCTTCGTTAACGCACCGCATTTCACCCCTGGCTCGCCCCAAATTTACCGGCCCTCGAATATCGCGTGTGCGTTCGCAAAACGTCTCCTATCTGGTTGTACCGCGCGAAAGTCACGAACACCGTCGGCCAAAGTAACGTGAACCAGCCCCGAGAATCGTTGACCTTTCTCGTCGTTTAATGACGTTCGTAACGACCGCGAGGTTGGAAGTCAAGCAGATTGTTTACGTACGACAAAGCCTTAGAACGTTGATGGTATACCTCGAGGTCTCACCTGCCGTCTTAAGTTTCCTCCGGGCGTAGAAATGAATACCATTTCGCGTTCTTAATGACGTGCTTTACTCGGTCTTCATTTGGTTAAGCGAAAACACTCACGGTGACGGCGCCAGCAGTGGCCAGGTGGAAGAATCCCTGCAGGAGGGCGGCAGCTATGCCGACAGGAAAATTAGGACACCCGATATATAGATAGTAGAGGCTACGCTGGGATAGAGGTGCAGCGTGGGATAGCTAGAGAGGCCTAGGGGTGGCGGGATAGATGGCTGGCTAGGGTAGAAGCGACGATGGGGCGGCTTCTAGAGGCTGGAGGGTGTCGAGAGACCCGTCCTGGGAGTGTGGATGGTAGTAGAGACTCCCGAGTGAGCTGTTTGCAGTTCCTTCCACAAGCCTCCAGTTTGCATTAGTTTGCATACGTGAGTGAAAGTTTAAAGTTTAGTAATTTAAACAGCCGAGCGCTGTCCCTTTTCCGAAGAGCCCCCGGATTGTATATGTGTGCACGTGCACATATATTACGCGCATTCTATATAGGGGCGTTCGAGAGTCTCTGTGTCCCGCGAATATTCAACGGATGCAGTTAACTACCCCCCCCCCCGGACCCACTCCCCTTGCCTCCTGCCCTTTTTCCATATTGTGTGTTTCGTGGGGAAAAATGAACTGTCCTTCATTCCCTTGCCGCTCCGGATGAACGATCCTCCGTGGTCCGGGAAACGCGCAGAGGTGGCTGCATTATTTTGGGACGTTGCTGTTTTATTTGCGCTGGTTCAGATGGATACGAGAAACGCGGGGTGAATTTTTTAGTATTTTACAGTTTTAGTTTGAAAGTTAGATATTGCGATACGTGGATGCGGTTGAGCAAATGGATATATTATTGATGAAGTAATGTTACGTACTTGTATATGTATTTATTTGCTTCGGAACATTCCGGCGGCAAATGCTAAATATCTGAGGAGGAGCTAAATATCTACTGGCGAAATGAAACGAAGTAATAATGAATAATTGAAGGCTGAATGTTGGCCAGTATGTCACAAATACGAAATTCATTATATTCATATTATTTAAACAGCGCAATAGAAATGCTATTTCATTTTGATGGGACAATCGATTTCCGTTCAGCTGGTAAATGTTAATTATTCGTCAAATTATTATTTAGAAGGCCTGACCATTGGGACGCATTACATATGTTATGAATATAGGTGAATTAACTGAAATGGCTTATCACGTTGGTTATCTTATATAATGCAGATAAATTTTAATTTAATTTAATTGCCTTGCACGTACCACGTACTAAATGAGTAATGGAAAATCGCGAATAGTTGCAAAGCTAAAATCGACCATGTATAATCGTTATATAACAAACATTGCACAATTATGTTAATCGTTTATTTCCGATTGCGGTCCTGCTGAAAAATAAGATGCAATATACCATACTTAATGCATACGCATGCTACCGATTTTCGAAATCGAATTTCCACAAAACTAAGTTTCAAACAAGAATTAAACTTTATTTACACTATTGCGTCTTCAAATCTGATTCTGATTGGCCAAGGTTAAGCCAAGTGACACATTGTATTGCTGCGATGCGATTCAAATCTTTCGTACTCGTAGAAAAGCCAGAAAATTATTATTGCTAATTATTACTAGTTTCTAACGATGATTGCATTGTTGTTTGCAAATGTTAGATCATCCTATAAGTGTTTACCCATATTTACTTTTAAACCGGAACCAATATTTCCAACATATCGTTGAATTGTACGAAAGAAAACTGTCCTATCGTTCCACAATTTCTTCTTATTTTTCTAGGTGAAAATTTTATATCACAAATGTAGCATTCCTTTGATTTCCTTTTCTGCAATGCTCTGGCGTAAACTGATCGCGACGCAAAATTACTGGATGATTTAGTAATACTTAAACAAATAACCACGGTGCATTTGCAGGTAACTGTTTTAGCTTGGAATTAAGCGTATACCGAGCGTTCCAGTTTCCTGCAATTTTCGATTTCGGCGACGGCAGCCTCTTCAGGAGCCGCTATTAATAAGAATCCCTTCGATTGAACTAAATTCCCATTTCTATTCCTTCCTTCGCTATTCTCACTAGTCCTTTTGCTTGTGGCCTCCCAAAAGTACGAATTCCCTGCCACGTAGTTTTATCCCCCTTCTCCGTTTTTCCCAAATGGCCACTCCCCCCCTCTCTCTCTCTCTCTCTCTCTCTCTCTCTCTCTGTATCCTCGGTTTGCAGCAACGACATAGTTATTTTTTGGCTGGTGGCGTAGGAGGGAAAATTCGACGTCGACATGTTACATCTCTCTGAATACATTACTCGGCCACCCAACGAGCACGCACGCGAATGCATTACCAACACACGGCTGAACGTGGCAAGACAGAGGGGTTCAGTGATTTACGATATCGCAAGCTACTTTCCGAAAGCATATCCAGAAATGCACATCGAGTGCATTAAATTTCTGTCCACGAGTTCTTCGAATCGTTACGTTTTTGTTATTTATGTCGTCCGATCCCTTCGATTAAAGTTTCATTAAAGAGCGCCTTTACGGCGGACCTGTACCCATCCACGAACACGCGTCCCCCTTTTTCTTTGAGTGGATTTTCTTTTCGAGTCGACCGAACAGCTATAAACACGGATTCTTGGACCGAGGCATTCACCAAGCGAAATGGGACCAACGAGCGTTAAGCTAACTCCGATACAAAGGACTTGCGCGACCATCGCGATGATGTATCTTTGAGAAATTTATATATATTATCGTAGTTTTATGGGGAATGAAAGAATCAGCGAAAAGAAAGAATGGTAAATGCCTTCAAGGAGTATTATCGTATTTATAGGGGGGCAAATAAAGTGGTCAATTAAGGTAAATCCGTAGATAAGTGTAGAAAGGTGATATAAATTTTGTGATAATCTGATATTGTTATTTACGTTATCCTGTGGACTTTTACATTTCTTCATCCTTCAATTTCTGTTGCGTACTTAATCGCCCGTTTAGAATAGTAGTGTGTGATAATTACTGATGAGTTTGCATACTCTTATATATTTCAGTTTAGTTCTGTCCTAACTCGCGTTCTTTTCTATTAAATCTGTTAAAATAAATTATAACTGCAATTTATTATGGAAAATTATTACATTAGATTACGAAAATCATGGTTATATTGTAAACTATAAGAATAAAATATCACTTCGTTTTTAATCATTCTTCACAAATTCAACTATTGTCAGGTGTGGGAAAATAAATAATCATCAGATGAAACTAAATGAAATTGCATGAAAATTCATATTATACAATCTACGTGTTTATTCCCTCAAATAGTTTTATTGTCGCTGGAAATTAAAAATGTTATTCTTTATTATATTCTTTCCATTCTAAACCAAGATTAAATCGCATTTCAAAATGTCACTCATGTATTACACGTTTTTAGAATGTTTATTAATTAATTGACTGCAGTTGAGATAACAATCGAGACTAATAGCAAAACGGAAAGATAATAATTGGCGCTGCTTACCTACAACGCGTGTCTGGTCATGACTAACCGTTTCTCCTTAAGGCATGAGAGTCAGCCCATCAACAATGTTCTCTTCCCACACAGCTCACTTAATTATGTTTTAGTATGCCTAACAAACTTCTGGCGATACTATACCATTCTCCAAACTTGATTATATGCTGATTAAAAGTAAACGAACTCAGCACTTTCTTATACAACTACTTACATCAGTAATTAATATAAGTGCAGACATTAGTATAAAATCTTTGCATTAAAAGGGTTTCTTTAAGTGTTATATTTATATTCGTAATCCTGCTGTAAAGTTAACCAGAAAACTATAATGTGGTGTGTAAGACTGGCAGAACAAGTTACTTTAAAATAAAATGTTAAGGTAAGTAATCATAAACCAGTCGTTTACCTTGTAAGTGTCATATGAAATGTAAAATGTCGTCCGGCTAGAAATGTTTTACTGCATTTTATTGCCCCTTACACTCATACAGTTAACAGAACTTGTGCCCACTTAAAAGTCTTCTCCCTCAAAGCAATAAAGTATCAAAACAAATTCCGATATCACATTTTAAGTAGAATAGACAAAACGTATAATACTTCTATATTAATGAGCACATCAAACATGTAATGGTGAAAAGTATAATTTAATTTCGGAAAAAAATGTTGCTCATTTCTGCATACGAAAGTATTGCACACACATACATACGCAAAACAAAATTATTAATGTCCACGCAAACAAAAACTGTCAAAATTGCAATTTCTTTCTAAAACTTAATATTATGGCAAGCAGAAAAACTTCTCGTGCGTGAAACTTTACCTTGTATTTACCAAATCTATTATAGCTTCATTAAATATACATTTGAACAGGTTCTAGTGGCAATATCATGCCTTCCCCTGTGCACCAAGAACAAGACTCGTTGGAATCAGACCTGGCGATCTTTTCTTATTCTCGTTATCCTCCTTCGTGCTCCATTTCTGTCTTGCAATCAGTAACGTTCCCTTTGCACCATTTTCAGCTCGATTGCGCGCGTGACTTTTCTTTCCCCTTCATGCCACCTCGCCAGACAGGACAGAAGTCCCGGCTTCTGCAGGACGCATAATTGTCACAATACAGCTTTGCGCGAAACGAGCTGCATGCAACATAATTGCAAACGCTAGCAGAAAGAAACAGTGTTTTTTCCTACAACTTCCTGCATAATGCGTGCTGGTGTTTCCGGGAAATGGAAGCCAGTAAGTTATCGCGGTTGATCTATTCGTGGAATTCAAGGGACAGGATTTTGATGATTAATACTGGTGTACTTGTCAGCTGATATATAGCTGAACTTGTCAGAGTGACAGGGGTACACCTGAAATGCAATCTATTACATTCGCAAGAGAGATTCTCGGTAATTTCGTTTTAACAAGAAAGAAATAACGGTGCCGTATTGAACATTTCTGATTCTGATTTGAAGTCGATTGGACTTTATTAATTTTCATCGTTTGACAGCTGTTCAATTTATATCAGTAAGAAGACAATTTAATAAACAGGGTTTTTTTTGTACTTTACCTGTCATCCACCATTCTACGGTAAGAATTGATTCAATCAAAGATATTGGACCACGAAGAGTTAAGAGCCTTTGTAGCTAAAATTTACTTCGGTTCATTAATTACGTAAATATTAAATAAGTTACGAATAATAACAAAGGAATGTCTTTCTAATATCCGTCAAATGGTAAAACTAAATATATATTTAATTCTGACTTTAATCAATTATTAAAATTCCAGCAGTGATTTCAGTGTGTCTAGACATAACGTACTAACTATTACTTTTTCCTTTTAAATAATAAAAGAAAAGGTAACAAAACTGTGCATTCAACGTATACGTTATTTAAAGAATATACACTCGGTTACTGTATTAAAATCCTTTGCCAAATTTATTAAACCAGTTAGTTCGTTTACTATTCGTTCAATTTGTGATTTCAATGTACATTTAAATAAAGTCTGCTCGAAGCCGTTAGATATTGCTCTGGATAACGAGACTAACATCATATTATGTTACATCCGCTGATTACGTGCATAAATATGAACATACACGAAGTTGAATAAAGCAACTAAAAGCATAATATGAAACAATGGTAAACAGCGGAAATGGATATAAGATTCTTAATGAAGTTCCTGTGAACATAGTACGAAACATGTGACAAATTACAAATGAATAAACTTTTAGCTAACGAGATAAGAAAACCATTAAAACGTTAGTAACATAAATACATTTACCACTTATTTTAACTCACCTTGTGTCAAATATGGGAAGTATACAAAATGTGTAAAGATTATTCACGTATAGAAGTAGATATATAATTATGTCACTGGCACGAAGTTTTCTTTACTTTTAACAATCGTTTGTTTCCTCTGTGAAACAATGCATGCCCAAACATGCAAAGATAAACAGAAATAACATTTAAACGGCATAGGAAATTTTCGAAGGACATGACCATCGTATAAGTTGAATTTTATGCAAATGAATGTGTGCAAAATGTGATGAAACTATTGAATATTTAGTGGATATACTTGAATTCTTACTGAAAAAACAGATTAATTATATAGAAGATTGAGGAAATGGTGTGGGTATAGTGTATACTGTATTACTCCATAATTTTGTATTTTTGGTCGAATAATATGTAGTGGGTGTTACGCATGAAATGTGCATCATTGAAAGACTTTATTACATGACAATTACAGTAAAAACATCTACTATTATATAGATTTAACGTTTACTCATTTTATAACAGAACCATTGCACAGTAATTATTTGTAACCCGTTTACCTGAAATTTTAAAAATACCCAAAATAACTTTGACGATAACAAAACAGAAAAAACGAAATGCATCTAATCTTAATTGAAATACTGTGCTGTTGATTGCACAATGCATTAATCTACCATGCGCAAGGTAGAAGGTTGCTTGGACGCTAGTTGTGCTTGTTGAAAATTATTTGGAGGAAGAAAAAGTCCACGAGCCAAGGTGAAACATTACCCCAGGGAGATATTTCACCAACGTTGGAAGCTTAAGTGCAAATTGGAGAGAAGAGTGCGGTTGAGTGCACGTTTGTTATTCCAGTAGGCTTGTTGCGATTAGATTTTCATCGTCCTGTGCGTTTCGTTCACGAAAACTTGGTCCTCAAAATTTTTATTATGAACTGTATTTCGATGCAAGAAAGGAGCGAAATCGATACCAGATAAATGTGTCGAATGATAAAGTAAAGTACAATGAAACTCATGTTTTGTATTCATTACAATTTCGTCTTAAATAAACGTCATTCGAAGTTTAGATTACTCGCTCTCCATTCTTGATTCCTTATACTGTTCAAGACTGGAAGAACTAATGTGTTCATATGTGTTCTGACCTAAAGATTTGTTAATTATGTAATTAGTCTAATAATTTCAAAACATGTTTAACAATTAATTCCATTGTATTTACATTACTACAGGAGCCATACAAGAAAAATGTTTATCATGAGAAAGATAATGATATAACAGAATACGTAATTTTCAACGCAAGGTTCAGTACGTTTCTCTTCGTTTTTTGCACAGTGCAGATCACAATTTATTTTATCACGTACCGTTGTGTCGCAACAATTTTATTCTGACCATAGAAATGCACACGTTCATAAAATAGAACTACTCTCATATCAATATATCGTTTCCCTTATTTCAAAACGATAAATGTGCGAAATCCAATCTTTTATTTAAAAAAAAAGACGAAAAATAGGTCGAATATTTTTCTTCAACCAATATTAATCTCCAGAATGACCTGAATTAAATTCTACATTCAATTGTGAATTGCCGCGATTTATCGAAACGCACGTTCGTATTATTACCACCCAGGGGGGCGAAATTTTATACTGAAGTCAGTTCATTGCCGTAAAGCAACGAATTCGAGAAAATTTAAATTATTATAAAAGTAACCCCGTGCAGTGATCACACCCGTCGCCCTATGATTACAACAATGCGTCATAATGTTGAACCGTGGCGTTGTCACAGCACTGGCTGCTTTACCATTACCCCGCGGGCCATTTCCGGTGTTTGGATAGCCGTGCGTTTTCACCGCATCTAGCTAAAGCATCGTCGTGTTAACGACACTGCCTCGTTGTCCTTTCACCACTCAGAGGACAACGACCCCGGAATCTTGTTGCAATTCCAGCAGCAGTTGATTTTGGATAGTTGCAGAATCCAAGAGAACCGGTCTCCATCAGCAGAGACCCAAGCGGTTGGAATTACTCTTAGCTCTCAAAGCTGCTCCTAATTTCATAGAGACTCATCAAAGTCCGACGAATTAGCGACCGTAGTCTATTACCTAGCGTAACGTAGTTACTTCAAACGTCAGTCGAATCGACGAAGTTTGACAACATTATCGGCGATCAGGGTGCGCAAATCTGCAGGCGAAAGCTGGATTTAGATTTATGATATTTCGAGGAAGAAATATATCTGCGCGGCTTGTACATGTTGATTAAGACACGATAACAGTAATAAGACTCGTAAAGACTGGTTAAATTTAATTAAGGTATATTCTTCTATTCGAAGATTTTTATTTATTAATGAATTATCGTTCTATTTGTTAGGTATATTTTTACTGTCCATTAAAGAAGCTTTTGTGTTGTGTGTGTAGGATGTAGTATTCAATTGAAACGTAAAAATTATGAATCTGTTTTGGAAGAACGATATAAGGGTACGTTGAAGTGAGTGGACATATTAATCCCTGAGGTGTACGGCAAATTCTTATTTTTTAACATCGTTTTTGTGTCTTATTTTTCAAAGTTTAAAGTTGGATGAACTTTGAAATTATTCAGACAGCAGAGGCAATCATGAGTAAGCTATATTTGATAAACATGTTTTAATATGCAACTACCATACGGTATGAAAAAGTAATTTGTACACTTGAAACCGGGTTGAAGATAAATTAAAGATCATTTTATTAAATTATTTGATATTTTTCATTTTATGCACGGTTCGATTTAATTGTTGGTGACACTTCTGCTTTGGTCGGAAAGTTTAAAGGGATGGAGTTTATTGATGACCTAGATAGCTCAATTGAATGCTATCCGAGCTAAGTTCCGGAAGTTAAGAAATTGCGCCACTCCATCTTAACCATCCAAAAATTTACATTAGCGGATATGATTACATGTTTTATAAAATGAATGAATACCCTCCTGGCTAATTGACGTATAGAAGAGAAAAAGATAGAGCAAATAGTTTCAATGCCTATGTCACAGATTTAATTAGTTCAAATCAATACTATTATCATTACTACAGCAGTGATACGCTATCATGACATTATATTAAAATAGAAATGATATAATCCATAGATGCGAGGCTCCTATTAAATCTAATCTAGAAGTTCAAAACAAGTAAACAACTATTAATATACAATGCTGGCAGAAAGCTTAGAATTAAATAGATTTACAAATATTGAATCCTCCGTTATTCTTCTTTCATTAAGAATTAAATATTCTGAGGACTAGCCGTCACTTATTCAGCTTCGAAACATTTCAATTCAGAAGAATTAAATTTCAAATATAAAATTCTGTGCCTCTCCCTTTAGTTGCTAAAACAAGGGCTAATTAATAGCAAACATGTAATGCTACAAAAATACTAGTGTAGAAGTTATTTTTTGTAAACCTCACGTAGTTTGGAAATAGAGGACAGGTGGTGTAATAAGACTTCAGTTACTCTCATTAAAACACTAACTTTATTATAATAATACGTCGACACACGACGTTACTCAAACACACGACGACTCACGATACTTTTCACTAGCTCCTCTCTTAACTCTCTTCAAACTCTCTCCTAGATCTGCCTCTTGTACGCATCGTTCATTCGTTATATTCTTTCACTCTTAGTTTCTCTTTCATTCTATTGCTCATTTGCTCTCACTCATTCAGGACACACCCCCCAGTCATTCCTCAGTGATGGTCGGTTCCGACAACCCGAACCCTTGGGCCGCTGTACCCTCCATGCACACGACCTTCTCAAGTACTCAGCATTCACGCAGTACATATTTCCAATCCTACACTAGTAATAGTATAAAATAGTAAACATACGAAAAGGAAACTGAAAATATAACATATTTAATATATTACACCATAATAAATTCACGTTACTAGTTTCGTCTATATTATAGACGTCACATATAATTTTATCCTTACACTTTATTATGGAGCAACTATTGAACCATTGTTTTTAAATTGATCTTAAACTCTGAGAACGATGAGCTGGGCGCACATTATTGGACTCATTAGCACGCTACAGAATTAGTGGAGTTCCTGAGATGCTGCAACTGAGTCCGCATTCACGTGGCACAGGTAAGCGGTAAACGTTATGCCGCGGTCGAAGGAACAAGGGAAATATTGCTTTGAGCATTTGTGCGGGGTGTAAGTAAATTGCAATTACGTAGGCAATAATAGTTAAACGTTTATAGAAACGATGTGTGTATAAGTGGGGAACACAGTGTCATGCTGCAAATGGTTTCTTAAAATTGATAGATAAACAAAAGAATAGATAAATGATGTT
Organism: Nomada ferruginata; assembly: GCA_963583965.1. Taxonomy (NCBI): domain Eukaryota; kingdom Metazoa; phylum Arthropoda; class Insecta; order Hymenoptera; family Apidae; genus Nomada; species Nomada ferruginata. Next base: position 8,461,636 of record OY757223.1, read on the forward strand.
CATAAGCAACTAATATAAAATGCAATGTTCTAAAGACTATTATAAAATTGTATCGCTATCGTGAGGAACAATACAACGAGAAATAAAGATAAACAAAATTTCTATTATTATTATTATTAAATTTCTATTATAAATCATGAAACAAGAAGTTACTATAATTAATTCATTATCCTTTATTTACTACGAATATCAGGTGTAACATGTAGATATACAGCCAGCTCCATAAGTAATTGGACCCTCTGTATCAATAAATGAAATTGGTTGAAATTGAGCGATGTGTTTGAGGTTTACCAATAAATTGTTTACTATAAATAAACACATTTACCAAGATATATAGACCAAATTTCAATAAAATTGAGTAGTCAATAACGAAAATATACGAATTTTAACCTACCTTCAAACCCTTAATTTGAACCAATTGCTCGTACAGGCAGCGAGGGCACATACATATTGCGCGCACACAATCATATCTAGTGCTGTCTGCTCCAAAATAAAACTTTCCATAGGAATTAAGAGCATCAATACGTCAACTCGATTATATTCGACAGAACATTAAATATCAACGCCGGAGCTCCGTCTGCCTCACAAATTCATCCCTGGAATTTCCAAGCGGTTTTTCTCTAAAACCCTCGTCGTTCTAGAGATATCCATAAAACTCGGCGAAATTTATAAAGCGGACGCAACAACCGCTGGTTTAAAAGCTGAAAAGTAAATTGCACCGAACAGTTCCTTTGTGACGTCCGTTCATTGTCCTCCGTCCCTTTTCCTCCGTTATTTCTCGTCACGTGCACCCGCCCCTACAAAGAACAGCATCAATAACATCGATTTCGATCCGATCCCCCGTTTAAATACCACGAACCATTGATTCGAGAGGCAGCCCTACCTTCGAGGTAATGAAGAAACCAGCGAGCAAGCAAACGACACTGCTCTATTCCCGAAATTACCGTCCCCGCTAACGTTCCGTTTATGCAAACGCTCGACAGGGAATCGGAGAGGCGGCCGATATTTTTTCGTAACTAGCCGGGCAGCGGCATCAAAAACATTCGCCGTCGAGTTCAGACGAGGCGATCGACGCTGCCAAACCGGGCGGGGCATTTGTGCGGTCGACCGGGATAACGAGTTAAAGTTCAGCAAGCTGTTTCTGGCCGTGTGAAGTAAGAGCTGATTAGAATGCGGATGAGGTCGATCGGTCGACGGTGCCGTTGAACATGTATATTCAACGCGGTAACCACGAGGGCCGTCGAGAAATCGATTTCGCAGCTTAGAGCTCGCACTTTGAGGAACGCTCGATGTTAAATAAAACACAGAAAAAAAGGGAGGAAAAAAAAGGAGAAGAAAGGGGGGAGTTGAGGGGGAACGCGAACTGATTTTAATGCACCATTATACTCCTTTTACCATGGCCGGCTTTGCTAAGTGATATATTCCTTTTTTCCCTCGCAACTGAAAGTGCCGACGGAAAAAATTTCACCTGGCCGGAACGCGAATGGAACGCGATTCGCAGCGGAGAGGGTAATATTTAAATATTTGGACTGCTTCGTCGGCGCACGGTTTTATAGTTCGCGAGAAAATTAACGAACACCGTGAAAGGGTAAATGAAAAATGCGAGCCGATATTTTCTTGTTCGGGCATTTCGCTGGGGCGGGGGGCGTCTTCCTTCTGGATATTTTTAAACGAAAAGTACCGCAGGTAGAGCGTCATTCTAGCAGGTAAAACAGAACGGTTCAAATTCTAGGCGGATGTCCGGTAACGTGAACACTTTTGTCCGTTGGAGAGCTTTCCAACAAAGTCGTGTTGAGGGTAACGTTTCGCGATGCTAGCTTCTAATTTCCCAACGATTTCTACGCTTTTCAGCGCGACAGTTCAATCGAATTAGGAATAAATTGATATTGACGCATCCACCAATCGCCGACACAAAAGGGGAACGAAGGCTCTTGGAATTCTTTCGAAGAATTGAAAGTGCTGGTCGTCAGGAAAGAATTAAGCTTTTCGCGACACGACTGGTACAGCTGGAAACACGTCGACGAATGTCAATGGAAAATAGCATGGAAATGACAAAATTCTGAATATATTATATACATTTAAATAATTGTTAGACTGTGCTCGAGTCTATCGTGTCCCTTCTTTTTTTCTTTCACTTTAGAAATTTCATTTCGAGATAAAATCCTAGGATACATGCTTGCGCGCACCTAGGTAATAAATGCTTGGACGCAATAAAATGGAAAAGGATGCTGCGGTACGACATATAATGCTTGGCAAACATTTTAGCAGGACAGTTTTCAGATTTTACGGCCGTGTTGTACATTCTGGGCCGCGGCAAGATATACCGGTAACCAGTTATCGAAATCGACCAACGCAACGGCGAGAACGTCACGCAGAATAACGAGATCGTAGTTGTGATATAAATTCCGGAAATACTTAAAAACCTTTTGATTCCTGACTAACTTTCAGATGTATTGCAAGATACATTTATTTTCAATGTAGGTAGATACGTATTGAGTCATTCCATAGGTAATACGGGTTTTCTGAGTGCTGAGCTTAAAATAAGTAGACTCGTCACGATTGGCACATACAGTGGTTGATTAAATTATTAGATCCACAGTACGAAACTGTATGTTTTTTTGCGTTTGTGAAGAACTAAGTAGCAGGGTTTTTACGTTGGATAATTTTAAATCGACATTTGCTTATCTTTTTGACTCTGCGAGTCTAATAATAATTTGTTCACCCGTTGCATCTGTTTAGTGTGTGTATTATTATAAATAAGTACAAAGACTCCTAGAGCCTTAAATGAAAATGATAATTATTTACTTTTTCCTGACATAATAAATATTTTGACGTTCAAATAATTAAGTTTGTTGAATGTGTTTCATATAAACGTGAATCCACATTGATTCATACGGGGTAATGAAGCATTCCATCTCTTTTAAAATCGCCACGTTTAGTTAGTGTCTTCCAACGCAACAAAGGAGATACTTGCGTTATAATTATGTATGGCGAAGCGTTCTCGAAGCTCTGCACCGTGAAAACTTCTGTCCAGATCTGTTTGACCACCCTTTATGATACATATTGTCACGGTTCACTGATCGTGGTTTTGCGGCTTCACTCTACTAGCTGATATTAATGGAGGCCCGGTCTTGAAGGGACTAATTGGTAGTTCCTAGTTAACTTCGCTCGATTTTATCGGCAATTCATCGTTCAGAATAATTGACATAACATCGAACATCGATCGTTCTAGGAGGATCTCGTAAGTGACAATTTACGAATATGATGAAACTTTGCGCACAGGTAGAAAATTAACTCTTTGTACCATCCGATATTCACGTTTAGGGTGTGAATTTGCCCAAAAAGTAGATGTTAATTGGAATAAAATGAAATAAACAATAATAGGATATAATAAAAGACAGAGCATCAATGATTCCATAAAATGCACACCTCTATAGACAGTCTAAGAAGAAATATGTAATTTGTGAAACAATGACAAAGCAAAACAAATTGAGTAGCATGATACAAGGCACGTCGCTAACAAATTGTGTTGAAAATTATTAAATATTATATCATGTCGTATACTTCATATCCTTTTGCACCAATCATATATTTATTGAGCTGAATAACATTTGTACAATTTGTTTCTAACAAGCCACTAAAGGTAAATAGCAATCTTGTTTTGACGTTATCGCAGTGACACGTTTTGGTACAGTCAAACGATTTAAGGTAAGAATACCTGCCATATACCGTCTTCCTGAGCTCCCGCTTGACTTTTATCGCTGTTATCGAACGTATACACGTTATAGATTGTATCGGGGCACATTGTCGAGGTACATCTCGCCAGAATGTCGTTACCTTTCACCGTATCAGGCTGAGGTTTCCATTTGCGGCTTTCAACGAATTCTTCCAGGCATTTCATGCTCGCTGCATTCTTTTCGCCACCTTCCAACCGATCCTAACTTTCCTTCACAGTTGCTGTCACAGATATAAGACGTCAAACAGAATTCTATAAAATATCGGTGAGCAAATTAAATTGAGGAACATTTGATGTTAGCTGTCGTTGAAAGTGCATTTGGTAGGTATTGGTGAAGAAATTGCAATAATTATATATCTCTTCATTTATCAATCATTGAATGAAACACTGAAACTCCAATTTTGACCCGAAATTTCTTTCAAAGTATGGTTATTTACTTTGACTGTGTTTTTTAAACATGAATGTTTTGGATGAACCATCAAATGCTGCTTAAAACTATAGTAATTGTTCCTTAATTGAATAGTAGTTTAGAGGCGAAATAATATATGGACATACACATGTCTGAGAATATATTATGTGACCATAAATAAGAGAATAAGATTTAAATATTTTTTTAATGCTTTTACCGTTTTTCATAATTCTATATGATAACATTGAAATGCGAGGTTGCCGTTGTGTAATAGTTTTTATTGTATCCTCCTCACTAAATGAGAAATTGCGGCAAAGTAAAAGAATTATAGATATGACAGGAAGGAAGAGGCATAATCGCAATATTTCCCTTGTCAGGAGAAATGGAGTACCTTAAGCCGTGTCATTTGGAAAGGCCAGTCATGCTGTAGAAGACTTTAAGACTTTCAGTCGCCTTTCTTCTTCACCTTCCAACCGTTACTCCATGCTTTATGCAAAGCTGCCCTTCCAGGAATAGCCGAAGAACTTACGGACTTAGAAATCCAAGCTTGTAGAGATCTAACGCCGGAAAACGTGATCTCACCTTTTTGGAATTTCGGTTGACGGGAGTATGTATGAAGGATGGAGTTATGAAGCTGCTTGGATATGACGTACACGATATCTCGTTTAATTTAGCCTAGGCCAAATACGATTCATGCAAATTATTATTGACGATAAATAAAAACTGAATAGGATTTATATTTCTTATTGTGAGTAGCACACTCCAAGGAGTGGTACACAAATGGTGACAAATCGATTCTGAAATAGCCAGTTAAATGATTGCAAGTTTATACATTCTTTATAGGACAATGGTATGAATAATAGTAATTATTATATTGTTACGGTAATTTTAAAAGAAATAATTCAATATTTTACTGTAGCAAGATGTTAATATCTGCTTTCTGCTTTCGATAGTTTTCATTAATTAGATTTGTGTATAAACGAGGGGAAAATTGAAATAAAAAATGCCTGTGCTTTAATATTACATTTCTAAGGAAGAAGTTGGCGAGTGCCAATTTAGGTAAGAAGTCTTTTTATAACAAATTCATTTTTGAATATTTTGAAATTTTCTATTAATATTTCATCGTAGAATTTTCAGTGATATCTAATCATTGTTTACTTGACAGTTGTATTATTTTTGCAATAACAATTTCAAAGTTTATGATACACTGGAATAAAAAATAATTTACTTATCTCGATTACAATTTTTGACAAATACTTATGTGCCTACTACCTAAACCTTATGCGCTTTATAGCAATAAACAAATGATAATATAAAAAGTAACTTTCACCCAAATAACCACCCGTTTTACTCCACCAAATGTATTTAATACGGCTGGAGGAGTATAGAAGCACATAGAAATACCAATTTCCAAAAGCGATTACTCCAGATCAATTTAAAAAATTGCGCATATTTAATCTCGAGAACCACGTCACAATGTATTATCTTAATCGTTACTGGCGATAGCAGCGAAATAATCTTTTCCTTCGAGCCTTTCCAGTGAATTACCATTCTTGGCTCGTACTCAACAATCTCATATCGGCAGTAATGTCGACGCCCCTGCATTATTCGTATTCTCCTCTCCCAAAGGTTTTTGCACGATCACGCAAATCGTTGGATTATGCGTTGGTTTCAGCATATCGCTGGCTATTTCGACGTCGACTTTGACAATTCGAATACGAGCAGGGTCACACGACTCTACAACCAAAAATTGCTAGAAAATTATTCCTTGCACGATTTAGAAATGCTAAGACTGAAATAAATTTTTCGTTGCTTTTCCCTATTAACGACAGTATAAAATAATATACTGTTTGTGAGCTAAAGAGTATTAAACAGTCAGTTGCGAAAGTTAAAAGGTTATTGGATAGGGAATAAAATTGATATGAAATGATTTAAATAATATTTTTGCTGTGGTATTTCGAAATGTATTTAAGATCAATGTTATTTTAATTATTGCGCTGAATTTCTGTACTAGAAATTGCAATGGTGTAAAATAATATGATTTTTAAAAATTCGTGGGCATAAACATTTTGCGGTTCAATGTAAGCACAGCTCTAGAGAACAAATGTTGCATAATAACATGTTTATTTTAAAATAAAGTTAAGCAACATCCCGAAGGACATCCGAATTGAAGATATTTAATTGAAATAATACTGTGTCATCAGTAGATCGTTGAAAAATGTTGGAAGATAATGATTAAATAAATCGTTTTTTATTCGAACGATAGTTAGGTACAAGACAGATCGAAGTTGACGTTACTATTGGGTACAAAGCAATAGAAATGTAAATCTGCCGTTTCATTTGTAACCTTCAAGCATGAAGGAAAGCCAGCTGAAAATGAATATATTTTCCTACATATACTATTTTCCCCTACAAGATAAATATTTCTTCTCCCAGGCATTCTCTTATATCACCAAAAACAGTGAAGATATTTCATACCTTACTTTTAAAAGAGTTTCCTACATTCCCTGCAACAGAAACTTGGGCACAGAGGAAAAGTACAAACGAAATCTTACTTTCAACTTCTTTAACTACGCTCGCCATTTTATGCTCTCCCTTTATGGACAGTAAATGTCGCAAACAAACATACTCACATAAATCGAAAGAAATTTCCAATACAATTTAATACAACCTATAATAATTTTCTTCCATATGAACCGTACAAGTCAGGGTATTTTACAAATTTTACCACCCATATACTCGAGGTGAAAATAGAGTTTGAACAGTTGCAGGCGAAAAGTAGAAACATCTCTATAAAACCAGTATGTCAAATTGAATTATTGTTTCAGATCTTATAAGTTAACAAATACTGTGATTCAGTTTTATTCCTCTTATAGTTTTTATTATAATGGCAGGCAAAAATATATATCTTTCATTTTCGTGTGTACTATATGTAATAAGTTAATAAGATATTGGGTTGTTCGGAAAGTTCATGCCGTTTTTCGGTAGGTGGAATTAGGACAGGTCTGAATACATCAAAATGATTGAAAACATATTACATGTGTACATATTCTACAAAGGTGATATTTCAGGCATCTTTAGAAAAAGGTTTGATTAGGATACATTATTTTTCGTCAGTTTTATACGCTCTTGAATAATGAAGGAAACAAAGTCCATTATAGGCATTTGATGCCTTTCTTTTACCGGAAGTTGTTGGACCTTGGTTGGGATGTGCTACCTCAGATTTTCACTTATTTAGGTACTTACAATATCCCCTTAATCCCAAAAATTTTGTTAATGCCAATCTCTTTGGTCGACATTAAAAATCATATTGGAAAGTTTTTCAAGTTTTTCGGCGGAAATACGAAAAATAATGTATCCTAATCAAACTTTTTTCTAAACATGCCTACATACATACATACAAACATAATGCCTACATAAAATGCATTGTACTTGGAAGAATATTAAACGTGTGAATTGCCGTATCTATAAATCTTTATAGCAATTTTTAAAGTACGGTAAAGTTTTTGCAATTTGTTTCTTATTTTAAACTTATTGAAACCACGATACCAGATACTGACACCAGCATATTGTGACCAAGCGTGTATCGTAGCAGTGCATGCTTGGTGTCTGAGGAACAGGTAAGAATTAAACTGTACACGAATTAACATAATCTAAAAATGTTATTGACCATCACCCAATTAAACCTCAATAAAAGAAACTAATATCTATATATACTCCCGTAGTTACAATATGTAAATAAAAAATAGCAATAAGAACATTTCTGCCTCACCACTGTGCGTTATTATAAATGACCAAACAATCTAACTAACTTGCCCACCTAAATACTTGTTCCCACTAAGCAATAAATCTGTGTACAGTGCGCAGTTGCGTTCGAATATATTTAATATTATACAAAATATAGCTTCCTTTCATTTCCACAATCTTCCCCGACCAATACTGCGATCCCTCGCCACACACCTACCTACATATGTACATATTTAATCAACCTCGCCCGGAAATAAAAGCTCTTCAACTCCATGAATCAACGAAGCACCGCGCAACCACGAAGCTTCCGTTATCGCCAGTAATTCGGGATCGTCGGATCGGATGAATCTGCACTGCATCGAGCGCGTCTTCAAGCTCGGCCGAGTTTTAAAACCCCTGCTGATGCATCGCTTTCACCTAAATACGCCTCCCATTTGGCCGTTTGTATCCAAGCGTAGTATCCACTCGCTATATTTTATCGATGACCGCAAACAGCCTTCGCCGAATCGCAATACCCACAGCAGCTACTGCTCAAAGGACTTACCGTGGCACATGATATTCGAAATTTGCACCTAGTTCTGGCATCTGCAAAGAAGCTCTTACTCGGCCGATTTAGAAAGGACTCGATACCTCCCCGTCACCCCGAAGCAGGGATTCTCGCGTCTGAAACGACAGTCGGGATTCTTCGGTCTATGGCTTCGTATGTGTACCCGGTTCACTTTCAGTGGAACAGGCGCAAAATATCTCTGCCGTGGCGAACGAAGAATTCCTGGAAAGGGGCGACGCGACGCTCGTTCGTAAACCGAGATTTATTGTATCATAAACATTGGATCGGTGGTCGATTTGAGGCTATACATTGCTCGGACTAGTGGTGTAATTTTTGCATGAACTCGGTTCCCCATACTGTGTTGCAGATACCGCTGGAATGATCGAAGGAACTCTGTGAACGTGTTTGGAACGTTTGGGTAATTGAGAAATGAATTCCGGTTTGTTGAGATTGAACTTTGGTATACTTTATTATTACATGATAATTGCTTGTATTTGCGTTCTAGATTTTGCTAATGGAAAATAGATAAAGAGTTTTGATCGTCGGTTTTGTAAGAATTGTTTTTAAAATATTGTTGCAGATTTGTTGGCTGCTTTACAATTTTTGTTTTATTGGTATTTCTGGTCGAATTTCTTTCTGGAGTTCGTATCAGTTCATGCATTTATTCACCGTGTTATTCTTTCTTATATGAAATACAATTTTTACCGTCCTACCTCACTCGTTTATTAAAAGTTGAATACAATTGGCACACTTGTAAATAAACCAATAATAAGCCAATCTAAATCAACACATTGCTAGTTTTCCACGGCAAAGAGTATGGTGGAAAATTTCCATTCCACCAATAATTATAAACTCTATTAAATGCAGTAAAAATATATGTAAATAATATTTACTATCGTATTAATATTATTTCTTAATTACCAAAAACAACGTACAATTTATTTGGCTTGTCACTCTGCCCTTATAAATCATACTAAAAATTCTTACAATTAGACGTAATCATAAATAAATGTTTGCGTAAATCACAACATTGTACCACTTTACATACATATGCCGTAAATAGCTCTACCTGTCACGAAACGCCTGTATCTCTTCTCACTCGTGGCCTTGCTCCTGCTCCACCTGTCACATACATCGACACAGTCAACACACTGTTCACCATACAGCAGTTGCAATCTTGATCGAACGAACACCGTGGATCCAATGAATAAAGTAATTCAATCGTATGTCTCGTAAGAAAGCCTATATTTTAACCAATACACCCCCACGGTATTCCACCTAGACACACCATGGTATAGAGTATAGATCACACGTTACAGATGTCCCATAGCGTCCAACGATTCCTCAGGATGCGACACAAAACGTCTCGTTTGAACCGGAGTTAAATACCACAGAAACCCTTGGTCAGTTGGTAGCAAATATTAATTATGTAAAGTCAGAAATGAAATCCTGAAGTTTCATAATGATTTAAAGTCTGGAATTCTTTTCTTTACCTCCCATCACTAACATTTACACTTCTCATTCTTCATATATAAAAATCTCCAATGGTCTATGGTGCTTTTGGTGTCTTCTACGGGATGATTCTCTTCAGTAGACTCCAAAGCGATGCCACCGCCTAAACATTGCGGCGGAAACCCCATGCTTGTCTATAGGCATCGCAAGTGATCTCGTTCACGTATCTGAAAACGAGAGTCCTAAACGTGATGTGCTGAGGAAAATAATCGACAACTCACTGTAGACAGACACGTTTCTCATTGTAGTGTTTAGGTGGCGGCATTGCTTTGGAGTCTACTGGCGGGATGATCGCCCCATATTATTAAACGATTACTTCTGAACAATTCCCCAACGTTTATTCCACCCGCAATGAGAAAGAAATGGAAGGTCCTATCTTGAGCAATAAATTTGTATTGTCAACGCTCTCAATTTGCCAATATTATCGAACATGCGAGGAGAAATATTGGTACCCTAGTTGGTACCCTAAATCAGGCACTATTTGAAAGGAGTCTCCAGTCAATATTGGATGTTTCAAAAATATCATCCCATATTTTTATTTCAGCAGTTTCATTGTTTCCAGTATTTCCTATGATTTTTATGACATTAATTACTAATGACTAGTGGTCACTGGTGACCCCCCATGGTTTCAATAATATGGTAAGTCCAGTGTAGATCACCTGTGATCCACATACTACTCAGCCTGTTGTAATAAAATAAATTCAACTCGAGCTTCTTTTCATCCCCCAAATCGCCTCGAGTTGCTCTCTGACACCTGAGACATCTGTTTCTTACCGCTTGACCGGTTTTATGGCCCTACTATATCGGTTCCAGCCACTGTACGTTTAGTTATGCTCTATCGTAAGCAGACAGTAAAACATTTGGGGTCCAGGGCGAGTCGGGTGAAATCGTGCGGATCTTCCGAAAGAAGAAAAGCGTGGAGCTGTTGGCGAAGCTGGTAATAAAATGCTGGTGGGTGCGGTGTAAGGAAGCGGATGGAAGCACAAGCTAGACGACTGGTAGCGAGTTTGGGCCACCATGTCGAGCTGCCTCGAGAACGAGAGGAAGGAAGCGTTAAGATAGAACAGGAGGGAGAGTAAAAGCAAACAAGATGCACGAAAGTGCCGAAGATGGATGTCAAGGCGAAGAATAAAGACGAGGGACAGATTCTGGTGTCGAAATTCTTGGGAGTATTGTATTAAATTCTGTGTACTCTTACTAAAACTGTTTTGTAAAGAAAAGTTCTTTTCTCAGTGCACAGTAAAAGTAAAGCTGTACTTGGTTTGTAAATTTTGGCGTTTATTTATTATGCTTAAAAATGTTAACGGGAGTTGTTGTACTATATTGAAAAGAATAATTTGCGTAGAATTTCAGAAATTGATATTGTTCAAGTTCGATATTACAGGATGAGTTTAATAACTGGGCCGTGGTACTCGACTGTCGTTATGAGAGACAGACTAACACCGTACTCAGATCCCCTTCTATGAGAAACATTATATGGTTCTCATAAAAAGTATAATTGTATTTTTCAAGTGTATCGATGTACGTGTGAAAAAGTATTTCACAGAGTGATATAGCTTTTCAGGTCGTACAGAATTTCCCTTTATGGCTTTGTAACGAATGTACCTCGATGTACCATTTGCAATGAAAGGCTTAACATTGCCTGAATATTATGAATCATGTCATGTACAAATGTACATAGTTGTACCCTTTATTAGTAATATTGCTTTGTTTTTTGCTTCTTCGTTTCAGGTATCATACATGCTGTTAATGGTTTCGGGGTTGGAAACAAAGCAGGTGCACATATGCAGGTAAATATAATTATTAGCTTTATATTTTAATAGAAAAAGGTTATATAAGATGTTCACGTTCAGGTTTTGTTTACATTAATTCTGTAACACCATGGGTTTACTGGTAGCAAAAATAATATTGGTTTAAGAATATTTAAACCAAACAACGAATGAATTAAATGCAAGGTTTTTGTTTCGTTTCATTAGGATACAACAATCAAAAATATATATGTGAATATAAATGATTCTTAGGTTCTTTGAATAACTTTTTTAACAATTATACTTCATTAATAATAATATAATTTAATAATCTTCCAATAATTCCCTACCAATATGACATTAATATTGCAAGGACTAGCAGCGGTTCGCTTCATTTCGATATATTCAAACTCGAAACAACTTTCCCATATTTAATTAAATATAATTAGTTCTCAAATTCCTTGCCTCCTCGCAATGTCTAGTACCTAATTCCAAACATCTGCCCCAGTAGTATATGTCAGTACAATCTATGTCCCTCCCACTGAACTCTACACACGTCGAGCAGCCATCGCCGCCTTTATTGTATAATAAAACGAATCAGTATACCTGAGAAATATCGTCGCGTGAATTATCAAAATGAACGCGTACCCCTCATAAACAGAGGACCTTGTACGTGTCATCAACTGAAGAATAGCAGCGTTGGCATGTGACAACGGAAACAGTGGCCTGTAAGTAAACCGATATAAAAGGGTGCTCACGATATCCTCGTAAAATGCTAGAGAGGAATACATATCGCTCGAAGACAGGGGAACTATTTTCTGCCATAACCATCTCCGCCAACCTGGACTGGCTCGCCGTGCCGCCAGGATACTCGTGCTTGGCTATTTCGCTTTCTTCTCGTGCCGATGCGACAAGATACTCGCCAATCTTGTAGATGGCTCCGTCGTTGATACGGAATATCGTGTATCCAGGTTGAAAATTACGCTACACACGCTACAAGCCGTGTACATACCATGATACCTGTACGTATCTCGTCCTCAATTGTGTCCAGGTTGTGACAAAAACTCATAGCGACGCGAATGCAATCAAGTAAGAAGCTGCAAGAGTCCTGAGCCTCCGTCTCTCGCTACATGGTTTTCTCCCTTGGTGACCAGAGGTGCTTCTTTCATTTTTGTCGTCCTCGTTTCGCGCTAACCGTGTACTGCGAGTGCGTGAAATGAAGATTGCCATGGTAAAAAATTAAACTTGCCTCTTGGTGAAACTTTGCCCTAATATTGTGTTGCACTTTTTAGTAGCATTTTGTTTTGGCGAGTGTCAATTATATCGTGATACGTGTATAATAAATATTACGGTATTAGTGAGTTTTATCTTGTAATGTAAATGTGGAACATGCTTTCTCGTAGAACTTTTTTCGTTTATTTTTCCTGTCCTTTTTCTCTCACCTGAATTTATAACGTAGTTGATTCAAATTCACCGCTTATTTATAAATGTTTAAAGCAGGTAATTGTCCTCGCGTTCAATAGTCGTTTCAACCAAGCTTAGCTTTCTAGGGTTAAATAAGGTGGTTCTGGGGCCACTGGCAGTGGTAGTCAAACGATGGAAAGTAAAAGCAATTAAATTGAAAATAAATTTAACAACAGCCAACAATAAGTCAGTTAAACAAATACATTGTTGTGGTGTCAAGTTGATGTTTCAATTTCTCCAATTTTAATGGTAGTTAAATTTAAACAGAATGAATTTTGTATATACAGCGAAGATGCTGAGAATATGGTAAAACAATGTTGAGACAAATCGAATTAAATACGATGAATAAGAATGAATTAATTTTACACACGAATGGTTGAAAAATCAATACGTTTGCTTCGAACGTAATCGAGTATTGAAATAATGACAAGCTTTTTACATTTTCGATAAGGCTACCGCGGCGGCCGTACTATAAAAGTCACAAACGATGGAAGCAATGTTGGCGACACTTGGAAGTTCCGTAATTACACCTATCAAACGCAGGACGAGCATGCTAGCTCGATTATCTGTCCGGAGATACAAAGGACACTCGTTATAGAGATTTATCGTTCGGGTAAAGGAAGATTTTGACATTCCAATTAAGCGTTACGTAATCCATTCTTGCTTCATTTCGTCGTGGGTTCTCGAAAAAAATTTGCATACGCGCGAAGGTTACAAAGAACTCTTGCCTACGAACGAAATGAATTATTGATAATGTTGCAAAGCGTCTTGCAGATCGTTTGCAAAAATAGAGAAAATGACCCAAGATAGAATGTGAAAGGATGAAAAAGAGAAGACGTAAATAATCAAATATTACCATACCGTCGCCATGAAATTTATCTGCAGTGGTTATTAACCCGTTCGCTACGACGATATCGGCGACCACTGCTATTTCATTATAAACGATAGCAAAGAAGTGAGCAGCAAATGTGTACTTTAATTGTGTCGCATTATGAAATTTATTGGTACTTTAGGTTAAGTTATTTCATGATGATTAAAGTGGTTGTTAAAAGCGAAAATTAAATATCTGAGGACCAGTTTTGTTAACAGCTATCTACATTCGTACACAGAAATAAAATACACTGAAAGACACTATAATGGTCACTAGCACATAAAGATAAGTCCGTGGATGGTTACTGTAGTAGCCATTAGTGGCGAAAGGGTTAATATTCGAACTGCATACTTTGGACATTACTGCCCTGTATATATGTATGTGTCCACAAGTGAGCCAAAAAGTGTATCATGCTTGAAATTTTAAAATAGTTCCTTTAATATTTTACAGGGGCACAAAATTTATATAATTTTCCACGCGACAAATAATAACCAAATAATATTTCACTTTTTTGTGTCAATAATAACAGAACTTTAAACCACTGATAATGATACTACTGTTATTAGAAATCTTACGTTTCTTCCCTTGATTGTATCTTCCCCAAACGATTAAAAAATTATTTCGAGCACTCCCATAACTATTTTCATCGATGAGTTGCAAGCGTAGACGTAGCATATCAGTTACGTTTATTTCTTAGAATTAAAAGAAATCATTTAAAATTAATAGACCAATAAACAATGAATACATTTAAATATTTTACGTAATTTATAATGATCGTCGATGATATTCGCATTTCTAGAGACCAACCTGCAGCATATCTAGAAGGTAGTTTATTCTCGGCCATGTTCAAATGATTGGCGAATTGATGATACCCGGAGGCAGGGCGGGCACAATTTAGACGAACAGGGATGCGTTTTTCGTTAATATTCTCGCAGAACCTCGAGCGGTAATTAACCCCGTTATCCGTTAGTTTCGAGTGTTTTGTCGTTTGCTACCGTTAGCGGGGGACAGACAGCAAAATGGCGAGAATCCCAACACGCTGCGCTATTCGTTCCCGCACAAATTGGCCGAGCTTTCCTACCCTAGGGTGCTTATTTGAGCGCGCTTCCTTCATGAATATGGACCCCTCTCTGTGAAGCGGCACCCTCAACTAGCAAAGTAACAAAAGGGACGGTGAAATGCCGCCGCAACGTTTAAGAAATACACGCGGTTATCATTCATGCATGTACGAAGCTGAGCACACGAGTGGAACTCCATCAAACGCACCATTGGAATGAAGTTGCTGTTATCTTCGTGGAGAAATTTATCGTGCTTTCTAGGACATGTGTGATGGATGATGGTGATGAAAGGAATGTATTTAGTAGTCTATTTGTCGTTGATCATTCTTCCTGCGTTCTTAATGATCCGTTGACGTTGTAATGATCGATCTTCATCCGAAGGATGTTCCTTTTTCTCTGGCGTTATGATATTTATCGTATAATTTGCACGTGAGATAGAGATTGCTTTAGTTTCAGCTTTCCAGAGAAGTTTTACAAGTTCTCTGTGGAACGTGGCGATTGTACTGTAATGTGTAATGACAGAAATTTACTTACATCATCGTTCATATGTTACTGTAAAGTGTTACGCACATGTAGAATTTTAACAACGTAAATGGAAAAATTCTTTTATTATTTCATGTTTGAAATTTGCTAACACACTATATTCGAATGTTGGCTAAGAATAACTTGAATTGTAATTAAATTTAGTTAAAGAAATACAGTACCTCTCTATACAAAAAATATACTAACAAATTGCAAAAGTACATCCACATCGTTAAGGTCTGATTTACAGCAGGCAAACTATATTTATCATTAATACGCCTTAGAAAAAGTTTTCTGGCGTAAATGATACTTCCTTGCATAGTTTGTGTTATTGTGCTGTATCTATTAACTACGTTACTTAAGTAACTTTATCCATATTGAAGTGATGCTCTAAATTTCGAAGTTCAAATATTTCTATATACGTATAGTAAAATAATATTATAATACTGAGTGCTGTATTTGTATAGAACTTTCATAAAACAAACAAGCTTTGATCCAAGTTGAACTACAACTTACGGCTTACCCTAGTAGTTTAACCCTTGTACGAAAATTGGGTCAATTCCACCCAAAATCGTGGCAAGAATACTCTCCCCTCAATTACTAATACACCATTTGGCCTATTGCAAATTAGGAAAAGTATAAATCAGAGTACTTAGAAGGCAAAGAGGTTACGTGACATTGTTATAAAAATTAAGAATTTTCTTAGCAAAATGAGTTGTAAATGAGGTACTTTTCACCTATTTCATTTTTCCCTGCCACAGAAGAAAGAAAATCATTATTCAATAAAAAAAATGCAGGGACAGTAAATATGTTAAACTCAGTAAACTGCGACCATATGCAAAATAAAATAGAGCCTACAATTGGATGGTTCAGTCCCTTAGCATTCAAGCCGAGATAAATAACGTTTTTACACATTACTTGAATAAAAATGTCAATGCCAGTACCGTCATCTATTCCTTACTTATGAAAATTGTAACTTAATTGATTTATTAAGTTTCAACAATAAGAAAGTTTTTGGACCACCAAACTCACGTTCAGGGAAAGTTGGACTTACACTGGTTGTTGTTACAAAGTGTTACAAAGAGACGGAATAAAAATCGAACTTATTAAAATTAAATCTGACATTTAAAAGTAAATCGCATCTTCTCCTTCCCACTCGTTTCCTGTACACGTGTCGTACAATACCCGGCATTTTCGCCCCAAAATTCACTTTACAACGGGCACCTAAAAATCCCGCCCAAGGGTTGAAACAGTAAAAATATTCGTTGCCGCAACAAAATATAAAAGAATCACCAAACATTCCTGAAATCGACCTCCGGCCTGATTCTTCGCGGCCATAAATATACCGTAAGGAGGCACGCGGATAGCAGTCCCGTGAATCCAGCATTTACCAGTCTCACGGTTCCATTGTATTCCCTATATCGTTCGAATAATTCTGCATAACGCTATACACGCGATACAACCTAACCAGACAGGGAGATGTATCCGCTGCGTAGCTGACATCGAGGTGCGACGAAACGGTCGGTATGTGATGCCAGGAATATACCGGAAGCGTAGGGACGTGCTCCGAAGGGTTCTCGTCGCATAACACTATCGTGAAATTTCGTCGGTGCTTCGCGTGTCCGTATCATTCGCGCGCCATTAATTTCATTCCCGTGCTCAAGGATATCCTATCGACGCCGGCAATCACGACGACGATTTGCCACGTATCTCGCGGCCGTTGTAAGTATAGGTTCCGCGTACGTGTTCCTAGACGAATATGGGTCAGTTCGGGTGTAGCATATCGCCGTGTGTGTAGGGGCTCGGGGGGATGTACACCGGACAGGGTGGCGCCGTCGGAGCTGTCCATGTTCAGTAGAGAAATTATTTCGCCTGTAACTCGCCTCGCCCGCTTACACAGTTAAACATATTTCATCGCGAATGAACTCGCTCGTAATTATCGCGGACAAAGCTACCGTACACCTCCTGTGGAAATTGTCTTGTCCGAGTATAATCGATACTGCGTAATTGGAACAATACCCTTCGCCCGGCAAACTGCCGGGCGATTACTTCATAAAGCGATCCACTGGATATAAAAGGTAGCGCGGCGTCGTTCAGGTTATTAAATTGGATACGCCGCGGAGTTTATTGATCCGCCGTTTGGAAAAATCGCTAATCGTCGGTCGAGTTTGTATTTACACTCGCCCGACAGGACAGGTTTATTAAAAGTTGCGGGGAAGTTTTATCGCTGGCCTAGAAATCGGCAGATAAGAACGGCATGGCCGAATGGATGGAAGCAGCGACGATAGAATACAATTGATGGACTACGCGCGACGCTCATACTTTTCCATGGGGCCGGTAACGTTTCAATCGCGGGTGAACAGTAAGAACGAACAACTTATTGCGAATAATAGAACATGCTCGGAACTGTTTTAACCTCATAATACCTTATTATCTGTTCTTTTCGAGACCTGTGACCTGGGCGTTCGATTCTCTTGCCTCCTAGATTTCTCTCCACGCATTAAACTCATTGTGAAAGAATATACAATGACCTTAGGGTTCATAAAGCGTAATGTAACTGCCTTTAGAAATATTGGTTCTATTAAACTACGTTACTCGGCCTTTTATAAACGACCTTTTATTCTTACACGAAATCTTAAACGTACATATATGTTGTCCCTTTCCCCTCTCATGCATAAACTTGCACGTTCCATCGGGGCTCGTAGAATGGTCTCTTATTTTCCTACCATGTAGGTATTTAACCAGGTTCATTTACTCTGACCCCACAAACAGAATATGCGATACCGCAAACAATTATTGCTCCAAAATTGATTTTTTAAATACCTCATTTAACTGTTTTAAGACAGCCGCGCATAAGTTACTCTGAATATTTATGTATGTATGTCGATCAAAAACTGCAAAAATTCAACTCATTTCTAGTCTGCCAGTTATATTTTGTCACCATCATGCAAATATTGTATCACTTTGTTTATTAATGGGTTGTATCTTTCCCGTTCAAATAAATAAATAAATAATACCTTGAATTCGATTTTGGAATAGTGATAAAATAAATTTAATGTGCCCTCTTAGAGTGTCATAATTAAGTATAGAGTTAAATATCTAATTGAACCTTTGTTTAATTGCCGAAGAAAATAGTAATGTTTCAATGTATTAACGGAACAATATCGTTCGCTGTGTCTTATTTGAATACACGATATCTCGAGTGCCCTGTTTCGGACAATATTTGATACGATTTGCCTTGTACGTATTATTTCTTCTTCCCGTACTGCGAAACATTTTCAACGAATTTTTCTGTTTCATTGCTGAACCGCTTGGCGATTTCTATATCCAGGGCCGCGCTCTTTTTTCTCCCTTTGATGTGCCGCCCGGATTCATCGCGGTACATTGCATTCATTTTCGTCTGAAACGGGATTATCGACTGCAGGGGAAATATTACACGAACGTATAGCTTAACGACGTGTCGAAGGAACGGGCGAATCTCCCGCGGGTTTCGCGTGCTTTATGCAGACGAATTTTCCATACCTCGGTTCGCTGTAATTTTCACGTGTCTCGGGGCCAATCAACTTCCACCGGGTATCTTCTTTTTTTTTGGTGCGTTTTATGAAGCTCCGTCATCGGACGTTCGTTAATTATGGAAGGTAATTAGTGAAATACGAGATTACGCTATGTGAATAATTTGATGTGGAAATTTTTCCGAACTGTTTGGAAAGTACTTAAGCTAATTTTGTAGCAAAGTTAAATTTACTGTATCGTGCTCCATTGATTCATGCAGTTCAGTTGAAATCTACGTAATAGAAATTGTACCTGATCACTTTGACTATTGTAGGGACAATTTATTTATTGGGCCCCGTTATCATCCTAAATATGTACCTTGTCCCGGCGCACTTTGGGGTACTGTTTGTGATATTGAAAAGTGGTTCCACAGTGTGTTCGTTCGTGCGATAATTACAAAGATATATTCGTTTAATTGTATGGCGAAACAATATCTCATCTGAAAAGATTCCTAAGAGTTTATTACCTTGAAATCTTCTATTATATGTTAATGCTTCTAACTACATTTTTGTGTCAAATGACAGCTAAAAAAAGAGTAAAACTGTACCTCCTTTATTTAAATAATTATCTTAAGAATAAATTTGTGTAATAAATATTCATCATTAATTACTTTTCACGCGAATCTTCCTATAAATATAATGCCCCTTCACGCAAGAAATTGTACGTACAAGAATAAAAAATTCTTATAAACAAATATTGCAATGATTTTTCTTGATAAAGGATACGTGTATTATAAAGCACAGGAAAGAAATGATCGAACTAATAAATTCGCATCGGTCAAGATCCACGATCTTGATTGAACTAATGCATTTCAGCGGAAAGAACGCCATTTGAAAGTCAATTTTCCAGCACCAGCCAATCTATTATGAAGCTGTTCTGTACACGGACGAAACTATTCAAAATAAATTTACACTATTCCTGTAAACATTCGGATGAAGAATTTGATAAGAAGATTGGAGTTATATTAAACGCTGTTCCGCCGTTCTGGCCGTTTATAAGGCTTCTTGTTTTATTTTGACAGTGATCGATGTCCATGTTATTTCATATCCAGCAGCTTCAAGAACGATCCCTATTATTTTAGCAGAGAGTGTTGAGATCCCAGAGAAAAACTGATCGTGCAGACAATGCCTAAAAAGTTTAATGCATCTTCTACGAGTAAAATTGTTTACCTCAACTGCTATCAAAAAGATATTTTTATTAGTATCTAACTAATAGTACAGTTTTGCAGCGCTCATAGCTATTACATACAAAAAGAAAGAAGAAAATGGAAAAACATAAGCTTTAAATTTGCCCATTTTGTAGGCAACGCATGTTATTACAGTATATGTAGATTTTTTGTAATTTGTTTTAGTGTTATTGCTAGAGACCATTTATAATTACATTATTTTTATTCTGCTGACTATTATTGATAATATTTGATAATTAATACCAACTATTGTTATCAAGGAATATTGCGGATTTCATTCAATAATTACCTATTTATCCTTCTTATTTGTTGGAATTAATAATGAAATCGTAATAAATCAGTTTCTCTGATTCCAAATAAAGTTTCTATTTTAGTATCTCTATACAGTATTTTCCGCAGAATATATCTATGTCTGTATAGAACATTAGTGCCCTAATTTTTCTGTATTAGAAGCTTCTAAATATAATCTTGCAAAACGAAATACGTTTGTTCTCAAATACGATCAATATTAAAACGTCGATCTATGTTTCTGGTGATGTTTTACGCCATGGTGCATTTAAAGCAAACATTTTGAAAAACAATTTGACCAGAGTATATTTCTGCGAAAATTCACGCGGAACATCCAGTTCAGAAATGACCCTCAAAATGGAAGATCGTGTTCAGAACTACGCAACACAGCTTGGTGAATAGAGCGGAATAATTGTAGACTAAACGTTCTCGTCATTTCTGCTAGAATCAGTAACAGACGATGTTAAAAGCAGTCGTCAAAAAAAAAAAAAAAAAAATGAAAAAGTACTACGCTTCACAGAGATAGATGTATCATTCGAGCATACCGGACGGCTCGTGATTATTTTTTCCTGCCTCTTCACGCTAGAGAGGAACTGAAACAAAGCCAAACGTATCTATTCGATAAACGTTTGTAATAAACAGTAGTGAAGAGAGCTTGAAATAACAATTTCAAGCACGAAGCGGTAGATTGTATTCCGCAGCTGCAATCCGCAGAGAACACGAGGAACTAATTGTTAAGCTGGGTATAAAAATGTTTTCAGTTATGGCATGAAATGGTAAGTTCGCGTGAATTTTAGAAAGATATTAATTAAGTGAGCTGAACGACATCGATTTAACAAAATATTAACTGAAATATTAATTAAAATTGATAGCTTATTTTATATGAATTTTGATTTGTGAACTTTGCGATCAATTCCTGAAATGACTTTTTATTAACATTGTTAATAAAAATTTGCACAACATTATTTTATTATTGGTTCATCTTTATATTTTTGCATGGATCTTTAAGAAGTGATGTGTTAGCTACGAAAGTTTTGAAAATAATGACGAATGGTTATTGCTTTATAAAGGAAACAAATGGTTCTATGGAAATTTTTTAAAAATCTGAACTCAGTTGCACGGTAGTGTTAAAACTTTCTAAATTTATGGATATACTTCAATATCGTTAAAAATAGAAGGCTTCTCGTCATCTGAGTTGAGCTGCAATAACACGGCGAAATATTTTAATTCTATAAGAATTTGTTAAATAATATTAACCACTGCTACTTACGAGATTAAAGTACAATATTTAAATCCATCTCGGTATTAATTTATACAAGATATCTCGTTCTGATCTAACAAAACTTCACGTTTTCACTTCTTTGATATCTTTGCGTTTCTGCGCCAGTTACCTATCTGAAAAATTACAAAAATATCTACGTTACAATTTTATGGTTTTCAGTTCCTTCAATTTTCACATTCTTGGCTTTATATTTTCACAGATGAAATGAACAAATATACGCGATAAATTAAAAACTACCTTCTAACTAGCACTTCAATTCGATTACAGTCTTTACATAAATCGTTCACGTGAATTCGGAAACACTGTGTTGAAAAAGAAACCAAAATTATGGAAAGGAGCCTGCTTTGAAACTATTGCAGTCACTATTGCGAATATCGTGAACCGCGCGAACAAATAGACCAAGATTTGCATAGCATGCGCGGTCAGGAAGATCGACCAAAATTATTGTTTATAGGAACGTCACGTTTCATTTGATCACATTTCATCCTCTTTTTCAGAGCGATACAGTGGTCTGGAATCATGGTCGACGCTGTCGCAGAATACATATCTGAGGCAGCAACTTCATTTTTACACGATCTTCTTTCCAATAAAAAAAGGAAACTCAGTTGCAGTCTGATAATGGTTCGTTTCATCGATTACAGCATTATATTCTACAACCGCCTCGTCTTGTAGTCACGTGCATAGCGATCCCTCGTGGTCGTTTAATTCGTCGCGGCAGAGTGAATACACTATCTCCTTTTGTTCGCTCGGTAATCACAAGGGTATAATTGCCATTGAAATTTTAACGAAAGTCCTTACTTTTCCCGTCGCGTGATCAGTCAAGGGGCCAGATGTTCGACGATTCAATCGCGTTCAGTCAGCGAGCAGTTGCCTCTGCGATTGTTCTCTATTCGGCTTTCTTTCCCGTTTCGTATCGTGCACTTAATGCAATCACTGGGGCAGGATAGATCCGCGGTAAATCGGTCATAAAGACAGTGTCTCGATGAACGGTGAATATCGTTGCGCTTGCACTTTATTTAAATTTCAATGCGCCCCTAAAGGAGAGCTTGCACCGGCTCGACACATGGTTAAGGTTAACCCGATGGCGGATGCACGCGTTGCTAGAAAACTGTGCAACTTCTCATTAGCGTTGTAGGCGGTTGTTTTCTTTCTCGATGTTCGCCAAACTGAATGATCCTTTCAGTGCAACTGGCAACAACCGAAACTTTCGTTTTATCACCGACCTTCTCGCCACGGAACTTTGGTAATCTGAATACTTTGGCAGGTCTTTGGTGCTTTGAAAAACGGTTGTGGTGCAGAGATCGGACAATTCTGTTCTTTTTAGTGGTTTCCTTTTAAATTATACTTCGTTTATTAAATACATGAAGGGACTAAATTTGATTGCGTTGCACAATGTGCCGCGTGCATCAATTGATCTGAAAGTAATTTAATTTATATGTATGTATTATGTACGGTGAATGGGATATGATAAATTGATAAGTTCCGCAATTAGAACAAACAATGCCAGGGAAACATATTCGTTCGTTTCATCCTACATCTGAATGATTTACGCCTACGTTATGCATCGATGACCAATTTGTATATATGATAATTAACATGATACCCTATGTAGTAGTAGTAATTGTTTATTGATTTCTCTTAGGGATTCCAAGTAGTTCCGTAGTTCCTTATATTACGTTACAGTTTAACATAATATAATATAATATAATATAATATTGTAATGTACACAGAGAAAATTTGAACTTCCACTTCGGTTTTTAAGAGATTTTATTAACACTTAGACTTGTAAGAATGATAATGAGTGCGCTTGGATTTGTATGATAATAATTGAGTATAATGGTCTGACTTGTAGTATGGTAATGATTGAATATAATGAGCCTTTTCGTATGAAGTGTAAGATAATAATGAATGTAATGAGCATTGAGGAGGAATGGACAAGGGTTTATAAGGGATCTGAAATATAGGAGTAGGGGTGATAGGAGAGGTCGAAAGTAGGGATGGAAAATAGTTAGGGACATAGGTCAGGAATTGGAAACATTGGACGAGTGACTAAACGGGATGACTCACAGGGTAAGGGCAAGGATGAGGAAGGTTTGGCAAGATGCAACAATATTTGTACGTATGAATCCTTAAGCGACAGAAGTAAAGAGATAAAGAATAATACAGAAATATAGATATCGTAAGACTAATATAGATGGACTAATCTATAGTAAGACTAATATAGATATTTGGGCGAATACATTACAATATAATATCCATTATTATGTATTAAAATGAATTGAATGGCAATCTATAATCTTTCTTTATCCTTATTATGTCACCTCATACACGCTACGTGAAATGGGAAATTACTGGAATTACATTAATTGAAAAATTATCTATAATCCAGGTACGCACAGTTAGAGCATTTGTTTACAGGCCTAGAAATTTGTTCAAATTAAACTCTCGATATACAGTAATAAAAATTGATGGATAATATATGTTTTTTTGATAACCAAGTGAATTAGTTCAACTAGTAACATTAAACCTTCTCAAATTTGAAGGGACATTGTTTCGTAATTTCTGCGTCTAACTACATGATCGGGTAATTGTGCACACAAGATGATCTATGTATAAACATAAACTTACTGTATGCAAATTACTTTATGTTTGTAGGAAAGGGAAATGCAGAACACATTTTAAATGGTCACGAGCAATTTTTGAAATGTACACTCGCTATAAAGTTTGGCGAATACCTGGGATAATGTGCCCTTTGAATAATGCTAGTTTTGCAAGCAGGAATGGCGCTCATTTATCAGGGAATGCAACGACTGAGTAGGTTAATTACGCGCTGCGCGAAAAAGAAGTAATGAAACGCGTGTGGATCGTGTCGCATATACAGAAGGCCATATAATAATACATATTCGCTCGATAATAGCATCCAGCTGCCATACGATGGAAATTTCGGACGTTATATTTGCTGGACCAATATATAAACTCCTCTGCTTGCTTTATCTCTTCATTTATTTTAAACAGAATAATGAAATCAACAAGTAATTGAACTTTTGTATTTTTATTATACAATTCGAATTGTATGTAATTCTGCTGTACGAACTGAATGTTATTAAGTAATAATTTATTTATCGCATGTCTACCTTATCCTACCTGGCACAGTTTTATTAATCGTTTTGCATTCATTTTTCATTACTTTGCAAGTATAACCGTATTATGAATAATGTAAAGTATTAATTTACATTGCGTTACGATCATGACCTATTCGTTCACCCTTTCCATGCAGTAAGACATTTCTAGTTAAAGGGAATTTGCACAAAATTCGTTGTCTTTTGTGATATAACTGTTTTATTTTTCATTTAAAAGCACGCAGGCGCAATGACGTAACAACCCTTTCAATGATATTTCCTGACTTTTGAAAATTGCTAAAATTAATGGTCCATATTATTTGGAAAGCTTGGTATTAACGGATGAAATAAAATTCATATCTCTGGTCGTGTATTAATGTGCAAATAATCCCCTGAAATTCTGAATCTATCACGAATTCTATAACAAATCACAAAAAATAACGTGCCAAACAGAAACTCGGAGAATATTCTGATAGATTCCAAAACGAAAAAAAGAGTCGAAACGTCAAGATAAAACATAAATAATTCAATTAACCTTTCCAACAAAAGCAACGTACACACATATTCCTAACTCATTTTCATTTAAAAGAGAATATTCGCTCGATAATAACGTTGTAAAAAATTGTTAATAGTTAAAATAACGTACTCTCGCAAACCAGATCACTAATACTATTTATTTAACAAAACAGAAATTCGCAATTGGAAAACTATTACATCCACAGTCGTTCCCTTTCCCCTTAATAATTACATATTACCGCACATCTAATTACAATTTGGTCCTACGAGTAAATTCTCAAGCTATTTTCACCTTATATCTCCGTAACGATACAGCGAAATAATCCAAGTATTTCTACTCCAACGTGAGGATTCTTCACCAGCGCACGTTACATACATCCATACACACGTATGTACATAGAAGGTGTGCAGCTGAAAAGGCGGAAACGGTTCGTGTTTCACGGTGTACAAAATGGAACGGAAAAACCAAGATTCTCGGTTCGATGGTAACCGGTGAATAATACGGCCGTACCGTATTGTCAGTCTCGAAGGAAATTCTGGGGTAAACCAGAGACACGCTAACATACTCTCGCGGCTAGTAGAGGCGGGCTGAATTCGAGTAGGCAGAGGATGAAGAAACTGCGGCACACCGTTCCTGTCTATACGGTTGCCAGTGGCAACCAGCTAGCTGCACGACGAGCTATTAGACTTTCAGAAAGGTGGTTGATCATCGAGCACATACCGCTATCCAGAGTTTACACATCGTAGACAAATACCCCCGTCGCCCACCCTTATGGTAATACTCTAACCCTTCGACACGGCCCGCGTACGGCGACGAATGCGAGCGTAAGTTTATTACAGGGATCAGGATAGCTTAAATTCAGATTGTCCGATGCTTCCCGGCAAACTTCGGACAATTATACCTGCGAACAAGAACGCTTTCAGGAGATCACCGTGAACCAGCGAACGAATCGGACAGGCTTCAAATCATAATAGGTGTGGGTAAGTGTTGGAATTTAATTTAGGCGGATTTTGAGATACCCATGGCTGCTTTCCAATGGCAAGACTGTAGTAGAGCTTCGGTTTAAGATTGTTCAGCGTGTTGTTCGGACAGACGTGACGTATGTATACATGTGTGTATGTATAATTTGAAATAGGAACGGATATGGGTAAGTGTTAGAATTTAATTTAGGTGGATTACGAGACTCCAGTTGCTACTTTACATTACTAAAATTATGGTAGAGTTTTCATTTAAGATTGTTCACCGCATTTTGGGTGTAAGGGTGACGTATGGATAATAGGGTTGTAAATAATAACAGGGATGTATCTGTGTTGGAACTTCCAGTGGTAAGATTGTAGTAGAGTTTTGGTTTGAGATTGTTGTTAACAATGTAGTGATTGTAGATAAAACGCATTCGTGTGTATGCGATTCCAAATAATAATATGGATGGGAAAGTGTTGGAATTTAATTTCGGTGAATTTTGAAACCCTGATGACCGTTTCACATTCATAAGACTGCGGTACAGGTGTGGTTCTGTGATAACCTTTTTCAATTATTTAATTAGACTGCTTCATTCCACTATCCCTTTCGCCTTTATTAAGCATTGCTACATATTTTGCATTCCGCGCCTGTAATTTTTCCTCACAGCAAGAAAAAGGGATTATGCCCTCTTTTCTTTCCTTTTAATAAAGAATCTTCTACTGTAGTTATAACTTTGATTAAATTTCGAGCGGGAAATAATACCTTCGTCAAATATTCGCTGTTTAAAAACGCTTTAGTAACGGGTGATTGGTAGAAATAACTTCCTAGCACCAGTATATTTGGAGGTTCGTTTAATATAACCTGAAGATTTTGTAATTAATAAACTATATTAATATCGACGTAAAAAAAGTTTCATGAAATTGAAGAGTGCATAAGCCCGATATTCGAACTCAATATTTACTTCTACAAAGCCAATGAATATTTCAGTACGATTAATATCTATGATATTAAAAGATAATGTATAATAAAATTCTTAAAAGTATTGATATATTTTATAATTACAAATTTTGACAACATACATGCAATAGAATATTTTTACAATATATCCTAATGGACATTCTTTTAATTCATTAAAATAATTACAAATATTTCAGATAAAATAAAAAAACAAAGCCAATGAATATTTCAGTACGATTAATATCTATGATATTAAAAGATAATGTATAATAACATTCTTAAAAGTATTGATATATTTTATAATTACAAATTTTGACAACATACATGCAATAGAATATTTTTACAATATATCCTAATGGACATTCTTTTAATTCATTAAAATAATTACAAATATTTCAGATGAAATAAAAAAACTTCCACAGATTTCCAGTTTAATATTGATGAATTTCTATAAAAAGCAAATGTCTTTAGCAGCAGCAATTTTTATTTGAATCACACATAATGACGAACAGATGAAGCAAAAGCTTCGTACTAGAATAAAATGGCAACAATATGAGGTCTTATCTCGTTGCACACAAAATATCGAGAGAGTTCGTACTTATCGTACATATACGAGGCAAGAATGAGGTTGGGAATGCAAATTTTGGAATGAGTAGAATAACACCGCGTAAAGCGTAAAATAACATGGAGTACCTTTAAAACCCCGCGACATGGTCTCTTTCTCATGCAAATTTTACACCAAGAGGAACTTCAAATGTAAGGGTTAAGAAAATAGAAGAATATGCACTTGCCATTACTAAAAACGGTCGAATATTATAATTCAAACGAATGCAATTACCATACCATCGTGCCGATGTTTTTGTTCTCAATTAAATACGAGTTTATCGTTCTTTGAAACATCATTGAACACTTTTTGGAATTAAATTTCCCTGCGTATTAGGGATGGTTTTATCATGGAAAAATAGTCCTTGCAACTGTAACACTGTTACTGCCAGATACTATAAATGTTCACGCCGTTCTTGTTTGCCAATCTGAACCTTCACGTGAACACAATGAGCAATTAATGTGTAATCAAATTGACAGCTATTGGTACTTCGCTACACTGCACTGAAGAATACATGTAAATTTTATTGCAGTTCGGTATTTTGATAGTTCATGGTGTCAAGTGTTTTACAATCAACAATTCAACGCGTAAAAAACGACAGGCTACAGTCAGGGGTAAAATATAGGATATCCAACAATTGATTATTTCAATTATAGAAATTCTGAACAATTGCCCAGCTCTAAATTGAGATCTCTCGAAAAGTGTATCTACTATCTTTTTATATATCCTCTGTGATAATAAGTATCATTAATGTATCACATTTTGTATCTTGCATTTGATTGTAATATATTCATTATATAAATACATACATACAAGGAATGTCCTTTTTTAAAAGGGCTAAGTAATTTATAATTTTTTAAACAGAAATCGTTTATCGCGAAGCACCGTGAGGAAACTAAGTGCTGATCTTCGAATGTCAATCAGATTCTTATTTTTACAAAAGTTTAAATGCACACGTGCTTCCTTAAGACGACATTATTGAAAAATTTACTTTTCACGCTGTATTTCGATTTTCAGTTTCGACATATTTCAATATACCTGCCAGTCGGCCATGTCGCCGCCAATGTGTTCTCGTAATCTCGAGATATATCGCCACGTGCACATCCACGTATCAGTGCTCACCCCTTTTCCAAAATGTACAAGTCGAACGTATTCCTATATCCTTTGTTCTGTCCATTTTAATAATTCTTTCGAGCGGTACTTTCTAGTGAAACGGATTTTCCTACAGCGCTTTGCTCAGTCGCTTATATTTCTTGCATGAACCGATATTGGGCCAGAAATTCTGTACCACAAGCTTATTTCTTTCAACTTCAACGATCTTTATTCAAACTGCATTGAATATTTTCACAGAGTTGAAATCTCTCCCGTATTTTCGCTCAAATTAATATCTTTTTGATCGTTCCGCAGTTCCAAGCCTTGTTTGTCAAATTTGATATCGGTTTGCCCCATAACCGATTTCACTCCGTTTGAAAATAAATCTTCCTGACGTAAACGCGAATTACAATTTACGACATTTCTTGCAATTAATTGACACTTCCTTCGTTCTTCCGTTTGATATGATTTTCACTGTGATATCGAGGATACACGGGGTAAATTTTCGTAGAGGGATTATTTAAATTCACAAATTACAAATTTGATCGCTTCTTGGTTTTTAAATAGAATTATGATGCAGGTGTTACTAGGATTCGAAAGTTGGTACATACTGGTGTATTTTATATGGAAACGACTTCTTTGAACATAAATTTCATTTTGTAGTATCTCAAATAAAGAAAAGCAGAAAATAAAATTATAGTGATAGAGGATTACAGGAATAAGTGTAATATAAAAATATATTGAACAGAAATATAGTAAACAGGTAAATTCTGATAATTAGATAATAGTACATATAATGTCATTATGAAAGGAAACAGAACTGTTTACTTATTAATTTTGGAACATTCACATTATTTATGAAACATATAAGAAAATGGAAATTAATTTAATTAAATCTATGAGATAATATACTATGTCGCTTAATATTGTTTTAGTACTTGGAACAAACGCAAGTCGATATTAAAGGATTGTGCATTACAAAGGATTTACCTCCAAGCACACTTTGGAACAAATTTCGAACTATTTTCGCGAGCGCTGTAACCTGCACAATTTATTTATGAATATTTTCCCGCAGAACAAAATCATCTTCAGAGAACGAATGTAAATCGTATACGAATTTTCATAAAATGAAAAATCAGTGAACCCCGCAAATTTATTGTACCTATCCCCATCCCGTAAATTTATATCCGGGACCCTCGCAATTTTCGAATACCTTTCTACCGATTAGAAAACAACTGTACCTACGAATCGAAGTCGCGCGATCTCCGTACCGAATTTCCATACTTTATCGAACATTTAAAACCCGGCGTTACGGGCGACGGTGAAATTGCTCGACTTTTAAATAATCCCAGTAATTGCGTCGTTCCCCGTGAAATATATTTCTCAAACGGGGCGGAAGGAAATCGTTACTCTCTAATTCTCGACATATGCGTTTCCTATAAAATCGTAAAATTCGACTTCAGCCAATTTCGAAGTTTCCCGCAAGTACCCATGCATCGTAACTAACGCACTGACTTGTCGATCCTTCACGTTCTTCTCGTCAAAATGTATACATATATGTGCGTTCTGTCCATCTGGTCCAGTTTTAATAATCCGTGAAACCAAGCCCCGATCTGGCGATATATTTCATCGTAATCTCTGCCTGTCCGTCCTTTGCCGGACAATCGGGACATTAGCGCAACGATTTCGCTTCAGTTCCAGCGAAACGGAAAGGGACGAGACAAAAGAGATTTTTGCGGTACGAAACAGCCGGATGGGATTCACGGGGATTTCAGCGTCGCCTTTGGAAATGTCGCAGGTGGCTACAGGAAGGTGTAAGCCGACTCTTGCCGCTGACATCTTTCTTTGCTCGACGAAGATAGAATTTTATTGTCGCCGTTTATTACGTTTCCGAGGAAACGATGAGCATACGACATTCGTGACAATGACGCTTCGTTGCGGTGTTGCGAAGAGCCCGATAATTCTGTGGAATAGTATGTACGTGGAACTGGGAACTTGGGCCGCGGTGTATTTGTTTAAATGTATGGAAGCTTGATTTTGAATAATTAGCGAAGAGAATTAACGTAGAGTGATATTAATTAATGGACCAGACGCAAAAGATACGCAAATGTTTAATTAATTAATTTTTGTCCAATGGTGAACATTCGAGAATAGAATTGAGAATTTCGATCTTTGGGAAGTAGAATTTGGTTCGTAAATGTACAGTTTTAAAATTGTAAATAACTGAAAGTACAATTTATTAGTATTAAAACATTAAATCAATTTTGTTCAGCAAAAAATGGTTTGCCCACAGAAAGTTTAACAGGTACTGGCTACTTTCTCAGAGTTGCTACTTTATTCTACAAGTTAGTAATATTTTTGTTTTTCTTTAGAAGCTACTCTAATTAAAAATAAGTTTGTTAAATTATTAAGCAGAAATATCATACCAAACTCTTAACAAAAAAAACATTTATTATTCCACTCTCTATTTAACATTTTCTACAAATCAGATTGTCCATTCCACTACAACTAATACTGCAACACTTATAATATACTATAACATAGAATACAGATCCCCCAGTTATTACCTTAAAACCTCTAGAATATATAGGAACACAATTCATCACAATACAAGGGAAATTAAGAAACAAAAATTCTGTAACACGTCGTACACTGTTTGCAGCCAATAAATATTTAAAAAACTCGGAAAACACTAATCCTACCCATACCAATGGCAAATACATACATCGTATTCTCCAGGATAAAATAATAAAACTACCGAGCCCATAGTAATACAAATTGCATTACGCAGCAACATGAATAAAATAGCCAGCAGATTGTTATCTACCATCCAATTACAACTTCCGACCATTGTAAGAAAACTTGAACGATGCTTCCGGATTCAATGGTTACCAAACTTGTAGCACTTACTAGTAAGCGTGCTCCGTATCTAATCATTACAGATTCTGATACCTGGGCGATAACGGTGCTCCAAGTAGTTCGCTAACAAGATTCTAACGAGAGAGCGAGAGTGAGAGAGAGGCCTGAGTGGAGATTGGCATAAAATTGGTCGATATTCGCGACTTACCGGATCCAGCAGGGTACACGACCCATCATTCGTGTCACGTTGCAACGTCGAAACAACGAACGGCCAGCAGGTGTCGACAGTGATGAAAAATCAATTGGCCGTGCTATGGTATTTATTATCGTGCGCCTCCTTAGCAGTGCGAGATCTCGAGAAATGCCGTCGGTCCAGGTATCGTGATTTTTCAAGCGCGTCAAAAACAGCCCGGCACATTTATCCGGCGGCCAGTGCTCGTTTGAAAAATTACAGTTGCCGGAAAAATAAATAACCGTGCCACCGTGCCGGCGAAGGACCGCCTACAGACGTATATTTTACAGAGGGCCCGTACGATAGCCGAAGCAAAACGAAGAGCGTCCGAAGAGTCCGAACATGACGATAGGTGGGAGGCTTTGAAGAGGGGGGGGGGTGCAGTGGGCGAAGGTGGACGGGGTAGAGGTATGCAAAATAATTGCAGGATGATAAATTGTGGTCAGCACGGGCGTGTAGCGGACCGACAGGAATTGCAAAGATGAGAGTTAGAACGAGATGTAAAAAAAAGAGGGTTCGGGACAACCGGTCGGAAATGATGTATACGAGAGCGGGGGGTGGGGGTGGAAATGGGGAGGAGAGGGCCAAGGGAAAACAAGAGGCAAAAGAGACGGGCATACACGTCGAATGACCATGAAGATCGGGTGGAAATGCGGGCGCTGCGAATTCTGCCTTCCGTTTAACCGATGCCTTCCACTCTTTTCCCATTCTTCTATTTCCTTCCTCTTTCGCTCGTTTCTTTTTTCACCCTCATTTTATGTTAATTCTTTCGACAGTCCCGCTGCCCCATTTCTTTTCGTACCAGTTTCCCGCGGCACGCTCGCTCGCCCAGAATTGCACGCCGCGATGGCTTCACTTCGCCGGACGGAATCTCTGTTTTTCTCGATCATCGAGATTGTAATCGATGTCTTAGCTGGGGCGGATATTAATGCAGGACCGGTTGGGGAGCATTGTACTCTGAATAGTTGATGATTGAGGAGTATCGACGTTTCATTGAATGTAAATAAAACGCGGGCGGTTGAAAAGCAATTTGCGGGCCGAATTTTTGTTAACGAAATATTTATATATATATGCGATCGATGCAATGTTTGGAATTGCTTTCGCAATTTTATATACGGAGGTGTATCACCTGATATTGGCATCTTATTATTCTTTTTGTAGACGGACGCGCGAAGGTGAGGTTTCTTCCATTTGAATTATATGTGTTTACCGACGCATTGGTAGGTGCAACTTGAGATTCTCTATAGAAAAAAGTATTATTAACCCATGTATGCTTAATAATTATTTGTACAAAAACGCAAGAATAACTTTAAAATCTCTTCTATGCCTCCGCTCATGCAAAAAGTATTGTATAGAATATTTTTGCAAATTATTAGAAACAACGGAAATGTTACAAGTGGTTCCAGTTTCCCCCCATCCTGCATATTCAATTTTTCCATAATATATCTCTAATTGGAAATTCATACTGCAAGATCTGACAGTGATTTGTATCATTTTGATATACTTGAATATGGAAGAACTTCCTAGTATTTCGTTTGATATTGCCAATTTTGTTGAAAATTTCTGTCCTGCTCGCAAAGTTTAGTGATTCTAAAATATTAGCCGAAGTGTACGCACGCCATTGGATGCAAAATAATATAACTGAATTGCGATAAATAACGATGATAAAATACATGGACAATGTATCAACCCTTGATGAAAGGAAGAACAGTTTCTCTGTCGATATAATTGAAGTAACCGCTGCCTAAAACCTTTCGTCGCCAGCGTTCAGGAGGAGTTCGATGTTATTCAATATTCGAGATGCAGAACGCCGTGTCAAAGTAACGTGAAAGTGCAGAAAGAAAGTCACAGGGCCGTGATTCAATCTACTCGCATTCAGCTTGGATGTTGCGAAATAACATTTGAGCGGGTACCAAGTAACGTGGGGTGAGTCACCCACGATATCGAGAATATTTTACGGAAAGTAAGTCGTAGAAGTGTATTGTGAAATCAATGACAGTTTCCAGAGGAGCTCTTTCCTTGTATGTGAATAATTTCGAGCGATCAACGAGTCAAGAATGCAATCATCTACATATCTACATATCTCTTGAAAAGGAAGAGAAATATCTCACAAAATATACTGGTCTCTTCGTTCGTGAATTGTTACTCGAATATTATTGCGAATTTAATTTGCAGAAATGATATATTATTGCGGTTACTTGATAGCTTGAAATAAAAATGTTGTTCTCTTTGCCTAGTATAGACTGGAAGTATGTGAAATTGGATTTATGTTAAGAGATAGTTGAATTATTCTATTAAAGATATAATAATGGATTGTATCCGTTTAAAAAACAGTGTGGGTGGCATTGAAATGTCTTATACCAGTTTATTCACGAAACAATTTATTATCTCTGGTACATACCGCGTGGACGAAATTATTATTCCACCTTGTGCATTACGGTGGTTTTCTAGTTTCAGCTTATTGAATATTCTCGTGCAAAATTGTTTACATTCAGCCACCCGAAAGCGTTTTAATTCAGGAGGAAATAATATTCAGAGTACACAAAACTAATTGGGCAATGATGAAGTGCAGTTGAAATTTGAAATGGACGGCTATATACATATATTTGGAAATAAACAATACACTTAAGTGCCAGCAAATTATGTACATATGCAATTATATAAAATTTAATAGAGCTGATACGTTTCCCTAATTTTACTTATAAATATGCATAACCACAGAATCGATTGATCCTGTATGTTACCCCTAAACCATATAGAATTTATAGAAAAGTAAACAATTTTTCTGTCATTTAGAACATTTTATATGTACATATATTCCATTATATAATTGTCTCCCCACGAGCTTCTTTAGTGCAGGCAATTACCTATAAATTTGGCGTGCTATTAAGTGACTTCTAGGCATCGATATCTTATTTTGCAAAAAACAAATGGCAGTATGAAGTAATACCCAAAATTATAAGGTATGTAATTATTCTACTATTATACATATGCCTACATATTAATATTAAATTTCGTATTATAAATGAAACAATTCATTCGTTATTAAATTCGAAGGAATTTGAAGAACATTATAAGACCGCTTTTGCTTTGTGCAACTTTGTAATCGATAAGTGAAGAAAAGAGATTGAAGAGGTCAGGGGTCAAAAACGATTTTATTTTTGCAAACAGTACGTTCAACCTTTCAATTACTCCCGGCTTACGTGATGGGAAATCTACGAACAGAATACGAAAGTTAAAACCTGTTTGACTACTAGTTTGAATTTCCAATTGGAAGTTGATGCGATAATTCGTTCCGATTGCCTCGGAGGGGATGACGTGCCGACTCAGCTTGAATAGCTACTAATTTTCAGCGGAAGGGTTTCTTTCTTCCTTTTCTTTTTCACGCGACGCAACATCCGATTCGAAACATGCAAAGCATTCGACCGAAGTATCGGACAAACACTTGTCTTGTCTTACTTTTTTTACCTTTTCTACTTGGAGAAAGTCTGATGGTAGATGTCCTGGAATTTAAAGTGCCCACCAGTTGGCGACCCTTAACCTTCTTGCTTTACTTGCGGGAAACTTTGAAAGGTTACGAACATTAAGAAATTGTTAAGGGAAGTGCAATGTTTTATTTTTAACCCTTAAACACGTAAAACCGCGTTCTACTTTCAGTAATTTAATTAATAAGTTTAGTATTTGAAATTAAAGTTTTTAGGTAAATGTTACAGTAAACAGGGGGAAACGTGC
The DNA here is from genome assembly GCA_963583965.1 of Nomada ferruginata. Lineage (NCBI taxonomy): Eukaryota > Metazoa > Arthropoda > Insecta > Hymenoptera > Apidae > Nomada > Nomada ferruginata. The sequence goes on from OY757223.1 coordinate 8,497,630, forward strand.
TCTTTATCATTGACAATCTTTCTAATTTGTGTTTTCTTACCGAGAAATATCTCGAGCAGGATAAATCGTATCGCGTCGAATATACATATTGATAATTAAAATCAATATTTTATTCCATTCGTAATTTTTCATTCATGTCACTTTTGATACACTCATAATTCAGTGCACATATACAACTCGAGAGAATTGGTTGAAATTGTTGGATAGATAAGAGAGCATTAAGGTAATGTGTCCTAACATTATTACGACCAGTACGAAAAATACAATGACCCTGCGCAAAAAGTCTGACCAACGAGCAGATATCATCGATCGATTGGCAATTGCTATCGTTAAGATTATGTAATGACCAACCATTTGGATGGTAACCAATTTCCCAATTTATTCAATGACTATCAGGGATACGCAATTATCGATCTGCCAGTTATGCTTGTTACGTATCCCGGTTATTTCATAACCATCTATATAGACTCGTTGCGGCATGTAGACAATAATAGCCTCGATAACAATAAAACACGGCCTTTCTTTAAAATAATAGACTCGTGTGCGCGGGGCAACCGTAAATGGTAACCGTTGTATTCAAGCACAAAAGATTGTTTAACTCTTGTCTAATGGCATTACAGTATATTATTGCGTTTGCACGTTATGCCTACGCACAGCCGTCTAGCAACGCCTAAACCTAATATCGCGAGAATAAATCGAGCGAAATGATCCGTTCTGCGAAACGCAGTTGCGCGATGGAGTGGCAAATGATGCAATTTACTCCAAGATCGATTTACACGGGTCAAGCAGCACCTGGCCATCTGACAGTAGCATTAATGTGGCGGCAGATTGCACGTCTTTCATCATGTCTGGCAGGACGTGCATGTATCAAGAGTGTCTGAAGTTAATATTCCTCCTAGGACGTGGCTAACGACCATCGAGTGTAAATTAATTGCCCGGCTATTAAACGGCAATAACCAGCCCGACGTCACTTCCATTGCTCAAACTTCTGCTGTCGTGATTTTATTATCGATTTACGCACGGCAGGGTTGTACGGTTTGGCAAAAAGTATTCGCTCGTTTGAACCGCCTGCTTGGAGCTTGGAAGGATAGAAGCAGTGGACTGCAATGGGTTCCTTCAGAATTATTGCAATAAAGTACATGAGCGATAGTGTCTGTTGTAGTACTTTTGGTAATGATATAGCAAAATGGTGAATCCTTTGGCAATAGCGATAACTTAATAGTAGATTAGGGGATGGGAATGATGGATGAAAAGGAAGTATCTTAAGTTGGAAGCTGAAGGATAGAAGGAAGTACGTATATGTAAAAATAGTTCTGTATTATTCGAAATTATTAGTGTTCCTTGGAAACTATACAAATATAATATTTGAGTTGTGTTTGATTTAACAGGATATAACATATTTGTATTGTAGGAGGATTTGGTATATAATAGTGGTGTGCAACAAATTAATTAGAAATTTCCTATTTACTATTATTAAATTAGTGTAATGAGTAAAATTAATCTACTATTTTCTACAGAGTATACATATTATAAAGTTTGCAATGAAGTGGACGATAGGATAATTTTAATAAGAATAAGCCTCAGTCACTTACTGTGTAACTAACGGAATACCAATTGTGAAAGTATTTTTAGAACAGTATCTTGTCCTTTAGTAATTAATGAATATGAAGAATTTGTTCCAAATTGCGTTTCTTCCCCTCGAAGAACAGGTAGAAAATAAATGGCGCTGCAAACGTTATCAACATGTTACTTAAGTTCCTCTCAATTTATTTAATTTACTTCACCAAATAACGTAACTTTTACCTGACAGGACATAATTAACTTTGTCAGTGCACTTCAGCATATGTCACTCTCATCATTCGTTAATTACATGTACTTAATTCATAAGCTCTACAAAAGAGAAACAAATTCTATTTTTCCGTTTTTATCAGTCTCGTTTTCTACTTGGGCGCAAGTTGAGACTTTAACACTAGAACTACCAAGCTAGTCAAAATGACTGGTTTTAGATTTCTTGCTTTAAAGTTATTAACATATAGGTATTGTTGCAGCAATTCATGATAACTTTCAATAAGGCAAAATGACAATTATATATCTTTATTTAATGTCCATTCAACCATTTTCGTGTTCATAATCTGTCTAACGTATATTGTCTAAATAGTACCAAAACCTATCGGTTGTTCTTGTGTTAATTGTTGAGGGACTTATACAGTTTGAAACAATTATACATCTAATAGTCAGTACGTGAATGATCAAGGGAAATGTCTGCTGTTTACAGTAAGAATGAAGAAAAGTAAATCAGCCAACTTATTGATACTACTAGTATTATTTGCAAAGAAATGACGAGATAAATTGTATTAAAATATTATAGAATAGTTTCGATATCACTATTCGACATATATAATACATTTTTCATAATTCCGGATTGAAGAATACGAGCAACATTGAAAGTCGAAAGACTTGCAGAATTAAGTATCGTTATTTTCACTTTAACTCTAAAACTATAATATAGCGCGCATATACTATTTCCCATCCCTTACCAACAATATCGTCCAAATTACGTTCCCGCCGTAATTTATTCCAAAACCACTGATTGCTTTCTTGGTTTGTTAATCAGCTTCGTACTTAATTATTCATCAAGGATCCATTACACTGTCGTGCAACATAATTTCTCGTCGACGCATCAGCGCACCTTGTACCAGCTGACGCGACAGCGCTTTGTCACTTTGTGAATATCGATTATTAATTGTCTAAGGCGTGATTACCCGATCACCGCGAGCTAATTTGTTTTCGGTAAATGATTATAAATAGGATATTATAACGCGGGCGGGCGATCAACATTCTCCACGGTCCATACAAGAGTGGGGTTCCACGAACTTTCTGATGTTGTTCTTGAAGCTCGTCACCGTGTATCGAAACCCCCGTCGATCTCACGGACAAACCCGGCGCCAAAACTTCCTCTGCGGAAAAGCAGTTATACGAGAGTATATCTCCTTCATCTAGCTGTCTCATTATGCTTGTAAATGTGATGCTCGGAGAACAGCTAAACGTGTTCGGAGTAGTCCATAAAGATGCAGAGGTAAAAACAAATGCAATTCCATGGATTATAATACGCTCGGCAGGTCCCGTTTCAATGGGCTTCCCGTAATAATTTATTATTCTGTCTGCGCGTATTTGCATAAGCTCACTGACCGTCCGAAATGTTTCGTTATTATTTGCATGGTTGTTGGCTGAAAGGATCCCTTGTGGGAGATGTAACCATTTAGCAATCGAGTGAGACACACTGTGTGTCACATATAGTGACGAGTTTGATCAGCTTAGATGCACCAACTATATGTGTACCCATAGTTTTGTTCGAATGGTGCCTTCTTAAATAAATGATTCAAGCATCATCATCGTTCACGTATGAAATTCTGTTTATGTCAGGATTATTTTATGGAATTCTATGGCTAATGGAGTTTTTATTATTTATAGCATTTCATTCGTTCGTTAAGAGTTTGACTCACTTTCAATTATTTATTTTACGATTCACGTTTGGTAACTTGCATGAGAAACGTATCTGTTGAGTTCCACCATTTTCAAACGTTTTCTTTCACAAGGCATTTCACTATTTTGTTTAGATTGTTAACTTAAAAGGGGAAAAAACTTCGTAACAAAAGATTAAACTTCTACATGTACGAAAAACGAAAATTGAAATTAAAGAAAATCAGATCGAAACGTCGAAATTTATGTAATGCTGTACTGTTTGTAGTGATTGTAGTATAATACTTCTCCCATCTGATACTCATTTCCCTTCTATTTCTTTTCATTTTTCTTCCTACCTTTTTCAGTTTCGAAATATCGAAGTTTTTTAATATGTACTTGATCGCGATAGTTTGCATTGAATTAACATATTAAACAGTATCAATCATAACGCTAACACTTTTAACATCGTCCACGGGCCCAAGTGTTTCATTTTAAAAGTTCTTTCAGCCTCCATCCAGTTCATTTAAAATTCCATAAAGTGTCTCCAAACGATTCTCAGGGACATGCTGAAAAAACAATGAAGGTTAACAATGTTCCGAGTGGTTTCATTGTTCCTATTGAACTTTCTTATCGGGCGGCGCGTAATATCCTTCCACAAATTTGCTCGTGAATCCTGGAGATTTCCAACGGCTGTGTAAATTGCCTTTGAAATTTCAACGGCAACAATCTGTGAATGCCGAACGGAAGTGTTGACTTCCTTCAAACGGAAAATCAAACGGTCAACAGTTCTGCTTAATTGCGAACACGTATTCCTTCCTTCATACTTCTGTTCCTGGTTACTGTTAATTAAGAACGTGTTAATTCTGTCCGATTGGGAATAGAACAAAGAACAGTGAAGCCCAATCGTGAAATTTCCTCCCTTTATCGAACCACAAGATGCTCATGCTAATAAGATTTAATTCAATTTGATGGCCACTGTTACTTAACACCTGCGAAACTTAAGCAATGTTTAAACGAAGACATGTAATTGCAGTTTTATATTAGCAATTGTCGTAGTTTCGAATAGATATGGAATGAACTGCTAAAATTTTCGATTGGTTTTAAAATAACAGGTATTAGTCTGCTGTTACCTTGCTCGTATCAAGAAAGTAATTTTAAAGTGTACGTACTTCAGTGAATGAAACTTTCGTTTTATAAAATTTAGATAACTTGAGGAAATCTTTCATTTCTTTGGATTCAAAAAAGTTCCAGGTACGATGAACTTTCGTTCAGCTTGATGGTTAAGTAAATTTTTCCTTATCGAGGCATATAAGTTATTGTAGAGTATAAGCATGTACCCTCTCTTTGATACTGATTGTAATACTTTTTATGACGGCGAAGAGAGTTATTTTCTCTTATTGTACAAGTTTCTGTGCAATGGAGATTTAGTACATTGAAGATCATTGACAGAAAAATTATATGAAATGTCGAAAAATGTGACCAGAGAATTTTATTGATATCGAAATGGTTTAAGATATTATTTATTATGAAAGATTCTTATATTTTCGCCCCAGATAATTGTTAAAGGAATGTATTATCCTTCAGAATAAGTCTCTAATGAATAAAAAGTAATAATAATTATATTTGTTTTTGTACAGACGACAAAGCTTTGTATGCGACAGTGTTATCGAATTACGGGGCATTGTATGCTGTTGGACGACATTCTTGCAAATGAAATTCCCTCCGTGCATCCATGAATCAATTTAACTTACTTACCAGAATGTCATGGACTTCGCGGAAAGATGAATGCGCAAAAAGCTACTATAAAATAATAGCATTCACGAAGCTTTGATACGCTGGCATTTCTAGAACAATACTTGTAAATAATTTCTTTGCCAATACAAAGCAAATTGTATCAAAATTTCACTTTGAACCTTGCAGCTGTGCTTTGAAAGGCAAGTCAATTTATAACGTACTGCTAGCAACGTGTTGTTATAGAACATTCAAAAACTAATTGACGTTTTAAATAAACTACAGTTCAAGAATTCTTCTTTCTTTTATTTAAATGATCTTTTTATATTGCAGAATAAATGGTAAATTATTATAATAGACTCCCTAAAATCTTGCATTACTAAAATATAAAAGTTGGATGTTGTTAAATATTAGTTTCCTTTTGATGTTAACAAATTAAAAATTCATTAAAACCACCAGAAAGAATTTTCATCGCACACCATTTGGCTTTTTATAGAATTCATAGACCTGAATATAACGAAAAAAAGCGGAGAATATTTTGCCGTTATTATAACAATTCAAAGTGCAGTACAAAGGATCACGTTCCTTTGTTTAAACAATGGCGTATATGCTGCTGCACTGCGTGTGTTTGATAAATTAAAGATTGCCTAGCGGGAATTGCACTGTCCATATTGTTGACAGCATTCTATCAGAGAAACCTTATGATTCTGCGTGCAGTTTGCTATTCATATGTTACACAGAATATCCAATAAATCCTGAATGCAGCTGCTAGTGATGGGATTAAGCATATCACAATCAAAATCGAAGATTGATGGAAGACGTACAAATTCAATAAACGCGTTATACTACAATAATGGTACTTGCAGGTGTTCGAGAATCTTGAAATATGGCATTCTAAATTATAAATACGATTAATACGACATATCAGGGAAGTTAAGAAGAAATATTTTTTTCCTAAATCTTGCAGTAACAGAAATATATGGAATATATTCAAAGATTAGTTACAAGCATTTACGTATTAATTGAGATATTGTCGTAATTGGTTAAATTGTAAATTCGTTCTTTTATATGATCAATGAAATTTTAAATAAAACTATTCCACTGCTTATAGACTCATATGATATTCCTTTGATTTTAATTTCTCTAAGTAAGTTCCTCTTTCTATGCGATACTAAAATATTAAATCTCAGTTAATGTGGTCTTATATATTTTAAACATTTAATTCGTCGTTCCATACATTTAATATTTCTTCCAAAGGTTTTACGTATTTAAGTTCTATATTTCAACGATGAGGATGTCAACGTGAAATTAAAATCTAAAAAGTGGTCCTCACAAAAATGGTATAGAATCCATGTTTCGTATCAGCGTATACAAGGTAAAAAGTTTCATGTGTTCCAAAAACAAAAAACGGAAACTGTACGCTGCTCGTTTTGTGCATTTCCGCATTGTAGGGGCAGGAAATGCTTTTGTTACATCTCTTCATAATTATTTGCGCATCGACTGCAATTATTTACGATTAAACCTTAGAACGTTGTTTAAGACTGTAGTATTTTATTATTTAAACAGTTAATTACAACTGATTGCTCATTTGATTATAATTACCATTGTTTCCTCTTAAAGTTTGAACGAGGATAATTGTCTTCGAAAGAAAATAATTTTGAAGAAACGAAATTGATTATTTAGGAATTGAATATATATTATATGAAACCTTTAGGACTCGATAGCCTTTAAATCAGAATTATTATATTTCAATAATATCTAATAAAGGATATTAATATCGTTTTGTTTATCGTGTGTTGTTAATTAAGAATAATTAATGGTTGAAAGCGATAATGAATTTTAATAGTTTGTTCCGGAGCTCGGAAAATATTGAACACCGTCAATGTGCCATGTCGATTTGGTTGTACAGTTTCCAAAATTTGCAACGCGAAACCGTTCCATCCTGCAATTTTTAAACGCTTTATCAAACATAAACGACATGGAGAGCTTTGCGAATTGATCGATGGTTGTTCCATAAAGAACAATTCGAATATTGCTAGGCATATACAGAACGTTCAAGTTGCAAATGAGGTATAGCCGAAACAAATGGTATCTTCGAATTGATGTCGTTTTCGACGATTACCTTTAGCTCCAATGTGCATATGTTTCAACGTGAAATTCGGTGATAAAACTGTGCTGCGGACTCTGTTTGTTTTATCGCAATCACGTAAAAGCGCAGTTTAACGCGAAAAGTTACTGTGACAGAAATATCAAAAAAGGTGTAAGTAAACTTTGAATAACTTCAATTTTAAATAATGTACAATTCTGAATGTGTGGATTCGAAGATATCTGCTCTTTTTTTTTAATTTTTAACATTTACCTTTTCCTATTTTGAGTTTGTCCGACAATGTTTGTTTATTTCAGTAAAAAAAAATCGTGCTTCAAAAGAAGAATAATCAACAAAAATTATTTTACACTGTAATTGTACTGTATTATTATTTCATTAATCATTGGTTATATGCTGCAGTACATTGTTGCTGTAATATCTCAAAAAATTTAAACGGCTATGAGACAGGTACCGAAGTTATCATTTTGATTATGTCAATTTTGAAACCCAAATATTTCAATGCTTGTCAGCTTGTCAGATATTAATACCTCGAAAATATTTGTTGCTTCATTCCTCTTGGAAGTGATAGGTGTACAGTGTGTTTCACTCGATTTTGGCATCCTGCCTTAACGAAAATAAAAAAATATTTTTAGAAAATTCGGAAAAAAATTTTTTTGTTTTAATTCACGAAAGAACTAATAACACCAGAAGGTGCTCGACATGGCACCATTCAACTCTACTCTGCAACATTTTTCGCTAGGTTTAACAATAACGAGAAAATCGGGATGCAAAAATCGAGTGAGTCACCCTGTATATAATTCCATAAATGTTGCCAGCAAAGCTTTAAACGGCGAATAAAAATATTACTAACAATTGGTTGCGATCCTGACATATTTTGCAGTGATGATGGTGTGCAATCTAATGTGAAAAAAATCAAATGTCAGATACATAAAAGCTCATTCACGTGAAACAGCTCTCCATTGCGATGACGTTTTCAGTACTTTAAACAGGGTTAACTGACTCTATGACACGCTTTTGCAATATCCAATGGATTATACACAGCAGTCCATGTGCCTTTGTTATTCGTAAAATACTTTCGCTATTGTCGATGTTTTAAAATCAGTAATTTGTCCAAGTGCTTTATTTTTAACATGCATTTTTTGAAAAGCTTCATCACTTCATATCTCGTCAGCGAAATATACTTTTGGACAGCAGATTTAAAGGGCGGATGAAAATTATATTATTTGGATGATGATAAACAGTTTAGGCTTTCAAATCGAATGCAACCTCGTAGTGTTTAGAATCGTGGAAAATGTTGAAGATATAAACTTGACGTTATAATAAATATAATTTATAATAATACTACAAACACCTTGGTGCATTCGTTACATTTAAATTATGCACAATGCATTTTCGAATGATTTAGTTTCTGAATTAAGTCATCTACGATTTTTAAAGTAGGTTAACACATAAACTATAGTAGAAGAATGTAAAACTGATTCTATCAATTCACCATAATCAATGCAAAAATTTCAATTACCAAAATTATATACACTTCGGGTAAATTAAAATAGAAGCCATTTTAATAGTCACTATAAAAACTTCCTTCATATTAAAGAGCCACAAGCACAAAACTATAACAACCTACCTATGAATCCTTTCTTCGCGAACGAAACGACGCAACGCAAAAAGACCACAGTTATCAAACTAATATTTATACAATGGAACACGTTCTCAAATATTTCTCCCACAACTGTAAATGATTAAACCCAATTATTAAGCTACACCTAAAGCACAAAAAAGCACAAAAAAGAGAGATACAGCTTGCAAGTCTCCGTAACAGTTAGGAAAATGATATTCTTATTTAACCGAGGGTCCTAAACGAAAACCACCCTTAAAAATTCGTTCATGGTGCTCGTCTTCCCGGCGTTGAAGCGTGACGACGGAGTTCCCCGTCTACACCTACCATCGTCTGAGAACAAAGAAAAGAGCTGATCGTAGCAGAAAATTCAGAAGGACTACGTCTTTTAAACGGGAACGAGTCGCCGACATGAATTGGCTGCATGCTAGACGGCAGTATGCCACGGATCTTACGACGCTATCCAGATAATTCGCATCAGAGCTTTAACGAGGGTCCATAAAAACGTAGCAGGGGTCACGTCAATTCCTCTCAACAGTCTGGGACGCCAGCACAGTCTAATGCCGCCCCTATCGGCGTCCTGACGCTCTTCTACCAATCCGGCCCGGTTACCACCAGGCAAACAGAAATTAATTAGAAGTAGTGGAACGTTCACCGGTGACTCTGAAACAAGATTACCGGATTTGCTGTTTTTGTTCGGCCGCGCAGCGTAATTCGTTTGCAGCACTCGAATCGCCGTCGACGTCGTCGACGGTCTACGACGCCGGCATCTTCTGCGTCGCCTTCCTCAACGACGCCCGGATGTCGACAGTAATCGTTGTTCTACCCCCCTTCAACCTCTTCCTTGATTCACCCTCTCCACAGTTTCTCCCCATTTTCTTTCTCTCTCCCTCTCAGTCTCCTTCGCTCGTTCTCTATCTGCCACTTGGCTTTTCTTTCTCTGTTGTCAGCGCACCAGCAAGTATTTTTGTTTCTTCGTTGGCAGTTAAAGGAGCCGCGAGTGCAAGGACGACGAGTCTCACAGTTTGGCAGAAGAAGCATCGTTGAAATGGCGAGAGTTAAGTTTCTGATTTTCCACAGAACTTGCCGCCGATTAATTGGTTTACCACGCGGCCAACGAACTCTACTTCCGGCCGGTTTTCTTCGTATACCGATCGCTTGAAATTGTCACGGAATTCCCCGACCCTGTTACCGAAAATTTCCCTGGGAATTTCGAAATATTGTCGCGGGAACTAGGGACGATGTTGGGGCGATAACGATACTAAATGGACGGATGCGAGCGGAATTTTAAAAGGGAACCACCGGCGGAGAAGATGGTCGAATTTATTACTGCGAAGCTGATAGGCTAAATCAGTGGTATATAGTTTCGAATCGAACTTCTTTTTAACTTTTGAATATATTAGAATGACCTATCGGTTGATTTATTGGTACAATTTAACATCTGGGTGATCTATTTGGACAATGACCTGTTTAAAAAAAGGGTGTTTTATAGGAATGGATAGGGGAACTGATTTCTTTGAGAATTGTAATTTCTGTTTTACAGTGGATCCGAAGTCATGTTGACTTTATCGAGTGGAACTTCAACGATTACGCTTGAGTTAGGTTCATGAAGCGTGACTTCTGCCATTTTTCAGGGGAAGAATTCCCACCCGCAATCACTTTGGTATTTTTCATCTCTTCTCTGACGTAGCGACGGAGACATAAAAAGTGAACCCGACCCAAACCTAAACCGATATCGTACAATTTTCGAACCGTTCATCTCTAAAGTATCACAAATTCGAGCCAAAAAATACACCCAACAAATAACTACAACTGAGGAGATAAATTCTCCAGCGTGGGTGGTTCAAAAGTAGCATCGCAGAAACAGTGTTAAAACCGCGACGCGTCGTGCGGTGGCTGTTACGCTCGAAAAAGAAAAAAAAAGGAAAGGCGATTCAATTTTACCAGAGTACGATAGAAAGTTAGGCTGCCTTTCAGCTGGATGCATGACGATATTTTTGTTTACCTCTATCGTCGCTATTCTTATTTTCCAAACACGATAAGTATCCACTTCGGGTGGATCTGCTTCGCGTGGGATGAGGGTGAAGGTACCCGGGAAAACACAAATGAAGAAAATCAATAGCGTTCGGTGAAATAACATCCCAGGTATAAGGAAAAGCCGCGCCATCGAAAAATATTGATACTTTAACTAAGGAGGAAAGTTTTGTCGGTCTACCGACGGAGGGAAGAACGTTCCTGGCGCGGGGGGTGTGGCAGGGTGGTTGAAGGCAACCCGGCATCTGCGGCGGCTGGTATTGACGGGTCTCCAATTTTATCAGACTCTGGGAGAAATATATATGTATTGGATGGCACATTATCGCATATTAGTCATAAAACTTTTTTCACCGGTTCGAAGGAGAGCGGAATAAACTTCGACCGTGTGTCAGCCGTCCACGCAGATTACCGTTGCTCCCACGATACCCTGACTGTTTTAATCGTGTTTTCGTCATGCTACGGATGGACGATTTCTGATTAGCAATACAAAGGGCAACGAGTTCCGCTGAACGGGTACGTTGTCGAGTTCTGTGAAGAATCGCGTGCAAAGGAATTTTATTGTTCACTTATGTTTTTTTTCTCTTAATTTATATTTGATCTTCATTGGGTTTATTATGGGGAATTTTTCTGGTTTTAAGGGCACATTGCGATTTTCGTTAGTTTGCCGTTATCGTAATATACAATTATGTATAATTATACAATATAATTGTGATTATAATATGATTAGTATGATATAATTATGAAAATTGAGTTGATTGTAAGAAGAACAGGATCTGAAAAATATCTGCATAAATAAATCAGTATTATATCTTTAATTAACATAATGGTGTCTGCATTAAATATTTTGGAAGTAATCACATTTGTTTAAAACCATCGTGCAATAAAAACATGGGAATAGTATTGTACGTACATTTTATTATCTTATAATAGATAGCGACGAAGAAAACTATTGGCACAATAAAAATGCCTACAGTTCCAATTTCGTTTTTAAAATATCGACGACACTCTGTCCTTTTTTTTATGCATAACACGTTCTAAAAATTTCCCCATGAGAGATAAGCTATGTGTTTCCAAAAGACCAGGGTAACGTGGATGTAGAATTAACCGTTCAGAAACAAAAGTCGTGCGCTCAGGTTTTAGATGGTGCGCATTTTAAAATGCTTCACAGTTAATACTGCAGCTTGGCGGAGGAAAAAATTGAATGCTGTGGACGACCGATGGAAAAAGCTCTGAAATCAAATACCGTTTGCCTCAGACGCAGATTCCCACGATGAAATATCATAGAACATTACTGCGCCTCACGGAGACTTGAATTGCCTTTGAAAATATAATATACTAGCTCAATCGGCTGCTTTCGTGTATCTAGAATGGAAATCTGTTTGTTGAGACGTTTATTCAACTGATAGTGCCGTTTATTTCAACGAATGTGATAGACTTTGATCCTACCATTTGTTTCAGCAACTGCGATAGACTTCGCCTCTCGCGTTTAAAAATAATAGAAAATTCTAGTTTCACGAGAGAAATTTTAACGCTTCTCCGTCCCAATGGTGAACCTGCGCGACTTAAATGTTAATTAATGACCGCTTATAATGAGACTCGCGTGTAATAACAGTATTATGAAAAATGTTCGGTACAGATTTATTTTAATCAATGATGGACCGCGTTTAGAAGAAAGGGTCAAGTAATCCCCGAAATAGGGGTTGAAAATAATCCCCGAAGCAGGGGCTAAAAATAATCCTCAAGGCAGGGCGTGAAAGAACATATTTCTTTCGGTATTCCGAAAGCTATGAGAGTTGGAAAAAAAAACACGAGCATAATTGTGATAAAAATGTTACAATTTAAAGAAAACGACATCTTTTTTTTTTAATAATCTTTCTTTCTATACTTTGCTACTGTAGGGCAAAATGCTCTGCTCTCTATTAGTGTCCCGCTAATGAGCCAGACAACATACGAGCTCGTGTTAGGAGCATGTGCACGACGATTATACCTTATGGTGTCGAGTATCGTTAATATATCCTTGTTTAGGGTAACAGAGCGTAGAAAGGAAAATACAGACATCTCCTGATCGACGGAAGAAATTACACGTCAGCCAGAGTGGTTTACATGGGCAGGTGTCCGTAAGCGATAAGCGATTGACAGATATCGACAGTTGGCGTTAACTGGTCGATGCTACAACACCAATGACTGACGCCTATCGCTTACCCCAATAACATGTTGTTCACACCCCCGATGAGCTCAGTGACTGTACAAGGTGTCACACTTCGTAACGACGTAATACGTTCGATATTATTGCCAGCATAGTGAACTTTGTATTTGGGGCAGGTGCGATGCAGTTATACCGATACGTATTATATTATGCAGTGAGAGATTAACTTTTAATAATGTAAGTATCTTGAATACTTTTCCACGTCATTTCTATTTCGCCGTTATGTCTGGTATAAATAATATAAATATGTTCGTAGAAGAGAAGGGGTTTTATTTTCAAATGCTTGGGAAATCTGTATTAAACCTAATGGTAATTATTTTGCCAATATCTCGCAAGCTAAGGGCCGAGCGGCGGTTGTATGTATGGGAAAATGTTGTTCAAAATGTGGATTTCTACAATATATTAAAAAATCATCGACACCCAAGAGGACGTTAGCTTTCTAAATAAGAAACTTGTACTTTTAATCACTTCAGGGTAAGTGTAAATTTAGTGAATGGCTATAACTAATACTAAGTGCTTCAGATGTGAGTAGTATTCGAAGATGAAAATTATTAAGTAACGTAATTTATTTCTATGTGTATTCTCGAGCCCCCTATGTATTTCCCCATTTCACGTTAACGAATCAACTTTCCTCCGTTACAAATATTTTATTTGTCACGAATGTTTCCTGCCAAAAATTCTACATTACATAATGCGCGAAACTTCGTCCCATCGAAGTTTGTTTGAACATTTTTCAGATGCTTGGCGTTCGGTAAACACCAATCTTTCCCACATTAACCCTTTCAGTCCCATTTGGGCAGATTTCGTTCACACGCAAGGAATATTTCCGACCAGAAGATCTATAGATCATCTTCAAACCTGCATCACTGCCACCAAACACTGCGAAAATGTCACGTCAATATGTTAGCGATAGCGTCTTTTTAGAGAAAGGAATAGGATTGGGTGGCGAAGTGCTATGCACCCTGTGGATTCTTTATGATGGGGACGCAGTCCTATGTGTGGTCGAAGAATGTTTTGGGCATCGGATGTCCTAACATTGACTAATTTATTGCATGTCTTGAAAGTGAATGAATGGCACCAAACATTCTGTCGACAAGCGGTGGCTGGTGACCACTCTGGATCTTCCAACTATCGAGTGTGGAGGGATTGTTTATTAGATAGGAGAGAGAGAGAGAGAGAGTTTCAATATGTCAAGCGACCTGACGTCACATTGCTAAAGAATAGGGACTCTGTTCCTGGAGGATCTGGCCACGGAGTGGGGAAGGCTATGCCTTTTTGGTAAGAGGACTGTGATGAACCCCACGGCACTTACCCCAGAACCTCCATCGAATAAGCATTCTTTTAGTAAATCTAACAAACTTATAGATATAATCATATTATTTCTGACAAATATTAAAAAAAGTCCGTTGACTAAAACTTTTACGGTACGTTTAGTGGTATCAATACCTCTTATGTCGACAGTAAAAGGGTTAGCGCAGCACGTCGGTATCGATAACCGTTCTTTCAATTGAATCCCAAAACAAAATTTAATAACACGAAATCCCCACTTATAATGTTCACCTGACTCTTCCTATGATAGCATTTAAGGTGCCACTAAACGTTCCCAAAAACTCCTACAATCGGAAAGCCCGTAAAACTCGAAGGGGGACCATTGATCATACAGCAGCGTGCTATTAATACGTAACAGTCTGGATATATCGAGAGCGAGAGATCACTGGTCGTAGATCACCAAGGTTCTGTTTCCTTTCTCCGCAGAACATTAAATTTCTCTATTCGTTAGGGGACGTCCCGACGTGCTCGCCAATAGTTCCGCCGTTTCTCCGCGTTTCCGTCCAACTTCGATTTTCGACTAGCTCAGAGCATAGAGTAGTGGTATCACTCCGGCTATTATCCGCAGCCTCGAAAACTGTATACCATGAAAGTGTACGGCCACTCGAAGCGATACGCCATGAATCACCGGGAGCGGTCGCCGGCGAGCGGGACCTCGGATTTCATTTATAAAGCAAATAAATCTTAAAGGCGAGAAACCACACGGGTCAGCAGCGGCAGCAGTAGCAACGACGATGGTACCAGGGGGGCTGCGAGGGCGTTGAAGAGAGGTGAAAAGAAAATGGAGAAGGAACGTTAGAGCGAGACAGTTGTGCGAGAAGATTTGCGAGCATACAAGCAGCGAAAACGAAGGCTAACATCCACGACGACGCATCGAATTGGCAAATTGTCTCAGATATCGCGTATGATATCGTACCCTCGCGGCCAGGCATTTTTCCAAGAAATGACGGATCACGGGGAACCATCGTGTCCATCCTTGAAACAATGCCTCGGTGGTTAAATGAAATTCCGTGCGAGGGGATATTTATGTGGCCGTTCGTTGCCAGCTGCGCGGTCGAATTAACTGATCGCCTTGCGATTCTTTCCTTTTCCTTTCTTTCGTTTTACCGGCTACCTGCGGCAGAGTTGATTATTCGAGGCCGGGCTAGTGGGATAAATGGGAAATATTAATGTGTTACGGTGTTATATCGCTGGATAATAGATTTTGTTACGAATGCTCTAATTAATGTTGCATGCGCGGGATTGTATATTCGCTTGAAATATAGGAGCGGAATTTCTCATGATTGTTTCACGGCGAAAGTTTTGAAATTCAGCGATGGTCGAGCGAGGATTTTTCTGCCTATGGCAGTTTAAGCGTTCAATCGAACATTTTATATATATGGTTTTTCTTCATTCCTTTGAGCGTGGAATATTTACATAAAAATATAGACTACCAGGAAAGTTAATATCGTAGAGGTAGATACTATTGTAGGTCGAATGTTCGTGGGTGGCCCGATCATTAGCAGTAATATTTATAACAAGTTGACGTTTCCAGCGTTACGTTACTATTAATTATTCCTCTACTAATTTTAGATAATGACTGAAATTGGTTGGCCAGGGATAAAATCGTAATAGCTATTTGGTGATCTTATAATGAATCTTATTTACTGTGCAAAAAAAATATTAACTAAAAAGATATTCTATTCAATTTAACCATGAACTCAATGCTTTATTCGAAATGTTACCTGCAACAATAACTACTAAGGCTGTATGATGCGGAAATTGTCGTTTCGAAAGTGATCTAGTGTGGTACTGACAACAGCTTGCGCATTTATTTCCATGCATCAACCCAACATTTCATCCACAGTTTATTGATTATGTGCATACCCGCTGTAATCGTCCGATCATGTGCATAGGTACTAATTCCATAATCGAAACATAAACTTGTCAAACGATTAGTTGTCAAATGGACGTATAACCATGCCCTGATATTCAGTCAACGTGGAATTATATAACAATTATAAATTAGAAGACGTCAACTAAGCTGGTTTCAACTAATATCTATCTATCAATACTACTCTAAAGTACAATCAACGATATTATTGAAACACTGTTTGCCTAGAATGATATTACCTACAATTTATGGTACAGTAACAATTTTTCACCAATATCTCCTCCAGCTATTATATTATACTATTAATTTATGTATGCATACAAGAACACAATATCAAACTAAATATTTGTATGTTTTAATTCGTCGAAATCAGCGCCTATTTTATTTTTCCTCCACACAAACTAAAAATATATTTTATCAATTTTGCACTCCTATATGCATAATATATTATCAATCACTGCAAGTAAGTTTCATTTTTAAATATTCATTACCGTCAATATTCACGTACAACATGCGACTACATACTTCTATGTATGTATATATTCCAGCAGGATTAATAAAGAGAAAAGTATAACCACTTTAATCTCCACATTTTTGCAACACGAATACTTTAATCCCACGCTATATCTCAGACACATTTAGTAATCCCGATTCTATCCTTCCACAAAAATTGCAGAAAACGAATGGTTCAAAATCCATTTCGTGTAGCTCGAGCAAACAGGAACGACACCTTTGCGAGGAAGCTTTATCGGCACTGTACTCCATCTTTGCTCGTCTATCGGCCTCTATCGCTAAAAGCGAAGATCGATGACGCCATTGTTCCCATGGCCGGTCGACGAAGGGGAAGAGAGTACCCCTTTTAATCGCGAATTAAAATTGTTATGATCCTTCATTGTTGCCAAGTGGACGCCGTCCAAACGTTTCGATGTCACGGTGGTTCATCCAATCAGGCGTAGCCACGTGAAAATAGCCGTTTCAGCACGGTACACCGATTACCCCTACGTGTGCCCCGATATCAACGTACACATAAACGCTCACCGCGCGTGTAGCACGCTTCCTTTTACCTGACTCCGCCTGATTCTCCACCTGACCTATGTCCATCCTTCCTTCCACCTCATCGCCCATTCTCTCTCGTTTCACCCCCGCCTCTTTCGTATCGCCGCGTAATTTCTCCTTCTTCGAAATTCACGTGAACCGAGCAACGCGTTGCAACGGTTCGAACCGCGGCGGTCGCTCCACCAGTTTCCTTCAAAGTTCAACGAGTTTCAATTTTCGCCGATGTATTTATCCGCTTAACCGTTACGCGGGACTAAGTTACAGGAGAGGCTCGAACCAATGAAGCGAGGAGGCCGCCCTATCAAATGCCTCATCCTTTCCGAACCCCATTCCCCGCCTTGTCCAAACTCTCCGCCGTTCTCTGGCCTTTCGTTAGATACGACTGTGCATTACGGTCCCATTCAATGCGTCTACAAGGCGCGAGGCTGCTCGCCGGATCTACGCGGTAATGGTTTTTGCGGCTATTAACGTTCGACTAACGAAGGGAAACTAGCGGTGGTGCGGTCGGTTGCATTGCAACTGGAAAGTCACTGGAAGAGTTATAAGGGGGGAAGGGCAGGGGTGACACCTGTACACCGGGCGCACCATTGGATCCACTTCCTACCCGAATAATTAAGTTCACCATTTTTCTAACGACCGAGAATCTTTCACGTCCGTCGACCAAGAGTCGAATTAATTGAAGAGACTGAAAGGAAAGGAGTAGACGTGTCGCCCTCTTGCCTGTTTCCATTCGCCCTTCGTTCCTTCGCGAAAACTTCTCCTGCTCGTTGCTATGCCGTCCATTCTCTGCTCCACTGCCACTATTTTCGTGTTTCGCTTCGGCGGAGCCCGGCGAAATTGAATTACAAGCGACGACGATTCAGAGACTAATGGACTTCCTGTGTGGGAACACTGAGATATCGTTGGTAGCAGCGACGACGACGACGACGACGACGACGAAAGGGAAAGAGAAATAGAAAGGCACGGAATGTTATCGGTCGTCAACGATCGATCCATCGATCGGTTCGAGCAGTCCAACGACATTTGGTCTATCGTCGACGTCAGAGGAACTTTCCTTGCCTTCGTCGTCAGAGGCGAAACGGAGAAAATTGAGTTACGACGCCGCCGCTATCCTCTCGAATGTCGCTCGATATGGAAACGAGCCGAGACCTAGGGCCGACCGCGAAACTTCCTCGTTGCTTCCATTGCTCCTGAAAACTACCCGGTTGTTTTCTCCTGCACTGTTCACCTTTCCCCTCGACCTGCATAATCGGGCCACTTTGCAGCCAGATTGTTTTCTTTCGACCGCCCTTTAGGTTTCACGGGGTCTACCATTAGCATGGTCAGGCTTCATTTCGTTTTACGTTGACTTCGGCGGAGTGGAGCAATCAAGGTCTGCAGATTTTATTATACTTTTGCGCTAAGATCGCGCAGACTTTAATTTCGGGTGAAAGTATTATATTTAAATAGTGAATCGACGATTATTCTGTTGAGACGGGTGTGCGGGACGAATGGTTTTTGAAAATAAAAATACAAGAAGTGGTTACAACGTATATTTACTCAAATGAATTATATTATTATCGGTTTACGATAATTCGGGATAAATTTGATATTTTGGAAATATAAATGTTTCCTCGGTCGTTTATTTTCTTTATATGCCTGTGCCTGTAATTTAATATACACACATACTTATGTAATATAAAGTCACCCGATAAATACTGGCGCGACGTAAATCGTCGCTGCATCGAGCTTGCAATTGCCTATCAAACGTCCCTACCTTCTATAGGCACTCACGCACTTACGAATGAGTGCTGCTGGCCCCTATTAACGCACTCCTTTAATAAATACTTTATCAAGTGGTCGCTGTTTATGAGTAGTGGACGCTGAAATCAGTGTCGAAGTTTGAAGTCGGAATGTCAGTCACGTTGGGTCACGGAAGTCCATAAGGTGAATTGTCTATTCGTATATCTCGTCGGTGCTGTGACATTCGTTACACGTCGATTACGATTTACAGCTTTTGTGGTTTCGATACCACGGTGCACAGTCCAATTCAAAAGAAATTTTACGAGGCTACAAATCTTCGTTTTACTGCTTCGTGACAATTTGTGGACGGATATCATACGTTAAATTACTGTCGCACGATGTGTTCGGGGGAATAGTTAGTGAATGAAAAGTTCCGTCAAAAGCTTGCAATGTAGAATTGGCAGTGTGCATTACTTCGTGCCTTTTTTTAAATGATAAATTTTATGATAAAACATTTCTTGTTAGAAATCAGGCATCAGAATCTATTGATCTAGGTAGAGTACCCATTGTGCATTGAATATCAAATAGGAAATGATTCCATTATTCATCTCGGGTAGCTCATTATCATTAATATAATTATAGGATTATTATGTTACTATCACGAACGAGGAACTGAAGCTCATACAATTTTTTATTGTAATTCGAAGAGTTTTACTCTTTTATAATCAAAATGTATTGATGAAATGATCAAATTAAATCTCAAAAGGAAATCTCAAATCAGATATACTGGGAATGTAAATATAGTTGCGCTACACTTTAAAAGTCAGGTTGTACTTACAGTGACAGGTATTTTTGTTTCTCTTTCTTTTACTAACAACGTGGTCTCGTTTTAAATTATACAAATAATATGTGTTGAGGAGCGAGAATTTATGATGTAAGCATAGAGGCCAAAAAGGTTCAGTCGCGTATCGCCTTGTTTAGGTTCGAGGGTACGCGTCTGGATTGCATCGAGTCCGAGCGTAGGGCTGTTGTCTTGCGTTTCGTTACGGAGGCTCGAGTCATCGCCTCAGCCGGACCCAAGTGTCTCCGGGCTTTAAGGGTCGACTCGGGTGGCCTCGCGTTTGTTTAGTTTTTAGATTGTCGCCAATACCAGGCAGGAAGTCGTAAATTGTCCTTTCATGTTTGTAACGTAGTTTCCATATTTGGTAAAGTTTCCCTCTCTTTCGCTTCACGACCATCTTCGATATAGACACGCCTCCACCAATAATCAGTTTTCGTTTTACCATTTCCTAGTTGTTATTGAACCAATAGTTTTGTTGCTTCTTCCCATAGTTTTAAGACTCCACCCCTGCAATGGGGTTCGTAGGTTTCCTTCGGGGAAGTTGGTGCCGATGACGGCAGAAGCATTTGGGAGTCACGGGTAGAAGGTAGTCAGAATAGAACCATCGAACTCTGCTTGCCGAATTAACCAGTTTTAAATATATCAACAGTATTATTGTTAAACGGTAGTATCTTTATTCCTTCACCCACGACTTGCTCCTCACCGTGAACAACAGTTCATATTTTTGGGGCTCTTGCACGACACCAAAGTGCAGGAGAATTGGCAGGGAATCGTGAAGATTTACAACCTTCATCAAAAGCGACGCCCTGTCATAACAATATGAGATAGATGGTACAGAGTATATAAACCTGGACCATCTGCTTATTTTAAGAATGTTTGCTGATCTGTGCCAAACGTATCCTTCAAACATACCTTTAAAACGAAATATTTTAAGAACTTGATCACTTAAATTTTCAACAAAAACAAGATATGCTTAAATATTTAATCAGCCAACTTACATTGGAAACGATCTTACTATCGTAGGCCACTACGAATACAATTTTAAACTGTCAACTGCCCTGTAGAAAAGGCAACACTTGTCATAGAAGCAGTATATCTAACGACAAAAACATGCAAAATAATGTAATTGATTTATCAATAACCAAACTACTCATGACTGGCCAATGACTGGAGTACTACTGTATCCACATATATTGACCTGTACTACTTAAAACTAGATCGGTCCCTGTCATTGTTTTGCGCCACTTGAAAATGTGTAACCTTATCATTGACTTATACTACTTGGAAAATATGCTTGAAAGGATTGCTGGCTAGTACGCCTTAAATCCGTTGTCATTAATTATTGAGCTGTACTACTTTGAAAATACTTGTGACAGACTACTGACCAGTGCTGAGTTAACTACTCGAATGTTCACACTGGCTCTTTGTACGATCTTTAAATGTTATATGACGCAGTTAACGTAATATGCATCAAATAATTTACATCAATTTACAACTGAAGACAAAATTTAATCAGGCATTGTTCTATAACTTCGAACACTTCCGTATGCATTGGATTTATACATACATTTGTACTACGTGGTAAACTAGCTGTTCTAATCTGTTTGATTTAAACTACGAATTCGCCGCTCAAAGCTGCTTTTGCTATTAATGCTGCAGCCTTTGAGTACTGGAAACAATTGCATTAGTACCCAATGATCACCCTGCAGGCAGGGTCTTATTGTTACCATCACTTAATCATCAGTTCGTGCATAGTCGACATAATTTCCGCTTATCCAAAATTACGCAAATATATTTAACCGCCGAAACACGCGAAATATTGTTAGTGCGTTACTTTTAAAGTACTAACTTTTAGGCAACATGTAACCATAACATAATCAAGCATCAAATATGTATAATGAAAAACGGGTGAAAGATAAGTTGGCTGTATGAAACAATCAGAATAATAAATAGTTGTATTATTTTATTATTTAGAAACTTAATTGTCTATATATTTACTTCCGACGAGTAACCAGTCACACCTGTACTTTGAAAATAAATCATGTTCAACATACTCTGTGTGTCAGAAAACATGCAGCTTCTGTGCATAACAGCTACCTCTACAATGCATATTTTTTTAGTTGCTTTACGTGTATAAGTTAAGCGAGACAGTATGCACATAGCACACATTGTTACAATTTAATGCACTTCGGAAGTATATGATTCTTTGCTCTATGCTTTAAAGCGAAAAAATTACATTTTTATTTCCGCGTCTTAAAACACCCGAAAAAATTTTCTTTGGACAAAAAATAACAAGCTACCCCAACGAACAACTGTAACTATTGTTCCTAAATTGTGCCAAGTTGTCGCCCATAAAACTGCTATGGATTCATAAATGTTAAGCTATCCAATTTTATTCGAAAACATAAGATGACAAGCTATTTTCGCCCCACTTTAAAATTAGAGCCTCGTAAACAAGAAACTCGGTTCTATTCTAGCCGTATAGCAGCATGCACGATAAACATATTTTATAACATCATCTATAAAACCGGTACCATGGCCAAATAGACAATCCACATTTTAAAACCAATTCGTGCAACAACAAACAAAAGGGAAAGACAAAGAAACGAAAGGCTCCCCTCTTCACTTCACACTTTCAACTTCTCTTTTATCTCCAAATATTTACTACCGCCCACGCCGTACAATCCTTTATCCCTAACCATGAAACCCCGCATGAAATTTCCCCAGCCACGGCACTGGACCATTTAATTATATCCGCGGCCGTGGTGGCCGCAAATGGTTTCTTGAACTTCACCTTAAAACTCTTTATCCCCGTGCAATGTCACGTAACATCAAATTTCAATCGATACGCTTTCCATTTAGCCGTTAATAAAGTCGCGTGGCGTGCCAAAGCCGGTCAACGAACTATTATCATCGTACGCGTACAAATTGAGTTGTCACGGGGTAGCGCCCCTTTGATTTCCACCCATACACTTGAGACGGGACGCGTCTAACTACACACAATCCAACATTCGCGGTATAACACGATAATGATTGCCGGAACTTCCATCCTATCGCAAAATTAGATCGCCTCGTATCAGATTCTAACTTCGTTGCCTGGCTGTAAGCTTTCCTGCCGTCCCTGCGAGTTTACGCCTGGGGGGCCCGTTCATATCTTCACTCTCTCACTATCTCACACTGTCTCCCTCTCTCCCTCTCTCTCTCTCTCACACACACACTCTCGTCGTCATCATCGCAGCTTGCTTCCGGTATCGTGGAATTAGCTTAATAATTTCTGGTCAATGAGCCATTAACGGAAGAAAATTGAATCGTTCTCACGCAGCGGCCAGCCCGCGGTGCAACTTTTTGTTCCGAATGCTGGGAGAATTCGTACGCCGCACAGGAGCGACCAGTGAAAGCTTTTTACGAGCTTCAATGAAATGGGGGTCTGGTCTCGTGGCGTTCGTTGTGTACGCTGCCCGCCCGCCTCGTCGTTTCAATCTGCTTGACGTAGTAGATGATGTAGCGACGCTGGAATTGGTATTAACGCGGAAGTTAACGTTTTCTTTGGCGTAGGGTGGATTACGATGGTACGTTCCTGCTGTTTGGCTCGAGGGGGTGCATTCGTTTCGATGTTTGCCGATGATGTGGAGTTTGCTTGTGTTGGTCGGAAGTTTACCAATCGAGTAAACGTTGGTTTCGAAAGTCGAATGGTTAACTTTGAAGTGATGTTTTTTGGAACGCTGTATCGTTGTGGGTGCATTTGTGGGTTAATGTTACGAAATTGTATAAATAATTTGATTTTAATTATGGACGGCTAGGTGGGTATGAATTGGGCACAGTATAGCTAGGGTTAAGATAATATTCAAGTTGGTAGTTATTTTCTTTCATTTTTCAACGCACAAATGTTATTGTTTTGAATCAATAGTGAATCATGTACAAGGAATATTATTATCCTGCACATGGACAGAAGCTAGAGAAGCAATATGTGTAAAGGGTAAAGAAAATGTATGATACAATAATTAATATATCAGCAAATATTTTATTACTAGTGTAGGATTGGAAATACTGCGTGAATGTTGAGTACTTGAGAAGGTCGTGCACATGGAGGGTACAGCGGCCCAAGGGTTCGGGTGGTCGGGACCAACCATCACCGAGGAATGACTGGGGGGTGTGTCCTGAATGAGTGAGAGCAAATGAGGAATAGAATGAAAGAGAAACTAAGAGTGAAAGAATATAAAGAATGAATGATGCGTGCAAGAGGCAGATCTAGGAGAGAGTTTGAACAGAGTTAAGAGAGGATCGTAGTGAAGAGTATCGAGAGAACCGTGTGTGAGTCGTTGTGTGTTTTAGTAACGTCGTGTGTCGACATATCTTATAATAAAGTTAGTGTTTTATTTAGAGTAAACTGAAGTCTTATTACACCACCTGTCCTCTATTCCAATCTACGTGAGGTTTGCAAAAAACAACTTCTACACTAGGATTAACAATTTCTCCAAATGCAGCAGTTACCGAATTACTCTCACTGTACATACACTGTACTCATTTAAGTAGAATTCCATTCTCACAAGTATTTGGAAAAATGTGTTTCATAAAAATGTCAAATCAAATGTTCAACACTCTACTGATTTAAGTAGAATTCCATTTTCACAAGTATTTGTAAAAATGTGTTTCATAAAAATGTCAAATCAAATCTTGAACACTCTACTCATTTAAGTAGAAATGACATTAGTCAAAGGATTCATCAATTTCATCAGCAATGTATATTCTGAAATTTGTAAAAAATACCATGAAATAATTAATCGATATATGAAACAATTCAGTTAAAACAGTAACAAACAAAATCTTTACCAGCTGTGCTAAGAAATTATTTCCAAGGTGCTAATTGCATTATTTAAATCGGCATATAAATTACCGCATCTAATAGCAATTTATCTGCCACGTGTAATAGTGATGTATAGTACCCCATAAGAATGCAAGCCAACATGAACGACCGCTTTTCACTGGGTATTGCGCGTGGAATAAATCAGGCCGATTACGCGAACGCATTGCAATTCGACGAAAGTGATCAGCGATATATCATTGGCGGGCTTAACAGTACGCATAGTTTCATAGGCGATTCTCACGAAGATTTAGATGTAGCTGGGTAGAATTGGTATACATGCACGGGATAATCGACGGTGCTTACAATTGTACACATCTGATACATTCTCGTACACGTTCAGCCGGCCGCGCTCTACAAGAGTTAATCAACTAATGTGAACTAATCGCAGGTAATCGTTAATCAAGCTTGATTACACGCGGAATAAAGTTCGACTCGTAAGGGGTTAATCCTATCGATCGCCAGACCGCGCGGAAACACCGTCGATGACCTGTTTATTCACCTCGATGACTTCGCACACGGGTGCACCGCGCGTTCATCCCGGCATTGGAGAATTCATACGATGATGGACAATTTTTTTTTGTTTTTTTTTTCTGTGCCACGCTATCCACGTTCGTTTTGTACCTCTGACGCTTTTCTCCTCGGTTTTAAAGGGATACATCGAGTCGACGTAACATTTGATGTCATTAGTCGAGACAATTCAGCGAGCTTATTAAGTATTTAGGATTTTCGTCCCTTGACTTTTTCAACAGCTGATTAATCATAGAGTATACATGTATTATGGGAAGTCAATCGTGGTATATTATATTGGCGAATGCTCTTTGTCTCAAATGATTCTTGGAGATTTTGCAGTAAAATCTTGTTTCAATAATTATAAGTACAAATGTATAATATTAATTGACTTTGTTTGGTTTATAAAATTGGGAGAATTAAGAAAATGTCTACTGCACCTTACATATTTATTTGTTCCACTCGCGAGAGTATTAACATATATTTGTGTACGGTATATGAACAATTTTAAACATTTCTGGGAATACCTTGTAATTCACTCCCTATAATTCTATTACGTAATTTTCGTTTATCAGTTTATGGATGTATTATGCAAAATGTTACAGCGCATATGCATTCGTTCATTGATAATACAACGCATTAAATAATTCATTGAAGGGGTAATTATGAATCGCTGAAGGAACAACAAAAACCACTTCATATAAACGATATCGATTATCGATTTCCTATGGCAACAATGCATAGTATACCGAGTTTTTCTACAATGCAACCACGGATTTTCAATGCTCATATATACTTTATTATATCACTATAATCACTATAGGATAAGGTGCTTGAAAATTTCCAATAACAATAAAATTATTTAATTGGCCAGTATAGAAGAAAGTACAAAAATTAAATGTACAATATTACTATAACCAAAACCTGATAAGTCAAATTTTTCTTGTCACAAGTCTAGATAATAATATCCACTCCTATAAAATATGTCAATTCCTGCTTTCATGTTGCAGTAATCCTATGGTCTTATCATTCTTTTTGATATTAAACTCCCACGAATTCATTTGCAGATTCGCCCTCTCATTATTTCGAAAATAGCTCATTAAATGAAGGAAATGAGGATGAAATTCAACAAGCTCGAGAGCTCATCGAATTTTCATATTTCCATCTACCTTTTACAATTTTCCCGTCAAATTTGGTATAAATCATTCTATAGTTTCCCAGTTTCTAAATAGCTGTGCTGTATTGCTCCTCGAAACTTCCCCCTAAACAAATACTCCCAACAAATATCTATTTATTGCTACTGTTCTTTTTTATTTCCAAAACAAATCGACGTTCGTGGCTATCCACTTGACGATATTCCGA
Organism: Nomada ferruginata; assembly: GCA_963583965.1. Lineage (NCBI taxonomy): Eukaryota > Metazoa > Arthropoda > Insecta > Hymenoptera > Apidae > Nomada > Nomada ferruginata. The sequence continues at coordinate 8,524,342 of OY757223.1, forward strand.
ATAAGTAGCAAAAGTACAGTGATATAATCCGTCATTCGAAATGTTTCCCGTCCAGTCAAAGGGGCGGATGCCACCTAAGATATATGACACAACTTTTTTGTGAAAAAGACAAGTGACCATACTGCTTCAGCCAGCGGTTGGGGAACTATGAATCTTTTAGTTGGATTGTCGAATAGAATGTTCTGAAATGTTTGAGGCTGACCAATGAAGCATATAACACGAACGACTGATGTTACTGTAAATTAGATTCTATTGATTCTGAAGTTCATGCCACTGCGAGGCTTAAAATGAATCCGGCAGTGGAAGAAGCGTACCAAACGAATTAATCTACCAATATCAAAGCTCCAATGGAGAACGTGTGTCGCTTGCTACACGGTCGAGCTTTGGGGACGACGTTTTTCCTATTCCACTCCACTTTCGTATTCGGAAACGTTTTATTTCATGCATGGCGCGCTTCCTCGCTGCGGAACGCCGACGTTTTTTAATCAAATTGGAAAGACTGGTTAACTTTCATGGTGATTATTTCATCTATTGACGGAAAGATTGTTTCAGAAGATTGTTTCTGCTGCGAATTTTAACATTCTAATTGTGTTTCATTGTGAATAACGATGAGTGTATGTAAACATACGTGTGATTTCTTGAGGCGAGGTAGATGTTCGTTTTCATTAGTGGCCGAGACATTTGTTAAATCGAATTTGCCAGAATCTGTGTTTTTCAATTTAGATGTTTAATATTTTGTCAAATAATATGCATTTTAAAATGTCTTGATTCGCCGTTCATTTCTTTTGACAGAAGTGATAATTTTATTAATGCATGTGTGCAGTGAATGTTCCTACTTAAATATAAATAAGCATTTTTTTAAAAATATAACTCTTTCATATGAAATAGAAAACATATAAGTATGCGAGGGTTGACAATAATATGTTTTAAAGTAATACGATTTCCAAGCAGAATTGAGTACAGAAATAGTTTTACGAAAAACTTTGTTGCACATGAAGTATAATAGAATTCCAGAGAGAAAATTCATGCCAGCCTTTCCAAGAAGGCTGTATGTACATGTAAATTTTAAAGCGACACAATGTGAATACAGAAGTATGTTTAGAAATTCCTAGAACACTTTGAACGGGCGCACAGTCATATATATTGAAATTTTCTAGATTTTGTGCATAAAGGTGTTCGAAATGTTTCTGAGTGAATGGCTTCTGAAAATCGAGATTCGAAGTATGGTCAATCTATCGGTTGATTTTCTCATTGTCGATTCGGGGAAAGATACTCTGTTCTCTTACATGTTTTAGCTGTACGTGTATAAAATTAAATAAAATACTTCCAAATATTGTAATTTGTCAAATACGTCAGTTTTAAAGTCGGAATCAGTCGGAAAGAACTGTATTAAATCTTCCTAAATAATATGTTCATTATAGTGCTTATGATTTACATTATTATATTATACTTGTATTATTAGTTCTATTATTGTACTAAAGTTATTCCAGTTACGATTTCAATTGTAATTTTTCTACCAACGTATAACGAATATCATGTAAAGAGAAGCAGTAATGTAAAATATCACAGAATGAGGAAGATTGATCCTTAGAAAGTTTGTCCTCCTTTTTCGGAATTTTATGCTCATCGATGTGTCAAATCTATCATTCACTAAAGGTCGAGGTACAACGAAAAATAATATTCATAATGTGCGAAGTATTTGTCAACCGAGGATGCAGGTTTTCAAGCCAAGTCTTAAAACTGGGAAAATATTCAGGGCATCATAAATAACTGTAAGGGTGAAGGAAGAGGACGTCAATGGCATCGTTGCTATCTCCAGACAATTTGTCAGCGTTTATTTCCTGGGGAAAGAGTCTACAGCAATACAAATAGACTCCTCTTAGATGACGTGATGCTTCACGACAAGTGAAAAGCAACGTCAGCGCAGTGATTTCGACTGCAATACTTTTGCACACCAAAAAAAGCAATAGCTCTTAATGAGGAAAATACTGAATTCAAAATGCGTCGGAAAGCAAAATACATATTTGTGCCAGTAATCGCAGAAATGATTTGCGCCACTTGAGATATTGAAAACCAATAATTATATAAATTTACAGTTGTATAGAATCATCATTTTACAACAGTAAGTATATTCGGTTTTCTTTATTAACATAAACGAATATTTTTTAAAAATGATAAAAATCTAAATGTATTTTTTAAATCATAGGCTCACCCAGAACGAAATAGTAATCTCGAAAATTTATGATTAGTCGAAGTCTTCTTTTAATCGTATAATATTCTACCGAAAGGACCATGTAATCGAAAATGATTCAAAACATCGAAAACTGGGCGACTGACTGTAATCACTATTGTATTAAATTTTAAAGGATTCAGAGGTCCTTAAATTTTTGATAGGTCTTGTTCTGGTTCATTAAAAAATGGACCTGCGTATACTAAAAAATTGAAACAAAAATTCTGGACGACTTAAATTATTCCCCCAAATCTATGCCAGTAAACAAAAGATTTTTATCTGAATTTCTCTGTTCATCATTACTTTTTCATTGCTTATTTTATCAAACATTCATTTCGGGCATTTAGTCAACCAGCCAAATTTATATTTATACATGTTCTATTATTGGACAGATTATTTCCAAAAGTATTTTTCTATAAAGCATGCTTTCACATTTGTTTAAATATCTAGTAATTGAATCATTACGATATTTTCAACCAGAATATTAAAAAGCTTCTATTAAAAAAATGTATCCTCCAAATTATTGATCAAACTTGAAATTGTATGCATACACTTGTCGACGAAAATTAAGAAACAAAGTAGTTGCAAATATACCGCGTCTGTTACTAGAACCAGAGTATTACCACAACAAAGTATACACCTATATTTGAAATAATTTGTATCACTCTCTAAAGTATGAAACAAAAGGTACGAAAGTCTCACAGTTTAAGTAACATCAATTTATCCCCGTCATTTAACGATGAATATCTACTGAATTATGTGAAATTGACATGTTTCTTAATCCTTGTCGGCAAGTGTAGAAAAATTGAACTGATATCAGTTACCTGAACTGTCCTTTTGGAGCAGTTTCGGAATAATAATTCTGAGCAGAATCCATACAGGATAGCTACACCTGCACATCCATACACTTCGTACACTGTCGACTCGGTGAACAATTCTTCCACACAAAAATACTTCTCCGTTCCTTTCAAAACTCAATATCTAAAATTTAATTTCGGACGGTGTACGTAGGAAGGACCATCGATTTTGCATTTTTACGCGCAACGTACCACGATCGGGCTCCCCTCCTCGTTCTTTCTGAATTCTGGCGACTGTGGCCCCGGGTACAATACTCTTCCCCGTTTGCGGCGAACATCGCTAAACGACAATAAATGAACTCCGACGCTTTATTTTTCCAGCCACTCGCGACTGCAGCATTGGCCATCAACGCGACGCGATGAAATTCGGAACTCGAAAAAGACGAGCCTCAATAAAGTTGCAAGCCGGCATCGTTCAACGGGAAATGCAACGTAGCTGAAATGGCGGGCCCGTGCGCTTGCGGTCATTTTCAATGAAACAACCTCCTGCCCCATCCCACCTGGCGCCGCCACGATTCCGCGCGGGAGCGCACATATATACGAGGGAAACGCTCGTACAGTATTTGTAGTTGGACCACGTCCTTTTCTTTCAGACCTCGTTTCGCACGAACCTTCTTTAGTAGCTTATACCCTAAATGACAATTCGCTTAATACGCGGCATGTGAAGGGGAAACGAAAAAGGGGGTTACTTATTCTACTACTCACGTCACTGGATACCATGGATTGTAATGTTAATTAATCGTTTGTATTCTAGGATAAAAGTTTCGGAATTTTTAAACCTGATTTACTTTACCGTTTACTGTTCGGTGTAACTTCTCAGACACATAATAATTTAATTATTATTCGAGCAAATGAGGATGTTTTCTTTTCGTTGTTAATATGAAAGTTGCGATACTTGCTGGACGGTTTACAATGTTCGTAGCTTCTGGACATTCTTGTACGTTCTATAATAGATGAGTATTTAGATAACCTTGTTGGGAAAGGGGAAGGTTTACAATTGAAAATTCTCTGTATTTAATTGAACAGTGGAAAACAGTACATATGGGTAGCCAAGTTTTGGAATAATGAGGAATTAATTTGGTCGGTACACAGTTGAAACAGTTTTTTGAATCGTAGATGTTTTGTCTGGCACGTTTTTTATTTTACTACTGATGTTTCAAGTTCTACCAGTAGTAGTGTAATACGTATTTCCGGATAATGTACTATGCTTTTCTATAATATTTATATTCACTTAAACTTAAAATTCCACTTTTCTGTATTATTACATTGTACCAGAGACCGTGGTCATAAGTATTCGGCACAGCAGAAATTTTTTACTTGTTCTTTTATGTTTCTGTGTTTTACATTTCCTTGCACAGAGTGAATTCAGGTGAAATTGCAATATGATGGATGTAACTCTTTTCAAAAAAATATCATACAGTTAGAAACATACAGCCATTGAATATTTTTATGTAACTTTCATTGTTCTGAATGATTACACATCAAATAATCCTGGATTCGTTATACTATAGCTTAAGTATGGCCACGTGGAATTATTTTCCACAATACAAATGTTTTAATAAAAATAAAACTATTTTGTAAACTGTTGATCATACTGAAAGTAATAAAGAAACTGAAGGAAATAAGATATCTGATCTTTAGAACATAAATAATAGAAATCCCTATTATATAGAACATCGACAAATATAGAAATAATATCCCTATGTTTGGAAATATAGAACTAAATTATTAAACTTCATTGTAGATATAATTCAATTCCATTTCTCCTGCTCTAAATTCACCTGTTCTAAAATATACAAGTCTTTTCAAATTGCCGGACGGGTCCACATTTCTTTCTAACCTGTCACCTGTCGAGTGCATTAAATACCTTTTTCTGTCAAACCTCGTCCCACACGATCCTCCGCGACTTACATTCTACTTGACGATTAGTTTAATACGCGATTTCCGTAGAGGAAGAAAGGAAGGCAGAGGCTGTTCCAATCGACTGCGATACATTCAGCGTCGATTACTCGTCCGTGGTACAAGCCAGATAAATGCTGCTTCCTGTTTGCAATTGCTTGACTTTTAATGCCCATGCTCGACGATACGGAAGCCCGCGTGTCAGGTGCGTTCACTGAAATGGATGGATTGGTGCCCTATCCTCTGTTAGTTCGCTGCTCAATGGTTCAGGATTTCGAGCATCTCCTGCCGCTGTATCTGGGATACCGAACTGAATGATCTGGGGCACGGTGATTTTAACCGCGGAATCAAATGTTATTTTAACGCTTAACGTTCCGTTCTGTTTAATAAATATCCATCTATGGTGAAATTTACTTGGGGAAAACATTTTTGGTGTCTTTGATTTTGTTTTTATTATTTACCATAAAATAGTGTGAGCGTACAGTAAATTAATTAGAGTTGCCAGGCTATCTTCAGCTGTGTTCCTCTGTTATGTTATAAATGTACACTAAACGTTTTAAACAAATAGCGTTTACCGTTCGAAAGTTATTAATCATTAATAACTGTCGAAAATTGTAATTCGGACGATTGCGAATACCTCGGCTCTTGGTCGTGCTAGTTTAATGAACGGATGATTAAATTATAGCTTCCTCTTTTACCTTTAAATTGAGATCTCTTGGATTAAAAAATAATCACCCGAGGCTGACATATTTGCGAGTTAAGAAATTGGGACACGTATCGCTTATATTTCTCGTTTCGTGCTCTTTCCTCCACTTCTACGGGGTATCTTTTAATCAACCTGGACTCAAATTAAAACAGAGATTCCCAGTTTTATGTACTATAAAACTATGTAAATATCTTTGGCCGTTCGAAAGTTCTTCATAATTGAAGAATAGCGAAATTTGCAGCCCGAACGAATGCAATTATATAGGTTTCTGGTTCTGGTAAATAAACGAATTTACGTTAACGAATAATTTGTACTAGGTTAACTGATTTCAAACTATACTTACAATTAGTAGAAGTTGAAAGTAAATATACTCCCTAATTAATATTAATATTTGTTTACTATAATAACAATTATTATATTATGCAGAAATCCTGCATTTATAAGAATCCGTAACAATAAGACCAGTGCCAAAAAATAAATGAGTTGATAGTCCTCAATCATATCTCCCACTGACTTGTCTTACCATAAGCGAAATGAGAGGTCCGCATTAAATTGCGTGTCCAACTCTGTATTAATATAATAATAATAATACACGTAACCGTCATGAAAAGAGCGAGTAGCCTCTGTCAAAATTTCTGTTCACGAGTTTATGTTGGCTGTTATACGCGATTCTGATGACGGTTTTGTGGCAATAATTACGGCAATATCGCCCTGCCATCAAGATATGCGAATAATGTTGACGAGAGTTTGAACATGCGGAATGTCAATGGAATCCTGCTGCTCTTATGCCCCCCCTGTTAATTATATGCCACAACGTGACACGATGAAACATCGATCGATCATTCCGATTTGATCGGCGTAAATTACTGTTTTACATCTCGCTGCATCCTGATGGCAACCTGCCACGGTAATACATCATATAACATACCGTCTACGTAATATGGTTTCATTACGGCGAATTATCGTACGCGAACGTCGCAAAATCGGATCCAAGCAGAGATTTCTTGCATCGAGAATGGAGCGTTCTTTAAACGGGTCCCGTAAAAGCGAGGCAAGTTTGATGTTAGAATACACGTTTAATTTGTCGCGCACGCTTCGAGAATGTAATGGTAGCGCAAAAGCAATTATCAGCGCGTGGACGAATTTTAATCCGCGGTTCAAGCGTTCTCCGATTTTTCAGCCGTATCTGAATAATTGGGAAAGCCACGATCTTCAGTGGTTCTCTAGGGGAAAAAAGAGAACTACGCAAATACCGCGAGGCTTGATTTATTTAAGCCATGACGTTTTAATTTCGGCGAGACTGACTGGAAGGTACGTTTTACTTTGCGCTTCGTGGAATAAGATAAATGATGAAGATCTTGTGAGATCGTTCCCTTCCGGAAAATATTGCAGTGAAGTTAAGGAAAAGAATTATCCAGTTGTGGCAAAAGCTTGGGGCTCCTTCACTGAAGTATTTATTTTCAACAGTCGTACGATTAGTCAAATAAAAGCAAGTTACGTTTTTTGAAGGCATATCGAAAGTTCCTCTAATCATTTTGTTGTCAAGATGTTTATTTGTAGGACAATTGTAATGTAAGGATAGCATTTTAAGTATTACATAATTACATAAAGGTAGTATCACTATTTCTATATAATTTTTAATATTTGCTATTAAATATTTCATTATTTATCGATCACATAAAATTGGAGCGGCGTAATTATGATGATATGGTGCGAGTGGATTGACGTTAAACAAATAATTTAAGGCAACGTGCGCAAATGAATTTGCATCCTGCGTAATTAATAATTTCTCATATTTCAAGTAATAATTTGCGATACAGTAGTTACGAATTGTTATATTGATTCCGTTAAATTGAATTTTAGTACATTTTTCCACTTTCGATCCTACAAATAATTTCATCTTAAATTTTTGTAGTAATTCTTAATTTTCTATGCGCATAATTTGTTAATTTTTTATACGAGCGCTTACGTTCTGTTTCTTCTGCTATTAATTCCCCTGTGAAATATGTGGGTGTCTCCAAGTTACTGGACAGGTCTGCGTTTCTTTCTCGTGTTGCCTGTCACGTGGATTTAAGCGTCAGTTTCTTTCATCCAACGCGGCGGATTAAGTCTTGTGTAGACTAAAGATGGTACGGTATTAAACATTGTTGGTTTGCGTACTTTTGCAAACTGCCAAGCTATTGTTTGCTCTCCTACAGAATTTCAAGCATCCAGGATCAAGCATTCATCAATTCAGAAAAATCGAAAATTCATTGTACGCAGTGAAACTTTATTTATTGGACAAGAACGAGGTGAAATAAATAAGATCGCGTTTAAACGACGATATATTTAACTAAATATGTGGTTTGGAATTTAGCAGCTGACAGAGTTATGTTGGCATATAGTTGGCAAGTAATTAGCTTGTCAACATTAACTGAGAACGATAATTCCAGATACTTGTCAATCAGACTTAGGACCAACTATATTTTACAATTCGTCTTTAAGTAAGAATTTCTTATATATCATCCCCTTTTTTAGGTGTCGTGAAAGTATACCGCAATTCATTTATGTAGAATGTGTCCATTTAAGGTAGCGCACTCCTTTTGAATTTTGTACTTTGCCCAAAATGTGAAGACGCTTTTTCTAGAATAGCTATTACAAGTAAAGAAATTAAGCATAAGAACCACAGTATAATCACATTTTTGCAAACGGAGTGTGGTGTCGTATCGGTCACGAATTTTCGTGACTTGGATCACGACAGGAATTACGAAGAATGGTCGTAAATCAAACTCCGGAGAAACTGTGTAGTTGCTTTATTAATAGAAGGGCAAGACTCGGCTTGCCTACCTCTGGTATAGATTCGCTTATACTAGAAGTATCGGTATGATTGTCAGTCTATCCGTCTTAATCGCGAGACTTTAATAGTCGGACTCTTAAGGTGATGACTGCTCGATAGCGTAAACAGTTCTGGTTTCTGGGTTCGTGTAAGGATTTGAGGAAAGCTCGGATGTAGGTGTGGTCTTAGGAAAATGCATATTATTGGTTATGGGGTGTGACAGGAAAACGGTAGAGGTGGAGGAAGATGTGTTAGAGTAGGAGGCGCAGATGAGGTTGACTGACAGTTGCTTACGATTTATCGCGACTTAGCGATGCGCAAGGGCTGCAGTACACCTGGTAGTCAGATGCGTCTTCCTTCGGGTGTCTTAATCCCTTAAATTACTCTAATAGTACTTCCTGGGCGCGGACTACGTCGTTTATGACGTTCCCGCTCGGTCGGTCAACAGGCAATGTCATAACTGCCTTCGGTAGCGCGCCTGACCCTTCGGACGGACGCTTTAGGACGGAACAGGAGTGCAGGATTTATTTTTGCTAAAACAAACATGTGCTTTGATATTAATTGCGGAATATACCACGCATTTATATGTATGTCAGAAGAATTTCCCTTGCAAGACACTTTTAACTTTTAACTCTTAATTTTACTCAGTCCCTCCACATTATAAATTATTCTTTATCAGGTGAAATTTCTTGTTCAGGTATTTTTCCGAGCACGAACGTTTTCTGAATACTATGCAAATGCCTCTATAAAATTGTAGAAAATAAAATAAATACAACACTAGAACAATTTGTGCAATTTCTTCCGTGTACGCAAATGTTAATTTAATTTATGTCACTTTACAATTACAAAGTTAAATAGGTAGTACATATTTGAATTAGTACCGATACGTGCAATTAAAACAATTGGCTTGGTCCATTTTATCGATGGAAATAATATTCTATATTTTAATCTATTCTAGTATATTTTATTAGATTAAAATATAGAATATTATTTCAATATTTTATATTCTATTCTATATATTCTATATTCTAGTATATTTTATTAGATTCAAATATAGAATATTATTTCTGTATTCTATATTCTAGTATATTTAATTTTAATATATTGCAAAATACAATCTACGATATTGATGCAAGTGGAGGTACAAACAAAACTCTCTTCTCGCTGCTCTATATGAATTTTCACAAATACTCGTATGACAATCGAACCAAGTATAATATCTTTATTCGTGCGCTCCAAATGCTTTGTGCCTCCAAATATTAATTCATGTATTGAATACACTCTATTCTGCTATATCCAGTACTTTTCTGAATCAAAGTACAGGCATTCAAGCAACCACTTTCCCCCCTCGATTCTGATACCTCACTGGAATGTTCATACGAAATACTGATCGCCGCTCAAGTCACGCTTATCACGAGGCGTTTAATACGATAAGGCAGCTCGTATAGGTAACGGCAAGTTAAGAGAGAAGCGTCTATCCGCAGCGATACGTCGACCAAGCTTTAAGACTTTACAGTAGTTCGCAGCAGAGTTGCGAGATGCAACTTATCGGATACATCACATATCGAGAGCTCTAGCGTTACTGATATCGATTAAGCCACTGTTACACCGATCTTCAGAAGGGATTTCGAGTCTACGCTCGAGGCAGTCCCGGTTGAAGAAAAAGAAGGCAAGGAGTTCAGGGCCGAGATTAATTTTCACCTATGAAAAGCGATCGTTCGTCTCGCTCTACGCGTGTCCAACTAATAAAAAGTATATTATTTCATTAATAAAAAAAGAACAAACACCACTGAGACGACAGAATGATGTTTCTGTTTCGAAACAATTGTGCTCATCAAAGGATGACTCCCATCCGAAGAAAGTTTTCATCTGAAGTATTTTATTGCACAGTGAATCTGTTTGGTGGACAATTATGTGGGAAAATTATAATGGAATAATCTGGGTGTACAGAATTGAAGGTAATTTCAGCCATTCTTTGTGCTATAATATTTGTGAAGAGACTAATAACAGTTGGTATTAGATGTTCCTCATACTGAAAGGCAAAAAAAGTAGAAGAAAAATTACAAATTGCGCTTCGTTGTAGAATAATGTACTTACAGAGAGCAGTTTTGCATTTCTCTGCCTCAAATGATATTGTGCACATCAAAATTGTTAATGACCAGTATAAATGATTTGCCTAATGTCTATACAGCAGATGTCACCTTCCGAGATATCATGACACTCACGATTATTTAATTTTTAAAATTTGGTTCATGAAAAGAACAATAATAATACTTGAATATCTCTTATAATATGTAATGTAAAAGGTTATTCTACAAATATTAGACTGGTCTAAATGATAGAAGTGTAATTTTTACAGGAACCTTTGACTCCTACTTGTTCATCTCCATCACCTCCTGCTAAATAAGGAATACGATTAAATAAGTAAACAACTTTAAATTTCACTTCTCTTGACATTAACTTTCTCGCGAGCATTAATCAAATTGTATTACTGAATCTCATATTGCTACATAATTAACACATATTCACTGTTAAACATTATTCTTACACAAATTTTAATACGCTTGTCTTTGCACTCTCGATAGTAGTCAGATTAATAATCGAAATTAATCTTGTTATATCGTTGAGGCGGGAAAAAAAAGTTTGTTCACCTCGCCTTACATTTTCGGATTCCTCGTTTTCTCGCAATTCAATGGGCCCGCACTCTATCCACCAAGCAAATAAGCCAACAAATTTTTGCAGTAGTCGTTTGTTAAAGGATCGCACGTATGAGTTACTTCTCACGAGGCGGGAATGCGTACAAGTTTCCGCAGCGATCGGTTCTAAAGTTGGACGATATTCGCGAGCGCGACTGCCGCACAAGAGCCGAATGCCGTGGAAACGCAAACACCCTGAATACCGCTTTTCTCAGAAGTTTTCATTGCAAATATTTCCTACGTCCGATATCTGGCCGCTCGATATCTAGATTGACGCACTTCTATCAACCGTATTTGCCTCTGTACCTTCGAAATACGAACCACCTATGTATTTATATTTTCACGTGAAATGCAAACGACGAGCGCGGCAAGGGACCGGGAAACTGCGCGAAATAGCTGAGAGAAGAAACGCCTTCGATCGAGCCTCACAAATAAACCGAACAATTTTATTTACAACTATTCCACTGATAAACTGACCTTCTTCGTTTTTCCGTTTGAAATAAAATTACGCCCCGCCGTCCGTCGTCTAGAGTATACAAATTTCTCTAACACTTGCTTCTGAAATTCGCCGGCAACCATGCCCAAGTAACGTAATACTGTATCGCGGAAGTATTGGATTCCGCTTTTCCCAGGGGAGTTTAAGTTACAAATATTCTCTGTGTTCCGCGCTAGTCTTCCAGTGTCTTTTTACGGTTTCACGTTTGAATCGAGGTAAATCGTCCCTGGTGGACGAACAAAAGGCAGAAACGTTGCCGTGCGCTGCACCAAGGGAAACACCGTGTCCATCGTTCCCCGGCTTGTTTACCGGCACGGTCGATACGATTGCGACAGGCGAGTTAAAGGTTTATCAAAAATGAAATGGAGGCAAAAATATGCGTGGCCATGTAACACGGCTTGTTTGTATTCACCGATTAGACGCCGTTTCATGTTTGCCTCGCGTGCATAAAGCATTCTGTAAACAAGCGGCCAATATGGGCAACGGCGGGCTCTACATGGAAAAACAAGTTGCGTTTCATTGTTGGCGAAATAGTCGAAGGATTTGAAATATGCGTTGCACGTACCGTCGTTCGTTTATCCAACGTGTGCCGAGTGTCCTGGCCTCTTGTATCGATTTTCATGGACGAATAGTCCTGTTTGCGGAAAATACCGGTGAGATCAAAATCCAACGCCAGTTGCTGGCGTATCTCTGAGGCGTGCGTAGGCGAAAAACTGACAGGGGACCGATGTGGTTTCAATTCACTTTAATGGAGAAGCTTAATGGAGAGATTGACGAACAATCGTGGCTGATATTAAGAGTATCACGTCGTAGAAGAATCGGATAAAGGAATTGGGATTATGTGGGGCCAAGTATGCGTAGGCATGAAATGTTCGTGTTATAGTATTATACTTGGATGCTGGAACAAACGCGCTATAAGTTCGACGTTATTGATATTAATACGTAATTTGTCAGTCCAGGCAGAGTATTTAAGGCAAATAAGATAAATATGTGTGGCGAACCGGGAATAGGAGAAAAGAATCTAATAATTGTCCATATTATTCGCAACAATAATTCTACTAATAATTCTAGTAATAATTCTATTTGCATACATTATGTAGAAGAAAGTTAGAATTGTTTGCAGAATCGTTCAATCTGAGCAGGGTGACAATTATGGAATGCCAATTGGAATTTCAAGAGATTTTGGTCAGAGTAACGTAAATCATAGAATAAAAATCAATGTTTCCAGTAACATCAAAACATTACGGTTTTTTATCCGCGAATAATTCGTGCTTTTTACGGTTAAATTAAATATCATTTGAAGAATAGCGAGGGCTTTAAAAAACATGATTTAGACACGTATTCCCAGTAAAAGTAATGAGCTTTCAGAAAATAGTATGTAAAAATATCACCGTATGCGTGCCATGCCATACATCTCGGTTTCTAGAAATAAATAGAGAGCGGACAGCGGGCAGTATTTTGTCCGCTGTTGCATAAAGGTTCAAACAAGCTAATATGCCTGAGCATATTCATGAATTTGGAAACATTTTTCTTAAACGTTGCTACACGATATGCAGTACAAACCACGCAAAATACTGTAAACGATATCTGATGTTATCTCTCTAAAAATACTGTCCATATATTTTCGCATTCACTGGAGTACTTTACATTGGCTGTACAGTACATTCTCTTATATTTTTAAATGAATCTGATCGAACTCTGATAGTACTTCAATAAGAAACGGGAATCTATTTATTTATTTTAGGGTTTGCATACACTGTCATTAAATAAATACAATGTAAATTAAACATTTAGTAAGTTAGTAGCTACTAAGTAGCTACTTGGTCAGAAAGTTGGTCGTCCCTAAAATAAAATCAGATTATTAAAAACGTTACTGTTAGCTTTCAACAAACATCATCGTTAAACATGTTGTAACTGTGTGGACTTAATTAAACAAGTTTCGTTTCACTGCAGTGTGGAAATCGTGTATGCAAAGAATATAATACATTCTAATCGACTCTGAAACAGAAAATGTTCTAAACTCCTTTTGTTTCCTTATTAATACGTCTATGCCGAATGATGAATATACGTACGTATTTTCTAAAGTGAGAAATATCTTTTATTTTCAAATTACAGGTTATAAATTATCTAATGAACGATTATCGGATTTCGTTCAGGTAATTCTGTTTTTAACAAATCTCAATACATGTAACGGATGGAAATATATTAAATGTTTTTCGTGCCATTTTGAAGATCCTTGAAGATATAATAGAAGATCAGGATGTATAATTATATAAAATAATATGCAATCTATCAAAAAAGATAACAACAAGTATACTACTAAGGAAATTAATTTCTTGGCATGGTAATTCATATTTGAAGAAATTTAATTTTGCTTGAATTTCTATGCTGAACCCAAGTATTGCAAATTGGACTTTAACTGTGCCCTTATACACATAATGATACCCTTCGTAATAGTTCACCAATTCATAACGCGCATAATTTTTTTAAATATTCATACGGAGTCATACATATTCCATTGCATTTCCAGATTGCTTACGATATGCTTAATCCCATTAGTTGAGAAACCTGCTTCGTTGGAAACGCTGTTCAGATAACGAGTCACGCGAATGAAGATTAGCATTCGCAACTCAACTGCTAAAGTATCCTAATGAAAATGTAAATGCTCGTGTGCACGTACGTGATGGAGATGACGGCGCCAAATTATCAATTTTTTGTAGAATGAGAAAGGGTATTTAATAAACAGTAGACACTTTTTTAATAAAACTTCGCAACTGATTGTGAGCTAAAGTTGAACGTAAACTAAAGGCAAACTGAATGACACCAAATAAGGAAAACGTGGTTGCTAATAATTATAGTGATTGATCCGAATTAAAACACTGAAAATAGAACAAATTTATTTCGTGATATCGGGTTTCAGATATATTATACATGTATGCCTTCATGTACACAGAAAAATTTTAAAAAAAGTTATTGAGCCGTTCACAAAACTTCCTACGAATAAAAGTAAACCCATTATTCCCCAGAAAAACATAGGCTAGGAAAAAAACATTCGTTTCGTGCATATTTTACAAATAAAATTTTATGTCCTCAGAAAATCGTGTACGTTTTAAAACACTTCCAACTTGCATTGCATTTGTTGCATAGTTATTCTTTACTCGCCGTTGTATATCCTTCAAAGCATTAATTTTGAACAGATAAATAAGGTTTCACACGCGCACGTAAAATGAATTGTCCGTGTTTGGAGTACAATTTATACACGACTACATGTTGCCCTGTTTATTCTCCATTTTTATAAGTACTACATATTCTTTCTCTTTTCAACTCGTTTCTCTACACTTCATTGTAGTTTCACATCTACAAATTGTACAAAAACAGTAAGACTGTAAGAGAATGCTGGATTTCTTGCAGTAAAGTGTAACTTCAACAAGTAGAAAGTGCACATTTTTTCCCCGCGAAATTTTCTATAAGAATCGTAGCGTAAAAATCTGACAAGTACGTGTAAAACCAAATATGTATATTCTATCATCGAAGGTTCATTATAAATGTTTTACTTGTTTCTTAGCATAAAGTTCTGTATTTTATTTTTTATATTTTATGCGCGTTTAGTTCGAAATAACTGTAGATATTATACTATAAGAACCGGAATTTACTATCTGTAAAACTACAACTTTACGTAGTGAATCAATGCAAATACGTTTAATGCATTAAATAATATACCACAACGATTATAAAAACATAGAAACTGAAAATAAGACAATTGAATTCCAATTACACGATTCCCTGATTCATAAAATTAAATGAAAATTAACTCTGTGCATGTCAAATAAGCAAGTAACGATCCATGCACCACACCTGTATTTAATTTAGACGTACAACGTTCACTGAAACAATGCGCAATAGTGGATTCAATTGTTTTCACCATATTAAATCTATTCGGAGCAATTGAATTCTGAAAGCAGAACTACGTATAGCTATGTACATGTACATAATCGTAAAAAAGTTGAAAGGAATAAATGAATATTTCGAAACGTGCTACACTTTATTGCTTGCGACCAGGAAAGTTTCCCAATAATAGCAATACAAAATACTTTTTGAAAGTTGAAAGTTATGTACGGAATGTACGGTCATCAATAAAAAGAAAGTAATTTACAAGCACGGGTATTATACCGAGTACAAAACCATGCGCGCTATAATATTGAATGTGACAAGCGGTCGTTATTTGTATTCTTAACAAAAAACTTTAATCAACAATAGAAATTGCAAATAAAGTTTTCCCATGGTAAATACCTGACCGTTTTTAAAAGAAATAGTCTATTGTTGTTGGGGGGTATTCATTAAGTAATCAATTAATTATACTTAATAAAGAATATTAATTGACGAAGGTATTAGTACAAAGCTACTTTAAAAAGGTAAATTACAGTTTCGGTTTTCTGCAAGTGGACCTATCATTTTGTTACGGTCAGAAATTGACAAAAATCAAATAAATGTTTACTGTACAAAATTGACGCACTGCATTAATATGAAATTTTGCACACATACTCCATAGTGTCTTGGCTACATGCTGAATAAGTTTCAACCGAATCGGTTAACTAGGTCCAGAGTTATGTCAAAAAATCCAAGTGGACCTATCATTATGTTACACACTGTATAAGAGATGTTCTTTATTGCATTTCAGACCTTTGTTTTAAGCAAGCTTCTCGTTATCCTTACATGTTCTACTTTCATATTAATTTTAATTTTATTCCAGCGGTGTTTACATAAACTGTTCAGTTTAAAGTACAGTCGGAAGTACAATTATATGTAGGAATGCAAAGAAATCAACTATGTATTATTAAAGTTTAATCAAAGCAGTACTATAGATGAGAATTTAAATGTTATTTTTCACATTTTATATAAAGAATCGCTGCCACATCAAGACATATTATAATTAAAATAGAAGATGATACAACTAAAGCTGATTAAACCCTACATCATAAAATGAAATATAAGTAGATTATATTATACACTGTTCTCAGCATACATAAAGATCATTGCTACAGTATTAATTTATCAGTCGATAGAAAGAAACACGACTTCCGCACGAAAATAAAAAATAAATATAAATAATAATAACATAAAGGAAAAAAATCATATACCCCATATACCTGTACATTTTTCGATTACTTGAATGTATTAGCTATTAAATGGACCCAAACTTTCCTATATACAAAATTATTAATATCTTTATCACACCAAGAAATGACTTCTTTAATATTAAATTGATCTCCAGATAAACTTCCTTAAAATAAGGAGCTATGTAAATTAAAAAAAAACAACTCCATATACTATTCCCACAGGTGAGTTATTTCGTTCGTAGCCTACAAACCAGTTGAAAATCTTTGTTGCCCGATTTTCAGTGTCGAACTGTATCGGCAATCGCTTCGCACGATTTCGAACCTCCTAGCTTCACCCTCGGTGCACGTTTTCGTGACTTCTTTCCGTCGGTACCGCGAAACGCACACCTGTGGCCGTTAATCACGCGTCGCACATACCCGTCGGGTATCGGTCGCGATTGCAAGGGCGCGCACGGCGGCAGCAATTTGGAAAAAAATGCCCAACCCTTGAGCGAGAAACACGACAAATATCAAATCGATACAGTGGTCCCGGTTGCGCGCGCATCCGATATACTCTTTGCCACCCTCATTTACGCACACGCATACACACGCGTCGTTATTACGTTTAAGTATCGATAAATGCTCGAATGCATCATGTTCCCTTGTTTATGGTTCAGAAGGATAACGATTGATGCCGCAGAGTGTTGCATACATCCTCTCGGTCAAACCGATGAGGATCATCTGAACGTTGTTCCCGAGGTACGCTTATTTGTTATTGCACTTCACGCTTCTGTGGTTATTGCGTGTTTCAATTATTAATAATATGGAAAAAGTAGTTGGACAAATACGGGGACAAGCAACCTGTATATATCGTGGTACTATAAGAACAGTTTTGGTTTGAAAATTGTTAGATCTCTTTTGTAACACGGTATTTTGGGAGTACAGTTTTCGTATAGTATAGTAGTTAAGATGAAACTACTGTTAATTCATTTGTAACTCGAACACTGCGGTGGAAGATTATTTCAATCAAATTTTTTAAATTGTCAAACATTATGTTGTCTGATTAGCCTGACAAAACAAACAGTTCTGTTAAATAAAATTGGTTTCAGCGATGTGTATACATGGGAGCTATAAATATCGCAAAAGGTTGTGTCCCTTTTACTAAAGATATTGCAGAAGGTACACAAAGTTCCACCATTGTCGTTAATACACGTTAATACACTTTAGCAATCCATTATCTATATTATTTTGTATTTTATATTACATTAATATACACCAATAAGCAAACGAATATTTCAAACAAATGTCATCAACGACGTTCCAATAAATATTTCGCATTACGCCATTAAAGCTGCGAGCTTGATTTTCTCATGATTTTTGTCACGTGTCTGCTTTTTCCTACGCGTTGCGTTACGACGTCTTGCGAGCGGTTTGGCCAGGTGTGTAGATTATACCTTGCGCCAGCGGTCGACGCACGCGATTTTCAGGTCAATCATTTTTCGTGTGATTTATGTACGTTTTGTAGAAGTTGCCAGCATTCGTTGTAATCATTGAAATAAACATTTGCCGGCCGCGCTAAGCGTCGGTCACTGGAAGTATCACCGGGGTGTGGTTGTTTCGATTCTGATCCCGTAACGTATTTAGAAATCCTTTCGCATTACTCACTCGATCACAAATTTTCCACAGAAGTCGCCGCTGTTTCCTTATAGACCTTTCACAGAGATTATCATTGTTTCCTGGTTGGCGTTTCACGCCTCGTCCACTCAGCGCGGTCTGAAATCATTTACAAACCCACGCTAAACTCTCCTCGCCACTACTCTTGTCTAATGGACGCACACGTACTGTAACCAACGTCCAGACGCTATTGCGCCCATAAGTTTCACCGCAAGTCACGATTAACGCGTTCATTATTCCGGCTTAAAAAGACCTAACCGCCTTTGGAAACGGCGCCACTAACAAGCAGATATTCCATTCCCGTAATTTCATCCATAGAATTTGCCCGCGACTGATGATTTCTCGAACAATAACCCGCCACAAGGAAACGTGGTGCTCGGTACAATAGAAAAGTTAGTGGTGCCGCGACCAATTGTGACAAGTCGTTCTCCAACACGTGGCGTAGCACGTCCGCCTTGTTAATTCCACGCAACGCATAAGAGGGTCCCGCGACACGCCGCGCCGCGCCGTCTCGCGATTTCTACGCTACAAATATGAACCAATACATAATTCAGAGGCGAGAGTGTATACATATTTAGATATATATAGGTGTATAATAGGAGTCGGGTACGTCGACTGAATTATGTTCTAAAAATAACACCGACCAGCCAGACTAACGATACGAACGAAAACCGCACGGAATGGCCACAAAGGATTGTAATTTTAATTACAACCACAGCGCTCTTTTCGCGCTGGATATATGTACGTGGCGTGGCACAAAGCGGCCCGCGCTGTCATCACACCGTCTATCGAATGTGCAACGACGCGCGGACCCCGTTGGTCTGGCTTTTTGAGATGCAAATTTAACGCCTACGCCCGGATATTTGCCGTGTTTCGCGATAAACGCGCGTGGAACGCGTGCGCACAAACTGCACGCAACGGTTTAATGGATATCGCTGGAACGGGGTGCGTGAAACGACGTTGCCTGGTAGTAGTTGAACCCTTTGAAAAATTGATTTTTTGTGCTTCCTTGAAGAGCGTAGTTTAGGAAATTAATGTGCAAGATCGTGTGCCCGAATTGCTGAAATTAAGGTTGTCATGAATACTTGAAGGGCGTAGGGATCGGTCTTTTTCAAATCGGTGTTCATGATATTTCAAAA
Source organism: Nomada ferruginata (assembly GCA_963583965.1). NCBI lineage: Eukaryota > Metazoa > Arthropoda > Insecta > Hymenoptera > Apidae > Nomada > Nomada ferruginata. The sequence goes on from OY757223.1 coordinate 8,543,950, forward strand.
TCTATGCGTCTAATTGGTGTGAAATTTTAGGGGTAGCTCAAGTGCTTTGATGATTATAAACTGAAGTTATTTTTCTACTTCTTTAAGTCAGCCAAAGATAAATGAACATGGTAAAATCGATAATCAAACTTCACAGTGCTGTTATTTTTTTAATTATCGACTTTTCTCTTTCGTTCTTGATTCAATTACAGTCAAACTCCTTCTAATTAAACATGTGTTGCATTGTTATGTTTCGTATAACCAGAAAGGTCGGAGTCACGGGCACCATGTGACGACCTCTTTTAAAAGCGAACGTGTTCAAAGCATTGTCACTAATACTGATTTTCCCTCGCCAAAAGAAATTGCAAAGGTTACTGAAATATGTGCAACTATTCCCCGAATTTACAAATGCAAAATACCTTATAGTTTCTTCGCAGAAAAATCACAAAGACGCCATAAAAATACGCTACCCACAGTACAATACACCCTTAAGAAAAATCCATTCGATTTTTCGATCTCGAAAATTTGAGTACCGATTGAAAAACCAATACCAATCTATTGCGTATGTTAGAAACTTGTTAGAATCTTTGGTCCTTGAACAAATGTTTGCACCCGCAGGCTCGTTGATTTACCGTGTTTTCTAGAAGATATTCGTTAAATCGCCAGAATTGTTGTAACCGAGGGCTTGTCTGGGATAATGTGCTCCTTGTCTGACGATTAATTGAACGCCCCCGCGACAGGGAAACAAAGGTGAATGATTAATGGGATGTAATGCGAAAAAGATGTAGCGACGCCAGAAGAGGGGAGCCGAGGGCGGTGTAAAAATTGGGGAAGTTGGATGATAAGTACGGGGTACGGTAGGGTGGAGGTGAAATTGTGGTGAAATTGGAAGAATGTGGTTTTTTGGATAAATTCTCTGGGTACCACGCAAATATTTGTGCGTCTTACGTTGTATTCGTGATTAATCGTGTTTTAATGAGACCGCTTAGGTGTGAGATTGTTTCGACAAGAAAGCGGATGTGTTTAATTAAACTTTCTGGTGTTATCAATTTTCCTTGGAAGCGTGATTAAATATAACAGATATGAGTGTCTATGTGTACGTATGTAAATTGTCACAGAGTAATAGAAGTGTACGAGCCTAGGTTTTCGTCGAATCTGTGCCATAGTCTTGTCTACGAGTCTACTACGTTCTATATGGAAATCAAATCGGAGATTGTAGAAATAAATTGGTTGAAAATTTATTTGAATATTCTTTGGAACTTTGGTTATTTTTATAGGTCCCTTCATTAGTTTAATAACTTCACCGCAGAATGTGTCTGATTCGTTATTTCCCGGAAATAATTTGTTAGAATAAAGCGGTATAATTGAAACTTTGGCACCTGTTAGTGTAAGAGTACGCCCATAGTAATAAACCTTTTTTACCAATTACAGAAAATTCCAGAGATTCAGGCTGATCAATGTCGTAATTTCCAAATGCTGCCGAGATCAATAAAAAACTTCCAACAAATCTGGTTTAGTTCGACCGCAGAGTAATAAAGATTTTTCTTCTCGAGGTTAACTCGAACAAATTTTCAGTAGTATAGGCTCGTATCTACGTTGAAATAATTTGTGGTAAAAGAAACGAATGGATGCGTTTATTTAAGAAACGAGTTACTTGCAAATTCGCGCAGACTTCACATAGCACGGTATGAGTAGTAATAAAATAATATGTTAATTACAAAAAATCTACGAAATAATTAGATAATGTTATATAGTTAGCAAAACTGTAAGGTTTAATAGGAATAGTCAAGGAAATAATATAATTAACGTAGAAGAACCATGCATCATGAATATCCATTACCATTATGATTGCTTGGAACAGCATTTTAATTAAATTTTAAGTACTTATATTTCACTTTACACTCACATTTCATTGTTGTCCTTTTATAATAATATTTACAATCGAGTCAAGTTAATACAAAGTTACGTTAATCTTTTCTAGTAAAATTAGAAACTGAACCAAGGATAAGACGAATATATTATTAACAAAACATTGGTTATTAACAACACAAAATGACACTAAATATTTTTGATCACTTTGAACTTCTTGTCGATATGAAGTAACTGACCACAATCATCTGTCAATTTTATTGCTGCCTAATCGATTGCGTGAAGGATTGGTTCAGTTGAAACTTAAACTGTTTAGCTGACGTTAGCTGGCAAAAAGCTTGAAACCATGTTAGGAAACGCTAGTTTACGCTCTTAACAATTAGGAACTGATCTGCCGATGTTGGCACACTTCAACATGTGGTAATAGACTAAAAACTAAATGGAAACTTCTTCTGATGCCCGTTTGCTTCGTGAGATGTTGTCCGAGTGGTTATTGATTAGAAATTGATTTTCTCAAAGTTCAGAGTGCGCCAGGGGTATGTTAATTTACCGAGAACTACTCCACAACTGTTCACCTTCCTTGCTTAAAAAATTGCTAATCCGAGAATAAAAACGAATTTTAAATTGCGTATGAAAACTCATTCCTCACAAAAATACGAATATCGTAATAATTAAACCATGATAATTATGCAAGATATTGCGTCGCAAAGGACATCCGAATTTCAGAACTGAAGAAATTAAACTCGAAAAGTGAAACCAAAATCAACCAACTACATCAAACATTGCAAAATCAATTGAATCACCTCAACGACTAACATTGCAAGTTGCGCCAGATATATCTAGATATTGTACTTTAATCGAAAAGAATTTAACACGTCAATCGTGTGTGAATAAATCCGTTCGCCCACCTATTTCCAACAGTCGCTATTAAACTGATCGTGTAAATAGATTAATCCCATTTATCCGTCGACTGATGGAATCGGCGTACGATTCAACGCAACCCCCTCAAAAGCAGAATTTCGTAGAAAACTATCGGCGTATTATTAAACTACGGAAGACAACAATTCGCGGGCAAACAGTCAAACATATTCAGACAACTCGTTTCATCGCTAATCAACGGGACGAAATAAATATGATTTGCCCCTATCGTGAATCCGCTTGGAAATATAGTGAATTCAATTAAAGAAACGTCAATTTGCTACACGGCGGGGCTCGTTAAACGGCGAACTGTAAGGTGGAAGTCGCACAGATTGTTTGAACGTATCGTATATCGCTGAATATAAATCCGTGATTTCACGACGAAAGAAAAACAGGCAAAGGGGAAAAGCTACAGAGCGGGACAGCCGGAAAGTTTTCCAATTAAAGTACTCGCTATCCGGCAGGACGATCGGCAGGCTACAAGGACCGTGTGCTCGGTCTCATTAACGCTTTTCCAAAGTGGATACAGGGGATCGATCGAAAATAGTGGAAAGAGTGTATACGGTCGGAGCCAGCGGAGAGAAAGGTCGACTCGGTGGCCATTTTTCTTGGCTGCAGCCATAAAGTCTCAGCTTGGATGACAACAGCATCTACCCTTTCTCCGATCCCATCCCCCTATTCTATCCTAGATGGCTGGTAAACGTTTCGATTTCCATCGGCGGTTGGTTTGGCCGTGTATCGCGGAATCATTGATAGCTAAGGGAACGGGGTGGATAGGGCCAACCACGGCCTAGCAATTTTATTCGAAATCGCCCGAGTGTTAAACTATGCCCGATTGAAAATCGATATTTCATTCTGGTCAAACTGCCGATACGAAATACTGGCAGGGAAGGTCGACAGATTTTCTATAACGTGTGGGACGATGGGGAGTCGGGCCAGCGAAAAATACAGCTGGACTGAATAGTTTTGTCTACGGGATAGGGTTACCTTCGGGCTGGTTGCAGGCTGGAATGCTAACCTGTGTTTCGCGGGATCGCGAAGTCGTCCTCGCCACTTTGCTGTTAAGAAATCGCTGGAAAGGAAGCGGACGTATTGTCGATAAATTGTGGCGCGTGAATTGACATTTTTGATAGTTGCACGTCGAGATGTTTGAAAGGTGTTTGTCGTTGGCTCTTGAAATATTTATCTGTGGATGGAATATTGACCGTACTCGACCCGGTAGTAATTACCTGAACCATTGATTTGTGAAATGTCGATGAAAATGTTGACGCAACATCTGTAGACGTTTCGAATATGTTTACGTCTACGTACTATGCCATTATTTTATGTTGGTTAAAATACCTTTATTAATACCTCTACAGCGCGATGTCAGAAAAAATGTTTTCATTGGAAAAGACAACTATGTATTGCATATAGAAATGTTTTTAAATAACTGTCAATTATATTATCTCAAAGTAATTGCTGGGTAAAAAGTGTAAAGACCTCACCTGAGTTCTGTACAAGCGAAAAAATAAATGTGGTTTTGTTTGAAACCCAGGTAGCCACCGGTGAAAGGTAATATGAAATAGTGGTTTCACCGCGAAACCACCGGGACCCAAAGGGTTAAAAGTATTCTGCGAACTAAAAAATTATTATGACAGATTTTTGCAACCTTTGTTCGCGGTTTTGTTCACCTCGTAACTTTCCTTCATTCCAGACTGAGATATTTAATATTAATTGCATGCCAAGTAAGGAATTCCACTATATTTCTTTTCAGCTTCAAGCATTTCACAATGTTTTATAGCTTTTGCCATTTCTCATGCTTAAGAGCAGCTGTGAGTCCTCCAACAGCTCTGTTTAAGGCTTAAACAACTGCATCAAACACGGCACGTCCAATGGAACGTAACGTTACGTATATAAACGTATTCAGCTAATATTTGCAGTCGGCATTGAATCAAGCGTAACAGGTATTCGTGTTTTCTATCCTTGTTCGGTGACAAAACTACGGTGGCGTCGTCGACGCTGCATTTTAACTTTGTAATGATGCTGATTCCGTGTTAAAGCGTGCAATAGAAAAGCTTTCGCGACGAGCAATAAAACAAAGTAGCAAGGGAGGCAGCAGCAGGTTATCCGTTTCGGTTATATGGCGATAGTTAGGTGTCAGGAGATTTACAACTGTTTGCCGTTTCTGGCTTTCATTTCTTCACGTTTCGAAACTACAAAACTAAGCTTACCGAGGCTTGAGCAATCGTGTACTGTCGAGCAGAAATTTATTTTCATCATTTCTTGCTAGTATTAATCGAATGTTAAAAATGAATTGGAGGAAGATAGTTAAAGTAATATTTTTTGTACGTTGAACATTCAAGAAGAAACTTTTTATTGATTAATGTAACAAGATATACACAGCTAATTTGCGATGTATTTAATTAATTTACACTATAATATACTGTTACTATATAATAATTGTATATTTTGTACTATAGGCACACTACGTATTTAATATTTATATCTGCTGCGCGGGCATAAATAATAAATGTACTAATTCTATTTACAATGAGTGTAAAATGGGTGGAAAAAAAGGCTACTAAACTGCAGATGTAACTAAATATCAATGGCAAATATTATCACGCCCAATTTACATTACGTATTTTCTTAACCATTGTGATCATTAAAAAAAAAAGGTAACAAACCATAAAGAAATTAATAAAAAAAAGCAGTACACAAACACCAAACGACAGTACAGGACAATAAAAATACTTTCGTATCCAATAATTGCAACACAAATCGCTTCACACCGATACTTCGCGTCACTTTAAAGGAATCACCTTCTATCTGACCAACCTAAAATTACGGAAAGAAGCACCATAAAACTCTATCGATGTCGTTAAATATCAGTCAACTTCGTTGAAACTCAAACGAATCGTAAAAGCGCAAGAATGAAATCTTTCTGCCATATCAACGAAACGCCATCGTTACCCAAAATGAAGTCGCCGTAACATTTTCATACGCCCCTCGTGCGCGTGTCCGTTCACTGCTTTCCCGAATTCGAAATTCGCCAAGCGGCCCGGGATACACGGGCTGGTACATCTTTGGTAACGATTCCGTCTTTTTCTATCGTCGTATTAGCGGAAGAAACAGTTGGCAAGAAGCCAGCCGCGGCGTTCTGAAGGGCCGGTCATACATGTTAATTTAATAGGTGAGACCAGGGCGCAATTGCTCGCGGTATGTGTATGTATGTTTGCACGGCCACGGGACCGGGGCGATCGTTTGAAAGTAAAATTTTTCATTTCGCGGAAAGATTCCATTTACTTGGCGGGCATCATGAATATCGCGGCGCCATAAATCGACCAGAAGTTCCAGTGGGCGGCTGCAATTACGGATCTTCTACGGCGCGCGTGCACTGCATCGTAAGATATTAACAGTGCCGTCAGACGTAACTTTTATTCCGACGTATTTTCACCGGACGTATTACCGTCCCGTTCTCGCGTGCGCCGCCGAAAAATAGCCGACCTGGACACCGAGGAATTCGCAGGAGCCAGACTGTCCCGGCCGGTTGGTAATTTTCTTAATTTCAGGGTTAATGCGGCTGCGTTATATCGTGCCGCGCCCGGAATAATATTTCAACGTTTCGGCTATTTTTGCAGACCCTCCGGACTGCCCAGTGCGATCAATTATCTTCGTAACGGGGGTGTTTTCGGCGGAGAGGCGGGGTCTGGGTTCTGTGAACTATACCCTATAAGTTTGCAGCATGTAATATACTGTAGGCACGAAAGTCTGTTGTATTATTGGGGAATGTCTAAGGGGGTTGGTTTGGAGATTTCTTGGAAGTTTTAGGTATTTCGGATATTGGTTCGTTTATTAATTAATATTGTGCGTGTAGTATTTTACTCTGGGTATTTTAATAATTCTACTGGGCGCGATAATTTAGTGCTAATTATTGATACGAGTATGCAATATTTGATCAATACTTTCTTATTATTTAACCCTTTTAGTGAAGAATGTTTTTAAATATAGTTATGCTCGAATTAATTTTTTTTAGTTTTTTTAAATATCGTCTTATATTTATAGATTTACTGTAATCGCCGAATCCAGCTGCGATTTTATTTCACGGTTACGTTCAATGAGAGACGAAATTTGCCGAAAATATAAATAATGTGTCGCGGTCCGTTGTCATATTCACGAAAATTTTGTGATTAGTATTATTCATTAGTAATTGGTAAAATTTAACTGGGTAACCAAAATAACGCGGATCGTATAATATATCGGTGGCACTTCTCACTGGAAATTGCGCATGACAGATTGTTCGTCATCGCGTTCCATACAATTGAATTTCCTAACTTTTATTATTTAAAAATGAAACGCGATCATACGTTTATGAAGTAAAATATATTGCGTTCACCAACCTCAGCGTTCCCCGCTTGATTGATTTGTAGTTTTTAAATAGTTTTTTTTTCATTTCACAAAAAACTTCCCCTAAACATTCCGCAGATTTCCTTGATCCATATTATATTACATTATATAACATGCAATGAATTGCGCGAGAAACGTTTTATAATCAAAAGTGCAGTGATATACCAAACAATATTTTGCAGAATTTTATTTCGCCATGATGATAATAATTTTTTTTTAATATTTACCAAGATATCGCGATGGTTTATTGAGAATCGTAAAGACCTGTTTGATAAACTGTACAAGGAGAAGGGCTTATTTAATGTCAAATTATTCAACACGAGCCAGGGTCAGTGTCTTGAAACTCGTTGTGGTTATATGATCGATAGGCTTTTCGACCTAAGGGCACGTCAGTAAGGGCTTGCTTGATGAGATCCCAGCAGCTATCGCAACGTATCAGTGTCGGACCGCAACGTGACATCGTGACTGGCAAAGAGGTGCTAGTAATTAGCTCGCTGCAAGTTATCCGATCCAGTGCATGACTAATTAATTAAACCAAAGTTTTCGACAATTTGCCATTGTTGTTTTTGAGAACCTGAATCTTAATCATGTTCATCTTGCTCCTGCATCCAGGCCCTCTCTCATTAAGGTGTCAGTGTATGATGTTTAAGGATACCTCCACGATATTTAGTTTTGAATAACTTTACAGTTTGTGCAGGAAAGTGAATTGTCTCTGAAAAGAATCGTGCTTCAGAAAGAAGCTCTGAGCTTTCGGTACTGAACATTGATTTACAGTAAGCCTGTTGGTTGCTATAAAGTTTGTGAGGCAATTATACAATTTTGTGTACGTATATGTATTGTAAACAATATGACACTTTCTTTGTGACGCCAAAAATTTATCTAAACAGACAATAAATGATTAACCGTAATGCAATTAACTGCAAAATGTATGTACAAATATTGTATACAATAATAATAATATCAATAATAATAGAAGTGTAATGTAGATTATTAAACATTTAGAGTGGTATGCTGTGTGATATTCAAGTTGCACTGCTATGTCCAATCTTTGAATACAACTTAGATTTTTGGTTGCATCCGAGTACACTGTCTACACTCCAGGAATTTATCTATGGGACACGGTACAGGTAGACAGTGGCCCGTCAGGAGAGTTTGTTCGCATCCTGATCTGTTTAACATGTGTTGTGAATCAAGTTTTCGTCGTTCCTCTCATTTCAAAATTAAAGACGGGCTTGACTTAATTATTTTGCGCCCTTTAAAATAGCGCATGCGCAGTCTATATTATACATTTTGTATTCTTTAGTGCACTGAATTCTGTGGCGTCCTTTTCTAAAAAAAAAGTTTTTTAATTGTAATCAAATAATTATTTTCAAATATGTCAAGTGGTTTTTAACTTTTGATATTCGATGGAGAAACGGATTTTGATAAGATAGCCCAGAGATGAATAATTCTTAAGTAATTTATCATAAAATAAACGTATCATGAGACCAATACGTATGAATCCATTCTGCTCGGTGAGAGGATAACTTTTTACAAATGGTAGTTTGCATTTTTTAATAAGTAGCAGAACTTATCTCAACTAAATAAATATAGTATAGGAACCACGTTCAGTATACTTCGTTATCATGGTTTACTAATTAATTAGTTTCACAATTACGTCCTAAAACGAAATGACCAATTAAATTTAAAAGTATATAATCACTGACGATCCAAACTTTTAAATGATAGTAAAAGAAAGGTGTCAGGAAATAGATTGAGCAAACATATTCACGTGTACCATGCCGGCTGTCAACACTTTATCAATTTTCACAGAGATGATTATATGTTTTGCATAATCATCTCCATACTATCGTAAACCAAGCGAACCACTGGAATCAGATGAATCAAGTGAATTATGCTGCGTGGATCAGGTCGAGCCTAGGTTGGAATACATCAGATATGTCAAGTGCATTAGAAGCATCATGTGATCGAATACAAGAGATACATAAGGTACAACAGGTACATCAGGAATATTAACCTGACAGCAGGTGTTTCAGGTGCGCGAGATGCGTCTGGTATACATATGTGGAATGAATCCTTACCAAATGTAAATTGCCTACGGCTGATATATGATGTAATACTTAACAAACAAAAGCAATATACATTTTGATATTACAATTTTCGAATATTATCTCATTTGATGTGTAAATAAAAAGCTCTTTTCTTTCATATTTATTCGAAAAAATAAGAAAGTCAAGGGTAATTCAAGGTAAATTGTGGGAACCACGTGGAAAGGAAATTTTGTGCAGATTACATCTTCAGAAATCCATTAGATATAATTATTAACATAGCATAATTGCTATCTTACCTGTATTTATTATTCATACTTGTACTTATTCTTTTAATTAATACTAGTTATCAGTGTTACATTAAAATAGTTCTAAAATTATAATTCCACTATGATCACTTTGTCCCTTATGGATTCTTCTCTGAAAACGCCGAGAAAATGCAATATGTATATCTCTCTGCATATGGAAATAGACTACGAGTTACTTCTAAAGGAGAATTAAAAACAGTATCAATATACTACTAGGATTGATGCAGTTAATTTTTATATCCAGGTCCAAACATCCTCTATTTCTTCTGTCCAGTAAAAAATGTCCAATGAATGTAGTAGAAAAACAAGTGACGGGCTTTGCTGAGTGCAAAACACGCGTGGTAGCACGACACCGCTATTGCGCGGCACTAATATTTGTTCGGAACACGATGAATAGTTTCAATAGAATTATTCTTTTCTGTGCCGATTCAGAGTAATCCCCAAAGGGACTGCGATACGGCAGATTACGTCGATGAAAAAAAGCTCCATTCAGTGCTAGTAAAACAATTCACCAAAATCCAGTGGAACAATGGATTGCCAATTGGAAAGGAGCGATACAAAATAAAGGCGATGCGTAGGTGACAGGACATAAAAAGATTTCATTAACGTGCTGGAAACAATTACAGCACTTTTATTGTTTCACAAGTAACAGCTACAACGCGTAGATAAGATTTCAGATAAATTCGTGATAAGACTATAATTTTCACATTGAAGCAATCCAAACATTCTGCATCATTTTGTTCACCCTTTCCACGTCAGCATTACTAACTTCAACAAGTTCAAAAACACAACGAAATAGGCATAGTATAAAACAAGGCAATCAGAATAGCATAATTATTTCAAGTAAAGCAGTATCATTCACTCGTGTCACGAACACTTGCACTCAGGAATCACAAGCTATTGAAACGACCACACCCCTATCCGAAACTCATTCAACATTCCCACGTGCCCTGGTAACGATCAACAGAAAAAGAAAGGGTACGAAAATTTATCATAAAACAACCTGCACGCCACCAGCCACGTGCCCCCGAGTTTTCACCCCGAACATCCACAGTGCTCGCCGATAGAATCGCGCGGCTAACAGAATAAAAGTTGCAGCGCAAGAGGCGTGTGTCGAATCAGTTTGATCGGTACAGTATGATCGCAGCTGCCGGTGAACACGAATCCCAGTCGAGTTTGAGGTCGCGTGCGCGTGCTAGTGTGCTACGTGCCCGGAACGTCTCATGAGCGCGATCAGTCGGCTCGATTGCTGTGCTTCGAAAGGGCGAGCGGGTATGGCCGGCCTTAAATTGCGCTGATGAAACGGCAAATCGTCGATATCATCGTCGGGGAGACAAACGGGACCAACCATTTGGCCGGCGACTCCGGCCAGACCTCCCGTGGGACGCGTTTTTGCGGCACAAAAACACGTATGGACACATACGTAGACAGCCGGGAACACGTACGAACGTTAGCTCAGCATTGACAGATCAAGCATGGAAGAAATCCTTAATATCCTATTCATGGGTCGCAGCGAAGTGGTCCGGTCTAGCTTGCTGGGTAGACGAGCACCAACAGGGATCATCTCAATGCCTCTCACCCGGGCGAGCTGCGACGGGGGCGGCGAACAGTTCGAGGGTGGCGGGGTCGGTATTGGCGAAGTCCATCGGTGGAATTCAGCGTCGCCGGGCCGTACATCCGTTCCGATGTCGACGGAAAGCAAGCGGTGTGCTCGAACGGGGACAGGCACACCGTTCTATTCATGTTTATGGAAGCCGGACCATTTGCTGGGATCGCTGATGGAAACTACCTGGGGTATGAGCTTTAACCTGACCGTTGAAACGTACGGTAGTGCCACACGATGCTGGGTTGCCGTGTTGTGACTGGTGTATCAGCGTGACATCTCGTTTGGGGAAAGAAACTTCCCACTGCGCTGTGGGAATGATGCAGCTGCTTTTGAATTTGTACAATTGCCAGCTTGCTCGGAGAGTAATGCCTTTCTTTTCATTTTACCTACTGATGACGACGTGGAAGATGTTTTCGTTGTTAATGAAATGTGTGTGTGTGTGTGTGTGTGTGTGTTGATCCGATGAAGATCAAGGGATTAGAGGATGAATAAAACTTGTTGTGAATTATTTAGGTGCGTCAAGTTTCATTTGGAAGTCGATTGGAGAAAGGGTTTTAAACATAAAGTGATTAAAATATCAATCTGGGTTTTAATTTTTCCTTTAATTTAAAAAAAAGAGTAATTTTATTACTTTCATTCGTTCACATTATCATGGATCCTAAATTAGGTTAATTAATTTGTAATACTTTCCTCCGTTCCATTAAATTCAACGTTTGATATAATATTATGCGGCTAGTGTAAGGACAATCGCTATAGGTACGATTGTCGACGTGAGTCATTCAAATATTAGTTCGGTCTAAGAATCGATACGTATTGCTATCGGGGCCACGATTACAAAACTATCTAGCCTCTTGCGAGTAGAAGTTGGTCCAGTGTGGGGCAACACTGCGGTCGTAGGTTGTCTACTGGCTCTCCCCGTCGACGCTCTAATTAACACGACTAATTGACAAAGTCCTGTTAGATCTATCGTCTCGTCGACCATGTGGTCATAATTAGAAATACATTTCGACACAAAATCGATAGAATACCATTCTATCTTGCGTCCTTCTGGATTTCACTTGCGTTTTATACTGTTCCTTCGTCAAGGGGTGAAAAATAAACAGAACTGTAGAAGATCTACTAATTTTATAACGAATTATTTCATGGTTTAATTATTTATTTTTGTAAACTAGTTAACAATATTTGAAACATCTGTTTCACCATATTCCTTTAAACGATCCCTCGAGTACTTTATTCATTGTGGAAAAAAGTGCGGTTTGTTCACGAACAAGTGGTTAGTTCATGCTGGAATAATGATAGGAACTTAATTACCAGATATGAAATGTTTCTCTATAATAATGATGTACTGAAATTGAATAAATTATACAATACGTACTTTGTTTTGAAGTTTTAATTGTCTTTTATCCGCAACTTCTGGCGTATCGAAGGAAAGTTCTGTATTAAAATTGTTCTCCTTATACTTTTCGAACTTTCTCTGATACTGGTCGCGAGCTAATAATAGAAATCTCATCGTATAGCAAAGAACAAGATAAATGATGGCTTTTAACCATATTAGTTACGAATAGAGGTATCTTGCATCATTTTCTAACTGAATTTCGAACTGGGCGCGCAGCGCGAGATGATACTACTATGCTTATAAATTCAAACATAGAATACTAATTTTTCAAATATATTCTGCAGCCATTCCCCAGCAACCCATGCGTACCGTTTAAAAGTTCAATGCGACCGTACGATATTTTAATTACCCTAATTAGTTTGCTAAATGTCTTACGAATTTTCAGGGAAAATGACGTTACAGAATTTATCTGCAACCGTGGAGTAAAATAAATAAGTACTTGTTTCAAATTTATTGTAAAATAATTCCTCTCGTATAAAGATAATTGAGCATTGTGCAATGAATTTATGTATAATATTTCGGAGAAGCGATGTATAGTATTTTCACAAAAGATTACATAAAATTTAAATTATAAGTAAAAGATAACAGTAGTATCTATTAAACTGTTGCAATTCAGAACATTTCATATCCATTTGAATGTGCATAACACAAGTTTCTTGTATTTCTGAACGTTACTTCAATTTTTATTTTGGATGTGAGCAAACTGTGGCCAACAGTACTGGTGTAAATTCAGTGCAAGCTAAGCGACATCCATTTTTCATAACTTCACGCGTTGTTGGCGCCGTTTCTATTAACGAATCTCGTAACAAGCGCAGGAAAAGAAACTTAATGGCATTCACGGTAGGCAGGGGTTATTCAAAAATAATATGCTCATGTATCACAGCGGCATAATAAATATGAATAAAACAAAAATAAAACAAAAGTAGCGATCATTACAAATTTTATGAAATTAAATTAACAAATTTTTATAACTAGGTAGTTAAAATATTAACGAAAATATACCTATGGAATAAAAAAATCTTTCTCTTTACATTATAAAATATTATTCATATCATTCCTTCTATTTAAGTCATTATTATTCTATGTGAATAATTCAACGTGAAATGGTTTCGTGCATTTACAATTAGTAGGTCTCGTATTTTGCTCTATTAAAATTATTTATCTCCCAGTGTATTTGATTATTGTCATTATATTATGATTCAATAAATGAGCATGAATATCACCTTACAGGCAACTGCACATTTTAGTAATCCAAATTACCGTGCCTTGAAAATTATCACTTTGGAGTGGACAGTAAAAAATGACACATAATAACATTTTAACCAACGATTAATTCCAACCACAATATAAATACTCATTAATAAATTTCTGTCTCAACTCGTAGATTCTCATCAACGACCTTTCCCTTCATTTTTATCGTAACAAGTAATTTATTTCCGAAATTTTAATCCAATTTTCAACGTAACGTGACCAGTCTCACGGTACACGATCACATTTATTTCCCAGTGCGTTGTAATTTTAACACACATCACTTAAATTTCACACGACATAACCATTTCTCAAGAATCGTTGGGAACAGGTTTATTATCAGAAATTAATTTCTTCCCCGAAGCGTGACAAAGTGGCGCCCATTTCTTTTGTCCACGAGGAACTAATAATACGTAGACATCTGCACACAAATCATACACCAACGCCTGGAGGAAATAATAAGAATCTTCACATATTTGGAGCTCAAGAGGCATTTGGAATCGCGCCATGCTAACCTGAAAGAGTAAAGCTGTTCACTTCTGATTCGTACACGAAAATCCATTGTAGATGTGAGAGCTATTGACAAAATGAATGATGGTTATATGGCGCCAAACATTCCGTCGCCTCTTACTAACGCTATAAATCGTCTCTCGCTGGACTACCGACTAGTTTCAGCCCTGTGCAGCGCGAATTTGCTTCGTGCTAGCCTCCTTTCCTTCCCCTTTCGCGTTATCTTCGACATTTCTGCTGTTTTCAGATACCGATCCTACTGATCTTGCGATTTTTGATTCGACCGCAATAAGGGAGCAGTTGTAAGGCTCCTTTTTGAAGAAATAACCTCCTGATGCCTGGTTTTTATTCGTGCGTGGTTAATTATTGATATTTGCATTAAAAATTTGAATTTTTATTGATGTAGCTAATCGTTAATATTCATCAATAAATACGTTTTGATTAGTGCGAAGTTTGTAGCTAAAAATCAATATGATATTTTCATCAGATTCGTTATATTCACATTGGAATATGTTATATAAAATTAATTTTTATTTATAGACTTTGTTGCAAGAGTTTCTTCAAACAATATGGGGAAAGATGTGTTCGAGTTCTATATCAGCAAGTGATTGTTGATGGGATCAAAATTGGAGAACGTAAAGAAATAACAGAAGTTGAACCAGCTGGTGTTAGTGGTATGAGTCGGTTTATGGGCAGACACATGTTTCCCTGAATGCGTAGAGCCGTGTTGCATGCACGAATGTATATGAAAATGTTGTAAAAAATAAGTTATTCAATTTAGTAGGTATTCATACGCTACGAAAAGAGCGCACGGTATTTTTAGAAGGCGTTGAATGTCCTTTGCTGTTATACAGAGTAAATTTTCAACAATACGTTCGCATTGTTCAGGAATTCCTTTAATTGGATATTCATTTTCTGTTCAGCGTTCTTGGTAATTGCAGACCTTTTAAACTTTGAGTAATTTTGTCTAAAAGGAACCATCGATGAAATTATAATTTCTTCGTCTTTAAAGTTTTCTGATTTTTACCATTTTTAAATTTTGATTACTAAGCTTTGAAGATATACATATGTGCTTTATGACACATATGTATATGTGATATTTACCATCCTTAATTAAGTTTTAGTTTTTAAATCTGAATAGAGTACAACCAAACTATTAAATAAATCCCTCGATAATTCTTAAAGAATACATGAAATGAAGCGCAAGCGTGATGTTTGCCAAAACGAGCTCCAAACGAAACATAAAATCGTGCTGCGTTTGTATCTCTCCCGTTATTAACATTCTTCACTTCTTTATGTACATCCCATCAAAAGCAAAGTAGCTGAAAAATCGTTGACGCAAGGGTTCCCACCGACCACCCCATCGTTATGAAAACAGCTGCAGAAAAATAGTACTTATCATGCATTTCCAGTATATTTTATTCGTGAATGAATCATTAATACGTGGAAGCACGCAGCCTCGCATCATCGTGCAGGAAATATGCATTCATTTGCCACGCAAATTACCGTAATTGAATGTAAACAAACATCCCGCGGCCGCATGCACAGTTCCGCCGTGGACAGAACAGTCCGTCAGAAAACATAACACGGGCCATGATCAAAACTTGGCCATTTCGAGATTGGAAGCATCGTACTTACTATGCGTCCAAGCGTTCTCTACGCGATATAGAATTTCCATCTGCATAGCGCGACGGAATTTTGTCGAAACACTCGCAGAAATACGACGATTACTAACTTACAAGGAAATTCCCCGAAAGGATCACTTCTATATTATTTCATTCGTGTCCCGATATTAATTTAACCCGAAACTGTCGCATCGCGAAAACGGAATTATTGATTGAAATTATCAACGGCCATTTGCGAATACGTGAGGACTACGTGCACTTTATGTACCGCAGACGTGCACATACTACGCGGATGGATCGATACATGAGATATACCGCGAAGAGGCAAAGCAAATAGTAATCCCTAAGGTATTGCGAAGCGTACCGCGGTATCGTCTGTTGCTGATGTTTGCCCCGTGGTAATCCTATGTACATATATTTATATTCATACACGTCGGAAAATAACCAACGTCGCGCACATAGATATATGCCGTGTTAACGTATTTTTACCGCGACCATACCTTCGAAATGCTTCTCTCTATTCCCTGCCTCGCCCCTGTGTTCCTCCTCTCGATCTGTCTTCCTCTCTAATTTTCCTCGTGAACCAACCCCCTCGCCTCGGCCCCACCACCGTACACCCCCCTCTGGCGCAGTGTTTTAATATCGAAGGAAATCTACTATGTGCTCCCCCTCTCCTCCCTCTTCGTCTCTCGCTTCATATTTCTCTCCCTCTCTCGACAACTCGCGAGTCTAGCAGACGCGGATTTTATTCCACGGATGCGGTGAACACAGGTCTCCAGCGATAGAGCTACATTTTCCGCAGTAATACGCTTTCGAGTTTCGTGGACGCAGCGGCGTGAAACACGTATAATGACTCCACAACGATGGCGTACTTAGTGTCGAGAGGGTGAAAGGGAATTATATTCTCGGAATATGCGAGAGGCATGTATCGCTTTTATTTTCTATTTTTCTTTTTTTTTTGCTTCGCCATTAGTTATTGGAAAATTCAGTGTCAACGAAGAAAACATTGTCGGGGTGAAATTATTCGATTATCTGCACCTGCGCCGGTGTAAACTTGCGTATTATGCGCATACTTCTCGATTTAAAGCCGAGACGCATACATCCAGGTACGCAGTGGTTGCGGCGAAACGACCAGGGTTATCGAATACCTTGTACTGTCGAAGAAGAAACGAATTGAAAAAGCTTTGCTGAATACGCGCTGACGCGTCTTAAAAGTATCACGATATATCAACATCAAGGATGCCAAAAACTTTGAATACACCAGCTATTTGGTAGACGCGGCGCAGCAGAAGTTTTCCCCACTTCGCGCCACCTATCCACGGAAGAATTATTCTAGCCATTTTTCTTCGGGAGCCGCGACGATAACGAAATAAATAAGCTAATTTTATCGTAACAACGGGGCCATTATTTCGAAAATATGGCGCCGTGGACTTTGTTAATAGGAAAAGGAATTTAGTAGCATGATTTGCTTCCAGCGTTTAATATTTTAATAGTATTATGTGACAGAGAATGATTATTTTTCAGTGTGAATATTTTGAGGAAATATTTGTTTTATTTTAGGCTGATAGCGATAGGTCATTCTTAATCAACTAGCCTCTAAAATCATTTCCTCAGGTGCAACTTTGCCTAACATGTTGATATCTATCAGTGCATATTTCTGTTCTATGCTCCATTGTATCCAAAGCTGTGTCTAAAGCTTACCCGAGGCTTGTCTGCCTACCTGTATCACATATCACGTTGAAAGTTCTGAAGCGAAACAAGCGTTGATAAGCTATTCGCGCCCGAGGAGAAGATTCGTAGAACTGAAAACAATACCACGAGAGGGAAAAATATATTCCTCCTATTTTTCACTAACAGACGAAACATCTAAATATAATATCTCCTCTGGCGTTTCAAAATGAATAAAATACATACAGTGCCCTGATACAACATAGAGAATTGTTTTTTTCAAATTATCGGACCAAGTGTTTACTTGCCAACGCGCAAGATGATGGTAAGAATTCTACATATAAAAGAGAGTAGACACTCGTACGCCCGTGCAAAGGGCTGGCGACCTCAAAGACAGCCTCGAACGGTTCAAAGGTGCAGCTTCACACCTTATTCAAACGTTTTCGAATCGTAAGCTCGTCCCTTTCATTCGTCGCTTTCAATACAATGCCGCTGTGATCTTGGACCCTTCTCGTTTACGCAGCGACTGTTCGCAAGTTTCGTAGTCAAAGCCATCCAAAGTCCTTCGTCTTCGCTCGGCGCTCGTATTAATCGTGCCTCTGGCTTTTATGCTCATTAAGTTACACAGCCGTTGCCGGGTACGAAGCCGTTAAACCAACGACATCACCAGTACATCCACGAAACAGCGGTTTCTCTCTTGTGCCGACCGAGTAAGACGATCGAGAAACCAGATTCCTTAGCGAGTTCCTCCACCTCAAGCCTACATGCCATAGCGTAAAGTTTATGCAGACTATAAGGCTTTCAACAGCGATGCGGTCTCCACTGAATTACATTTGCGGTTTGCCTGCGCGAGCAACTCAATATCAAGTTGTTCAGGTGTACGTGAGAAAAACGGGAGACCGTCTTCCGATTGCTCACCGGCGATGTCGATTTCAATTGCAATTGACGCGCAAAGTGCAATAACAAAACGCGTGCGTACTGTACATCGTTCCGAAAAGGTGCATTTTTGCCTGCAATGGTATTGAAGTATGATTTAATTTTACTGCTGAATTTGAAACAGTTTCGCATTTTATTGGTTCAGATTGTGAAGCAAGATTATTAATTGCGAATGACAAGATTTAATTCTGCTTGATCATATACGGGACATTTGATTTTAAGTAGTGCAAGTCAATGATTTGTGACAAGACGCGACTGTTAAGTACCAGCAGCCTGGTGATAAAGCCTGAAGAATTTTTTTTAGGTAGTACAGCATAGTGATATGATCAGACAGGTTTCTGAAGCGCAACAGATCAATGATAAGATTAGGAATATTTTCAAGTAGTTCAGATCAATAATATCCGAGCGACGTGTGATTTTGTTAAGTAATACAGGTTAGTAATACGTGTATACTTATCTTTTTTATTCAGTTGCATAGCTTAGTTATACGGTCGGACCCATTGCTGGATTTTGGCAGACCAATGATATGATCAGAAATATTTTCAAGTAGTACAAACCAATGATATGTGGTCGCTCAAATAAAGACAGAATTTCGTACTGTTAAATTGGACGATATTATCCTTCCAGAAGGCATGTTCATCTCAACGAATTGTAAGGTTTGCAATAAATAAGAATCTAGATCATAATTAATTCCAAACTATACGGTATTAATTTGATCAGAACTAAACAGACAGAAGATTGAACGTCATTGGAATAATTTTAAATTGCAATACGTGTGGTGAAATCGCGGAGCTGGAGTTGTCTGTAGCTTCCTGTTTGCGAATAAAACGTCAGCCCACCCTCAAGTTGACGATGAGAGTAGGGAGAAAAGTTAAACTTCGGAATTTACGGGATGACAACGGGGAGAAAAGTTTCAGGTACACATCTGGGCAGGCAATAATCGATGCACGCGGCAGTTTTTGCCAGATTGTCTGAACACACCCAACATCATTCGCAATTCCTCCATTGATTCCACCCTATATTAGGCCTCAGCGTTTATTAATTCCTATTGGACATTGCAGCTTACAATGCTAGAGAGAGCTTCCGATTAGAAGCACAGGGGAATTGATTATTGGAAAAATAGTATGCGAAGATACCTTATGCGATACCTTTACTTAAATTGTTTGCATGCGTAACAAATTAATGCTTTACATAATCAGGGTCACAAAATTTTTCAAACAACAATTTCGAATACTCTTTTGTAGGAATAAAACATGTGTGAAAGAAAGATAAAAAATGTCAGAGTCACTGTTTCATGTTTGCACATGATTTATGATGACATAGCATCAATTATACATATATTTTGTAGTCCAAAATTTTTAATTGAGTGGGGACTCGACTCAGTTGTATACGCTTCAATTTATTTACGTATTTTGGTATCGCGTTTTTTAATGATTACTATTGTTAATTCAAATTAATTATTTTATTAGAGTACTACCGTGTATGTGTGTATTTTATATGGTGATCCCCGCAATTAGTTACAGGTGGTCGAAATGTGTTTTCGAATTTTTTGTCACAGAGCTCGGGATTTTTCGAAACCACGGAAAAGTAATGCGTGTAGCCTATAAGCTCCAATAGATAACGATAAAACCCGTACCAAAGCCCAGGCAAGTTAAATGTAAAAAATGCGAACAGTTCTGCCATTACTCTAAGCTCTATATCAAAATTGTCCACTCTCCTGCCTATTACTTTTTTATCCAAATTTGTTTGCAGGAAGAAAATCTTCAAACACCCATTTTTAGAAGTGGACACAAATATGTATATTCCGTACAATTGTTTTACTCTTTTACTGTATGGCATTTAAAGATAATAACAGAAAATCAAATTGTTCAAATAAGCCGAAAGAAGAATATTAAATAAATTCACTATTAAACATTTTGATTACCAAATCGTTTGTTTACTTACGACATATTTTCATTTCCTGTGTTGTTTTCTTTAATTCTAATATTCATTTACAAATCGTTGCTAATATTGTTCCTTATCTTTATTCCTAGTGGATGATTTCATTTTTTTTAGTGGCCATATATTCATGTATTTACGTATTTACAAAATATAGAAATATATCCTATGTGTTCTTTTAAATAAATTCAATTTCCTCACAACTACATTGCAGTACAAACAAGATATTTAATGTTTAAAGCACTATTTATTTCGATTCATTTTATTCAAAAAACTGCAATTTTTAATAATTCACATAGAATCATTGATAAAACATTAGCGTTTTTGTATTCACTATGAGAAATTAAAAATTTTAATGATTTAAAACTCCATTAATGTACATGTAAGGTTCACAAACACATTTAAAATGCATGTGTATCCTAAAATATTTATCACCCGTAATATATATATCGACTATAAACAATCTATTAATTATTCTGATGCCAGAACCATAAAGTAACAATAAATAAACCAGCCTCTGGAACAAGAACGAACCTTCAAGCGTAAATAATTATCCCATTAAGCAATACAAATACTGTTAAAGAATTAATAAATTAACGCAACAGTACTTGCTCACTTAAATATTTATTTCCCAAACATTTCAGTGGAAGATTCTATGTACCGTTTACTTACATTCCAATTAAATTTACTTAAGGATTATAAAGGAACAATTTGTAACAAAAAGTTTCTAACATGGTGTATAATTACGCAGAACATAATCACGTGCAAAACCATAGTTTTGCCAGCATAACAACGTTCCATAAAATATTTTCTGAAGAATGATAAAAATCATTGAGAATGCAGTGCAATTAAGCCATCCACTTCGATACTGGCGAACATTCCCTTAATCCAGCCGAGTCGATGGAACTCTGTTTCTGTATTACTGTCTCCGAGTACTGTTCGCCAGTCAGTCCCGTTCAAGCGTGAAACACGTCGCATCTGTAATTTCCGTGCAGGAACTCTGAACCTCCTCTCTTCAGGGTGTCCTTTTCTCGCGTTCGTTCCACCCATCTGTTGGCCCTATCCTTCGACCCTGCTCTTCTGTGCACTTCCACGAATCGCTGCAACATACGTTTCCCACGATCAACTCGAATAGTCGTGCCTTCCACTTTTCTGTGCGAAAACCTGATGCATTTGGATCTTCGCGCTGCTCGTAAAATCAATCGCGCGATAAACGGGCAGTTTGTCATAAGTAATTGTGTATGTACTATAGATCAAAATGTTTTCTAGAATATAGATACAGAAAATAGTAAAATCAGGTGTCTACGTTGATTACGAAACTATCATGAATATGTTAGCTCAATGTAACTAAAACGATGTTACTAGATTAATATGAAATATTGTATGAATTTTTTAAATTTTTTTACGTTGATTTAAATGGAAAAATATTTACACACCATGTATATTTTGCTCGTCGTTCAAATTCCGGAATTTTGCAGTTATCTGCGTTAGCAACAAATCCGCGGAATTATTGCCTGTGTTCCGACCAATAGTTGCTCCACGCGGGCGCCTTTCAAATTACATTTTAAATGGCTGCTGGTTTAAAAACATTATCCTCGCCTCTCTCCCTCTCTCCCTCTCTCTCTCGCCCTCTGTGCCACTTTGAATTTATTGTCCGTTTGAGAGTACGCAATCGGGTGATACGACCGACCGTGCACGAGCAAGCCAAATCGTTTTAAAATTACGTAATAAATTTACAGGTTTCTGCTACCGGGCACAACAGGAATCGCCGTTAATATTTTCGCAAAGGCACATCGATATATTTGCCAATAATTTAGGAAGAATTCTTGCTCTCCATGTATCAGATGCAGTATTATTAACGTACTTGTAAATAAAAATTCGAAGAATGAGTTACTGGAATGCTTAAATGAAAATATTGTAATAATAAACATCATTGTTTTCCTTATAATTAGCAGCACTTAATATTTCTGGGACTCTATATTGTTTATTCCTTGAGTTACAAGAATTCTGTTCCGTCACTGGTTCATTCAATCATCGTGAACATTTACATGTACGTTTTAAAAACTTTCATAAATTAACAACTACGTAGGTATAGAAAGTAGTAATCAATGGCATAAAATACTTAATTTGATTAATATGTACTGTTCCTACGATAATTGTGAAGAATGTACGGTAAAGGGAATAATTGTTTGTCTACATGCTTCATAAAACTGTGTATGTACATCGATATCTTCTTGAGAGCGACAATCTTTTATAAGACGTAAGAAGATATATTTTTATAAGCAGATGAAGATATGCATTAACTTTAATGAATTAACTTTAATATATCTACATACGTATCCATAATGTGCAATATTATTTTCTGGAATGTGTGAAAAATGCTGTATTTTTATTATAAAACGTATAATTTGTGCTTCCCCGTAAAACGATAAGTATTTGTATTAGACGTAAAAATTTATTACACGGTGTTAAAAATTGTACTAGAATCGAATTAATTGCGTGCAAATAACCTACACCCAACAATTTAACGATACATACGTAAGACATGCCTTCCTATCCCTTCGTTGTATTCGGAGATCAAGAACATGCCAAGAAAACCACGCATCTGTAACCCGTTTCTGAACTACATAGTGTTTGGAATCCCCTAAGATCCGACGAAGTCGTCAAACGAAACGATGTGGTCGTATTGCAATTGGAATTCCTGAAATCGTATTGCACTATCTAATGCCTGGTCCTCTATAAATTAGTATTGAACAAAGTACCTCCGAAAGAATGTATAGTATGTACAGTCGACTCTGAATGTAAGTTGACGCCCTTACCAACAGTTTAAATGTATAATAATAATTATAATGTATATATTATTATTATAATGTATGTTTACATGTTTTAATATATTTTTTATAGTATAAGTACATAAAAAAGGAAGTTACAATAATTTACATACATCGTTATTATTAAACGTACATATATCGTCTTTAGTTGCACATAGATGCCAATCGTTAACTTACATTCCGAGGCGACTGCATGTTTAGCTAAACGAAGAAGGGAAAGTAAAATTTAACCCTTTCGTTTTAAATAGATTATATGTATTATTTTGTTTCAACATATCGTATCTGAAAACACATTTTATCTTTGCTTGCTTCATTCTGACCTCATCAAGATAGAAACTGTTTTATATTGTATGCAAATTGAAATAAAATACAAAATGTTTAGAC
Source organism: Nomada ferruginata (assembly GCA_963583965.1). Taxonomy (NCBI): domain Eukaryota; kingdom Metazoa; phylum Arthropoda; class Insecta; order Hymenoptera; family Apidae; genus Nomada; species Nomada ferruginata. The sequence goes on from OY757223.1 coordinate 8,567,603, forward strand.
ACTTAATACTTAATTATGTATAAGCCGAATACTTTTCAACGGTATTTCATATTCTTATGTGAAAATTGTATTCCGAAGAATTAAGAAATAGATATTTAATATTGGCGACAAAATATTTTTACTCATACATTCTCGATAAAGATCGATCTTTTCTGAGAGTAAAGGAATTTTTAACACCATGCGAGATATTTTTATATATCATTGATCAATCAATGTCCATAATGGAAATATTAATGAAACATTTGTGTTTATGATAAAAGAAATATATTTGGAGTAACTTATTAGATAGAATAATTAACTTATTGGGTCATGTTATTATGTATACTTCAAATACTGCCATCACTCTTATATTCGACATTTAATAATGTTCAGCAGTGTCTAATGGTTTAGTATAATTTCGCCATGAAAATTATGCATCAAAATTTATATTTCATGTATTCAACATCGTGTTGAACTAACGACATGCTTCAGTGACACGTAATTATATTGAAACAAGTATTTAACTATATGCATAAAACATGGTAAACGCTATTGGTATATTAAAATAGAGGAAAACGACGATGAATTTATTGATGTTGCAAATAAATCTTTGAAAAGTAGTATTTAACGAAATTAATTACATACCCCACAAAGAAAATTCTGTATCTGTGATATAGGAGTATAGTTCCCCACGAATTTAAATAGTGCCAGAGCATGTACAATGTACACCAAGTTAATTTCCAGCAAACTTATCATCTTACAACAAGCATTTCACGCAATAGTGTCCTTAATAGTTGCAAGCAAAGAACGAAATTTTAAGTCATAAATGAAATCATTCTTCAGCAACGTGTTTTAACAATTAATAAAACAAGTGTCTATCAAATATTACATTTAACGTCATGCATCTTATCGCTTGTCATTACTAGACTGCGGAAGTTCATGCAATTACGATATGCAGTGAATATGCAGAGTATATGCATGATGTATGCAAAGTATATGCAAGATATATGCAATGTATATGCAGGGTAAATTCGATAAATATACACTTGCATATAGACTAGAAAATTTTGGACAATTATGTTTAATCATTAATTACTGTATTTCACAATATATGGGCATTACACAAACTGTTATAAAAAATAATTATATTATACAGCTTGTACCATCAAAACACAATATAACATGAATATTAAACTTCTAAACATACAAAACACTATGTAACATAAATATTAAACTTTCACACACTTGATCCGTAAATAAAAAAGATAATGCCATTTTGACAACCCCACAGGGTGAAATCTGTACTGTAAATGATCAAGACAAAAGGACGCTCTTTCCTTCTTCGGACTGTATATATGTTAATGGGCAGCATTTTTAACACAAAATGTAAATGGGAATGAAAGGGGACATTTTTCTGTTTATTAAAATATAACTACTTCCCTGACGATACGACGCGGCCTGCACCCCCGGCCGATTTATCTTAACATATATCGTTAACCATTAGGTTTAGGATCAACATAGGTTTATACTTTTCTACTTACAATTTAATGTTCTTTCGAACTGCGGTGAGAAAAATATATCCTTTCATTTAAAAAAAGGAAGTTGACTTTGAAATTTCGGAAACTATACCACCGACGAGATATAGGAATAGACAAGACATCCAATGTATTTTTTCGGCCCGAATTTCTGGGTGCCTGAGGGACCCATACCATTTCCAAGTCACTCACAACGTTACCAACAGATTATAGAAAACAATGCGAAAATTAAATAATTTTAAAGAATTCTTTTGTTCTTTGTAGCAATGAAAGGCGGGAAAGCGTAGCAAACAATTAATGTTAAATAAAAATATTAAAAAAACATTACAACACGTTTTCTTATTTCAATTGTAGTATTAATAAATGAAATAATTTTGAAAGTTATACTTTACATGATTTTCTGGTAAATGACAATAAATGATGTAGAACTACTTACAATCGAGCTAAGAGTCGTATATTTTTTTAACACCCAAACAATAAAATTGCCGCAATGAAAAACTTGTGACGATCTTGTATACTACAATTATTACTTATATAGTTACTATACAAATTCTTTAATTATCTTTTTCATTGGGGCAATTTTTTTGTTAATGAAAGACACCATTTTTATTCTTAATTTTATTCTTTTCAGCTACGTATTCTTACAATTATTGACCTGTTGTATTTTTCATTACGTACTAGCACCGGTGCAAAATATATTTAATTCAATCTGTACAAAGGCGATCTAGAGTGGAATTAACAATTAATTTGTCAAATATGTAACACTGTATGTTAGTCTAGCTTTCAAAAACAGAATTGATGAGAAGAGAAGTAAAGAAAGTGATGGGGAAGTCTTAAAGACTAAATGTATAATCGAAATAAAATAAGGGGATAAGTAATGGGGATAATGTGTAAGTATATAAGTAAGTATGGGATAATGGAAGGTCTAAATGTATTAAAACGGGAGCAATGCATCAGTACCAAAGTAAAGAGGGAACAGGAAAGAGTCAGCAATTAATAGCGCAGAAATGACTTAGGAATTTGTAATGAAACAGAGAGGAAATGAAAGGATGTGTAATAGACGTGCGATAAAGAGACAAGAAATAGTGCGATGCATTAGGTGGACAAGGTATGAAAAGGAAGAGAAGAAACAGAAACAGAAGATGAGAGTGGAAGAGTTCATATAGTATTGCAAAGATAGGTTTATATGTACACTAACCAAACTTTCATTGCTGCGAGACCGAAATAAAGAATAATACCGCTGCTAGTATGTATTTATCACATGCTGGAAAATTATTTAAAGGAAAAAATATTCACAAATGCATTTACCTGTGCTAATGAGCTTGATTGTTGTGGTATAAAATGAACAATGGAACTTGCAATGTTACCGTAAATATTAATTTTTATGTACATTGTAGCACTGTGTTTCCTAACACTTTATTGATATGTAAATGAGTGTACGAAACGGTTTTCGAGGATAATTAACATAATTTGTTGAACCAAATTATAGCACCGCTACTTATAAACAGGTGTCTGAATGTAGGTACCACTCACATCCCTGTCTTACCTAATACGATAAATAATTGATTGAAAAGGGGCCCCATGCCCCAAAAAGGGCCCCGGTGCCCCAGAAAGGCCCCGGTGCCCCAGAAAGGCCCCGGTGCCCCACAAAGGGCCCCAGTGCCCCAAGGAGCCCCAGTGCCCCAAAGAGCCCCAGTGCCCCAAGAAGCCCCAGTGCCCCAAAGGGCCCCAGTGCCCCAAAGAGCCCCAGTGACCCAAGGAGCCCCAGTGCCCCAAAGGGCCCCAGTGCCCCAAGGAGCCCCAGTGCCCCAAAGGGCCCCAGTGCCCCAAGGAGCCCCAGTGCCCCAAAGAGCCCCAGTGCCCCAAAAGGCCCCAGTGCCCCAAGCAGCCCCAGTGCCCCAAGGAGCCCCAGTGCCCCAAAGAGCCCCAGTGCCCCAAAAGGCCCCAGTGCCCCAAGCAGCCCCAGTGCCCCAAAGAGCCCCAGTGCCCCAAAAGGCCCCAGTGCCCCAAGCAGCCCCAGTGCCCCAAAGAGCCCCAGTGCCCCAAAAGGCCCCAGTGCCCCAAGAAGCCCCAGTGCCCCGAGGAGCCCCAGTGCCCCAAGAAGCCCCAGTGCCCCGAGGAGCCCCAGTGCCCCAAGAAGCCCCAGTGCCCCAAGGAGCCCCAATGCCCCAAGGAGCCCCAGTGCCCCAAGGTGCCCCAGTGCCCCAAGAAGCCCCAGTGCCCCAAAGAGCCCCAGTGCCCCAAGGAGCCCCAGTGCCCCAAGAAGCCCCAGTGCCCCAAGAAGCCCCAGTGCCCCAAAGAGCCCCAGTGCCCCAAAGGGCCCCAGTGCCCCAAGGAGCCCCAGTGCCCCAAGAAGCCCCAGTGCCCCAAAAGGCCCCAGTGCCCCAGTGCCCCAAAGGGCCCCAGTGCCCCAAAAGGCCCCAGTGCCCCAAGGAGCCCCAATGCCCCAAGGAGCCCCAGTGCCCCAAAGAGCCCCAGTGCCCCAAAAGGCCCCAGTGCCCCAAAAGGCCCCAGTGCCCCAAGGAGCCCCAGTGCCCCAAGAAGCCCCAGTGCCCCAAGGAGCCCCAGTGCCCCAAGAAGCCCCAGTGCCCCAAAAGGCCCCAGTGCCCCAGTGCCCCAAAAGGCCCCAGTGCCCCAAGCAGCCCCAGTGCCCCAAGGAGCCCCAGTGCCCCAAAGAGCCCCAGTGCCCCAAAAGGCCCCAGTGCCCCAAAAGGCCCCAGTGCCCCAAGGAGCCCCAGTGCCCCAAAGAGCCCCAGTGCCCCAAAAGGCCCCAGTGCCCCAAAAGGCCCCAGTGCCCCAAGAAGCCCCAGTTCCCCAAAGAGCCCCAGTGCCCCAAGAAGCCCCAGTGCCCCAAAGGGCACCAGTGCCCCAAGAAGCCCCAGTGCCCCAAAGAGCCCCAGTGCCCCAAAGAGCCCCAGTGCCCCAAAAGGCCCCAGTGCCCCAAGCAGCCCCAGTGCCCCAAGGAGCCCCAGTGCCCCAAAGGGCCCCAGTGCCCCAAGAAGCCCCAGTGCCCCAAAGAGCCCCAGTGCCCCAAGGAGCCCCAGTGCCCCAAGAAGCCCCAGTGCCCCAAGAAGCCCCAGTGCCCCAAAGAGCCCCAGTGCCCCAAAGGGCCCCAGTGCCCCAAAGGGCCCCAGTGCTCCAAGGAGCCCCAGTGCCCCAAAAGGCCCCAGTGCCCCAAGCAGCCCCAGTGCCCCAAGGAGCCCCAGTGCCCCAAAGAGCCCCAGTGCCCCAAAAGGCCCCAGTGCCCCAAGGAGCCCCAGTGCCCCAAGAAGCCCCAGTGCCCCAAGGAGCCCCAGTGCCCCAAGAAGCCCCAGTGCCCCAAAAGGCCCCAGTGCCCCAGTGCCCCAAAAGGCCCCAGTTCCCCAAAGAGCCCCAGTGCCCCAAAGGGCCCCAGTGCCCCAAGGAGCCCCAGTGCCCCAAAAGGCCCCAGTGCCCCAAGCAGCCCCAGTGCCCCAAGGAGCCCCAGTGCCCCAAAGAGCCCCAGTGCCCCAAAAGGCCCCAGTGCCCCAAAAGGCCCCAGTGCCCCAAGAAGCCCCAGTGCCCCAAGGAGCCCCAGTGCCCCAGTGCCCCAAAAGGCCCCAGTTCCCCAAAGAGCCCCAGTGCCCCAAGAAGCCCCAGTGCCCCAAAGGGCCCCAGTGCCCCAAGAAGCCCCAGTGCCCCAAAGAGCCCCAGTGCCCCAAAGAGTCCCAGTGCCCCAAAAGGCCCCAGTGCCCCAAGCAGCCCCAGTGCCCCAAGGAGCCCCAGTGCCCCAAAGAGCCCCAGTGCCCCAAAAGGCCCCAGTGCCCCAAAAGGCCCCAGTGCCCCAAGGAGCCCCAGTGCCCCAAGGAGCCCCAGTGCCCCAAAAGGCCCCAGTGCCCCAAAAGGCCCCAGTGCCCCAAGGAGCCCCAGTGCCCCAAGAAGCCCCAGTGCCCCAAGGAGCCCCAGTGCCCCAAGAAGCCCCAGTGCCCCAAAAGGCCCCAGTGCCCCAGTGCCCCAAAAGGCCCCAGTTCCCCAAAGAGCCCCAGTGCCCCAAGAAGCCCCAGTGCCCCAAAGGGCCCCAGTGCCCCAAGAAGCCCCAGTGCCCCAAAGAGCCCCAGTGCCCCAAAGAGCCCCAGTGCCCCAAAAGGCCCCAGTGCCCCAAGCAGCCCCAGTGCCCCAAGGAGCCCCAGTGCCCCAAAGAGCCCCAGTGCCCCAAAGGGCCCCAGTGCCCCAAGGAGCCCCAGTGCCCCAAAGGGCCCCAGTGCCCCAAGGAGCCCCAGTGCCCCAAAGAGCCCCAGTGCCCCAAAAGGCCCCAGTGCCCCAAGGAGCCCCAGTTCCCCAAAGAGCCCCAGTGCCCCAAGAAGCCCCAGTGCCCCAAAGGGCCCCAGTGCCCCAAGGAGCCCCAATGCCCCAAGGAGCCCCAGTGCCCCAAAGAGCCCCAGTGCCCCAAGAAGCCCCAGTGCCCCAAAGGGCCCCAGTGCCCCAAGGAGCCCCAGTGCCCCAAAGAGCCCCAGTGCCCCAAGGAGCCCCAGTGCCCCAAAGAGCCCCAGTGCCCCAAGGAGCCCCAGTGTCCCAAGAAGCCCCAGTGCCCCAAAGGGCCCCAGTGCCCAAAGAGCCCCAGTGCCCCAAAAGGCCCCAGTGCCCCAAGAAGCCCCAGTGCCCCAAGGAGCCCCAGTGCCCCAAAGAGCCCCAGTGCCCCAAAAGGCCCCAGTGCCCCAAAGAGCCCCAGTGCCCCAAAGAGCCCCAGTGCCCCAAGGAGCCCCAGTGCCCCAAGAAGCCCCAGTGCTCCAAAGGGCCCCGGTGCCCCACAAAAGGCCCCGGTGCCCCAGAAAGGGCCCCCTTGCAGTGCCCCGAATGGGGTCCTAGTGCCCCAGAAAGGGCCCCCTTCCAGTGCCCCGAATGGGGTCCTAGTGCCCCAAAAGGGGTCTTAGTGCCCCAAATGGGGTCCTAGTGCCCCAAACAATTTTTTATCAGATGTATAATTTAAAAGTTATTTGAGGTGTGCATGTTATATGCAACGTATATACAGAATATGCAACATATATGCAGCATATGCAATGTATATGCAATATGCAAAATATGCAAAATAAAAAAATTTATTTTTGAAAACGTTAGTGCTGAAACGTGTTTCTGTCGAAGTCCCATTTGTTTAATCCATTTCCCCAAAATATGCATTTGCATAAACTTCCGCAGTCTAGTCATTACTTTATGAAGGAAGTGAATATGAATTGCAAACAATGTTCCATCAATACAGAAACATATCCTCATTCGTGCTTTTTGTTACTAACTGTGTGCTTCTTTTACTAAAAATAATATCTTGCTATACAACAAATATTATGTTAATACATTTCATCACGGTTTTCTGAGATGTTTCTTCGAATAATTATTTTCCTGTACAACACTACGTCAGTATATAAAGAATTTCCCACGCCTTCCCTATCAATAAAATATTACATACGTAGTTCTATAACACCTACATGCATACATGACATATCTCACACATCAAACGAACGACTCCAATAATACTTTCACTCCAATCATTTCTATCACGAAGGATATGAACCACTCCACCGTAAGTAAAGAGTGTACATAACATCAATCCCTCAACCCCCACGTCTAATACAACGAACCACGCCTCCTTTCTAACGTATCCTCTAAAAACAAAAAAAAATAACGGAAAAGGATCAACCTACAATGTATCCAATGAAAAATCACTTTTCCCTGTGCATGCATTGAACACACTTTTTGCCACTTTTTGCAACCATTCACGTCCACCTATCCCCATAACCGCGGCAATGAGTAGCGACCACACCCTCCAGAGGAACAGGAATTTCTTCCATTCGTGATTTTAAAGTATCCTCAATGCTCGATATGGAAAGTTCCCATGGAGCAGCCTGTAAAAGGATCAAAAGTTAAATGAAGTTAGCGGTCGGATAGAGAATTCTTGGCGAGTGGAAAGTAGAATGAGGGGTGGAGAAGGGGTGAGAAGGAGAGTGCAAGGATTCTGTGGCGGTACCTGCCAACTGCAATTCATTCTCCCCCCACTCCCGCCATTTCCCAATCAACGGGCCCTTTATTTCATCCGCTTTCGCGCCGTGGTCTTGGTTTAAATAATATTTTGCAAAACAGCCGATGCAGAAGAGCAGCGTTACCCCCATTCGACGAACGTTTTACTTAAACCACCGTTCCGGCTTTCCCGCAATTTCGTTCCCCTCTTCAGGAGTCCATTAAGACTGTTACATCTTTCCGTATAACTTGTTTTGCCTTTGCTTTTCGAATGCCAGCCAGGTTGGTTCTGCCCTGAACGAACGGCAGAAATGCGTTGGAATAAAGCAATAGCCGCGACCTCCCAAGGAGTTCCAGCACCGTTATTCTTATAACGCTTCAAATGCATTGCGAGTGAAGTTTGTGAAAGAGGCACGAAAGACACTCTGATACGTTCTAAATTGAGGGTGGAAAGGTTTCCTTCCGAACTGACGGCGATACGCTGTGTTCTCAGCATTCTGATTTAAGTTCCGCAATAATTATGTTATTCCACGAGGCGATGGATTTACCTACCTGAAAGTCTTCAAAATTTCGCTGTCGTTTAAGTTAATATGTTTCGGGGAATGTTGAATCTTTAGGCAAAGATGTAAGAAGAATGGAGATTAGTGTTTGTTACAAAAAGGGAGCAATTATATTTTGCATACTATTTCGCAATATTATCTACTAAATATTGTCGGTACAAAATTTGACATTAAATTGAAAAACATTTGCGGAAGCAACTTTTTATTATCGCATCCTTTTAACAGTAACGCAAATATCGTATAAACCATGTAATGTGTGGATTTAAATAAACGATCCCGACATCGTATACTAGATTATCGCGTGCAACGCTCGTGTAATTTCATACCCGTGTTTACGGATCTTCGTTCCAGTGTGCAAGGATTATTGAGCGTGTCCTTACATTAATGCGTCCGTTATTACGAAGGAGTGCCACCCAAGGGATTTCGGCGAATTAACTTTTCATGCACAGAATTAAACCCTTTGTCAGGCAACGCAGTTTTCGTAATTCGACCAATTGGAGCATTCCATGTTTGTCGAACGCAGCGATGCCTAATCTGTTCATTAACGTCGTGCAATTACAAAAGGTAAACTGTTACAGTTTCATTATACTCGATCTCCGTTGTCCATTTATGTTATTCAAAAGAACATTAATTTCCTTCTGGCCCCGACTTACCGTCGATATTGCAAGAGGGCTTCGACGCAACTAAATTATTTACCGGTCGATCATTCACGGTGCTTCATTGTTCATATTAATTATAGCCGGCCGTTATGCCGGCGGATATTTAAAGACGAATATTAAGATGGAGGAAGAAGATGATGACGGGACAAACAAAGGAAGATGGACAAGGAAGGCAGAGGAGAGACGGAGATTCGGATGCAAGAAAGGGAAATAGACAAAGCTATTTCCTCTCGGAACAACGCTTTGCCGGTGGATCTGCGAAAGAAATGGGAAGACACTAATACACCAAGGGGACTGCAATCAGAAGGCCAAGTTCTTTATTCGTCTTTTACCTTGACACCTACACAGATCCGTGACACATCTTCTTCCTACATTCATTTGCTCTCTGGGGCGCGAAATCCTTGCAGCTATTAGTATCGGATTAGACAGAGCGAGGCTGAGGCACGTGGAAAACATTTATTAAGAAATTGCATTGAACTGAACTCTCACAATAATTGGAATTTTCTATATCGAACCTTTTACTTGCAGACACGACATTTTTTATTAATTCTTTTTGGCATATTTCCAGGAGCTAATCCTGGTGTACTGATTGTATGTTTTGAATGATTTTATTGTTCACAATTATTGTTACTTACTCCTTCACACAACATGTGGAATAAAATATGTAGCTGGAGAGGATGTAATATTAACATATTTAAAAGTATTGTTGAAATGGTAAGTGCCGCAGTGGGTGAAAGTTTGTTCAAAGTATTGTACATACTTGTCTAATATTGAAACATACCTGGAATTTATTTTTAATGGGTCCTGCGAAAACCGCTATGGAAGAATATATTTAAGATTGGTTAGCCTCGCTATATTGCAAGATTTCAACGAACTATTACTTGAATTTTGAAACCGTGGTTTTCATTTCTCGCCCTCAAAATAGAACAGTCAATACATTTTACACAGAAACTTTTCAATAAATTTGTACAAGTGATTGAAATTATTGAATCTTCTTTTCAAGACTATTTTAAAATCTTCGAAAATTCGAGGAGTGTCTAATTGAAAACTCATCGGCAGAATATTTCTACTGTGTAATACATTTAAGGCGATACAACAAATGTAAAGTTACAACTCCAGAAAATGCGCATCAAGTTCAATATTAGCCACTAACAAATTATAACCGAAGCAAGTTGAAAGACGAAGTTCAGTATCCCCTTTGAAAGAAGTTCCTGTGTAAATTACCACGCAATTGCCCAGATGTTGACCACAAAATTAAACGACACCAAAGTACAAATAAAATAAGAAGAGTCCAAGAATGTAATCAATTTCGAATTAAAATAAGCATTATACAGGGCACTATATAAGCATTAATCAGGATACTATAATACCAACTTTGTAAAACGTTTTTACCTTAATTATTGTATAAACTGACGAGTAATCTCATTACCGGTCAAAAATCTGTTACTTGTCGAATGCATCCACGTTCCCATGCATGATTCCCAGCGCTGGCGATTCATATCAGATCTGCTTCAACTCAAACACCAAGCATCGCGTGTTCCAGCTTCAAGCTCGCGAGGCACGGTGCCACGGTCGCGTGATCGAATTTCAATTTACGTCCAAAGTCGAAGCCGAAGCGCAGCCATTCGACCGGCAGGTCTCAGAACTTAATAAAACCTACAACCGCAGAAAGATTGCCTCAAAGCACTGGTTCGACTTTCATCGCCGGTACGAAATGGTGTGTCCAGGCCAAGATATACCGTCCCCCTCGGCGAATCGTCGTTTTACATCGAAACACTCTCCGCCGTCTGGGCGTGCGAGCCGACGCGACGACGGGAATCCGATAAAAGTTTCCAGGATTATCTGGGGTTCGGGGCCGGGGTCAAAGTTAGCCGTAACGCGAGCATATTGACCGCGACAGGCATGGGAATAATGACGACACGGGCGAGGACCGGGGAAAATCTATCGTGGCCTCCTCCTAGAATTATCGCTATCGGTTAGCTTCGAAACCGCGGGTCATCACGATCCCTGGCCGCGGCGCGTTTGGCTCGAGATGGGGACACAATTGGACGGAGAGAAACGCGAGGGGCGCGATCGAGGAAGGGAGAGACAACAGCAACCGTTGGGAAACGGAGACGACTTAGCGGCGAGAGTTTCGTGCGAGAGAAAACGAGAGAGGCCGGTTATTAGCTCTATACCAGCGGCTCGTATAGCAACGTGAACACGGTAACGCTGCCGAATCCTGTGGTAATTACCGTGCACACGGGGTAATTTAGATCCTTCCCAGAGGAATTTATGCAAGAGGGTCTGGGGCCGGGGAAGAAACCGCTCGATCCTGTGCTCGAATAGGTAAGCCGGAAAAAACGATTAAGCTCATTGATTTTAAGCGCAATTCGATGAACAGGTTAAATTGATCCCGTTGCTCCACCGGTGGGGCATTCGTTGTAGTATATATTATTGGGCGGGTGCCTTCCGCCAGGAATCAATGTAGAAAATTTAACGACTTTAGAATTGTAAATGCATTGTACAAAGGCCAGGAAAATTGTTAATGTCAGAATTAAATGAACGCTACTAAACGCAATCAGGAGTACTGTCTTCTATGGTTAAATTTTTCTATTTAACATTTCTTCATTTTTTAAGACACGTCGAAATATTTCGACTTCCACGCGTCTTTTAACTTTTGAATAAAGTTAGAAAGCCGTACGCGCGTCGCATAACGATGAAACCATGCAGAAGTTTCTATAGTTACGGGACAGCGGTGAGGTGTGTTTCTCTCCTACTTTCTCTTATATACGTAGAGGTGTGAGCTGTCTCTTGCGTTCAAATATTGTTTCTCAATATTTATTCATACATGTTACACTTCGATTTACGTAAAACTTAATGCCACCATACGAGAATTGGACATTTTTTGCTGGTGTATTATAAAATAGTTTGTATAATTTTCTACTTTAATTGTTGCATATATAAATGTACGTACAAGCACGATCACAGGTTAACAGTGTGTTAAACGACGTGAGGAATTTTTACCGTGTGCTGTGTAGAAATTAAATTTGAAGGGTTATTGGTTGAGAGTAGCAAATTGTAGTGATTAATCTTAACGCAGGCTAGAGAATTTATGTGCAGGCGCGAGGAATGAAGAGGAATTTGTATTTGTAATGAGAGAGTTATTGTACAGATAGGTGGTAGTTTTATATAATTACGATAAGGTGAACTGGTTGAGGAAATTTAGAATTTTTAGGTGATATAGTCGATAATAATCACACCTTGGTTCTCGTGGTACGGATTCCACTTAAAACTCTAGCTCTAACATAGGTTCAAACACAGTTTTTTAAAACACAGTTTCATCGTACCATAACCCCATAGTATTCGCTAGTGAGCTTTGGCAGTCGAAAAAGAAGATATTATTAAAATATTTAATACTCTGAATGTACCATTTAGTAATAAATACGGAAGAAAATAATATTAAAATTAAAATTAAATTTATCTATTCCACATTTCTTCATTTTTTAAGATACGTCGAAATAATTCAACTTCCACGCGTTAAACGATGTAAGTAAATCTGATAAATGCAGTTAAGACTAAGTGCAGTTAAGCGCAGCACAGAACAGAAACAATTAAAATTAATTTAAAATTAAGCAAGTGAAACTGTGGTTTCTCCAAAAAGTTCATAAGAGTACAGCAACAAGGGTAATAAATACAGAACAGATTAAATATTCATTAAAAAACAAGGTTTCAAATGCTCCAGAGAAAAATAGAAACAAACATGCCGTAGAATTTAAAATTAAAAGAGTGGTCGATTAAAAAAAATGAATCACTGCAATACTTCCATTCGACTCAGTGTTAATAAACGATCGATAGATAAATTTTACTTCTCATTCATAGTACAGGTTGTAGAATTTGGAGAGGAAAGGTAACAGCGCGTAGTAAATTCTTGAGGTGCTCGCGGGTTTGCGCCAGGAAATGAAGCACTTCCGTGGGCTGTTGCGAATTCCGCGCGAAAACGCGTAATGTTATACCACCTTAAGGCGACACTGCTGTTTCAACCGCGAAGCCAGACAAAAGTATCATAACGTATACCGTGCGGAAAATCTTGAAGCTGATAAAACTTTGTCAGATAGTGGAACGCGTGATAGCGTGCAAGAAACAGTTTCTCCTAACGCAAATTTAAGCTGCGATAAAAACGTGCGGAATACGAGGGAACTTATCTGATTTGCATTATGCTACTGTTCACGGCCACATTCGTTTTACGAAAGAAGTAAGAGTTAATTGAAATTTGCCAATTCCGGGCTGCAAATTAAATGCGCAATGCATTAGACCGGCAGACGAACGGGGCATCCCCCAAATTGTATATAGAATAAAATGTTAGGCTGGTGATGTTTCGACATTGACGCGAATGGACTTTATTTTACGTTTGTAAAAACCCTGTTAAATATCAGAAATAATACTTTTTACTTTACTTCTAAAATAAATACGAGGACAGCGCTGTACTTGGAATGATCGACTTTTGCCAATACAAGTGTTAAAAGCCACGTACTTTACAATAGCATTGATAAGAAAAGATACGATTTAACCATACAGCAAATTTTGTTCCGTACACATGTAATGTATTCGCCCCCAAATATCTATATTAGTCTTATGATATATATTTCTGTATTACTCTTTACTTCTTTACTTCTGTATTACTCATTATGTACTAGTCACCTAAGGATTCATACATACAAATATTTTTAAGTTCCGTAATCACAAATTCTCGTCATGGAACCTTATCACATCACCGCTTCCAAAACAACTAGTCATACTGCCTACAATCCCTACCCATCCGCAGTCCTTTGGAATTCGCACTCACCATCCCTGCTACATCCTTTCCAAGACCCTTTAAAAACCCAAGGTTCCCTGACTCTCGAGCTCACATCATACGAAAAGTCGGTCATCCTAGTCTAAGTCCAAGCTCAGATCAATCAAACTCAGAAAAGTCATAGTCTAAGTGTTAATAAAACCTCTTGAAAAACCGAAGTTTGGAAGTTATATTTTCTCTGTGTCCATTACACACAACTGAACATAACGTAGGAAGCTGGGGCCAGTGGAAGCAAATCTCATTAATGTTTTATACGAACTTGCATTCCCGCTTTACTCTCACCCAACCGTTTGCACGCCATAAACATATAATTTTTCAGACGTTGAATTATTTGCAGCAAGCGAAAGTTCCAAAGTCCAATCGCGAATAAGATCAATCCATAAATATAAATCCCTCGACCATACCCGAATAAAAATTTCAGTATCACACTAATCTAATTTAACGTAAAATAAATTAAAAGGTTGCATTAACTCTCCATCGATAAGTCGAGTTCAAAAACAGAAAACTCAACGATCTAGCGTTCGCGAACAACGAGCAACTTTTAATTCACCGTCAGTTGTAATAAACAATTCCCTCAAATTGTCATCACCCAACCATCATCGGCATCCTAAATACAATTTTCGTGAAAATCAACGTACACGAGCCCAGTTGAACAATTGTTAAACTAGGCAGAATAAGCTGGCAATGGAAAAGCGCATGTAAACACTTTGAAAAAGTGGCGGGAATGGTACATGGCTGTTAAAGGAGCAAGAAGGGGGAATGAAAAGAATGATAGCATAGGGAAAAAATGAACCGTCGTGGAAACTGTCTTCGTTTTATTCCGGTTCGCAGTAATTCCCGGGAAGCCGCGCCGCGGTGTTACATAAAGAAATCCACGACGGGCAAAAAAAATTACGACGTCCCGGCCGTAAACGGCCACGCATACCTTCGCATCGTGAAACGTGTCGTAACGCGGAACGAGATTTACGAGGCAGTGATTCCACGATTGATCGGCACAATGGAGGCTTATTATCGTCTCCGTCGGCCGAAAAACCGATTGCCCTGCCGATTCAATGAAGCGTTTTCCTTTACCCACGAATGTCTGCTACGTTTCTGACAAACGATCGAATTAATCGTGTGCCACCACATAAGAACCGGTATGTATAAATTGTTTCAATTATCCCGCTGAAATATCGCGTTGCTTCGGGTTGAAAACCGATTGTTCTGCCGGGAACGAGAAATCCCGCGGGGTGCGATTTAGAAGTAGGAAGCTGCTATAATAGCTGGTCGTAAGGATAGTTGTGGATCTTTGAATAAGAGTGGAATGAAGCGTCCTGTGAGAAGACAGTGCCAGCTACTCTCTGAATGTTAAGAAGAATATTCGAAGAATTCGATAGAATTTTAAGAAGAATATTCGAAGAATTCGATAGAATTTTAAGAATAAGATAGAACTGTACAGCTGTCAAATACAGGAATTGATCGTATATTCGTATGATTCAAGGGGAAATATTGATTCCTGATTGTAGTGAATTAACACTCATGGATATCGGCGATTAAGAATTTCCAGTGATCCATTGTGAAATTAATTGTATACTTGGTAGTAGAATTAGAGGATCGATTAATTTTGACTGATTGATTTGTATGTACGATTTTTTGTTTTACAAAGTAGGAAATGTGTGTGCTAGTGTGTATGAAATAGTATCTTCCTTTTTTATTATTATAGGGAATATTAATTAATTAAAATTTCATTCGAACATCATGGCAAAATAATATTTCAGATTGTCTCAAAATGACGTTTTCGAGACGTCATGGATTTTTTACACTAAACTGAACTAGATTCAAGGTCTCGCCGACATTACACGATTTTGAAAGCTACTTTGTCACATTTTTTACGTAAATTTTCTTCTGCTCACAGAGATATATTTCAGTTTCAACCATTGCGTATATAGAGCACCGAGTTAAAAAGTAAATATAGTACCTCTTGGCGCGACGCTTTCGAATTGTAGGACAAGGAATTAAACAGTCAACTCTGGTTGAGAAATCGTAAGGCAAGATTTTAAAAATTTTTAAACGATGGTTCGTCGGAGTACTTGATGTTATAAATGTTTCATTGTAAATTTTTAGTGTTATTGATGCTAATGAAAATTTTAAGCGCAATATTAAGCGCAATGTTACGAATGTTACCTGCACGTGGAAGATTGAATTGTACGTGAAAAATAAATGAAGAGTGTGCGCACGGTACGTAATATTTTTTGCTAAATGAATTCTCAACAATTTTATAGCGTGGCATTAACATTTAGTACGATTTCGCTGTCTACTGAATATAATTAGTATTTCCTTGCTGTAAGTTGTATGGGTTTTACCTATGATTACGTCTATGATTTCGTGATCCCCTTACCGGAAGTCCAGTACATTGTGGAAATTGTAATACCTTGTGAATAGCTTTGTTACTGGTACCTGTGCAATGATCTGCTATCATATTTCAGGAAATATGAATTTGTAATTTGATTAAGTCCTTTGTGGGAAATTAAATGGAAAACACGGGCAAAATAAATGGTTGTTAACCCCTGAAAATTATACTTGCGGGACAATATTGACATCATTTATGGCGATTGTGGAAAAGTATACAAATGTAAGTATAATTACACTATAGTTTGTTATAATCCAATATTCGTTTGATAGCAACTTCTACTTCACTTCAATAATCCAATTTTTACCGACAAAAATACAGTAAATATTTAAATTCATTCTGAATAGCACTTTGTAAATAGAAATTTATTGTAAACCGCGACTTACATGAATGTGATAAATTAATGAATATGCAGTGAAAATGTTTACTACTGCGCTATAATAGAAATATCTCCATTAAGATTAATTACACATGTCTATCATATATCATTGCATGTAAATTACTGAAAGAAGAAAGATACAGAAACAATAAATTCCACTCCAGCCCAATAATACAGTATTCCACAAACTCCAACGATAATTGCCAACAATTTTCGCACCCAGTCAACTTGATTTTTCCACGCGATTAACTCCGACGAACTCTATAGGAATGATCAGAAAATATCCACGACTATACAGTTAATTATCCAGTTGTTCAAAGTAGACAGCCCTCGAGGATATTCGTGGGGGTGTCGAGAGGATCCGCACTCCTCGCACAAGAACACGTTCGAACCAACTCGAAAAGTTCCTCGGTAAGCAGAGCCATTTTTCAAGTTTTCCCGTGGAAAAGGGGAGGCGTTCGCGAACCGTGGCATTTTGGAGCTACGATCGCATGGACGTGGCGGCGGATACAGGGGCAGAACGATAGGTAACATTCCCGGGCGAAGAAGACGCATCGAGGCGTGAACGTCGAAATCGATGTGAAGTGAATGCTACGGAGGCAGCGAAAAGTTTAAAGAACGCTCTCGACGGAAAGGGTGGTGCCGTTCGAGGGTGATACCGTTTTACTGAAAGGCCAGCCACTGAACAAGACGGACGACCCTGAATCGTGGCAGTCGGTACAAGCGAAGGAAGAAACAAAGTAAATCTGAACACTCGTACGACCGTCGATGGATCTCCTTAGACCCAGAAATCAATTTTCTACCGTTCTTTTCATTCTGAAATGTTTTGCGAGGTTGAGGTTTCTGGGATTCCTTATACGGTTTATGACTAATTGTATTGCACTGGTACTTTTACATTGTTAGCGTTGAATTGAGTAGAAAGGCCTGATTTATTTTCTTACCTGGGCGCAGAGGCCTCGAATGGCTATGTAATCTGGAATATAAAGAAAAACTCGTGGCTTCTTCCTTAAATGAAACGAAGTGCAAAAATGAAGTTCTGTAGAAAATATGTAGTAAAAAATGTATAAAGTGTAAACAATTTGTTGCAAAGTTCATTCTATAGTTTCGAAAAGAATGGAATTTACAAATTATGCTTAGAATTTTTAAATGCATATTCATCTGAAGGCAGGGTGAAATATTTATGCAAGATTGCTATACAAATGTACAGCGTAAATGTAATTGCATAAATATTACAATCACATATGTATTATCATCAATTCTAAAATCCTATATTTTGATGGCAGCAAAGAAGAGAAATAATGTAAGAAATTGCATGGCCTTGTAAACAGTTTTTAGTTAATTTGACTAACATAGAAATTTTGATTTATGCGTATATGTAATGACACAGTACCTCTATTACTGTGCCTCTTTTTTGGGGCGTTCATGAATATGGTGATTCTTCATACGAAAATAAATTGGCAACGAGAAGTGGATCTTCTATGAATTATTTGGAGAAGTCGCATTTCCAAACCATTCCCAATACAAGCAACCTGACTAATGACACAGAAGACCTACCTTTTTTACAAATTCATTAACAAGAAAAAAATTCAAATATGCATTTAGGACTTTTTCATCGCATATAGATTCCTTTTTGGTATTTCATTTGAAACATTTCATTGACGCATAAATGAACATTCTTTCATAAATTTTACTTGGAACTTTATTCATTCAAAAAAGGAAAGCGGACAAATTCTTGGGATTACTAGACATTCTAAGGAGGACAGACATTTTCGCTGGAATTGCGAATATTAAATGAAATATTACAAATCTTTTCCAAATATAATTATATTGAAATAAAATAAATTATTAATAGGTGTACCAGCTCTTTCCATTCATATGCAGCTAACTGTATCCCTAATTTCTTGGATAAACAATTACGATAGTTTACAAGTAAACTGTTCCAACAATTTCATTAACCCTTTACTATACAACTTCATCAATCGTCAGCCTCAGAATCCACAGATAATTATCGGGCACAATCACTTTGCTAATTAAAAACCATTCTCTCCGCCCCATTGCGTATCTTTTCAAAAAGTTATTCCCAAACTACAATCTAATACTTCCTGCATCATTACCGCTACCCATACAAAAGTCCCCCCGCCCTAATAGAAATAAATCATCCCTCCACTTAACTAAAAGTGCACGAAATTGATTCCAAAAGCCCTATCAAGATTCTCAGAGGTATCATCGGTCAGGCCGGCTCGAGTAGCAAAAAAAAAAAAAGAAGAAAATCTCCGCGTATAATATCCTCGGTGGCTTTCCCCGTCATCCCGGATGATTCAGCATAGCGGAGCATCCTCATCCGTTACCTTCGATCGCGATTAGCTTTCAGCCCCGCCGCGGAATATCGGCGTTGATCCGCGTCGCGGGTTTCCGCGCGCTGTGCGCGTGCTGGCTCGTGAGAAGAGGCCGGAAACGAGGATGCACCTGCTAGAGTCAATGAATTATGGCCGCCGCTGATGCATCGTCTGCAGCTTCAAGTGCAGCCAGCGTGACGTGCGCCGGTCATCAGAACGAGTCCCGTCACAGTCTCGTCGATAGTCCATTAAGCGTGACATCGTCCAAGTGCTATCAGATAATTTCTTGCTGTGCACAGCGGAGAGATAACAGAGCGGAGTGGGGCGATGTTATTGGAGGAAACAGAGAGATCGATCTGATTACCGCGGCGAGATTGGTGTAACAATCGGTGCAACGTTCTTCCGTTCTCGTTCTGGACGTGTTCTTAATTAGAAAAGGAAATTATAGGACGGTCGAAAGGTCGAATGATAAATCTGGATGTTTGTCTGGAGAGAGAGAGTCTGGAGCCACTCCAGAATTACACGGGGTAATTAAGTGTAACTAATCGTTTCGAGGTAGGAATTTCTTCTGTTTGAAACTTTTGTAGAGATTGGGGGGGGGGGGCTGACATATTTTAATGAGCGTTCGGGACAGGCTTGGTTGTTGTTAATTGGATCGTGCTGTTTTGTATCTGTGAATGAATATTAGTATGAAGTGGGAAGCGGTTCCGGTATTTCGGAGGAGGTATTTTCACTTTGCGAAAATAAATACGAGATAGAAGTGGGCGGAATGCTTGAAAATATTGGGATGACTACTGTTTACACTGTTTTGCAAATATTACATGGCAACGAAGAACGTGAAACTGTGTATTATTTTGGGAGATATATTTTTAGCAGTTTATCCAATCAGTTTTATAGTCAATTTGTTATTAACTTTAACAGGAAGGGACATTAGCAAATGAATTTCGATTTTGTAACATTCAAAACAATTTCAATATATTACGAGTTATTTTGATAACAACATCATTAAGATTAATACAGACATTAATAAATCATTATTGTGTGTAAAGTGATTTTCTATAAAGAAAATAATGAAAATAATAGTAGAGGTAGAGAGACCAGAGAAAGTAATAACTGTGTATAAATTGTTCATTTTAATTTGAACACCTCTTAAAGTAAAGGGTGGCTATTTATACTTACATATATGTGAATGCGTGATGATAGGGGTAATATTAGTTTCAATAGTATCAATATTCTTGACACGATCATATAAAAATACACATTTATAGCAATATCTGTGATATAATTACATAAAGCTTGCCAACTGAATAAATGGATTTTAAAAAACGTTCCGTTTTAACTAAAAAAAAATAAATAAGTAAATATAAATACCAATGTCGCATAAGAAAACGTATTTACATATTGTACGTGCACACGTCTATCTGTATCACGAATCTACACGTACATAACTGCCGATAAGCGAGAAAACGAAATAGGTTACGATCCGATTTGAAACATCGTAATCGATCAACTGTACTTAACGCTTGATTCGAAGCCTAATGGATTCTGCGACTCTTATCGGATACCAATAGCCACTTCAGCGGCATTCGATTGGCGAGCAATTCAACAAAAAAAAGGAAATTCCAAGTGCACGTGTTCTGGGTTAATACGTGAAATGAAGTACAAACGAAAATGTAAACGTGCGGTATATTAACGTCAATTTCGCGAACGGTGTAACGAAACAAATTCCGAGCGGGGCGCCAGTCCTGAAAATATATCGGCCGGTCGTCGCCGTTTTATTACAAAATATATCGCGGTGAATCGCAGGTGTGTAAATAATTAGAACGCCCGTGTCCAGTAAACAGAAATGTTTCGAGCGAGGGGCGATGTGTACGATGGGTATGAGGTGGCAATTCCGGTGTCGTGTAATGCAACGCAGCTGTCAGCCATTGATTTGTTTATAGCTGAGGTAAGCTTTTGCTTTTGCACGTCGCCGAATGTATGGGCCGTGTCAATTTCATATGGCTCTAATTTATTCTTACCGTTCGGACGCGTGCATTCATTAGCGCCGCGGAACGCTGTCGAAAGATAAATGAAAATTAACAAGTTGCTGTACTTGCCGTGCATAAAGCATCTGCCCCGCGGTCACGCGCCTCAAAGCAGCCAGTTCGCGAGTAGTTTACGAAACACTGTGCGCAAAGGGGTCATCTAATTTGGAAATGTTTAACCATGGTGATGGGATTAAAAGAATAATTGTAGTATTGTAATGTATGTAACATGTGTGGTTGTGTGGTTGTAGAGTTAATGTGTGTAACGTTTGTGTGTTCGTTTTGAGTATCGATTAGCTATACGTTTTTTGTTAATGTTAATTAGTTAGTTTATTTATTAGTTTCTTAGTAACGCTGTTGATAACAGCAAGCCTCAGACTGCTTCTGAACGTAGAAAGCTGTAATGTATTCACCCCCAAATATCTATATTAGTGTTATGATATATATTTCTGTATTACTCTTTATCTCTTTACTTCTGTATTACTCATTATCTACTAGTCACTTAAGGATTCATACATACAAATATTTTTAAGTTTCGACATCACAAATATACTCGTGATGAAACCTTATCACATCAACGCTTCCAAAACACCTAGTCATACTGCCTACAATCCCTACCCATCCGCAGTCCTTTGGAATTCGCCCTCACCATCCCTACTATGTACATCCTTTCCAACACCCTTTAAAAACCCAAGGTTCCCTAACTCTCGAGCACACTTCATACGAAAAGTTCATTATCATACTCTAAGTCCAATCTCACTTCATACAAGAAAAGTCAATCATCATAGCCTAAGTCTAAGTGTTAATGAAATCTCTTAAAACCGAAGTTGGAAGTTTAAATTTTCTCTGTGTCTATTACAAAGCAAAGGACATAAAAGTTTTCGGATAATTAATAAAAGTTTATTTAAAATCGCCTACATAATGTTGCGGGAAAAGTCATGGGAATAATAATGTTCATTACACGAGGGGGCGAAGAGACAAAAGAATTCCATTTCTTCTTCATTGCCAACACTTGCAAGGGCTGCTAAAATGTATAGATTAGGGAAGAATTTGTCTTTTTCTTGATGCGTTAAGATGTCGAGTTCGTTTGAATAGGACAATTTATAAATAAATGATGAGTGTTTGTGGTGTCGTGTTTCCTCGCTCGAATTTTATCTCAATTTTTCAAAATTCCAATATTATTGCGCGCATGTACGCGTATATTATACGCACGTATGAATTTTATGGGATAAATAAAAGTATCAAAAATAAGAATATTCAGTTCCTTTTAATGTTCATGTATAGTTTATAACGTGCAAACGAATATTTTACAATACCTTTTGCATATTACGTAAGTTATATTCGATGTATAAATACATTATGCTTCGTCTACAGTTTCCATTGAATATAAAAAGTATGAGCGAAGTATATTTTATGGCAGTCGAAGCGAGAACATTTTAGAAAGTTTTCAAATTTTTCTTTTCGACACTCCACTAAAATATGCTTCGATCTAATGAAGAATGAATGAATAGAATTCTTCAAACATTCTATGGTATTTTAAATGTACATAACTAAATTCCTAAATGGGTATACTTATCACACTGTGTGCTTTAATATTTCCGTATTGATAATCGTTAATAGCCGAAATCGCAGCCTGAAAGTTCCACCCACTAATTATAAAACCTTCACGTCATATCAAAATATTTCGTTAAGTTCAGTTGAAAAAGGCGAACGAAGCGATCCTTCTGTTAGCTGAAAAATTCGATTGTGCGCACCGCCAATTCCTCCAATTAGTCGTGGCATGGTTTCACCGTAAACAGGGTAAAATGAATTGTATAACGCATACACATTCGAATATTACTGCAAAGCCTGGCCGAATCAACCATGCTTGGTGTTGTACACGTGTACTGATTGTGTTCCACAGCTAGGGTCAGACAGTACACTTCGTTGAAAATACGAAAGAACAGAGGAAAGCAATTAAAGATAATTTGGCAAATATTTGTTTCCTGAAACAAAGCATTCAGGTCTATCAGATTGGTTTTTGTTTCCCTGGTGCACTTAGATTTGCGCCGCCCAAGTCACTCTGCTTCTTTCATTGGACGCCATTGAAATGACACTGCCAAACTACAGAAATACAAAATGCTAACGAGCCATTCATACGCATATATGGGAAATAAACAAACAGGTAGATTTGAGAATTAATCTCGTAGAATAGTAATCAAATATAACATAGAAATATTTCTAAGTACGTTCTTCTTAAAGGATCGCAAAAGGTTTGTCCTTCGCAAATTTAGAATGTAATAATCATTCGACCTACATATAGACAACGACCACGCCACATAAAGTATTCCATTGAATACTTCACAGGACTATACTTTTCATTTCTATAGGAAACTCGTCACCTGCATAGAAGGTATGCAAATTCAAGGAACCGCTGGAATAGATCTGTAACCAGCAGTTCGGATCATTGAGTTCCACGCACTGAATTAGCCAGTTCACTGTGGCTTCGGTTATGCCCTATAGAGAGTTTCTATATTGAGTCATAAAAGACCGTGACGTAAACTAAGATAATGGGCCGACTTGGTCCACTTAAGACACAGAGAACTTACGACGCGTGTTCATGGGCGAGTAGAACGGGCGAGTCGTAACACTTGCAGCCGAAGGGTTCAAGTACGGTCCAATTTATGTGTGTGCCATATTACTGGCGACGTGTTACAGCCCAGAAGGCCACAATACAAGACGACAAGTCTATAAGCTGCACCCCAACTTGCTCGTAACACTTTAAATTACATATGACTAGCTTGGTGTGTGGCAAAGTGTCAAAGGCTGCTTGAATGTTATTACGGTAATTCTCTTCACGGCGAGTGATGTCCGGCGAATTCTGTTAGTTGACTGGCGACTATTATGCTAACTTGTTCAATTTGTTTATACGGTTGGATGGGACCATGTCGGGAAGTCTGTCAAGTATTATTAATTTGTGTGTTCTTTTATTAATGCGCCTTTTAAGTCAGTACTAGCCAAAAATGATGAGTTAATTTTTCGTGTTAACTTCATCCAACCTGAGATAACATGTAGATACACCTATTTGCATATGTATAAGTCCAAAATGTATGAGCAAGAGAAACGTTAGTAAGATTTATACATATGTATATGTGTATGTATTTCAAGATGATTGGAACTACAAGAATTGCAAGAAACTGCAGGGCAATTAAAATAATAATTAGATTATTCCTGTATTTTATTTATTTGCTTTGAATACTTTTCAAATTAATTTCTCGCAATATCTATTTACAGAGCCAGCATTCTATGCAGAAGTACTGTTATACTGTTATAACTTTATATAAAACTGAGTGTAATATTAAGAGCTTGCCAAAAAAACTCAGTTCACTATTTTATATTGATGACTATCGAAGCTTCCTTTCTTTGCTGACGTTTATTTAAAAATAGAGAGATTTCTCTTTAAATCTTTATAGATACTGTGCTCCACGTTACTTTTATTTTTACTGTAACATGAAATGCAGGAACGAGGGGAGTTCTGTCAGGTATAAAGTCAAATTAGACCCCTTTGCATACCCGGTGAACATTATTAAACGCGATTCTCGAAACAATCAAGTCGACTTATGGCAGTAAAAGGGCTGCTCTCCTTTTGGCCCGTATCCATTCTGAGTTGGTACTCGAAAGAGCAAGCAGTTCGATCTCTTATCGATTCGATTCTGTAGCGGAAACGGATGATTGCTTCCGTAACATCGCATTATTTTTCAAGTTTCTTCACTCGGAGCCGAAGATAAAAGGCTAGCAAGAATAAAGCACCACGTTATTGAATATTTTGGACAATGCTTTAGGAAAAAATTATTCTCTTTTGAACATCGTTACTCAGTACATTATTAATTTTTAAACAATTAAAGCGAGCCAGAGTTGTCGAACAATTCTTGTAAAAGTGGTGCTTTTCCATTTTAAAATTTGTTCTGCTTTAGAAAGCATTTCCTATCAACTCTGTACTTTTCCATCATTCATTTTCATATTCATTTGCAACTTTCCAATTAGTAAATGAAATAATTTAATGTATCTTTTAATAATACCTTTGCTTCTCTAATATTATTTTCTCTTACAATTTTTGCTGTGTACAATATCCTTTCTAAAGTATTACTTGGCATTATTATTTGACATCGTATACAATTTTACTTTAATTATCAGCATCCTGGATTAGAGTAAATTACAGTATCTTTCATATTTCGAAACATCATCTATTCGAAAGCTAATGTTGTTTCAATTTCTGCAAACGACTGAAACTACAGAAAGTTACATTTTATAGTACCATCCAATATATTCCATAAATGATATTATTTTTAATATACATTATGACAAATTATTAATTATTAATTCGTAACTAATATACATACATTTGATATACCTAGTACTTATAATCACTTATAATAAACTTCTTCTGACACTTTACTTCGTCAACACAATATGACAATACATTTAAGATACCATACCTAACCATATTATCTCCGTATTTATAAAATATTCATTGAACACAAACCGGCAATTTTCATCCGTTAAAAATTTATCTTGCACAGAAAAACGAAATGGTACGGGTCCCATGAATAATCATTATGTTGCGCTACACCCCATGTTGTGATCAAGAATAACAGAAACAACGGATCGCGTTGAATTCAACTGACTTGAGTAGACAAATTCGCCATAGGGTTTGCAGAACGTACGATGCAGTTCCAGTCATGTCGCTTCTCCGCAAGCTCCGGGAGCACGGTGAACTTCGAACTTTGCTTCTGTCTTGCACCTCGTAACTCCTACCCTGCTACTTGCCCCCCTTTTCTGCGCTAACAATCCTTTACACGCGAATCGTTGAATGGTATTGCAGGGCCTTTCCATCAAACGTCTCACGATTCATATTCGAATATTTGCCCACCATATGATTACATTTCGTTTAATCCAATTATTCGTTTAATCCATTATGACCGATTGCCATCCGACCCGAAATTTCCAAATCTTTGGACGTGAATGAGTCGCCGTATTCGCATTAGGGTCTATCATTAGTTCTCGGTATACACATCGATTAACCTTACACGCGAGGACTATCCTTTAGTGATTTTTTTTCTCTCACACGCATCATCATTTCTGGCTGATACGTTTCGTATACTTCTTTGCTTATTTATTATCACGCCAGAGAAAGGTGAGATTGGAAACGCAAGAACGAAATGGAACAAAGAGAAATATCGTGGTAGATATTTTTCGGATTATATTATATTGGAATGGAGGTAGATAAATTCGTTTTGGGAATAATAGTTGATTAAAT
The DNA here is from genome assembly GCA_963583965.1 of Nomada ferruginata. NCBI lineage: Eukaryota > Metazoa > Arthropoda > Insecta > Hymenoptera > Apidae > Nomada > Nomada ferruginata. Next base: position 8,593,561 of record OY757223.1, read on the forward strand.
ATTTCAGACAAGCTAATTTGTCTTTTTCGCCTGAAAGATTTATAATTGTATTGAATGATTGTACATGCTTGACGTTCATCAACATTTCTTGCTATTTTATTTCTAGAAATTATGAAATTAATAATCTGTACTTGTATTATATTGTAATATTCATGTTATATCATAATGTGGGATATTCCGATTTTATTCACTACAACTACAGACGCTGGATTCGAAATACTCATTCAATTTCGTTTACCCTGTTTGTACAGATGTCAAATCGCCTTAACTACTCTTTGTAACTAAATATATTCTTCGTTTTCCGTCCGTGTTCGAAGTAATAAATAATTATAGCAGCAGAGTACGGGTACAGAATGTCTCTTACGAAATATAACATGAAATAGATAATGGGGTTTCCATTTTTCACTCGTCGCATTAATTAGAAGTAATTGATTAAGTTTGCCTTTTCTTGCAAGCACTGCCTCGCGTTGCTTCTTCAATTGAAATGTTTTACACGATTACGAATGCAGGCTGAGAAACGCGCTGGAATTCTCCCCCTTCAGAGCACATTTACACAAGGATGACACAGAATGGGATACATGTATCTCCCTTGCTCATTTATAGGCTTTTAGGGGAACTTCCCCGTCGTGCCTTTACAAATTGACTAAACATTCCAGCTGGTCACTCTGTACAACTTTATTAGCTTGTTAGGCCTGACAATAAACTGACAAAGTCTGTGATTCATTCGTCAATTACATTCTATGTAATATATAATTCTTTAATTACAGTTTATTTAAAATTAATGCTAAAGACATACTAAAGATTACTGAAAGGGTGAATCCCAATATGTATATCGTTTAACTACTGTTTAACTCTATCTCTTGTATCTTCGTTCCTCGTTGATCTGACCAGTTATTTGTTTTAAACTATTTTAGAGCCAAAAAGCGCATACCCGAAGGTGTACAGTATTTGTCTCGAATATGACCGAAAATAGTTGAAGCACGTAGCGAGATTGTAAAAAGGGCGGTCCTATGGGACATCGTTCACAATCAGCGAAGTGGCTTTGATTGGACAAGCGACGTTAAACTCGCTTTAGTTACATTTAATCACAGCAGGTTGTTTTCTATTTTTGTAGACAGAATAATATTTTGTGGATATGTACATGACGGGCCGAACCAAATATTCGCCATTGTTTATTGTACTTCTATCTACTGCAAAAAGGTATGAGTTAAAGAATAAAAAACTAAATAAATCTAAATACTATAGAAGAAATGTGGTGAACATTGAATTACTCGAAACCTCTTCTACGTACAAACTATGTATGCATGTCTGTTTATGTATATCTATAATGGGTACCCAATAATTTATAAACGCTGTTAATGAATTAATATACAATTAATATACAATTTCTTAAAATTTGTGAAACTAAGCAGTGTTAATAAATTATATTTCACGACAAATTTGTACCCTTCACTATAAAACAAGTTACATTTATTATAAATTTATTGAAATTGACAGTATAAAAAGTTTGGAAAAATTATTACAGGAACACCATGATCAAATAATTTGTTTCAAAATATATTCATTCTCGCGTAGATGAATCATAATACTTGAATTGTAAATTCTACATTTTCTGCGTTTCACTACCATGTAACGAGTATCACGCTGTGGATATTTATCACAACTTACTCTCCTAAATTACTCTCCTCGGATAAATTTTTAAAGACTGGCACATTTAATACAGAATTGTGTAAAATATAAATAACTATCGCATCGTGCGCACATTTAGTTTTATTCTGAACTTAAACGTTGCCTATTATAATTTCTTACCATGTAGATCCTGTAGAAACATTTTCATATATATGTTCAATAGGGATACATAGAGTTGCTACTTTAGTATTATTTCTGAGTTTACAATTTGTTTCGCTGAGTGCAAATATTATGTTCCAAAATGTCAAAATAATTAATTTTAAAACTTGCAACTACGAAGTGCTACATCTCCAAATATAACATAGAATGCGCTTCAGGAACCCCACTATTGTTCTCAAACTAATAACCAATTGCTCAATCGTCAGAGAAGTGTTGCTTAAAATCGATCACCTTAAAACTATGTTCCGCACACCTAATATAACTTTGAAACAAAACGAAGTTGCAATGAGGCCTCTTTTGATTCTTCGCATTTATTAGCAACGCGCAAAGCGACACAACTAACAAGCAAAAGAAATATCGGTAAACTAGGAATGAACACATAATGATACCAGTAAAAAAATCTTGCAAAGAAATCGTAAAATGGTAGCACAGCCGTTCTGGCGTATGAAAGCTCTGGAGCCGAAAAATTCGCAATAGTTTTGTTCCTAAGTTTCGCGGTCTTGGAAGTTGGTCGGTGTAACTGCGACTGCCAAATCCAAAGTAGTTCGAAAACGCAAAGCCGGGCACAAAACATACCCAGGCGATTCACTGCCGGTCGAAACTCGGCGTCTACGTTAGGAAAAAGAACTACGGAATACAGTTGGTTGCAGAAGCTTCCGATCCGCGGCTGCGCAGGAAGTCGAAGCGCAACTTCTTGCCCGCGAAACTTCTCCCCGCGAGTACATACTCGTTTGCGACGGATACGAAACGCCGTTCCTTCAAATGACCGCTTCTGTTGTGTTTCGCGTTTGTTAGTTTGGCTTCTCCTTGGTAATGTCCAAACCGAGTGAGTCGCGAAAGATAAAAAGGGGCAAGTGTACCAAGCAAGTTCATGCAGGCTGGATTGCCGGGAACTGACACATGAGTCCATGGGTTCTTGCGTGAAGTAGGATATTCGTGATTGTTTAATGGACGAACATTTTGGTTGACATCATGCAGTATTGTTCAATAATACAGGAATTCGGTGTTTTCATAAGCGACTTTTTTGAAGAAAGCAATATTCTTTATTTGGGAGAAGTTATTCTTTATCTGGTGTAATTTTTGGGTCATTTCTTATTGCAAATAGGTGAACCTTGAAAGGCAGTAGTGTAACAAAGATATGGCAATTGATTGAAGTGAGAAGGTATATTATAATAAAATATTAGGTCTACAGGAAAATTCTGTCCGATAATATCATCTCAAGTTTCACCCTTATATGCCTCTTTTTTACCATTGTATTTCTAAATATGTGCTGTTCTAAATTACATTAGTAACGATAGAAATTATATTGTTCAGTAAATATTAATAAATGCATTGAAAATGTATTATATTCTTTGTATTAAAAATGGACAGAACTTTCTGTTAAATCTATTTATATACAAAATAGAAGGAAGACTTTCTCTTGCGATTCTGATTGTGTGAATTTCATTCTGCTAAATAATAGGTCTACCGGAAAGTTCTGTACGTTTTTGAATTCAATGAAAATAATACATTTTCAATACATTTATTAATATTTACTGAACAATATAATTTCCATCGTTACTAATGTAATTTAGAAAAGCACTGTATATAGAAATACAATGGAAAAAAGAGGCAGCCGTATTGTTGAAACTTGAGATGTCATTATCGGACAGAACTTTCCGGTAGACCTAATATATCTGAACAGAAAGAAATACTGCTGATTGAGCTAAGTTAAATAACCTTAATAAAACTAATTTTGAAATATTTTATATCGCCGACGTAAATAAATAAGGCACCATAAATGATATTTCAAAATTATGTAGACATAAGATATTCATTTCTCTATAATTTCATTTGTACAGTGTGTCCTAGTCTTTTACATTCTCTTGCTCCGAGTTCACAAACATTGGTAGTTCTTTCCCCCACGTGACCTGTTTCTGAACTCATAAATCGTCCCATCGATTTTTCTCATTCGTAATTTATTACGAGAAAGGGAGAAAGAAAATTGTCCTCTTCGAAGAAATGATTTGAAATAAATGAAGTATCGGACTTTGCACGGAACACTAAATATCGAGAATTGAGTGTACACTTAGACTACAAATTGTTTCCGTGCCAGGTGAGTAAACGAGTAGAGGATATTATACGATTTTCGAAGTTACTATGAATATTTAAATTTCACGTCGCAATTTATGCTTTGAAATTATATTCAGAAGCAGTAATGAATAAGAATGGAAGCCTGTTATTGCCACTTTCTCTCACAATCAGTAGTATTGGTCAATAAATGACGCATCATATAAAATATTGTAGAATCTGTGGTTCTTCGATTATCATCAGATTTTTACTACTGTTATGGTAAAGCTATTTAAAAAATGGAACCACCGGTGTTACAAATTTTTCTTGCAGTATTAAGTACAGTAAAACCTGTTTTTGTGCGGTGGATAGGGACCGTATAAAAGAAATCGTACAAAAAAAAAGTCGGAAATTTTATAAACACTTACATATAATAAACAACCTTGTACGATATACGACCTAAAAAATTTTTTATGCGGCGGACCGAGACCGCATAAAAAAAGTCGCACTTAGAAAATACATCAATTATTTACAAAATAAATGAGAAAATGTTTTCAAACAAATTAAATAATTAAACTAGGAATGGAGAACTTTTCAAAGTGCACATTAAATAATTCCCTGCTACTCGTCGTAATCCAAAACGCGCATCTTCTTGTGATGAATTGGTTCAAAATCGCTTTCATCGCTTGAAGATACGATTTCAATTGATTTATTTTGTGGCACCATAAAGTCAGTGATCAGTTTTTGTGACGACGGTCGAGTGATCAGTTGCTTGTAAACGTCACGATAGCGAGACATGCATGATCTTAGCTCTTTTTGAAATTTCGAGCTTCTTTCGGTATTAGTGTCTATTTTAAGAAAATGCGTTTCCAATTTTTTAGAAATCAGGATCCCTGCATATATTTTATCTGCTGTAATAGAATCCGGTTCTTCTTGTTCGTCTGCATAATCTATCAAATTATTGATAATGTCACTATCATTGATATATTGATATACCGCATAAAAAAAATCGCACATAAACAAAATCGCACAAAACAAACCGCATAAAAATAAAATCGCATGAAAAAGGGCCGCACAAAAAGAGGTTTTACTGTATTAATACAAATGTTATATGAACCATTTAAATAAAACATCGTCCCATTATTTACCTTACACCATATCTATCCACCTCAATTAGCGATCTCAACTTCCTCAAAGACTTTAAAAAAGAAAATAGCCACGTCGCTCCAAGAAACTAATAGCACGTTTCCAGTTGTCACCAAAATAATAAATTTCCACTTTGCAAGACAGCAATTTCGCAATCGATTAAGTTCTCCTTTGACTGCGTTGCTGCTTACAGATCAATTCGTTGTATCGGTTTAAAACGGTACTTATTGCTTTTACCATTCGTACGATTTGGCAGCGTGCTGTTCGGGCGCCGAAGGACAAAGGCAAACTTTAATTCGCCGTCTCGTTAAGCAAGTTATCAAAGAGCATGGAGCACCGAGCAACCCCGAGCAACCCGCCGAAATAATTGTTCCGGGTTAATGTCCAACGACCTTTCTAGACAGTGCCATCTCGAGCAGAAATACCTGTGACTGCGTTGGTTATTCGCGGTGTCATTTCTGTTTCTGTCTCTGTATCAAAGGTCTAAACGCGAAATTGTTCGGATGTTTCTCACAGCGCGCGACGGGAAAGAGAATAACCTCGAATCGTTTATAATATAGGGCGGCTTCGCCGCCCATTCCACGCCGAGCAATTATTTCTACCTCGTCCGGATCGCCAGGACGATTACTTTGTGCTGTGATTTTTCAAAAGTTGGACGTAAACCCTCAGCGTGAACGAGAATTTTCGAATCGCATTGGCCACGACCTTAATGGGAGTTTCGTTATATGGATAATTAGCGGCCTCAACGTACCGAAACCACCGACTTTCAAAACACTGCGTAATTACTCGTGCGACGTATTTTGGAGGAAACTGGGCGATCTGGCTATTATTCATATTACATTGTCTAGATCATAAACGTAAGCAAACTCTTTGGTCATGTTTTTCAGAAGTGCAGCTAGAATAGATTGAACGCAAATTAGCTATGTTTTAAGACTTTTTTTGCACTTTCGGTGCAGTGACAAATTTTGCAGTGAAAAGAGTTATTTTGAAGTAGTTACAATATTGGCCTCAAGAACGTCAGGGAGACATTTTATTTCAATTTGTAATTCTTGTTTTATGTTGTTTTGAGGAATAAGTTTGTAATACCACCTGTATTCGAGTGCGGCTGTTACACAGCTGTTACATACTTATCGTTATTTTCGTTTGTATTTTAGTTTCTGTTATGACAGGGCGTCGCTTTTGATGAAGGTTGTAAATCTTCACGATTCCCTGCCAATTCTCCTGCACTTTGGTGTCGTGCAAGAGCCCCAAAAATATGAACTGTTGTTCACGGTGAGGAGCAAGTCGTGGGTGAAGGAATAAAGATACTACCGTTTAACAATAATACTGTTGATATATTTAAAACTGGTTAATTCGGCAAGCAGAGTTCGATGGTTCTATTCTGACTACCTTCTACCCGTGACTCCCAAATGCTTCTGCCGCCATCGGCACCAACTTCCCCGAAGGAAACCTACGAACCCCATTGCAGGGGTGGAGTCTTAAAACTATAGGAATAAGCAACAAAACTATTGGTTCAATAACAACTAGGAAATGGTAAAACGAAAACTGATTATTGGTGGAGGCGTGTCTATATCGAAGATGGTCGTGAAGCGAAAGAAAGGGAAACTTTACCAAATATGGAAACTACGTTACAAACATGAAAGGACAATTTACGACTTCCTGGCTGGTATTGGCGACAATCTAAAAACTAAACAAACGCGAGGCCACCCGAGTCGACCCTTAAAGCCCGGAGACACTTGGGTCCGGCTGAGGCGATGACTCGAGCCTCCGTAACGAAACGCAAGACAACAGCCCTACGCTCGGACTCGATGCAATCCAGACGCGTACCCTCGAACCTAAACAAGGCGATACGCGACTGAACCTTTTTGGCCTCTATGCTTACATCATGAATTCTCGCTCCTCAACAGTTTCCTTCTTTCTTTATACATGATATAAATGTTACATTGCGTTGGAATACAATCAGAAACCGAGTTGCTTAAATAAGTATTAATAACGGCTGTTTATTATTTATTATAGATATGCACTGTTGGAGTTACAGTAAAATTAACTGTTTAATTTTTGCACAAGTATTAATTATGTGCAAAAACAGTAAGACATAATAGATGAAATTTTGTTAACACTGATAGTGCTGCTTTCGCCGAAATTTAATAACAATCATTTTCACTATTTGTCTACTTAATTTTGTCATCCGCCGTATTTCGTGCTGCGAGTTATGCTACGACTGCTCTTCTGCATTTCATTATATTTTCTTTACTCATTACGTAATTCTCCAGAATATATCCATCGTGATGATACAAGAAAGAGCAAATTTCATGTTCCAAGTCAGGATAATCGTGAAAATTGTTGCATGTAAGATCCTCTATGACTTTCAACGTTGCGAAAAATAATTTAATCAAAGTTTCATTATGGAACAATGGGGTATTAGCTATTTACAACATGTATATTTCAATATCATTATCCGGTGCTTGCAGCATTCAATTATGGTCGCAGAAAGAATAATTTGCTGATGCAATTATCTAATACACAATTATCCGCAGGTCAATTTTGTCAAGTATATTGCAGTAATGGTAATTACAACGTTTATGGAACTTGATATTGGGAGGTAGTGACATAACTTTTGCTCAATATTAATTAATTACTAATTAATTTCTCTTTTATAATAAACATTACGGTGTTTGTTATTATCAGTTTTAAAGCTCCTTTCTTCGATCTACTTTATACACAGTAGAAGCAGATTTCAATTAGACTCGCAGCCAAAATGAATGAAACTGTCTCAGCGCTAACGCAGTAGTACAAATCAATGCATAAGTCGACGAATACTTAAACGGGCATTTTAAAGCTTGTATAATTAACACAAGGTTTACGGACATTGTACAGTTATTTTTACTGACGCCCCTTACATTAGCAATTAGAAATAAAGTATAATCAATTTAAATATATTATACAATATTAACGGACCCTCATTAGTCTTTATCTTAAGCATGTGTGCCTATCCCAATTATATAACTAATTGTAAGTAAACCTTAATTATTCTAGAATTCCTTTCAAGGATAATTTTTCAACTTGCACCGCAAATTACCTAACGCTATAAAAAATATCAATTTGCATACTAAGTCGTTCAACGAACGTCGTCTTCGCGTGGCGCCTTGAGAATTAAAGAAACAAGAAAACGTATTTTCCGCAAATATCTGAAGAACGAGCTATTTCCTCTCCCCCCTCCTACTCCTCCATAATAATGGCGATAATATTAAGAGGGCGAAGTGTCCTGCAAAACGTAATCTATGCGGGCCACTGACGTTCAATCATTCCCCGTGCTCGGCGTTTTGCCAGTAACAATGAAAAGCATCCCGAAGTTGTGTAACTCTCATCCACGGGAAATGAGAATCCATAGACGTATTATGCGCGTACTAATACCATTCCCCCGAGCGATATTCGAACGTTCGCCTTGCATAAAATAGTCTCGTGGCGCGGGCCTGGATCCGCGAATAATACAGACTTGCCGCCCCCCCTCGAACCATCGGTCAAACTTCCTATCAGTAACAACGGAGATTCTTTTTTCGCCTCCCTCGAATAGAAGTTTCTGCTGCGTTCGTGCCACCATTCAGAAGCATGCCCCTCGTTGTACGCGAAACGTTTCCGCGTGTACTGTTACTACACCCGGCGCTATTTGCCAACTTGCAAACTAATCGGTGTCAGCATGGAAAACAATTCCTCTCGATGGCAGACATTATACGGGGACGGTCCAGTTACGATCGTTGAAAATATCTTCGAAAGTTCCCAAGTCGACGCTACGATGGAAAAGGCATTGTGCTGTACAGGATGGAATTTTATGAGAATTATTTATTGATTTTGAGAGTGCGGGCCAGAGGTGGGGGATTGCGGTGTTTCCGCTTCACAGATACGTGTGCGCTTGGAAGTTTCATTCGAAGAATTTTCTGTCGGCGTTCTATGGAAACCTGTAATTAGTTAGGTAGTTGAATCCCTACTTTTACTTTCTGTTAGTTTTGTTAACTGGTCTTATTGATTCTTTGATTTATATTGTTTAAAACACGAATTCGTAGGTAAATTAATGTTTGCACGACGCATGTACTGTAATTGACAATTCAACTGGACAAATCGGCAATTGAATTTTGATTAAATTTCTGTTGGACATGTGTTAGATCCGGGACATGTATGCAGTTTATATAATTCCTGTTTACTATGCTGAATAACATAGCATGCAACATTGTTGGATGAACATGACCTATTAAATCAGCACCGAATATATCTATTTAAATAAAATTAATAAACGATAAACACGATTCAAATGAAAAATATTCCCAAATGTATAAATCACTCTGATATCTTAAATATTAGTATTGATATCATAAACCGATTCTCCTTTCCATTATACCATTTCTTCATTTGAACGCAATTATAGAATACTACATACAATCTTAACAGTGGATGGAAGAATCACATACGTCTAAAGAGCAACAATTCCCTATCTACAACTCCAATATCACACAGTACCAATATTCTCCCGAAATATCGAGATAAGTAGACTCAGTTATTTATAACACGGTTAAAGTTCAACCAGCATATTTAAAATGTCCGATGTCGCGGGCTTAACAAGTCGCTGAAAACTTGAAACCCCTCGGCAAGAATTCCCTGTTGAAATCACCGAGTCGTAGATGTGCGTACTGTTTTCTCGATGGATCATAAAAGCTAGGCCGAAAAAAAAGCAAGCCTAGCCAACCAAGAGACCCAAATGTTCCGGCTACCGTGACGAGGTATCGTTCTCTGGAATAGCAGCATTTCACTTTTCGCTACATGCACGCGTCCAGGTTAGAGAAGAGAGGAACGTTGCAAAAGGACAGGAAAAGATAAGTACGTGCATAGGCGCGGGTAGCGTGGCGTTTCAACGATAGGATTGCATTCTAAATTAAAAATTGGACTCGTTTCTAGACAATGAAGCAATTCGAGATAGACCATTGCCACGGTGATGACGATTCTGTGGAAATTCCTTTATTTCCAAATTAATAGAGTAGAAAGCATAGAGATAAACCTTTTATTCTTTTATGAAAGCAATTTGATTTTTGCTTGGGACCTCTCATTTTGCATTTCTGTTCTAGCATTCGTAACTCTTTTGACAGAGATTGACGTTTTGTTCTGGTTGATACCCCAGATGTTGTAAATATTGGGTTATTAGAATTAATTTGGGCGTGCTTTCAGTATGTGCATTAGGGGCTTTACTTTTCGACGGGGCTCGGCAATATAGCTGAGCTTCATTTTTATTAAAGGTTTATTTTCTGCGTCTGGCGTAGTTCGCATTGCCCCTGTTTGAAAGTGCGCTTGATGTATATCTGGGATGTACGGAGTGTGGGTTTTTTTTCGTAAATAAGTTGGTGCTAAATTTTGGCCACTAGGGAATTTATAACAGGATATTCATTGTATGTTACTCTTATTTCAAATACTTGACATTATTGATAAATAAAATTAATCATCACACAATGATCACTCGTATGCGAAATGTGGAACGTTTAATAAAATGAAGAAGCGAAGTATATACAAAACCCACAAAACAAAGAATTGAACGGCAGATTTTGTAAAATCGATAATGAGGTTTTCCTCAAAGGTATATAAATTATAATATGACGAAGAGTTCGTGGCAAACTTTTTATTTATTACTTTAGTTTATTATTTTAAATTATTTTAAATTTGTGACTAACCATTATCAGGTCATTTACCTAACGTGTCCAGTGTTAATTCACATTAGTGATTCTCCAGAGAGTCACACAATCGATAAGAAATTTATAACACCTGCCTTAACAATATCTATATTAAGGTTCAATTAGAATGATTGTGTGTCAGTTGGGTTATAATTAAATATAAGATAATAGATTCTAAAAATAGCGGGTGAAACATATGCTATAGTGATAATTGAAAAAATGAATTCAGTACGTGGTATGATAAATGTTAGGTGGAAGAAACTTGTGGAATAAAGAACCGAAGTTCTCCAAGGTGATTAACTTTAAAGTCGAGATTCGGAAACACAGGGATTAGTAGAGATCAAATAAGGGGAAAAAAGAAAAGTGCGAAGAACCAGTAACTAATGAACAGGGAATTACATTGGAGGGTGGCAAACTTAAATTATCTCCCGATCAACTTAGGAGTACATTCAACTCTTCGTGGACCTTATATTAGAAATGTGGTTCATTTGCACATAATTCTCTAGCACTCTTTTACAAACAATCTCCCTTGGCGGAACTTAAATTCTTAAAAATTTAAATTTTAAATTTTCATTAATTTACTTTAAAGGATATATAACAGTTTATGGATTTTCTGTATCGACTTATAATAATACATACACTGCATACTAAATAGTTTATATGAACTTTCATTTCCAGAGTAAGTTTTCTAGCTTTGACACTTATATGAACCGGGAACGAATATTTGTAACATTAACCTGTTGTTTTTACGTTTATTTATTGAGCACCTTATGGCTGTACTTATACAGTTTTAATTATGAATTACGGTATTACAAATATGAAAGACGCAGAATACAATAGTTCGGTATAATGAAGAAGAAGAGGAAGAGACTGAAGTTAAGAGGTTGTTAGTCCATCAGTAAAACAAAAGAGCATATACATATATAAGATGACGCGGTGTATTCCAATCGCATAATTCCAACATAACCTGACCAACATATTTGGAGGAAATACTGTACACATAATTGTTATATTTTGTAATGCTCTACCACAATTTCATGTTTAATACATCTAACCATCTTTATTCATATATTAATGCCACGTATGGGAAAGTAGTACAATTTTCATAGCCGCTCCTCGATTTTGCAATCCAACCTGAAGGAATAAATTATACAGTACATGGGTCACACAAAAGCATGCATGTATTTATCAGGCCACGACTAAAGGGTTGACAGTCTATGCGATGTCGAGACTAGACAGCGAATATTTATGCAAATATTACTGCAGACCATATTTGCAGAAAGTAGACAAAGAACGTAAACAAAAATTTATTTTATTAACAGGAGATTGCGGAAATAGGACTTCATATGTAAATAATATTTAATTCATTTATCGCAACTCCAAAGCGCATTAAATTAAACACCTTTTCTCCTATCTCCCAATTTCAATTCGGCATCCAATAGAATCACCCACATCAATTAAAAAAATAAGAAAAAAAACGCCACAATCATTTTCACTTCACCTGCACGCCTCCATCCCGACGGTAAAGCTGACATTATTCACAGAACGACGAAACATTTTGTCACACCGCGAGTATCCAATGCAGATGGAAGTCTTCAGCATCTGAATCCCAGCATTTCTCAGCCCAGGTACATCGGCTTTAAGTGTTTCCTAAAGGCTTGCGCATCGCCGGCCACGTAATTGGATCTCGTCTGACTTTATAAATGTCACGAGTAATTGGTCGAACCGCGGTGATCACCCCCCACCCTTTCCCAGCCTACCGCGCCTTTTCGAAAATCTCGTTAGACGGAAACCGCAATTTCACTTTTCGTTAGGTCCACGCGGCGAAGCAAACTCGTTGGCCGACAAACAGGAAACGCGAGTTCCACTTTAAAGATTATCGTGGCGGGAACCGAGCGACGCGACTCACGCTGGTAGATTTTATGAACCGGAATAATTTTGCTTATCGCGGCGACAACGTTCGGAGATCGATTCCGCGGCGGGCTTCAACGCGGGAACAGACGCGGTGGAAACGAGAATATTTTCGATATTCTAACGGCGGTCGTTTTGCTGAACGACGAGGAACCCCGTTTCCCTGTTTGGAATCGCGAAGAGCTTGTTTCGTGGGAAAATCGTATGGCGGCGACGGACAATTCAAACGGTTTACCGTACAATCGATAGGAATTGCTCCTATGTGGACCCGGTGTTTACAGGTACCACGGCGTTATCGTGGGCATAACAAATTAAACGGACGTGGAAAAAGTCGGTAAAACGGCGAAATATTGACCAATCGTACGGTTATATGGTTTTAGCAAGGTTTTTCAATTTTTACGATATTATATTAATGCTATTGTGGGGCATACGAATCAATGAAATCATTGTTAATTCGATGACAGAGTGTTATTACCTTTCTGGGAAATCCGTGTGTGCAACTTTAGTGGGACTGTTGGCAACGTACGAGGACTCGCGTTCGGGCGAATATTCATTCAATTTTTTTGCGATAATTATCAATTTTCTTTCTAATTACACTTCCGTTAGTATGCAAATGAAGGATCCTCTCGTGTTCTTTTGGGAGAATCTACAGCACCGCTGCACAACTTCTAAATGGTTCGTGGAAGAAAGCGAAAATGCAGATGTTACCCTTCGGCAACATTTTAAAGGAGGTATTTTTCAAAATAGGTTTAAGAAGTTCCGTTTCGAGACTTTCGATATTGAAATTGTCCTTGACGCGTATAATAGTTCAGTTTTGATTAATATCAAAGACATATAAGTAAATAAAATGAGATATCTATTTAATGAACTGAAGTATAGTTTGCAAATAAATAATTGCATAAGTAATTATAACAGTGATAGTGAGGCATTTTAGTAGAGAACGTTTAAATATGATGGCGTACCCTTTTACAAAGAATTGCTGAAGTTTTGAGAACGTATATATACTTCATCAGCAATGAAAGGGTTAAATTGATTTTATAGAAAAGGGTTAAGTGTACATAAAAGTAATGATCGTTCCCACGTTGAAGATCTTTTATGACATCTAGTAAGCGAACCAGGACTAGGTAATAAAAGTATCTTGTCTCCTGCATTGTAAGCACTTTCTAATTTTCTGGCGGTTAATATTGAAATTAGGTAAGTGTAACTTAAGTGGCAATTATATTTGCATAATTTTAATATATAAAAGAAGTATATAAGATGAACATGTTTAAAAATATTTATTCACACTTAAATTACTGACACTATTGTTCCATTCCATTGTTACTATTCAGTACTATTTTTCATATAAACTTACAGACCATTAGTAAAGGCAATCCTATAATTAATTTACAATTCAGCACATGTAAGTTAGTTTGAGATAGAAAATCAAGTTCACAAAAATGTTTCAATTAGTTTGACAAACAAACTTCCAATTAGTTTCACAAACGAAGTTAACTCCAAGTTAGATTTTTGTTAATTGTCCAATCACCCTTAACTTCCTTGCCACTTGTAAACCTACATACGACTTACGTAAACGCAGCAGCATTAGCAGTATCTTTTCACGAACCGTATCTTCATTAAGTGCATGTGTACCTGGCCAACTTTCAAACTTGATTTCCGGGCAAGTAAAGCCTCCGAGGAAAATATTTATTCTGTGTTCTCAACCTATTTTGGCACACAGAACTGCCTATTGCTCAATCCCACTGTTTTATTGTCACGCTGTATGCAACAAACTATTTAACTAAGGAAGAAAGGTTCATGGTCAAACAGTTGGAACTTCCTAACAAATTTTTCAACTTTAATCATAGCTAGATATAATATGCCCCTACTTTTTGCCATGACTTCAGCTTACAAATAAACACAATATGAACTCTTCCACGAAACATTCGCGTGGCGCTTGAACTCTTTCAATTTCACTAGCGCAATCTTTGCGCCACTTCTATTTTACAATTGTTACAGATCGATACAAAAATTTCCCCAACAGTGTGAATAGTAATAACGTAATCCCATAACAGAATAATTACGTTCTTTCGCTGCCAAGAATGTAAAGCGACAAATAAAAATTAAAAAAACCAGATTGAACTATTTGTTTGAATCAGTAGTATCGAAATGCCCCTCGATCTATTCTATATCAGATAGCTAATCGCGAAAGAAATTTGTAAGAAGTCAAGGCGAGGTGGGACACCAAGTATACTCTGATGCACCATCGACTTGAACGAGGACACGCGCTGCGACAGAACTTCCCTGTCTCTTTCCCCTGAACCGAGGCCGAGGTCGAGACTGTCTCCGCTGAAATTCTGTGTTACGCGAGCGACGTCCATTAATGAAAATCGATTACCCATCAGGGCTGCTGCTTACACTGATGCGCGTCAAAAGCTCATGCGCCTATGTATATCGCTGGTCTCATCGGGCCGAGCCACCACGTTGACGATGGCTATACGTGTCCCAGCTTATGTACGCTAATTCCCGGGATTTCATGAGTCACATTAGCTTAACGAAAAATAAGTCGAGCATTCAACCGCCGGAGAAAGAGGTACCCCTTTATGGAATTTGGTAATCGAAGTCTGTACGCTGCATGAAAAATGTGGACAGGCTTTAATTATGTGGCACGTTTGTTTCTTTTCGTTACAATTCTTGTTCAATTTGCCATATGTTCAGAAATAACGACAAGCAAGTATTTTGGTTTTACTGTGGATAAATGTACTATATATCGTTACCACTGTATGTGGACGGTTGTTGTTTGAACTATTACGTTAGAATTAAACGTGAAGGAGAATCGCACGGAATGGAACGTGTCACCGGTATAGCTATTAAGCTAATGAGAAAAATTGCATGCCGGGTATGTTTTCTGTGTGGTGTTGAATACAACTGAATTTGCATGATTAATGATCCTGGATAAGGGTGAAGATTCCTATTGATGAATTTTTTAACGTGGGAACGACTTTGCAGTAGCCAAATTTTGTTGCTTCAGACATTTTTATATGCCACGGTGTACATATATTTTTATTACACATTTACCTGTGAATCGAAACTGGTAATGAAGCATGTTTATAAGGGCAGAACATAAAAAAGGATTTAATTAAAGTCATGCACTTACATGAGTTGTAACAATAATTGTACACTTTGATAGATAGAACGGGCGAGTTCGAAAAATATATTTTATTTAAATAAAGCACTACGAGAGCAAATCATGTTAAATTCAAAAATTATGAGAAGTAAATTCAACATATTATTTAAATACGACTCAGAAATGAATATTGTTCGTACGAAAATTGTAAAATGTTCACTCGTTTTATACAAAAATAGATCTAATTTAAAGTTATATATCACCGGATAAAATTGTTTGCACTTTTAACACTGCGATAACTGTGAAGATTAAGATCAAGGATAACGTCAAGGATTTGGAACGAAAAATCTGTGATTCGAGTTCAGCGTGAGTCTTTACTTCCGTCCTACTTCTCCCTCGTCCAAAATGCCTTGTTTCTTGAACAGGTTGCTGCGAATTTAACCAAAAAAATGATAATCGATACGCTTAAAAATAAAGTAAATCATTCCTATAACAATATATAAAAACTTTTAAAGCAGAGAAGATGTTTATAAAAGAATATTAAATTTTATTAAGTTATTTTAAAAATAATAAAGAAAAATTGGAGGCTAAAACAATAATGAGAATATTGCGTTTTCAATTTGGATTTGCTGAACTGTATGAGTCTGTGTTGCTACAAGAACTATATTGCGTCTACGATTTTAATGTTGGAAGTACTTAGTGCTTTGGAGAACCGTTTGAAGAGGGGAACTTGTTAATACCTCTTTTGCGGCATCAGTTTGCAGTTTAAGTCCAAATTATTAGGTTTCTGAATGCAAGAGTTGCATAATGCGGAAACACCGAAATCGAAGTACACGAACTTGCTTTGTAAGCGATCTGTATATCAAAGTCGAAAGTCGAAGGATAAATTTGATTGAAAATTGAAACTGTTCTATCATTAATCTTGAAATATACAATACGAAATAAACATGAAATATAATATGAAGGAAAGATATATTTGTGCAGAATTGTAATCCATGAAACATATTTGATCATGACATGTGTAATACAAAGGTCTGAAGCAAAATAATGTCTAAATAAGTAACTTTTCACACTGATTTATTAGAAATACTAAAAGCGTTTTTAAATGATGCTCTATACGTATTACTATATTAAAAATTATAATATTATGCTCCACTATACGTTTCAAGTTTTTACCAATGCAAAAAACTGAAAAACTACATTTGACAGGATGTATGAATTTTATTTCAAAGAATCTCAATTTAACATTCGACTGTAGATATTTGTTGTTAACAAAGTTTACCTTCATAATCAATAATTTAATTTATGTAAACTCCAAAATCTTTTCTGTCCACGTCTTTCAACTACAATCAAATCCAAAGTACCGTAGAAATAAGTTTTCCGATCTTCGACGAAGCTCCGTATATCAATTTTCTACATCGATAGCAGCAATCGAAGACAGGTCCCTCCTTTGCTGAAAGAAATTGGCGCGCACCGAAGCATTCATTGGCACGTTTAATCGGAATCGTTCCGCGTTGTTTTCGATGCTGCGTTTCCGGTCGCATCCAGCATTGGCACAGCGTTGACGTTGCGCCGCTTCGTTTCGTTTCGCAACGTATGGCCACGTTGTCCCATTATTTTCAATGGCGTTGTGAAAAGAGTACGTCGATTCGACGATGTATCGTTCGTGTGTAACGAGTAGTCCGAGAGTACTGCAACATTTGCAGGCACTCGCGTTCTATTTGCAGGTAACGTGCTCGCGCGTTGACGAATGATCGTGTAGTACTGGTATCGACAACGAACACTAGACACGCGAGTGTACGTACGTATGTATGTATGTTAAACATGTAGAGAAACAATCGTTAAAAGTGTTAATTTTGATACGGTTAAGGTTTCGTAATCAGTTATTACAGTCATTATTATTATTTTGGGAGTATAAATAAAATATTATTTATATATCTATAAATAATGAATCAGTTATTCCTGTTGCACTTAATTGATATATAAGAATAATATAACGAAATTATAGTTTGTATAATATTCGTCATAGAAGAAATAGTCTACATTTTCTTGTGAAAATTTATAAAGTGTTTTGCGATGCTGTACATTATTGCTACTTTGTTGTATAATAAATTTAGATAAAGTCGTTTGACGCACCCTTTAACTATTGAACCACCATGTTTCAACTTTGTTCGTCTATTGTTCTCTTATTAATTACTATTGATAAATTTTTGTTGTATTTCCTATTAATAACTTGAGCAATAAGTATAATGCCCATAGTCCTAATTTATAATACGATGATAATCTTGATTATTTATTACTATTTATTATCACTTGTTGGTATAAGAATTGAAAGAAAGATTTAATATTGCATTCACTGATGCGCATTGGAATACGTGTTGTAATCAATTTCAGTTAAATCGATGTTGCCAAGAACAGTCGACCCTTTGACGTTGGAGTAGCACTAATGAAAAACAATTTCCATCCACGTGAACAAATGAAATATATCAATAAATATTGTCAATCTATATCTACGCTATACCATGAAATCAATCACATACAATTCCGATTTCTTCCTACACTTACTAAAAATGATTTATAAAACTATTGTACCTATTATAAAATTACAAATTTATGTACGGTACGAAATATTCTTTTTCTTTCAAATATGTTGACACAGTTTGCCTGAGAAACTGACACACTCTGTAAGAATACACAAATATTTTATAAAACCAAAGAGACTCCTATAAGAAACAACTGTTTATTACATTTCTGTACGATTGCAAATTTCAACATTTTTTATTAAAAAATAAGGTTCTATTAGAATATACGACGTGTGGTGGGGCCATTTTTACCAGGTTAATTTAACATTCGCTTCGCGAAGGGATCGTTGAAACCATTTCAAAAAGTTTCAAGGAAATCTTGCACCTCAAACGTAGAGACTAATTACCTGGGTAGCTGCATTACACGTTCAGATAAATAGGTGCTAATTATAGCCCCTCTCGAAACAATTTAAGAGATGAACACCATGATTCATGGAACTATCTCTTCATTATAAGAGAGGGCCAGATAAGACTGACGGGGATAACACTGATAAAGAACAGACGATCGTTAGTAAGTGTACTTGGTATTCCATATAAAAATAGTAACATCCTAAGACGATAATGATAGAATTTCCGAGTACGATTATTTAAGACCATGAGTTGCTATTAATAATAAGGGTGAAAGCTTTACAGTAAGTATAAAATAATAATTTGAATAGAAAAAGGAGGATTAATTTACTGTTATAAAAAAAATCCTATTCATATCCACAATTTATTTCAAAAACAGGGACAAAAATATAGACGTTTAATATATAATTTGTTATTTAAGCAACTAGATCCTTTTACGCTAGACCATTTGTTTCTATAATGGGCAACTAAAGTAGAACCCCAATTACCCGGACCGTGATTATCCCCGGCCGTAATTATCCGGCATATTCAATATATTAATAACACGTTTAATAATTTATATTAACCGAATTTAATGATAAAGGAGAAGGTACGATTTTGAGTCAACCTTTTCGATATTTAAAATAAACTGTTTGTTAATTATTTCTCCTCTGGTCTTAATTCACCTGGCCCCTCTATTTCCCGTTCAAGTCACTTAATAATTTATAACACTCGAATTTATCACCCATTGTAATCACGAATAACAATCAATGCTTTCTCTTTTATTTATTTCTGTTCCGTTATATTTATCCCTATGCTATACTAGACGCAATCTCTGCTTCCCAATTTTGGCAAACATGTATAATTTACACCGCGGCTGCCGTTCCTTATTATAATGCAACGAGAAATTAAATACTGTGACGATGCTGCGTTATCAACCCTGAATCTAGACACTCGCACTCAAGGGGTTAAACGTGGTCGTCGCCCATCGGCAACCAACGCACATTTATTTTTCATTCCATCAACTCGGAGCACAGACGACATCCAACGGTTTTAATGTAACGATCCGTCGCTATAATGTTCGATATTTCATCGGGAGCAAGTGTCTGCAGACGGTTGGTTGAATTTCTTTGGCAACGAGAGGGATGGTCCCAGAAGGGTTACAGAGTATTCCCGGGAGGCGTGCCGAACGAAAGGCTTCACGCCAGGCTATAAAATTCTGAACGGCGCGGGAGTAGAGGACAGAAAAATCAATTAGACTGCCTCCGACAGCCACGTCGCCATGATTCAGGAAACCGATAAATCTGAACACACCGACATCAGCACCTCCGTCGAGATCTTCAGTATCCCGCACCGCCTCTCCACTCGCGTTCTCCTCTTTCCCCCACCCTTATTCGCCCTTTTGTTCGTCCTTTTCTTTCCGACGGGATAAAGGCGGCGATGAACACCTAACGATGATAAAACCGAAACTGTGCCGGTGAATCAAGCAAGGCAAGTGTGGACACAGAGTATTCTGTTTCGATTCTTCGCTTTGTAGAAATTCGGTGTATTAACGAGTTCTGCAGTTGGAACTTTGTTAGTTTGTAAATTAACAAGTCCGCAGTGTTGTTAATACGAAGCTTTTTTAAAAGCATCGTGGTTTTGTAGAATTAAATACTTTTTTCATGGTACGTTGGCATTAATATTGTCCATATAGTATTCATTATTTTCGAGCACTATATCATGTTGTTATAATATGAAGTAGCACGAGATGTATGGTTGAAGTTCGATATTGAAATATTTATTTGCATTATAAATATGTTTGATAGATTTGCTTTATTTCGCATTTTTTGTATTTTTCATTATACAAATATTGTACGAGGTATTTTTGTAAAACAGGAGACAGGACCATCCACTGGTGTTCTACATTGGTTTATAGATATATTTGTGTTCAACATATAGCGCATTGAGTGCCCAGAATGGAAATAATTATACAAACATGATTAGGGAAGAATTAATATCTTGTGCAGAAAAATAAATAAATACAACCAACAGATAAAATGCTACAATTTAATAAATGTTAAGTCATTATTTATAAAATATTTATAGAAACATGATTGGGGAGATATCAATTTCTGTTCAGAAATATAATCGAAATTGGAACAACCAAATCCTATGACTTACTTTAATATAATAAATATGAAATCGTGTTACTTTTAGTCGAGAAATAATACCGTATTGTAATTACCATTTTCAGTGAGCTTAATGAGTTGAAAGTGCCGTAAAAGTTTTTAATCGATAATTGCTCAAGCAGAATCTATAAAGAGAAGCGGGAAATTGAACAAAACAAGTCAATCCAGATATACTCTCGCCGCTATTTCAAACAGCGTTCCATTCTTTATCGAGGCCGTATTTGGTTAACGATTGAATGATTTCGGTGAAAGTTAAAAATGAAACGAGGCCTTTGAAATCGGAATCAAAGCAGTTCGCGGTTTCACGAGTTCACGTTTCGATTCACCCGCGGCTCTATGTTGACTGTATAATTATTATGAGATAGTAGAAGAGAAATTATTTTATCATGTATTCTCTGAATTTTAATGAGTTCGCCTTCTCAAACGGATAGAAATCAGTGAAATGTATTTAAACCCAGTGGATCATTATGCAATTCGTTTTCACATAGGAGAGTGGTCCAGAATCGTTTGGGAACATCCAGTCGAAAAGATTTCAGAACTATACGAACGGCAGGATTTTTATTGCAACTGAATACGATTATTTAATTTGTCGATGTATCATGTTTCTCGACGAGTTCAAATAGTTGGAGCTCTATTGGACTCCACCAAGAAGGTATCACGAAATTTATTGAGGTCTCAACTTCACCCCCGAAAGACTTTGTTTCGAGGGCTCGCCGAGAAAAGGACTAACGTAAACAGAGGGGTGATTAAGCTGATATAACAGAAGTTTGGAAGTTTAGCTTCCACTTTTTGTGCGTTCTTCCTTTTCCACTTCCTCCCCTGGCTTCTTGCTAGCTTCAAAAATCGAAAAGTGTTCGAAAGATTAGCAAGTAATTTATATTTGTTACGATAAGATATACATATAGATGCTTTGTATAACTTGTCGCACAGTGCATCTAAAAGTAATTTACTTTTGCAGAATACTTTGAAAGCTGCAAGAAATATTATATAAATTGTAGCGGTATTATTGAAGTAAATGGTTGTAAAGTATGTATAGTAGATACATGATTTGGTATTAAAAAATATAAATTTCTGTAAGTTGGAGAAAGTAAAGTTTTGTTCAATTGAATACGCTGAATATTTATGAATAAATTCGATGTTTCTTCAAGTTGAAGTATTATTATATTTTTAACATCAAAACTAAAATTAATTTGAATGAATATTATTTGAGCACATAGCGATGTACTTTCTACTTTGATAATATCTGTTATAATAAAAGTGGAATAAAATACCTAAATTTTACCATTAAAATTAAAATCAAAAAAATTTATGACAAGTTTCTGGTCCAGTACTATCCCACATTTTCCAAAGAAGCTTACAATTTTTCACTCATGTAAATGAAGCTTTTATGCAGGACATTATATTATTACCACTATTAGAATTTTGCAAATGGCAGCACTTAGCATATTATTTATTTCCCGTACAGTAAGTCACGTATTACGTGATGCAAAAATTCAAGCCGTACATACCGTCGTAATAAATTAACAAATTAAATGTGCTTCGAATGATAGCCGAATTCACTTGAAGTAAACAGCTAGTGAAGATTTAGGTGCGCAGTTTTCTGATCAATGGACGAGGAATATCAATCGCTCTCCTGATTTACTTTCATTACTGCTCGTGAGGTAACTAAAAATCTGACTTTCCTCTAGATGTAACATTTAAATTTACCAGAGCAGCGTATAAAGTTAATCGTGAATGCAAGCAATGCAAAAAAATGCACGGTGCAGACGATTTACTGGCGGTGGTATGCTGGATTTTGTTCAAATTAAATACCTTCGATTCGATGAAGCATTACTTCGTAAAAACGAGGCAATGCAGAGTGGAGAGAAAGTAAAATTGCATTTATGTGGAAGTTTAATATTTTTTGCAATTCGAAGAACGTTTTATAAAATCGCTTTGCACGTGTACACAAACATTTAAATACCTTTACAAAGTATACAATTTCGAAGCATATTTTCATATTGCCTATGCAAATTGAATCGATTTTAAATAGTTTTAACCCTGAAGTGCTTCCATCAGATCTAACGGTTTGACATCGCGTAATTTATACTTTATATATCTGCATACTGTAAGTAGTATTATCAAGGATAAAGAGAACGGTTTTAGCGGTATGCATTTTTATACCTGCATGATTTTATTGCAGGTACAACTTAGTATGTACACATTTTGCACACTTCTACTTCTCCTTTTTTACCATTCAACATATACTTTTAACTTTTATCAGCCTCAGAAACTAACGACAATTTTGCAAAAACAAACGAATGTATTTGTGAACGACTGTAACGTGAAAATCACGTATACTAATATTTTGCAGAAACATTGAGATGCTCCAAGGAATGCGTTCGATTTTAAAGTCAATCAATCACTTTGTATTTTATTTAATGTTTATCAGCGCAATTTGAAGAAGCTGTTGATTTCAAACGTTTCACTGACGGCACATCTGCGAAAAATTGATGACTGAAACGTTTTCCCTGCTGAACTGAACGCGGTCAAATTTCCGTGGATTTTAACACGTTAAAATTCACACGTGACACGGGATGTTTACGTCCTGGATAAATTTCGCGGATTATTGAGCGGCAGATAAAATTATCAAATTTAAAATGTGCACGGAACCGCGGACGCAATTTAAGCTATCCGATTGGAGCCAAGCCTAGGGCATATTATCTATTTTACGATCATCAATTTCCATACTGTGCAACATGAATATTCAAACAGCCGCCGTGTACATTACAACAGACGCGTGTATACATTTTTGATATATATACTTCGGTTGTGTTTCGATAAAGGAAGATCACCGTCTGCGTATCGCCGAACGATTATGATAAATAGCAAGTTCCTCGAAAAATCCGCTTATCTACAAACCTGCTTGATTTATGGAAAAAAGAACTCCCAGTAAAATTTATAGAGTTATAAAGAGTTATTCAGAGTTATGGAATTTGCGAATCTATAAATATTATCGGCATCTGATAGTACCTTACAGATAGTATAGTATTATAATCGGCAAATACGTAGAAGCTGGCTGGAAACCAGATTAATTAACTCCATGAATTAACAAATAGAGAAAATTGATAAAGCTAGTGACACCCCGTTTTTTATATTTCATTCGAAATGTGAATATAAAGAAATATTGAAAAATGTGTCTTGAAATACCTGTATAAAACCGTCGCATTTATTCGAAATAACTAAATGATTTTTATGCGAAGTCAAAAGCAATGGTTTCCGAAATAGATTATTCGTTCCGCAGCAGCAATTAAAAATTTTCCGCAACTCATGGTGATAAATAGAAATATCAAAGTAATTTATTTCATTCATGAACAGTTTAACACCAATTATGTGCTCTGGTATTGGGATTCGGAATACTACAGAAAATGGAGTTAATGAGTTTAAAATTTTAAATAACATATGCATAGTTGTTTTCAGAATTCATTGGATATGTAGAACATGAAGTTCGTAATGTTCGGACAATAATCCTATTTATTATGAAATTATGAAACACATTCATCCAGAAAATATCTCAAGAACTCCAATCCTTAACTCATTCTTATCATTTATAAAAATAAAAATCTATAATGTCTTGTATAATAAAAATTGAATCCGCCGTGTGGACCACAAGAAACGAGGAGCGCTATTCATTGAATGCAAAATTGAAGAAACGGAAAGAAATCTAAAGACGGGTAAAGGATAATTACTTCTTCGGTTCTACCTTAAATAAAAATATGATATCCACTTTTGCATTGCTGTACAACGAAATAATTATAAAGAATATTGTGTGATGTTCCAATTTCGAAATTAAATATACTATACATTATAATTACAAATGTCGAAGAACAAGGATTAAGGACAAAATGTAAATAACGAGTGTGCGATTAATATTGTAATTCTGTAACGAGAAACTCAATTATATTTAACGCGAATATTTATCTGAAAATTATGGAGTTCTTGCGCGAGAAATATGCATTTTTATTACAGGCAAAACAAAAACAGGAAATAATACGAACATCCGTTGTCCTGGAATAAATTATATTTAATAATATTACCAACACGCGTATACAAGGATGGACCAATTTATTGAACGTAATAATTCATTTGTGACCATGGCTTTACCTACCACAATAAAGTAACAGAATTAAAAAGAATGATAACTATGAATGACAAATTGCACGTTAATGAACATGAAACATTTTATAACAAAGGGCGAGAGTAAAATTTAATTTAGCTTTAATTTCAAAAGTCGGGCGTGTCTGGCATTATATTCTTTACGGTTATAAAGAATGGTTCTTAGAAATGAAACAGGTTACAACTTTGGTGTGCATAAGTATAAAGTTAATTAGTTAAAATGTTAACTAATTTTAGTTAACACAGTATAATTTTTTCGTAATTCGAATAATTTCATAAGGAGTCTTTGTGACAAAGTTTTGTCACGTTCTGAATGTTCATACTATTAAAACGGATAACGCATAGTAATATCACTAGGAGCAAATGAGATGATGGTATTCTGGTGCAAAATATAACAAAATGTGTGTGAAGCGGAAAGAAATTTAATTATTTAATTATTATAAGATATACATTTCAGCAGTAATCTGTACTTAATGACGTCGCATGTGATTGTAGAATATGTGCGAATATTCATTAATTTAAAAAATATGAAATGAAATATGAACAGTAGCAGAAGCAAATTTTTAATTTGGATCATATGCCGAAAGTACAGTTATTTCAATTCTGGTAACAATATGTCAAAATGATGTTGCTTGAATTGGCAAAAATGAATCAGAAAACAGTTTTGAAGTTTTGGAAGTTCATTACACACTTATTTTCTTATGGCTACAATTAAAAATAAAATATGAAATGCTTATCCAGAAAGCAACGAAACCAGGCTCCGTTCTTTAAAAAATTCAACACTGTACTCTTTCAACCGCAATGGCTTTGATAATCATTGATTCAAAATATTTCTATTAATTCCAGATTTTGCTATAGCTTGATAGATATAAATTTGTTTGAAGCTTTTTATATCGGAAGAAGTGGAGGCACGATGTTTTATCGCTAATGGTGGAAGTCTTCTTTGCAACCTATACTTTAGAAGCACTTGCAAGCTTCCTATTTTTCCCAATTAGTCTTCTCCTTAAAAAATAAGTAAAGGTAGTGAATATATTGTGCAATTTTAAAAATAAAAAATGAGGACACCCTCTTAAATTCTTTTTGCTATAAAATTTTTCGTAACGCTTAACTAACCGCGACTAGCAATTGCCTATCCCAAAATATTTAAACTTAAACCAAATTAATAATATTTAAATAACGTTAATGGCAATTCTCTTGAATTGAATGCCATCTTGAATAAATTTCTGGAGTCTACACCAATTACTTGTCTACTAATCATTGACCATTACCTGATATCAAACTTGAAAATTGTGAATACTGGGAAAAATAATGAAGACATAAGGAATACGATAACTCTTTTATTCAACTTTGTTTGTACCTTACAATTTTACGCTAAAAAAACCTGAAAATTTGATGTAGTCCCAAATCGATAGTTATGAGCCGTATTTTATCAAACCTGTATTATAATCCAAAGAAACACAAAAGAGGCAATGTCACCTGTCAATAGGACAGTCTCCAGTCAGATTCCAAGTAGTATAAACCTTTGGTCAGACAAGCTTTTGTACTGTCTAATGCGATATTCCAATAAGCCTACTTGTGCTAAAGCGTCCCTAAGCGTAACACCGCGACGAGCCGTTCCAGGTGTTGCAGAATGAAAAGCAGCAGTTGCAATTATCGCAAGATTTCGTCCTAAAGAAATTGGACCGGGTCGAACTCGAATATTTTCCTCCCACTCCATCCTGTCTCTTCCCGTCCCCCGATTACTCCGTTCTCCCGTTCTCCTTTCAATTCGCCTCGCTCGTTCGAACCGTACGGAATCCTAGTTTCGTGCTGCAGCTATTAAACATCGTTCGCTGCTCGAAAGACCGTAGCCAATTCTCCGAATGAATTCGAACGATGCAGGCGATGGCGATGGCGTGCGCCCACACCAATCACGAGCTAATAGTTTAATGCTTTCTTGATTTCTCGCTCGACCGTGGTTGCTTGCTCGCCGGGAGATAGGTAACGTACTAACGGTAACGGTAGTCGAGGCTCCTGGTGCAGGTAAATGTAATGGAAAACGGTTTTGTCCCAGAATCGAGCGGCCAGGCCAATATCATAATTCTCCGGTGAATCGACGTACCTGCTCGAAACCGGCGGCCGGATCGTTGGAAAAATGGCTCGAAACGATGTAATTTGGTCTGCCGGTCTGTTTGCACTCCGGTTAGAGAAGAAGACGATGGTTCCGATATGTGCTGAGGCAGGTGAGTCAGAAAAGTGCCCGGGCCGCGGGGAAAATGGTACGAGGTGACGGATCAGATTTAATGTGGCAATTTATCAAGGTGTGAATCAGACCTAGGAAAATTGGAAAGGAGGATTGGTCAAGAGTGCCCGGTTGATAGACAATTCACCATTGTCCGGAGTATTTTTGGGAGGGTGAAAAGGTAAAGGTTCCATGGGATAAAAAGAAGATTGCACAGATTCGAAAGATTCGAAAGATCAACGTAGATTATTAATAAATTCAATTGAATTTTGTACTGTTAGTCTGGTGTAGTACGTGTAACTTGATGTTCTAAACACTAGAGCTACCGATACATTTTGGCATTATTCAGATAGCATACGTTAGACAGATTATGAACACGAAAGTCGTTGAATGGACATTAAATAGAGATATATAATTGTCATTCTCTCTTATTAAAACTCGTCATAAATTGCTACAATGATACCTATATATTAATAATTCTAAAGCAAGAAATCTGAAACAAGTCATTTTGCCCCCTTTGTAGTTCTAGTGTTAATCCTTGGGCGTTCTTCCATTCGACTATACACTCACCCACCTAACTTTCATCGAGAGCACGACCATCTATAAAACAACCTTTAAATACGTTTCTAAATAAAGGACAACAAACGTATTAATAGCAATTTCGTTATGGCTCTGTCCACAATTGCATTCGTTTCTAAATAATTGAAGACACGACGCGCAATAGAAAAACCTAAAGACTGCCTAAAACTTAAATAAAGTCAGACGTTGCATGATATATTGATATGTAGTTCTAAAAGTTTGTAAAATAAATTAAGCGAAATACTGTCAGTTTGCATACATTAGTGACGTTTCGCTATAATTTCTGTTTCCTCGGCAACAAAATGTGAAGCTAATTCGTAGTGCAACAGTCTCCGAGAGAAACACGTTCCGAGCTTAGGTCCAATCTAGATTCTTTGATTGCCTGCAACCTGGATGAAGACAAATTGCTTTGCTTGAGTGAAATATCGTGACGGAGATCTTTCTCATTGAGTACACTTGTCGGTTAAGTGATTGGTGCCTCTTTCTGGCGTCTACAACACGCAGAAGGAATGGCTATCCAAGCGAGCATCTTCCAACAGGTGATTTAAAAATGGAAAGTGGAATGACTGAAAATATATATCTCTTCTGTAATTGTAATGCTTATATTTTTGAATATGTTCTCCTAGTTAATTGTTATTTGTTGAGTATCACAAACGCTGTGGTCAAAATAGTGCAGTTTAAGCAGCTTTTAAAAAATGTTTTGCTATTTACACACTTATTATAGACGCGTAGGTACAATGTCATTTAAGCTTAACGATTATACGACATCCTGATGGAGGCTATACGGAGAAATTTGACTTCTGAAGTTTGGACAGTTTTACCTTACGTAATCGCAGTCTCCTAATACTGCGGAACTACTTTGAAACGTATATAACAGTTACAGCAAATTTAACACATCGTTCTACATCTTACATCCTGTACGCCAGAGATATTTCGTTCAGTACTACTCAAGGCTGAGTATTGCCTATCTAATACTACTAGAATATTGCTAGAAGTTAATATTCTTGATAATTCATATACCAGCTGTTCTCCCTCACTGCTTACGCATTTATTTATTTAAATATATAAACGTAAGTCAAATCCCATTAGCGCACAAAAACATTTTAATAAACAATGTGCTGCTTCGAAATGCGCAAAGAATATGTCGCATGCAATATTCATACGAATCTGACGGAGGCATTTTTAAATGACGTGGTTGATCCAGTAAGGAAATCAAATGAATTGCAATAATAACACAGGATCAAAGAAACCGTAATCGAGGACAGTAAAATAAAAAACAGATCACATCATACAGTCTAACTAATTTCGCCAGAGTTCATATTCATTAGTGCCATTATGAGTTTATAATCATCTTCCATATCGTCCAACGAATTTTTCTCCCTTCTGCTCCTCTCTTCAATCAAACCACGCACAAGCACCAAACCACCCGAAACAATCAATAATTAATTAAACAAAAGCAGCCGCGCGATGCATACATTTCCCCGATACACACACAGATACTTCTTTCACTGGCGAAATACGAAAGGTAATCGTGGCATGCTTGTTCGTTTGGTCGCGAAGACGCGTTTTTGTTCGTGACACATGTCATTCTGCTCGAACGTGATAAACGGCGCGCGGCGGGAAGCGTGGCGGTGGTCGCGAACGAGGAAATGTTTCGGTTCGCTCGATGATTTTCAGAACGGCGCGTGGACAGCGCAGTGGCGTACCAATTTCGACGGGCCGAAAAAAAAGAAACATTTAATTAACCGGCGCGGTAAACGCGCGATCGCACGAGAAAGATAGATAACTCGGCCGCGTAAAACAGAAAGAATCACGGTCGAGCCCGCGAAGCGTAAGCGACATGACAAACTCGTTACTGGTAGGTACACTCGTCATGCCGCTTTTGCGGTTCGATTATCCCTATCGCCGGGTTAAAGTGATACGTACCGGAGGCCGTTCGCTTCAATCCTATAATCCCGGCGAATTCCAAACCGCCCACGCCACCGGTATCGCGATTTATTTCGTAGCCACACTTCCCGTACGCCGCGGCGATTCGTTTGATGTTCCTTTCAATGGACGTGCCGGCCCGTCCCGGATAGACGCATAAACACGCCAGAAAGTTTTCCTGTAAGGGCATCGGTATCATCGGAAATCGATAACTTGGGAAAGCTAAATGATAAGCCGCGCTGGCGTGACTGACGGTTGCTTTGCAGCCTACGTGCATGAATCACAGCATCGGCGGAAGGGTTTAATGACGTGGAATTGCGACCTTTACGCGATTCCCATATTTTCTTCCGGGTTATATCGTCGTCAGTGACTTGGCGGGTTCTGACGGTACGTGATCGTTTCACAGTCGGTTTTTGATGGTTCGCGCCGGACCGAGATGAGGCAGTGATCAGACGGGGCTGCAATGGGTTGATTAGAAAAAGGGCATAGTGTTATAATACAGCAATTGTACAGAAAGGATAAGGTCAATTGCTTTGTACTAGTTTACACATATGTATAGAAGATTTCGAGAATAGGGAAAAGATTATTAAGTGTTGTAATAAGATTTTGGATTTATGGGTGGGATGCAATAGTTGATGCAATAGTTAATAGTTATTGATTTTTCCGTTTTTAAGAATTAAGAACTGTCTTCTTACTCTGTCCCATTTTATTTTATTTTACTTTATTTCATTTTATTTCAATTGTTATTCTTTTCTGTATTTCTGTTTTTACTTTGTACTCTATATGATACTGTATACTAATCCATACAATCCCCTGTATGCTAAAGGGTTCTCTAGCTCGTTGATTAACGAAATATATTATTGTTATTATTAATAGTTTTGATCGAAATCTTTACCAGGGTTTCAGTCTTCTTTCATGGTAACTTTGTTTATCCTACAGGTTGCGATATAAAAATTATTTAACGGTGCGTAAATATTATATAAATGTAATGACATAAAAGTCAAAATACTATAGGAATCGTAAGTAGTTTTGAAAGGCTTTAAAATTTGATATCCTCTTAAATAATGACGATCGTTTTTCTATCAACTTAAGGGTGCAAATCGTCGAAGGTTAATTACAATCGAATAAAGCAGGTTCAAACAATCAGGACAGTATTGTTGGCTAGTTGAAACGCGATATCGGATGGTAAAACCAAATGGAGGATGCACTCGTTTCCTTTTTATACGAAAAATGGTTTGAAAAATGCGTTACAATGTACGTGCATCTGGTCAAATTGGTAAAACGGATCGAACAGTCGACTATCGTATTCCTGCACATCCACAGATAATAGTTTCGGTACAACACTCTTTTGATACAATATATGGTATACGACAGAATTCTTAAAAAAGTATTGCTGAAATACTTGAAACATAAGAAGGCAATATAGCAATAACACTCTCGTATTTGTTAATAGATAAAGTAATCGGCATAAGAATTTAACTCATACCTTACTGCACCGTATGAAGCTTGAGGAATGCCTGAAAACTAAATTCTAAATATAATAGATATACAATAAATATATAGATAACTAAATTGAAATTATTATGTACGCAAAACTATCCTGCATATTTAATTATCCTGTACAGAAGGTAGGTGCAATTATTTTTATTAAAAAGATCGACTTCTATAACAAGGTTCCCAATATTTCCTTACACTGGCGCAAAATAAAAGACGAAAGTTTTACTTGAATCCAAGAATCATATTCTTACCTCGCTTAAATAATACAAATAATGTCATATATTGACACAGAGCAATGGTTCTTCTTGCCAAATTTTCAACCCAATACAAAAGTATCTCCCATACCGTTTCAATAACCTGCACGCTCAATCGCTCCAATTGTCAACCCAGCATCCAACAGTTCTGCCCAGTCCATTAACGAACATATCGCCAGGTGACATTAAATACCCTGCATTTATCGTGCGACAGCTTGTTAAAGGCACGACCTCGAAGCACTCTCTATACTGAGTTCGACGCAGCCGAATATCAATTATCCTCACAGTACAAGTTCACGAAGCAACTTGCCAACCGGTCCTCGCGGGGTCTTCCCGATTATCGTTTCCATCCACTTCAGCTGGACGCAACAAAAGGGCACCCAAGCAGACGGAGCACGAATTACAGATAATCGAACGTAGAGCGACAGCGACAGATGGATGCAGGTACACCTGTCGAAGAAAGACGTGAAACACTTTGATAATTAGTCGACGTTCGTCGGCAGAGAAAAATCGGGCCCGCTGACCTACAGATTTTCCCTGCGCCACGAGGTAAACCGATGCAGTTTCGAAACAACCATAACAAAAGATGGAATTAATTAGGATGGGACGATCGTCGGTTCGATGAAATCCTGTTGGCAACGGTCCAGTAAACAAGTAGGTATTGATTCAGATGGCAAAGGTGGAGTTGGGCTCGGTGGCGGATTAGGGTGGGGACACTCGGCTCGCATTAACCGGCTGTCGTACGTATTTATCCGTAAATTTATATCTTCGGTACATATGTGCCGCCGTTTAAACACAGTGGCCGAGCGACGAAAGTTGCACAGCGGTGAAATACAACGAGCCCGATCGCATGCGTCAATTAGCATTCAATTTATGACTACCGGCAAAAACGTTCACCAGCGGGCTGTAACGTTGCATCGTGTGTACAGAGGTGTGTACAAATTGTTCATTTCGTAGAACTATGTTTTTATTTACTCCTACCGTTCCGAGAATGCGATGGGGAAATAATATTTTTTACAGAAGCTTGGGCGCATTGAAGGGGCAATACAGAAGAAAGTCAAATATTTCAAGGGTACAGTTCCTTTTGTTGTTAATAAATTGGGCAGTAGATCTAAAAGTCTAAAAGTCACGGAAAAATAAGAGAAAGTAACAAGCAGGGTTACTTGGAGGTTTTATAATTAACCTTTCCTCTTTGCGAAACGCAAATACGGCTACGTTTTTCTGCATTTATGCAGTTTTTGAGACAATTGAAGGAAACAGTTTTGCAAAAGGGCGTTAATTACGCTGCAGGTATCAAAGTATGCTATGCTCAACCAGAGTTGTAAACTAATGAAAACTATTGTATATTACAGTCACGTTTGATGTACAGTGAGCACTCGACGTTGGGTGGGTACAGTCACTTTTAGGGGCGAAAGGGTTAACCTGTATGATACTTTTGTCTTACAATTGTTATTAATGGAGGAACGTCAAGCAAAAAAGTAAATTGAAATTTGAAGCCTTTATATACGTATAAGACAATTATCTAATCCAAGGATTTTCAAGTTAACTAGAAATTGTTTCAGAGTAAACAAAGAAACTACATCTAGAGTTTATTATATCTCACTTCTTTTCTTACACTCTAGACGCTCTACAAACACTCTACGCTCTACCACGCGCGGGGCGCTGTAAAATTTAAATTTAAGAAATACCATTTCTTTACATACGTAATATGAAATTACTATCATTATTATCAACAATACAGCAGGTTCCTTCAAAATATCAGTGATTCTAAAATATTTGCGTCTCACTACTGCCATACATTCAATTAATATACCCCCAAACAATTATAAGCAAACGAATAAAACTTTTTCATTAACGAAATCTGCGAGCATGACGCCTTATCAATTTAACGCAAATAAATTTTTAGCGAACCGCTTTTCCAATCGCACCGTGAAAAGTCGTTAAAAAAGTTGTGTGTGCAGACGGGCTGATCGCACTGTGCACGTATACACAGGGGTTATACTATTTCTGGTTGCTTTTGGTGTCGCACGAGCGCGCACGATCTGGCTAGATTACTCGGCTCGGCCGTCGACTGGCCGCCGCTCTTCCGAAATAACGATAGGTCAGCCAGTTACGCTCGATATGAATATTGGCGTGTGAACGCGATGAAAGGTAAATATCAGGAAAGCCCATAACCCACGTCGATTCGATCGTAGTCGGCGTACATTGTCAATCGACATGTCGGATTCGATGTCCAGTTCGATGGTCGGTGTTTTGCGGATTGCCAAGCCACGTGGAGTTTCGTGACGGTCAAAAAGCACCGTGTACCGCAGACTTGTGTACCATTCTTTTTGCACTATTTTCTCGTCCCCCTTTCGGATCGGAAGGAAGCACGAGGTTTAATTGGAAGGGGTTAAATGAGAACCTCCCTCTGTAACATTTCTGGGTTAATCAAAGTCTAACGTGTTTGTGTTTAACTGCAGGGGCCGTTTGTTCAGTCTGACTGTGTTCGTCGACGAGCACGGAGGCGTAAAATTCGTGGGAATTTGTAATTAATGAAGTCCCAAGTTTGATACGAATTTGTCTTCTGTCGAGGGTCTTATAGTGTTGAAAATTAATCATTTATTGTCCGCAGACGATCAATTAAATAAATTGTATACACAATGTTATGTTCAAATTGTGTAAGATGGAATTGAATGTATTTTTTCAAGCAATAGGAATTGTTGGAATATTAATTTCACTGTTTTATGGCGGGAATTAAATAGTAGAACGTGAGAGCAACGTCAAACGTGAAGTAAAACGACTTTAGAATCGAACATCGTGTGACGAAATAAATGGAAAATTCTAGTTTTATTTATTCCTTTCTTTTCATTCTTGGCTGTATACTAACGCATTGTTACAGATCTTTTCTTTCTAACGACGAGACAAGTTCAAATAGTGCTTTCCTCCAGATGCTTGCTGATAATTTGCTTTAGCTATTTATGTAGGTATTCCTCAAGTTTAATTACTGCTGTAATTACGATGACTTTAATTTACGAGCTTATTACATTAACTGGTATTTTGCTGTAAACTATTTGCAATTCTTGAAATTGTATGTCACAGAATTCGTTGATGACTATATTATTTTTATTTCAACTATTTGGTAATGCGGTATTCCAGTTTGACCTATTTGGTTCCGCACAAGAAAACACAAAACTGAAAATAATAAAAGTAGAATTTTAATAAGAAATATCAGATCATCTGACTATTGTACTATACATTTATATAATTCAGTATCTTGACAATTTTATTCAATGCAAATTGCAGTAACCAACTAACAAAATACATTGTCTCATCTTGATTCACATTTCTTTTATGAATCGTAACTGCCTTAATACCAAATAATCTTCAATCCAAATCTTACCAAACAGTTCAACAGAGAGGTATTCTCCTTCCAGAAGGAAATTTTCAGCAAAATTTCACCGGAAGCAGCGGGATTATTTAGCGGGGAACGTCACATTTGCGTAAGCTCTTGAACGAGGGCTTCGACTTTGAGTTCCAAAGTCGATTTCCGAAAGATGTATCCGTACACGGGGGATAACTCTGCAATTTCGAACTTTTGTGTCGTATTACGTGTAAAGGCGTGAGTGAGGACAGAATCCGATAAGGTACTTCGTTAAGGAAGCTCTCTTCCGTCTCCGTTATCGTAAAAAGTAAGTGCCCCTGAAAATTTCGTACAGAATTCGTGGCTTTGTCTACCTTATTACATGTTTCACCACTTTTACGAAGATTCTCGAACAATCTCGAGCAACTTTGAAATTATAAATTGTGCAACTAATATCGCATAGCATATTATCGCATAGCAAAAGTTGGTAAAGAAATAGGACATTAATTATTGCTACCTTTCTCTTAATTCCTCATGTAAATATTCTATCAACTTTCAAGAATGAAATACTTGAATGACATTGTCAACAATGCATCTGTTTGATTACAAAATAAGTATTTCTAAGTCACTTCTCTGATTATGCCAATGAAGTAGTTTAATATGTTCCTGCAATTTTTACCTGACCCCTTTTCTAAACGCCCCATATAAATACGTAATTTTTTCGAACGAAATAAAATGACACTGCTATTAGCATTATAAACCATTCCTAAGCTAATTTTGCACCCATGTCAATGAAATTATGTAATAAGCACTCGCAATGTTTACTCTTTTTATTCAGCCCTCCTGTGCACTCAATTTTCTGAAGCACTACTGCTTCCTAAAGTTAACAACTACAGAGACGCAACTTCTACCGCGAAGTAACTATCTCTTTGTATCGTCGATGACGTAGTCCATAACAGAAAACAGATGTCCGGGAGGAAAACATTTTCGTAGAACAGCTGCCAGTGATCACAAAAAGCATCCTCGAATGGCGCCCGCCGCTGCGACGAGAGTCCATCTTGCAGAACGGCCTTTTACCTTGTCTTCCCTCTGTCTAGCTGGACGTCTGCATCCTGCGGACAGTCTGTAGGCGACGTACTCCGTTAGCTCGTTTAAAAGTGTTTGGCGAGTTGGTGAATTCGGTTGCGCCGTCCAGTGTTCCTGCTAAATTTCTTCAATGGCCCCGGCTAACGGCACACGCACCACTCCTTCGTGTTTTCCGAAATTTTCTTCCTTTTAGCAACTTGGACCCTGACCAAACTTTGTCCACGTAGCCGGCCTAACTTCCGTCTCGCGGAGACGAATGATCTCCGACCTCTTCCCCCTTCCATCGCCATTTCCAGCCGGATCCACGACTTCCGCCCTTTTGCTTTTTCACCCTTATTCAACTGACCCAACCAACCCCCCTCCACCTACTCTGTGTAGTATCCGGATGTTCACTCCCTTCCCTCGTCTTCTTAGCAGACCCTACCAAGCAACTGAACTTACTTATAAGTTATGTTTTCAAGTGAACTTTCCTGGCAACGAGGAATTTCCAAACTTTCATATTCGATAACTCCGTCTGCTCGCAAGCAATCCTCAGTTTTTGCTCTCTCTCTCTCTCTCTCTCTCTCTCTCGCGACGTGTAGAAAGGGACCCGGCAATCTTGCACCTAAAATCCGCGATTCTACGAACTCCGTTTCTGACGTTCTCCACTCCTGTTGGGAACCAATGGAGGAAAGGAGACAACGTATCTCTCCTGACACGGACTCGGGCACGAATGTTCGTACCGGTTGCCGGAAAAATTAGATTTAGTCCGAGCAAAAATTCGATCCCCGATGCTCGCGAAGTCGCTTTTCCATCCACCGACAATAGTTCGTCAGAAGTTGGCCACAGCGTCGAATCGCGTCGAACCGCGTCGAATCGGGCCGAAACGCGAGCAAAGATACGTGTTCCTGAATCAGCCCCCGGTACGGCTCACACAATTGAGTAACATTAGCGACGCGATGAAGCTCTGCCTATTCCGAAGGAATTTTCCATCAAACCGGGGCTTCCGTGCGGTATTTACGATCGGTCGTAAAGTCGGATGGGTATAGGAGGCGTTTGCGTACCAACCTATAATAATTCACCCTCGCCCTTCAGCCGTGGCCGTTGTACTTCATCGACCTTCCATTTTCGAAGAGTCTCTCCGACTTCCGCTCTTGCGTCTGCCTCGCTGTTATTAGCTACATAACCATTTCGAAGCCATCCATCGACGAATTAACTTCCGACTCTTTCGTCCCCTCCACCTTCGACTCCACTGTGCCAGACACTGCGAGGATTCTTCCACACCCCTCTTGCTCGCTCGATCAACTTTCCTAATCCTTCACGAATCAATGGGGAAAGAAGTTCCTCCTGTTACAGTAGGCAGTAAAGTTTCCCAGTCTCTGACTGACGACAAATTTCGGTCTTATTATTCGCAGAGTTTGCAGCGTTATTTGACGGCGAGGGTTTAAGTGTCTTTGTTAAAGTCGGGGGCGATATTATTGCGGTGTTTTTGAAGGGTAAAGGATACTTTATTAGATCAAATTTAACTGGAGCAAAATTTGTGCTCTATGTAATTTATAGTGTAATTTATTCGTTCATCTTTGGACGTTTTATTTCGCGAACTAAGTAAATAGATCAGGTAACTATAAAACGCGAGGAATCTGTCTAGTATAAATATTTTAATTGCGTCATGATAAACGGACGAACTTTCCAAACGTTTCCAACCACTGCAAACATTTCGATCCAATAGATTTAACTGATTAATTAATACGAAATTTCATAAATAGTGCGCTCATCAGTATACTGTCTTCAATTTGGAGTGCACCAAGGTCTTATCCAGCTTTGAGGCACTTTAGTGCTGCTGAAGGATGTTGCAAACTTTCTAACGATATAGTACATCGTAAATCTAACGTCGAAGACTGTATCCCCGACAGAAAGTTGATCAGCAGATACTATCGCGTCGGAACTCGTACGTGAACAACTTGCGGCCGTTAAAATCCTTTCGCAGTAACAAAACTTTCTTGCACGCAAGACCCAAGAGTCTTACACCCCTTTAAAAAATCACGAAGGACGATCAGACTATGCATGTTCCGTTAGATCTTGGACAAATAGAACGTCAGAATTGTTTCCCCGTTAGAAAATGCCATGCACTGAAAAATGATAGGGGTGCTAAGAACCATCTATAGAAAACATAAGCTGCAAGTTGTTATTACGATTATTGAATAGACGAGACTACTCTTATTGGCGTACAAAACAATAAATATTAAAGAAAATATAATTATGGATAATGTTTGATTACATTTGATGGATAAACAGGAAATAGAATGATATTTCATTTATTTTCAGTAGTTGATGCAAATGTTTTATGATTTACGAGATTTTCGATAACGATAGTCGCATTGGCCTCCTGCGAGAATAAATCTCTTTAATGTAAGTGATAATATCAATTAAGTTGTTGGCATAGTTTGTTTCGAGGATGCAATCCAAACGTCTGAGGGATTCGAATTCGTGCCGGCATTGCGGGAATTCTTCTTCTCTATGTAGACGCTGTGCATATACTGTTTATATACTGTACATAGTGCGTATATACTGTAAACACTGTCTTGAACTTGGAGTCCGTCGGTACATTATGTATTAGCTTTCCTTAACCCTCCGTACCCCAATTTATTTTCACATTTGAAAAGAGTTTCAATAGTCTACCATAAGAAAAAATCTTCTGACTTGAAAGTTACGCGATTATACATGTAAAGAGTTAACGCATCAAAATTACTTTCATTTAAATCTTATTTGCCTACGTTTGAATAAAATAATCAAACATAAAAATTAAGTGATTAAATAGTAAAGTAATTACTCTTAACTTGTTTTCATGACCTCATTAGACAAATCATTAGACAAACTCGCTTGACAGTGATAATTCAATCTAGCAAACGTGGCACAAAGAATAAATATTCAGAAAATTATTGTGAAAGCCCGATATTTTCTGGGTTAGTAGATATCAAGGAAGATTTAACCACATCTCCCACTTGAACTACATGTCGCCGGGTCGCACTTGTCTTCCTCGGTAACATAATTTCAATTGAAAAATCGAATTGTGCATCGCCCAACCCATTTCTGCGCCACCAAATTTGTCAACGTGTTAATTTCAATAACACTCGAACTTCATAATAGAACGGTGCACGCTCGGTAACTCTTTCGAGGCAACTTCAAAACCACTTGACCTTACAGTCGCTACTTGATCATTTCGTTCCATCGTTACAGCGTTTCCATGCCGGAGCTGCGCGCAGAGGAGACAGATGAATTAACTTGGCAAGTTGGACCGGGTCAAAGGGACTGCGACGAGCTCGTCGCAAAGCGAAAGATAAAGCGAAAGATCCACAGTTAACACTGGCAAGTCGATGGGTTGGGCTGCCGGAAAAGAATGGCTCGATGGAGACCCCAATTATCCATATAATCTGAAGCAACGAGACGATATCTCGACGGCATAGTCGATTTTACTTTGGGCCACGATAAGACCAGGTTAAATATAGGGATCCTATAGGCTGCCTCGTTGTATTAATGTAGAATCTTATCAATTCGTTCTTCACCATTCCTATTCGACTTCGCAGATCTCGCCATCGAACTGTTTCTCTTCGTTTTAGGAGATCGTCTCTAAAGACGAACGACGCTTTATCGGGTCTCTCTCCAAGAGAAAACATAATTAAACGTAGATTGTGATAAGATGGCGATACGATGGTAATAGACTAAAGTTTTCCAGCCATTCTATAACAAAGTGGCGAGCTGCTTTGTATACTGGGTACTGCATTTATTAACTGACGCATAATTTATTTATTGTTGACAGTTTAGAGAACAAAATGTGTTCCATTACTCTGTTTAAAGCATCAGTATTGCGTATCCTGAAGGTTGTATAAAATCAAAATTTTTATTTCAAAGTGACAATAGTTCTACGTAATGTAATTAATAAGTCCAAAGGCAGAGGAAATTCAAAACAATGTACATACTTACTATTCTATAATTAATATAAAAATATTGAAAACTCGTTTTTAAATACCTACACACACAAATGGAAAATTAATAACGATATATACGATATCATATTTTAATGGACATCAATGATCATTCCATGTCCGATGGTTCCAAAATGATCGCCCGATAATCGGTCCTTGAAATATTTTCATTTTACATGATCACACATACACGGTTTTCAACATCAGCGCTTCTAAATCTCCCATGAATTTCGCGCTTTATCGTTCGGCAGATTTTAAAACGTTTGCACGCTCCCCTTGGCTATGGAGTGCGAGGAAAATGAGAATTTCAACAGGAGCTGTTCATGAAATTACGTAAACCGTTCGATAGTTGCAGAATATTTGGAGCTGCTGCTTTCCATACACCCTGATGTTCGCTCACTTCTACTACTGTGAATCAGTTTTCATATGAACGAGAATTCTCGGCCCTACTGACACGACATCAACGTCGTTTCCAACTATTTCAATGATCCGTTCGCCGACCCAGATTCACGGGTCGATTTCATGACAAAAATTATAAGGGGCGTCCAATCTGCACGCATATTGAACACGCTTCATATCTCATTCTATGGGTCGAAAAATACTTCAACAATTTGCTCAACTATTTCGCTGAAATTTTTTCAAACACTGAATTATATATTCGTTTCAGGGCGCATTGCTTTTGTATAATTTTGAATAGATAATCGCAATGTCTGTTAAATTTTTTTTCAAATAGTGACTTCTTCATGTTTTGACTGAAATAAGTATAATACTGAGTTGGAAATAAATTAAATGCTTTCAAGCATTTTATTCTTATATATAGGGGTATAAGAGTATAAAAGCGCCTATATATGGAAGTAAATTTTAACCTTGGTCTTTTAAGAGTGTAATGTTTTCAACGAAAGTTTCATTTATATCCTTCATTCCACGGGTCGCGTTGTATTTAATGGGAAAGAAAATAAAAGGAATCGCGGCGCGAGGAAAATATAAAGGTTTAACAAGTTTCCGCATTTTTAAAAATGGTGTTCTTTAGTGCAGACAAGGTCTTAATCCTTTGCACCTGGAATGCTTTGTTACCAGGTCGACAAATGTCGGGAAATTTCAAATGTTGGCGTAGACGATTTATAATGCTATGTAAGCCACTATTGTGCTTTCTAAAAGGTTTTCACATTCATTTCTGTGCACGTTCATCTTATTCATACTTAACAAACATATTGTACAATATAATGAAAGATATAGTTCGTTTTATATGCGAATGAAAATTTGTCATTAAAGGTGTCAAAAACTTACAAGCATGTACAGCTGTGCATTTAATCAATACAAATGTATATGATAGAATTAGTTTACGAGTATTCCTGAAATAAGTTGGAACGTTAATTATGTTATGTACGAAGGAAACACGTAATTTCCTTTTTACGATGCTTGCACGTTTACAATACCAGTCGCCGCGAAATATGATTCAATGGCGATGTGCAAGCTAGTGGTATTTCAATTTTGTACACATAATTGGAATAACAGTAGTAATATTAA
Source organism: Nomada ferruginata (assembly GCA_963583965.1). Taxonomy (NCBI): domain Eukaryota; kingdom Metazoa; phylum Arthropoda; class Insecta; order Hymenoptera; family Apidae; genus Nomada; species Nomada ferruginata. The sequence goes on from OY757223.1 coordinate 8,634,962, forward strand.
CTATAATATAATTTTATCATTAGAGCCAAAGGGCATAATAGTTCACGTGGATAATGTTATAGTCAGACAAATATATTTTCGTTCTCGGCCCACTAAAATTTTTAACAGAAAAGTGTCGAACCTCTACCCTATCTTTCCACATACCTACCAAAGTTCAATCGCAGCACAGAACACTCATTACTAATTAATATTTAATTGGCGCCCATCTCGCCAATCCACCCACACGCAGACCACCGTCATCCCCATTAGAAGTTCCATCCAACCCCATCACGCCTATCGACAAATCCACCAAATCAAAATCACAAACAAGAACAAACCGGTCGCAAAGGTGAGGTATAACGGCGAAAAGAAACTCGAACTGGCCAAAACAAATTCTCCCGTCCACAATACGAAATTAGTTCTGCGGGGGAGGTTCCAGAGTGGAACGGATGGGAACGAAGCTCACCGTTTGTCCGGGCACAAGTAGATTTTCCTCTGGCGGTGGTCTGTCGTCCGGTCCACCGAGAGGATCGTCGCAATTAGAACGTCGGTTGCCACCGATGGAAAACCGGGTCGGTCCTTTCGAGGTTAGTGGACAGCAACGTTTTTGGTGCCACGGGCGGATAACGATAAAAGAAGGGGACCAAGTTGCAGACAATGCGAAACGATTTCCATCCCCTCTACGTCCCGTTACAGGCCGGCTTCACCTCGTGGCACCGGGAATTCGGTCGTTCTGAATTCATTCGACAACGACGCCGGGGATGCGGGACGCGAAACAAGGAAGAGCCAGACGGATGAGCGGGTATAGACATGTGGACGGACCGTTGCACGTATGAGAAGGGGTCAGAATAATGCAATAGAGCGGGGAATCGTTATTACGACGGAGCGAAGAATCGCTGATAATCGGCTGTGTGATAAATGGTTCTCGTGCAATCGTTGTCGTTGATGTTACGTGGACATTGTTGGGCGCACCGCCCACCCTGCAGAAGTACATTAGCACAGTTACAGAAAATAAAGTAAGCCGGAGAAAAGTTATTATAATCTTTTAGAACACTGGACTATGAGGAATACGAATATTCGACGTTATAATAAAGGAATCTCACTATTCGTGTGTAATAGAATTCAATTTTATTCTCATCCAGCTGTATTATTAAGTTTTCTATTGCTTTTGGGTCTCTGTAAATACTAATATTATTGAAGCAATAAAGCTTGAATGTTTTAAGCCTACCTCCGAACTAAGCAGTACCGTGCATTGCTTGCCGGTAAAATAAAAAACTCGTCGACGAGTAATGTTAAACAGAAAAAGGAATATTCCCAAACTACCATTAAATTATTACGCAACTGCACACCTTAAACCACATTTCGCCTAAAGAAAAAGAACGGGTATCACAATCTTAATAAAATAGTATACAAATTTTCGAAACGAGAATACTGGATCAACCCCGACTTCTTTACCCGCTGTGTTTAAGAAATAACGCACGACGTATGCACGTTCTTTCCTCTCATTTCTCCAATACATTTTCCTCCCCAAAATACCGAATATACCCCTTAAGGAACACCCTGTACCCGTCACACGTAGTCGATGCACCGCATCCATGCGGGCATAGACAGAGATACAGAGAGGGAAAGAAAGACAGACGTTACGTTCGATGCGAACTCGTCAAAGTGCCAAATCCCCGCAGGTACAGAAGCTGCAAGGGGGAGAGTGAGGAAGACAGAAAGAGAGAGAAGGTGGGAGAGAAAGAAAGACAGACTCGCGTGTGCCACGGTCCCGTAGATTCGATCAATGGGAACAACGCGACGTTGGTTCGCCGCTTCATCGACGACGAGATCGAGCTTCGTTTCTCATCCTCTCTGAACCCACCCTCCATCTTTCTGTCTCGTTTCTTCTTACCGTCGATTCTGCTCCACCCCTACGCCGCCCTACTCGCCCTCTCAAACTGTCAATCTTCTTGCAACGATCCGGGAAAGGCTTCCTTTGAGAGGAACGCGCTCGTCGAAGCACTTGAAAAGGACGTACGAGCCATTACATACGTACGTGTCGCCTACTTTGTCGCTGATGCGCTCGATAGGGTTCAAAATGACCGAAACTCTGTTCCTCAATGAGAATGCTAGGTGTGCACACAAATTGGTATTTAATTTCAGCCGACGTTATACCTCTTGAACCGTGCCTTCTTCGGTTTGAACTGGGACGGGCGAAACTGAAATAGATTAGGTTTACGTTCGCTCGCAGTTGGATATAGTTTGGTAAATTATTCGTGGATTACTCCGGGCACGAACGAATTATTCAACTAAGAGTTGTCTAACATCAAACGTACGAAAGGGTTTTGATAATTCGGCGGGCACAGTGTTTTGGGAGTAAACTTTCGTGATTAGAAACAGATTTATGAAATATTGTTACGTGGGTATTTTAACTTTGATTGTTATTAATTATCAATTATTGTTCAAATCGAAGAAGTAAATACATTAATGCTACTATGTATTAATAACAGGTTAACCAAAATTTAATAAATAATCCAATTATATATGCATTTACGATCGCAGGGATGATCGTCCCCATTTCGCCAGCCACTTCGAAACAAATTTTTATCCCCATTTAATAATCAATTTAATCCGTCTCCGACGCTTGAACCGCCGTGTATGTATTTTCGAACTCCAAACTGGGGTAACCAGAAAGGTGGCGTCCCAAGAAATAGAAACACTAGGGGGACTGGGCCAGCGGCGGGGGCGGATAAAAGAAAACGACGAGACGAAAAGGGACAAACGGCAGGCAATCTTCAAATTCTACTCTCGATTCAACTCGCAGAGGAATAGGAGAAGAAACGCTGGAGGTCTGTCGCAACGAGTCGTGTGTCATCAAGTCCAACTCGCTCGATTCACGACCCTATCACCGAGCTTTCCGTAGCTACGGCAAGAACACAGGCTTGAGAACCCTTTGACCGGTCTTTCCTTCTTCCAAAATTACGAACTACTATTTTCTTATCCGGTCTTCCGTGCGCTCCCGCCCCCTTCCCCCCCCTTTCCCGCCGTGGTCCCGTTTCCACCCTCTTATTATCCTTCGTCCTCCTTTCTCGCGGCAAGGCACACGTTGCTTCTGTCTCTCTTTATCGAACGAGTCGACCTTGCTATTCCTTCGCCCACGTTCGTTATTCTTTCAACCTGTTTGGGATACCACGCGTCAGAATATACTATAGATACGTATATATCTACCTGGATTTCCTTCAGTCGCGAGAAAAGTTACAGCCACGCCATTTCTCTCGGATACTTATGTATCTGCTAGTAGGTTTAAGAACTGAAACGCAGCGTGAACGAGACTCGACGTTCATGAATATCACAGGTACGTTTCACGAGCGAAGCCGCGAGGCCATTCGGGAAAGCCAATGATTATTTAAGCTTGTTTTCTGTCGCAGGTGGAGTCAAGTTCAAGGTGCGCGGATGCGGATCGATTGAATCGTGCGATCGCTGTGTGAATATTTCGGTGTAATTAGGTATGGTAATTGTTATGTTATATTGCGGAGCGTATATTTGGTAGAGAGTTAATTGAGGATACGAAATGTTATCAATCACAGGTAGATAGTGAGGCTTAAAGGCAGTTGTACTATAAATTGTGTATCTATTAATGATCAAGACTATAATGAACCAAATAAATATTTCGAATAGGCTACAGTATCCTTGTTATATGGCATCAATATTGGCATGATTATATAAATATATGCAATTATTATCTATGTGTGTAATATTCTACGTGTTCCTCTCGTTTTCTGGTGTAGAAAAAGAACGGTATATTAACTATTAGAGTTATCTAGTCTAGAAATTAAAATGATTTCGAGTTTTCAAATGTATTTATACTGTTGTCTTATTGATATTGCTGTTAAATAATCTTAAAGTACTCTAAACCAGGTGAAGTGGATTTACGTGCAAATTTATTTCTCACGATCTGAATAATTTATGTAGGTACACATTTCATTAAACAGACATTAAACTATTAAACAGGTAGAAGTGCATATTTTAGATGTAATATTCGCATGCTCGTAATAATAATTTTAATGAATTGTACCCAGAATTTGGAAGTTAGATATCAATTACCGATAATATTCAAATTTATTGTTATACACTATTGTGTAATATCTAGTTGTATGTACGTGAAACGTCAAACGTACGTCAAACGTGAACAATAATCAAATAATTATTAACAGTCCCGCAGGCCCCGTGTGCCTTCTAATGTAACTTGTTGCTTCCAAAATTAGATAATCCTGGGAAAGCTTACATAATTACTAGGCTGTTGATGCTTATTTAAACATTATTGTACACTATTTTTGCAGAAAGTATACAATGAAGGAAAACCCTAATGCAATTTACTCTATCATTAGAAAGATCATGAAATACACTTTTGGCCTTGTATCACAATAAATAAAATAATAAAAACATGTGTGGCATACTTTCTATATATATGTATATACCTTACATATATTTTTGTATATATTGTATGCATTCCAATACATTATAGCCGCATAAGCATCCATACTGTAATTATTACAATGAAATATGCGCCAAGTGCAAACCTTTTCGTTGAAATTTAATCAATTATTAAACTATACCAATTAATCTATTTATGAGAGATCAAATTTTACTCAAGTCAATAAATTCTCCTTTATCAATTAATCGTTGGAATATTTCGCCTAATATTTAATGGACAAAAATTAATAACGTGAAGCCGACGATTTCTGTTTCATTAAATTAATGTACCTACTCTGCATTTTTCACATTCAGTAATTGCCACTTCCCATTCGAAATCATTGTTATTTCCAATCCTAACTTCTTTCGTATCAAATTAATAGCATAGCTCCTGTGTTCAACATAGTTTCGTAAACTTCTAAATAAAGATAATATAGACGAACCGTTTCCACCTTAGAGCACAGAATTGGAAGAAACCTCACAGTTTCGATATCGACGGTGAAACATAACCGTTGTACCGTAATATCGCAATTTTGTAACGAAACTATCGAGTTGCACGCCCGACTCGCGCGACAATGTTGAACGACCTGCTATCGCACGATGAAATACAGCTGTTTGTTGAATAACTATAAACCAGTTGGTTGTTTATCCAAGTGTACACATAGTTTGGGCTTTATGCCGTTGCACACACGGAATTGCAATATTTAATTCTCCATGTGTTGAATGTTGAAAGTTTTGTTTGCCCTAAAAGAGAATTGTATGATACGGAAAGTGTTTCATTCTTTTTTGCCGAAGGTAACATGGTTAGTAACTGTTAGTTTTGTACTCTTTATTTCCCCCAGTAACCTAAATTAAAACGTACATACATACGTATCAAAAAATCAGAAAATGTGTGGTGCTCCATAAATATTCTCCATTCGTTTCGGAATTCAATTAATTGGAGATTTTTCTGCTGCCTCAAATTTTATTTATTTCTATAAATTCCAGCTTCATTATTTTGTAACTACCTTTGTTTCAGAGCTATCAAAATAATGTAGTAGGCTGCCTATAAATACATTCTTAGATAATTAATTGTTAGAATGTTTGGTATTAAAAAATGTTCATCGCCATGATCAATAATAAAAGGAATTCTATAGACGTTTGTATCTTCAGCAATATGGCGATAGAAAAGATTCAATACAAAGTCATAACTGTACCTGTGTTTCATAATCGATCGCTAAATAATTTTTCTCCGCTAATTGCAACGTCATTAACATCTACGCAATATGATCAATTGTATCGCTATTGAAAACGTCGCAACCGAAACTCTGTCTCACATAAAAACGTATTTCACCCTTAGAAACAGAAACGCCAAACCCATCGAATCAGAAGATCAATTAAATTGAAATCTTTTTTTCATCCTATCGATGCCTTTGATAACGTCGTACATAAAACAGCAGCAATCGACATTTTCCTGCACCCTAACCCTGCACGCTGTATAAGCACAAAGGACTACACATTTTCAGATTCTTGCGGATGCCTTTAGACCGCATCCAGCAATCGCTCCTCTGTGTTATATCGTATCGTCAATTAACTTTTATTATCAATTCTTCCGGCCGGGAGGATTGGCTCGTACTGTTCAAACACAAAAGGCCGCGCCAAGGAAAGACGAATGCGAGTCGTTCGAAGGCAGCAAGCCAATATTGGCTTTTGATATTTAGAAAAGCACAACAACGTCTGCGGGCAACTCGAAGCGGGAATTTATTACTCGTGAACAGAAGTGTATCGGTCGCGACAGGCTGTGTCACAAAGGTCTTCGAAACAACCGATTAATTTAATTACTGCGAAGTAGCCACTTGCACGAGCCAATCGAACGGATATCATCGATATTTAAATTAGTCTCAGGGTCCGCTCGCCCTGTGTCCCCGTCCTGTATCGCCTTATCGTTACCTTCCATCGATCGACCGATAACATTTGTAATTCAAGAACGCGACACTTAAGCCTCGAATATTGATATTGCATGTAGCTTGTAAATTATGCCCCGCCGCGATATTGCCCGCAGAAAATTTATGCGGTTTCGATGGCCTCGTGGAAACCGAAACAAAAGTTTCGCGGGGTGGAAAGTTTTGGAGAAACCCTATAGGCGGTACGCGTGTAAAAGTAACTGATTTATGGGCGGAGAAACGGTGGAACTTGTTTGTTGAAAGTCTATAAATTGTAGTTTAGGATGAATATTACATGAAATAGTTGTACAGTGGTAGAAACGACAAAAGGAAAGCTCTGTTTGTTGCTTTCTTCGTAGCATCGATTGTTGTGTGTCGGGTGATTGTTTTACTGATTGTGAGTGAATGTGGAAGCTCTGGATTAACCGGGCTAATTAACAGTAATGCTAATTTATGATTATTCTCATTCCTGTTTGAGATTTCTTTTCTGTCATAAACAGGTACTATATTGTTAATACGGAAAAGTCTTAATTAATCCTCAAATGGAAATTTGGATTAGTCTGACTCAAAAATAGAAACAAGAATAGCCTTTGCTCAGTTTTAATCCTGCTATTCTGCTTTTCTCTTTATTTCATATCAAAATGTGAAATTCCGTCGCTTCGACCCAAAACTGCGCCCCAAAAAACGAGTTAACAGTATTTCTGTGTACCACTCACTTTCTTGACAATCATATTACACCTGAAAAACCTTCTCGCATTATACTCGAAACACGAGCAACAAATATATTGATTCATACCGAGCAGTTACTACAAATAATACTACACAGTAAAGTCTGTCCACGAATTCCAAACAGCTGGTCTAGAAGGTGCAGCAATCAGAATTTCAGATTTCAAACCATTAATAGCGGGCAAACAACGACAATTAATCAACGAAGCCACCACTCGAAGGATTCTATCCCTAAAAAAACAAACAAACAAATACGATCCATCGTCAGGGGAACAGTAGGCTGTCCTCGACTTCTGACCGCTAGAGGCATCCCCCTTTGGAAGGGTGCGAGCCCGAGAAACCCTGTGCTCGGTGTACGTAGCAGGTGACTATAGCATCTTCGACAGGGGTGAGAGTTCACTGTTCAGTCTTGCACCGAGCTATTGTAGGAGCAACGAACCGGCCAACCGGGGGCAAAGACGCCAGGCGTCTACTTGCTGCCACGATCTCACCAATCATTTGCGCATTCAGGCAGCTACACGGGTACCCAGTGGTTCTCCGGTCTCTCTCGCATGACCAACCTAATTCACCCACCGGTGGATCCGGTGATATTATTATTTCGGGATCGTCGCCGGAACATCGGATCGACGCTTCTCGGAATGTATTCATAGGGTTGGTCGGCTTCCCCTCGCGTTGATGTGCCCTTCAGTGGGGGATGGGAAGTAGAAGAATTTGGATTACGAGATTCGTGTACATATAATTCGTATCCTGTGGGATTTCTTCGATTGTTTACTACTTTCTTTGAAATGGGATTCAAGTGTGATATGATTTATTAAAGGGTGTAGAATATTTATTGTTAATTGTGGATTGAACAGAATTTTTTAGGACGGATGGATCTAGTTAGGGGATTCAAATTCTAATTTCGACGAGTATTGGTTGGGCGTGCAAAAGTTCGTTCCCGATTTTGGAATAAACTACAACAAGCAATTTATCATATAAAACTCATTTATTAATCAATTATATAATTGTTGGGTCTTTCTGCGCCCGCCTCAGTTGACATTCTTGGATGATTTTCCAATAAATTAACAATCACGTCATCATCCATCAAAGAAGGACGACCACAACGTGGTTCGTCTTTTAACTGGTAATCCCCATTTCTGAATTTTGCAAATCATTTTTTAATGGTACTAATAGCTAGTGCACGTTCGTGATAAACCTCCTGTATGTTTTTACAAGCAGTCCCCACTGTTACACCTTTCCGAAACTCGTACAACATTACATGACGCAAATGAATCTTTTCGTCACACATTTTCACTACCCTTTTTTCTGCTATTAGAACTATCCAAACAAAAATGTCTGATGTTAAACGTAATATAGTGATACTTATCGGAATTGGGCACGAACTTTTGCACTCTATGTAGTGTTACAAGTAGTAGATCAGAGATCATCTATCTATGTAATAGTAGTTATTGATTATATAAATGATTATACGCATGTTCAATTCGTGTGATGTGTGAGGAATTCGTCATAGCTATTTACTGTTCAAACAAAAAATTTCAATCAATGATTTTGAAAACAAGTAAACAGTATAAAATGTATCATGAATTCATCGAGTCATCGGGATTAAATGGTACGCGGTCAAAATCAACAGTTCGAGTATTTCATCGGTAAATTGAAGCACCGATATGGCAATTAACAAAGGAGATGGAAAACATATTCGAAGTTTAATTAACTGAAAAATATGGACAGTTAATTTCAACAAGGTACAACTAATACAGAATTTTTGTGCAATTGATGTAGAATTAATTTTTCTGAGTAAAATTGCATTGGATTAAATTGTGATAAAAACCATTGATAGACATGTACATATGTACACGCATACAAATTACTAACGTATATTGAATTCTGGCATGCCCGTTTTGCAGACGAATTATTAAACCTGCTATTCATAACATGCGAAATGCAGTATCTATAAAATATGAAATTTATCGTATTTTACATGCAAAGTATAGAATAAAATTCTGTGAAAATATATCACAAATTTAATCAGCCTTTCCACCAGTGCCATGGAAAGCCTCAAGCTAGTCTTTACAAAGAGACGCGATCTCCGAATTATGTGAATACAGTTACGACAAACCGAAATAAAAAAATTGCAATAAATTCTGTATGCAAGTTATTCAATAGTATCAAATAATTCTCTTGATCAATTGTATCAGGCTTGGTATTCTTTTATGCCAATTAATATTGCAAAATTAAATTTTAATGAAGTGATTAATAACGTATTAGCTCTATGTTGCGAATACAACAAACATTAGCAGTATTGTTCTCCTCGAGATAAGGAACCTGTATGCACCCATTAGGCCGTTAAGACCCTTGTAACCCTTTCTGCTACAGAGACACACTTGAAACCTCTCTATCTCTGACCCTGTGAACCGGATATGTGAAGCTGCGAACTTTTCAGAAACGGTTTTGCCCTATTTTCTGGTTCCATCTATTCTATCAAAACGCAACTTTACAAATCCTTGTAAATACTAATTGACCAAGTTTCTTTTTTCATATTTTCATGTAATATTAACTTTACGTCTGTACTCTGACGAGAATTCTTTCCTGTGCAATGCATAAATAAGTAAATCTATCAATTATTGAGCAAGAGGATTCCTTAGGTACACCTCTATTCCAGTGCTTCCACGTTTGTATAATCGTTCGCGATCATTTTCTGTTGGGTAAGATGCCGAGGGGCTAAAATTCTCCTCCTCACGCATGCTTAATCGTATCCGAGAACCAACACCTGTGATACCATACTCGGTTAGTTACTGAGCACATGACGATAGTAAACCCAAGACCCGTCTCTCAGTGAAACGTGTACATAATACGAGTACCAAAACGGGACATAATCGTAGAGAATCACGCGTCCCTTCACTACGTCTTGTTATTGTAGCACGAGTACATCTATTTATGAATACTGCTTAGAGAAACTGATGTGTACATTGTTATAAAAATTGGGAACAAGAATGATCAATTTATCGAACTACGGGCAAAGGAGATTGGTAAATTTATTAAAAATCTTTTTAATCTAAGGCGAGTAAAATTTAACTTAATTTAATTCAATTCAAATTTAGTAAACATAATATTATCACCGATAAGAGCAATTGTATTTGACTATGTATGCCTGAATAATCTGAAATTAATAATGCTGATTTTATTCAATTGAAATAATTACCAATTCTAGTACTAGTATAATTTTGTATAACTACAAAAGGGATTCACAAGAATTCATACATTTTTTATCATTTTCGTCCGAAGAATGTTAACTTTATTTTGAACGAACTGACTAGTCCAAATTTTGTACATTCTTTAAAAACGTTCGAAATTGCTTTAAAGCCGATAAAACATAAAACCTTCATATGAATACTTTTATTCTCTGTTTTCGACCCAGTTCTTTTTATAAGCAATGGCTTCCGTCGTGAATACACTTTCTGTGTATAGCATTTGTAAAAGGGGCAGTTGTTAACAAGAATAAAAAGGAAGGGTGATTTCGATTTTCGAAGTTAAGAAACGTTAATAAGTGGCGCACGGGGCGGAAGGCTATCGCTGTTTAATGATAATCTTATTCAACGGAGAATCAGGCCAAAACCATAAAAACAGTATGCAAAATTAGCGAAAAATTTTGAGATATCTGAAGCAGCAGCACAAAATTACTCGTGCGTTCACTTGCCACTTTATCACCCTCTCTTAAAAAACCGCAAGGACTTTCCGCGTAACCTGAGATATTGTCAGTACTTAATCCAGTTCCACCAGTTACATTTGAAAAGCCCATACGTAGCAAGTAGTACCGGCAGAATTCTCGCGTTGCATTCACTGCGAAGAATACGGCACTTACTGCAGCCCCAGCATGAAAACGTTCGGGGATATCTCGCCGCGGATCTTCCATGGCATCGTTTGAAGATTCTATAACGATAATTTTGAAAAGGGTCAAATAAGCAGGAAAAATCCCGCGATTGCGCGTGAATTTCCCGGCAAATTTCCGCGCTTCTTCCAGCAATGATATTTAAGTATCTGGTTAACCGCTTTCAGAAAAATAAGTGATACCTGTCCAACTGTAGGAAAGGAAAAATACGTCGCGTGGTGCGGAATATGAAACGTTAAATACGCGTCAGAGAAGAGAGGGTCCGGGCATTTTGTTCCAATAGCGACCTGTCTATTTCTCACGTTCATGCACACCTGTAACGCGAAATAGAATGCTGGAAATATTTGTTGCCTTGTTCGAATATTAGACACGTTCTCACTTATACCTTTGGTACCGCTAGTAGGTATATTATTAGTGTATTTTTTTTTATTAGAAATTCAGAATATTGCGGCGAAGTAATAAATTTGCATCAATGAATCATCCGAGTGAAATTATTAACTGTATGGTAATTTTAGTAAAGTACTAAATATTAATGTTATGGCTTATTGATTACAATAGCATTTCATTGCCTTCCTTTTGTTCTTAAATTAATACTGGGCGCCTTTAGAATATAGTATTCAACAATACAACATTTCCACTGTGTTAAAATTCATGGCGTGGTCTACAATTATTCTGAAAATGAATAACTCATTGTACTTTATTATACTTTTGCCCAAAAACATATCTTTACACCTCTTATAAAATTAGTTGAAACAGATATTTCTTGGAAAAATGTGTAACAAACTGTTTTGTCCGAAGTAAGTGTCATTTTATCAATGATATTCCTATGAAAATAAATACTGCCAGTGCTGTGCATGAGTTAAACATTACCGGCTGCGAAGATATGTTGTAACACCTGTCATCCAGGTTAGAATAAGTTCCTTAATTCTTTCAGCGAAAACGCGGCCCAACGTCGTGGGACGCTTGTTCATTTTCATTCATTCTCTCTCCTCCTTGTTTTTCCCTACCTTCTCTCTTTCTCTGTTGTAGTTTTTCCTTTTTCGTTTCGATTCTTCCGGTCGACACGGCAATGCATACAGGTGAAGTAAATCTATGTCAGTTATCACGTTGTACACAGGGAGCACGTAAATGAAAGTAGGGCAAGATGACAAATGAGGCAAGATGACGAATTCTTTTCATACATGGAGCCGGATAACCCGGATACGATTCGTCAAAATAACATCGATAAAAATCCGTCCAGAAGTGGAATTCTATTTTGCCCGAATTTAGAGTTGGCAGTAAAGAGGAGTATAGAAAAAATATTCATAACGTCTTTTATGAACAATGTTATTTGATATATAAATTTGTTTAATTATGGAACAATTCTACTTAGATACATAATTTGTGCCGCCTGGTTTGTATAATTGTTAAAAGAGGGATATTAAATTTATTATTAAATTTCAAGATTAAAGGAATTGTTAATAATTAAATTAAAAGCTAGGGACCGAGATTTCACTTTGGACAGAAATTATAGATTGTTTATGGTAATATAGTAACCATGAACCACGAGTTCGTAGATGCGACGAAGCCTTCGATTATTGCTGGTCGTGATAATTGCATATTAATATTTGAGAAAATAATTTAATCGTAGGCAACATTATCGCATACGATGAATATTAATGAATCGAGCAAACACAACAGAATATCGTAAGAGATGCAATATGGAACGAGGGTGTGAAACATTCTTGTAACTACACGAATATTATAAAATTACGCTTTGAATGCAGAAGACTTAGAATAGGAGCACATTTTCTAAAAATGTATAACAACAAGTCTATCTCGCATTGATGTAGAAACGTAATTATGTATTTTGCATGTCAAATAATGCAGCGAATAGACTAATGGAAGTTCTTGCTTTCAATTATCTACCGAATAAATAATGCAATTACTATACAGCAAACTGTATCAATATTAATTACCGATTGCACATTAACATCGCAATTACTAGGCGAATGAATAGAATAAATCTATCGAACTACATATTATTTCTCGTTCCAAGTAGAAGTCGTTTGTTGATTGATATTCCAACTTTTGTGCTGCACGCAACATAAATATTTATAAATTTCAAAATCATTTTCTACAATTGCAGCACTTTTCCCAGGAATAACAAGTAGAATTTCGGGAATTTTATATATTTAACACATATGCTACAGAATTAAGAATTAATATAATCTCCAAATATTAATAATGTCTTGCCATAACAAATACAATAATCAATTACTCTCCGGGAAACAAATCTATACAAACGTCACTGAACCACCTTCCGTGCATTAATTAATGGCAAAAAAACGATTACAGTCCTCCATTAATTACAAGTATCTGTCCGAAACGGTGTTCTCCGCACGAACATCAGAAATGGAAAGTTTTCACACGGTTCACGTTATTCATCCCTCGATTCCGCGCGAATAAAATTGTCGGGAACTTCAGGCTTCATTTTCGTCGTCGCCGCGGAATCGCGGCAGCGATTTTATTTTAATAATTGAACGAACTATCCCGTCCTCGGTTATCCAGAGTCACTTCGGGCTCTCTTTGTCGCGGCACTGAAGGCATGACAAGAAAGCGACGCGACGCGTTCAAGCCCCATCGATCGAACGAGACGAACGATCTATCGTAGCGGAATGACACGGATGAATGTCAGCGTGAAAGTGTAGCTGGTGAATAGTGATAAATTTCCGCAAGTACCCAGCCGTGGCACGATACTCGAAAGGTCGGGCTCTATTACGGAAGTTCAAACATTAAAAGTTCTCGCGCAGTAGACGTGGGCCGCAGTACGATTCCTTCATTCGCCGAGCTGCCGCGCTTTGTGGACTTATTTAACAAATTCATCGGACAGTCTCCCCGTGGGCCTGCGTATGAATTATGGTGTATTATATTCGAATCACCGCGGAAAGCTTTCGAACCCGGTCGCGGAAATAGGACGTCCGAGTGTTTGTCGATAAACTTAGCCAGTATAATGTATGAAGGTTGAAAGAGGAAAACGTTTCGCTTAAAAGCTTCGCCGAGAAGTTGGAATAAGATTGTGAAAGGCCAGGAAACTGTGCTTCGGTAGAAATGGGAAATTACTGTTGATTGTAAACTTTTGGCCGGTCCTCGACAAGTATTTGGAAGTAATTTCAGATCGTTTTTGTATTACTGTCAGCATTGCACCCCGACGCACCCCCTTAAGTGGATGCAAATTCGTGAATAAACTGTTTTTCCTTTTTGGTAGCAGGACTAGGTGAGATGAGAACGTTGTTAGTATGATGAAACTGATATATTTTTTTCAATTGTCTTTTATCGTGGCAAAGTCTGGGTGTTTCAAAGTTAATGGTCTTTGCAAAAAAACTTTCGGTGCTTGACGAGTTTCAGTGACGAGTTTCCCATTGGTTATTATTGTACTTTTGAAAATTTATATCAGAAGTACGATAAAGTTGACTGTCACTTGTTATTGGTTTTCGTATAGCTAAAGTGCGAAAAATAAAATACAATTATGCAGTGCGTGAAATTTGTTATTAAATACTCACTACGTTTAGCATTAAATATTTATGAAACCAATAAATCATCTATTAAATGATTTCAACGCACTGTCAAATATCTCAAAGTTCTGTGAAGAACATCGACTGTTCAAATTATTATTTTACATTCAGTACAATAGGAATCCCATAAGAATTAATCAATTTCCATTTCCATTTTGAAAGGATATAAAATAATTTGTCACGATATTGTAATTTACTACATAATTAAAAGTAGCACCATTATCGTTTACAAATGATAAAAAAAGTTTTCATCCACCTATTAACTGTCTGGCAAAAAAATAAATTAATTTTCCAATGTTAAGTACTAAGAACTAGCCTGTTAACCGTACGATTAATTACGAAGTACATAGCAGCTACTAGAAACTAATTAACTGCAGTTTCCCAACCGCACGCTACGAACTAATTATTGTATCCTGTGGGTGGAGTTAATAGTACGTGCAGGTAAATGTAAGCCTATGTGTGTTGCGTGATAAGTAGTTGAAGTGTCGCATATTAAATCAATATTTGTCAACTTACGTAGGCTCGAGCATGGCAAAAAGGATTAATTTGCAAATCTCTTTCGAATCTGTTTAATATTAGTTCAGGGACGGTCGCATACGCAAAACTTCCAGCTGATTTTCCAACGGAAAAATGTCCCAGAATCACGTGTATACACCTGTAGCCCCGTGGATCGCACTGAAATATGCATTGCTAGTGTAATCATTCACTGGCGCTTTTATGACACATTTTTAAGCAAACACGGCTGCATCACGTTCCACGATACTTTGCAAATAAAGTGGATATTTCTGCATTTCAGCACGGACAGCCGTGACCGGACAATCAGAATTTTCGGTCGGAAGCTTCGATTCCATCGATTTCCATGTATTTTGAATGAATTATATTTTAAATTCGATCGCGCGAAATTACACGCAACTCTCTGGACAAAATTCCACGCGATCCCTGCGCCCCTGCCCCCTCGTCATACTCGATGGTGTATCAAAATTTATCGCGACATTATGTATCCGAGGCATTCCATTCCGCGCGATGATTTCATACAAATTGAAACGCTCAATCGATATGTCGCCCTTTCATTTCTTCTGTTACACCGCTGCGTATCCATTGCTTTCACGAACGAAACGAGCACGAGATATGATTAATAGGGGACAGGCTGAACGTGATTTCTTGCGCCGAACTTTTAGACGAAACACTTGCGTGAGAAAAGATAGCAAGGAACATAAACTGTAGCAAAGAAGAGAAGAAAAATGTCTTCAGTGTTCAAGAAATTTTTAATGAATATTACTCGTAGAATAAAATTCTGAACTATTTTAATATCCTTAAAAATACATACCCTACTTCTACCAAACATAAGACTAGTTAGTTTTCTACGGTTTGGAAAATATAGATGCCAACCGCCAATATTAATTACTCAACACAATAACCCTTCCACCCATTTCCCTTCGCTATTATTTATTCTAATCCACTTGCCTAAAACCCCAAAGCTCCGCGAATGAAACAGTTTAAACTCTCTCACGATAACGACCAAGGAACTTAGCAACCACCAAATTGAAAATCCGCAAACGAATAAATCGGCATCGTTGCCACGCGTTCACCGATTGCAAACTGTGTCAGACACACCTTACGATCGTCCATAAACATAATTGCACTCGAATGCGCGCACGTGCGTGTATTGGTCCACGCAAATGCATTGAAGCGTACCTGGAAAGAGAGGGTGCCATAGGGATGTGCAAACAATCGCCCAGCAACCTGCGGCCAGATAGGTTTGTGACTAACGGTAAATAGCAGTTTCCGAATCAGCTGTAGCCCGAATTTCCGGGACTTTTAAAACCCTTTCGACGTACCGGTTAGCCACAATGTTTACAATGCAGCTATGCGCGAACCGGCTGAGGGTGCAGGGCTGCGCAACAGTGTCCACCCTGGTGAAAACGAGGGAACCTGAACACGATCGTTCGTATCGGCACCAGTCAATGGCCCCTGACTGTGTTTTCATCGATGAGTATAGTGACTCATGGTTTGATGTACAATTAACATTCAACAGAGACATTACGCCAATGCGCCCTCAGTGTGCGTTTTAAATATAGATGAGGTACTTGTTTAACACCTTTTGGGCCTGCTCCCATTTTCAGTATTCGCCAATTTCGGCTAGGAATTTATTGGCTGACTTAAAATAATGTATGTTTCTGTATTTTCTAATAATAGTTTCAATTTGACAAGTTCAGCGTAATAGGCGAGTAACTTGTTACAGTTCTGTAATATGTAACTATGGATATTATACTTTAATAGTAAATAAAGAAATTAAATATTCCTGTTTATTTTTGGATAGAAATTAATTATATCTCTCTTTTCTAGTTGTATGAACTTCACCGAACGATGTTACCGATATAATAAATGTTATTTATTATTAATATAATGTCCGCCAGTGAAGCTAACAAATATCGCTGTATGTCGTATGAGTGTCCTATCCTTTACTATTTTCAGAATAAAAGCAATGTTTTACGTTTAAAATGGAATTCAATTCACTTGATTAAGCTTACAATTTATTTACCTCGAGTTGATCGAAATAATTATGCCTGTCGGGAAATAGAGGCGTAATTCAATGTGCATGTACATCTTACGCAGCAGCCTGCGTAAAGGAACTGTAAATGAAAGAACTTGTCGACATTGGTTCATCAGTCTTCCATACCAAACACTGCTCAGGTTCTAATTGTAAGGACGAAGAATTTTTGGTCCAGGGTGTTTATCATTTAAAAATTTGTTATATTACAATGTTTGTATCGGTAACTAGAATGTGCAGCACTTGAAAATATTGCGATGAAAAGGAAGAAGTACATGTGTCTCTGATCTCGTTCCAGAGGATACATTGTTCCATTATTACAATTTGTAACATGACGTCTATATTACTACGCGACGGTATCTGGTATCCGTTATTATCAGGTGTCGGCGTATGTAAATAGTCGTGATTGTCATTGCTTGATTTGCCTCTAGGGAGCTATAATATAAACTCGAAGTACCGTAGTTACACGAGACCAATTAGGTGAACCGTACACGCGGTATCGCCGAATATTGTACACGAATAATTTCATTCTGATCTAGCGAAAAGTAGATCAATTAATTTCACATTTTGGTTTCTGAATGACATCATAATAATAAATAACAACTTTAAACCATATATTGTGTTCGTATATTCGTATCACCGTTTTAATTAAAGCTTTGTATTTAAATAAAAACTGATATAGCAACGTCCCGACTTAATTGTGTCAAGACCCAATTTAATAAAAAATGTTCAGTTCTTCTATTTCATTATACAATCGATATTACGCGAGCCCACAAAATAAGTTTTTAATAAGTTATCAAACAGAACAAGACAAACGTAATATGTATAATTTTATCCAAAATTGGGCTTGCTTCTAAATAAATACTAACGCAATGGATTAAAAAAATCCGGTAGAACGTCCACGTGTCAAATGAACAGGTTACACTCGTACAAACATAGAACAACAATTTAGCCACAAACTTTTATCCTCCCTCAAGTCGAGCCTCGACTCAGATCAATTTTGACCCCAGCAATTTCAACGGCGCACAGATATTAAACAAACCGGCCCCCTCCCGCAACAATCGTCCCAATTAATTACTCTATCCACTCCCGTCGATGCTCGAAACTCCCGCGTGCAATGGAAAAACAACGGGGCAACGTCGAATTCAAAAACAACATCCAGGCAGCAACGAAATTGCACGGGCCGAAAGAAATCGCGCACACCGCGTTATTGGTTATTGGTAACAAAACGCACGGCCGCCGGGTCGGGCTGTAAATCTGTCGGTCGTTCTCAAAATTGAAAGCTTATCGATTTTGCATACTCGCCGGCCAATTATACCGATGAAATCGTATAGACGACCCCCTAATGCGGCCGTCGGCGTTTGCGCTCGGCGGCTCGCGTTGTTATCGCGCCGCATAAAACGGCCGCGCAACTACTCGTCGCTCGAATCATCGTTTGACAAATGGGCAGGGAGCCGCGGCGAATGACAAATCGAGGCTCCAGATTCGAGCACGCGAAGCAGAATTACTGCACGATCCGCCATCGTCGAACCGGATCCACGCTGTAACACTCCTCCGTCTATCGTTCGAGGCGAGCGCCCCCGAAGCGAACCGTTCACCCCCTTGCGGCGGAGAACCTGTTGGCGAGGATCTAGGTTTATCAATCTATCTGTGAGTTCTGGCAATCTTGCGAGACACGGCGGGACGTTCGACAGATTGGAGAGTGAATCAGTCGTAAGGTATTCGCATCGGTCGTATCGGAGTGAATGCTGCGACAATTTCTGGTAGAAAAGATTTTTTCTTCTTCTTTCCGCAATTATGGAATCAACTCAATTATTGCGGAGTTGTTATGGGAGTAGTGAAATGTCTTACGGGGCGTGTATAAGGGAAAGGAGAAGTAACATAGAATTTGACGATCAGCAAGCATTAATGCGATTAAATAATATAGCACAAGTTATTATTTTATTGCCTGGCTATATTGAATATTCAAAATTGTGGGAATATTATTCAGTGGTATTGGTTTTGTTAAGAATTGTAAGTTTATTCTGATTATATAGATGTTTCTGTTACAACGATTACTATTAGAATGAACATTTAATGGCGACCGCTTTTCAATTTACAATCTTGTTACCGGGTAATTTAATAAACAATAACAAAATGCGCTACTCACTGAAGTGAGTACTTGCCTTTTACGATTTCATTACCACGGGTACATTCAATCATAGATTCACATATGTATACACACACAAGTACTCTTTTCTCACACACTACAAAATGATTCAAACCAATGTTTAGAAATGATAATATTTACGACACATAATAACATGGAAGGAACAGCAACGATGGATATTACGCCAAAATATTTAATTGTATACAGCAATGCAATTAATGTAATACGTATGATTGAGGGACTTAAAGCGAGAGGTAGTGTTTCAGTAGCAATTGTGTAATTAAAGCTGCTATCGTTTTATTTAAACTTATTATTATAAAGATAGTGTTCCTGAGAAAAGTTTGCTTAAATCTGACAATTGGATTCAACAGAAGAAACTTTACAAAAACTCATAGAAAAGATAATCATTCCTACACGTAATCATAATACAGGCAGGAATTTTGCCACGTAGCTATAAATTAAAGGATAATACCCAAGAGGTACCAGAATTGTTCAAAATCTCATTTTTCAACATTCTCTAGCACAATATCTCCCTCTTGTACTGAACCCCTCAATTTTCTAACATATTACATATAAACTATTGTCATTTGTCTAATAATACTAAAACCCAATCCTTTCTAACAGCAAACCTTAAAACGTTTAAAACTTCTACAAAATTGATAAAAATTGAACTACCATTAAACATTATTACCATATATCAACCGGCCAATAATGGTTCTACTTCCAGATCGTTTATCCCATAAACCTTATAACTTGTAAAACGATACAGCACGATAGACCTTCTTTAACGCCGGTCCAATTAAAATTCCATCAGAATCTGTTGCCGATGGAGCCATAGCAGAGGGAAATGCAATACATCGTGACGTATCCGCGTGTCCCACACCGTCTCACTCGCTCGTACGTGTACATGCAATAAACGCTCAAGATACATTTAGCATCCCCTAAAATACAGCCTGGACCAAAGTAGTAGCGCGCGACGTTTTAATGTCTTGTAAAGATAGAATGTGCCTAACGTGCATCGCTTATAGAGAGACCGTTGTTATTTTTACGTTTCACGTCGCTCCAACGTCCTCGCTCGTGAAATTTCACACCTAATATCCCCGGCAACTAGATGTTCTTAACCATGCGATGAAAATAAGACAGAAACGTCACCCCCATCACGGCTGTCCAAGAGCACGCCAGCCACATCCGCGTTGAAACTACGTCAGCGTGAATTACGATCCTCCTAATTCGCTTTGCTTGGCCGTGAATCCCTTTTCCCCTGTCACGGGTTAAAGAGTATGATCCCAAGGAATCGCGGTGCCCTGTCGCTGCGGTGTGCCGCGTCTCTTCAAAATGTGGAAATACGAGAATAAGAGGAACACGGGGGGGAAAGGTGACGGATCTTGGGTTAGGAGAAACAGCCTGAAAATGTGTCCCTCTCGACTTCCGGCCGGATAGAGTCCTGGAACTCGGCGCGTAAGGCTGGTAGCCCGGAGTAACTTATCGCCTAATCAATTCCAGCCATTAGACTGCGGGAAGTAATGGATGTACCATTTGCACCCTCCAGCACGCTTCGCGGTAGGTAAGTTAGTAGGTGAGAGAGGGAGAGGGGAGAGGGCACGCTTACGGAGCGAGAGAAAGGGGTGGGCCGTTGTGCTGCAGGTTCCCTCTCGCCTAGACGAATTCCAGATATCGATTTAAAGTTTGGCGTTACTCGGTTACCGCATACATTTAGGCAAAGACTCGATTAGAGGTAGCAGCAGCTATCCCGACTGGTTGCTGGCGCGTTTATCGCGTTGGCCAAGAGGAGAAGGCCGGGCCCGGAACGCGGTTACCTGTTATCGCTTTCGTGGTAACACGATTTTCGAATTGAATCGAGAATCGATACGGCCAGTAAATCAGAAAAGGAATCCGTGGACAATTTTCACGGCTATTTTATGCGGCATAAAACGTCCGCGCTGATAAGGCAATGAGGGATAACAGAGCGGAGGCCAGCTGACTAGTTGTGTAGGTACACGCTCGACAATCTTTTAGTTTGGCGCTCGTATGTCACGATTTTTATGTTCAGCTCTTTTTAGGCGATGATACCGGGTGCATTGGTTTACAACGCGACGGAACATTGGTGTCATTTTGCAGTCAATCATTGCGTAATATTTCGTCTCATTTTTGTTGCATGATATTACGTTAAATATTTTGCAAGTACTCCATGACAGTTTCTAAACCGTCCACTCATTGTGTTCAATTACTAATGTCAAGCTGGGCGAGACACGAACGTTTAATTTATAACGTTGCATGTGTCCCAAATGATTCACACTATTCGTAAAAAGTTCAACTGTGATAACACGTATGTATAAGATCCTATTACACACCATTTGGTATTCACATAAGAAGAAGTTGAAAGAGAATAAAAGTTTGGAATAATCACGATTTTCTTGTACTTAGTTATAGCAATACAATGTTTTGATTAAAGCCAACAGTAGATATACGTACTCTCTGTGACAAATAATGGTTTTTATATCTTGCACTTAAAAAGCAATCATTTTGAATTTGTAACTATTAGTGTCGTGTAGAATTTTAATATAAGATATACGACCATTTTATACAGATTTTATGACTTTCTGCAATTTTTTAATCGCTTCCGAGAAACCAATTTAATTTTCCAGCTTTTCATAGCATTAATTCAAGGGAATTAAAAATTAATTATTGCTCTATATAACTTTTTATTCCACCTAGCTGTCGTATAAAGAAATAGGAAAAGGGAAATAGAAAAGCAATAAACCAGGAATGCAAATGTTGAAAGCGAATAATTGATCTTGGTTTGCAATTGAATTAACTGAATATTGTGTAACTGGCGTATTTATATTCATAGATACTGAAGTAGAGACTTTATACAAGACTGGGAATTCATATTGGCACTGAATTTTGCCGAAGCTAATACGAAAATCACCATTTAATACCGCTGAGATTAGCTGAAAATTTAATTTGCGGCAATAATTAGAAACTTAAAGTGCTGTATGTATGCTGTGATGTACAGGGTGATATCAGAAACTGGTACAAGTCTTTTTTAAACAGCCTTCAAATAAAACTTTGTTTATGCACGAACTGTGCGCATTTTACTCAAATATATTGTTGCAGGTACTATGTAATTATATTTCAACCCTCTTTAATGATAGTAAGTAGCTTACGGTACTAAGCAGTAGATATATAACATATTTTGCAACTGCATTCAGTTCAAAAGTTCCCATAAATCCTTCGTACACTCTACGGTTCCCACTATGAGTAGTGTAAGAATCATCTGCGGTAGTAAAACAAAAAGTAGAATATGTAAGAGCCCGGTTTCGCTGCGATGCAACGCAGTGCGACGTTCTTCCGCAACAATGTAAAACGTTGAATTCACGTCGACGCGGCCCTACGTCGATTGCCGAACGGCAGTGTTCGCTCGATGGTGATCGAGAGAGGTGCGATTATATCTAAATATACTGATACTATTAATTCAATCCCGAGTATTATTCCTGCCCCTGTACATTCCCCGCTCGTCTATTCCTTACAAATACTTTTTCTTATTTATATTCTTACATTAACACGTTCCGTGCCGGACCGATTTTCGGTAACTTTCGATGACACAAATTGTGCCGCAATTACGACGATAATTTGATAAAATCAAAATGTGTACCCCTTCTGTACTGTATGTCAAACGTCATACCTTTATGTTGATCATAATGATTTTTGCAATTTAGTGAATATTACACCGCATATATGTCATAAACAAAAATGTTGGTCTTGACTGCGTGTGGCGCATACGACCCACGTGGCACGGAACGTGTTAAGGAAGTCAATTCCTGGTTTTAAGTCTTTATCATAAAATCGAATATGGCGGACTCGGTTGGTACCCTCCACTATATATATTAAATAAGTAAATAAATAATATTTATTGAACAAATAATAACGCTATCATTACTGCAATGCTTACTTCTTTTAATAAACGACCACAAATTAAATCTAATTTCCCAAATACAATTATTTTGCAAATAAACAAATGCATGCCATGAAACAACAGTCTCTTTATTATACACATACGGCTATAAAATAAGACATAAAATGTTAGAATATTCGAGGTACAGGAACGGCCGATGCACGCTATCTTTGTCTAGCGTAGCTTTCTTTTGGGGCGAACCCTAAAATGGTTAAAAAGGGCCGTGGTGACGTAGGCGTCCTCACGACCGACGCTTTTGCCAAGGAAAGGCATTCTTGTATAGACTACGGTCGAGAGAGCACAGTTTTAATAAACAGAACACCTTTTAACATATACACGCCTACAAAATCATTGTAATAAGTAATACCTAATCGAGACAGGGAGACTCCTCTCCGTTCGATTATCTTACAAAAATTATTACTGAAACATTATGTGATGAATTTAAGTATGTCTAACTCTCGTACGTCTCCAAATACAAGAAAAGCTGCACTTGCCCCTCCTTCAAAACGTGGCAGCCGAAACGTCTAATAATAGAAAAGAAAACCGTTCGTCCATGATTGAAACCTAACAGACCAATCACGCGTTCCACTTTAACCAGCGTATCGAGAAAGGGTTGCATAAAAGTCACTGAAACATGAAGCAGGCTAACCCGTGTAAAATCTTAAAAAGCAGTTATAGGTCGTCCCAGTTTCTGGAATCGACCTGTACGCGGTGTCACCGTGGAAGTGGTCCATAGAAACGAATACGAACGATCGCGTTCCCTGTTTACTCGGGGATCCGTTCGCGAAAGGGGCCTCCTCGACCTTACGTCGCGAACTTTCGAGGGGGCACTCGAGAATGTCTTTGCAGTTACACATAACGATCGATCGTCTTCGTCTCTTGGCCGCCGTTGCTGCACAAGGACTCTCGCCGAGAAGTTGCGCAACGGGGAAGATCATTTTAAAGAGTGATAAAGATGAAAACTTTTTGGCTAATGATGCGACCCCTTTGGACCCGCAACGAAGTCTCGGCTGAGTGGAAAGTAGACGAGTATGTCCCGAGTGCACGTTGAATGGGCTAATAATAGTGGTGGAAGTCTTTCGAATAACGACCACTACTTACCGATTCGATATCCGTCGGTGTAATTACCGCCGCTGCCGGTTTTAATGCAATGAAAGCGCGACGCAGCGCGGGCTGAAAAACTCTGTCGCAGACGGTTCTGCGTATTACAGTCGGATATGATGCGACGTTTCGCTTGGTACGTCGAATACGAGAGATTCGAGGGAGAAATATGTCAAGGCTGATGGCAGGGAAAAAATTCTGATACGTAGAATCGAATAAGACGGATGAGAAATATTAGTAGAAATATTGGCAGAAATGGTAGAAGAAATATTTTATTAATTAATATTAACATTTTGTTGGCAAAAATAGGTGAAAAATACAAAAGTACGATTGCAACGAAAATGATTCTCGAAAATTCATCGGGGATTTCTCAAATTACCTTCACTTGATTTCCTTTTTTAAAGTAAGCCTACTGAAGCAATCAAGTTTTCAACTACTACAACTGCAAAGAAAGCGGATACTTGAAAATTGATCAGGGACTTTTCCAAAATACATTTACTCGATTGGTTTTTTTTAAAGTAGCCTCAGTGAAGGAATACAAATTTCAACTAACGCAATATCCTTCTAGTCCAAAGAATTTTCGCGTGCCAAATATTACAATAGTGCATAAACAAGAGCAGTAGTCAAGGCATCGCCGAGGGGTTTGTTGCGTTACGCGATTATTTGAAAGCACAAACGGGTAATCAGCGAATGCGATAAAGCGGCTTACTGATGTACAGTCCTTTCACGCTCACGAGAACACTTCATTCTGCTTGAAATCGTCGTCCTTTCTAAGGTGCATATAACGAAATGGACCAGCAATGGGTCGTTGGAACAATGGTAAGACCAAAAGAGTCGGGAATTCCAAACGATAAGCGTTTCCACGCACAGCAAACCGTTTTACGTTCGTTTCTATGGACACCAGTTTTACGGTATAGTCTGTCCTTGCGAATGATCGCACGTCGAAATTTCTTTTGATATTTAGTGTGCACGGGAGCGTGCTTGACCCGGATACACGTGCTTAATAAAACGCATATTCCCCTGGGCTTTATTGACAAGCGAATTTCTTCTGCCCATCATGAAGAATTCATTCGACTCTCTATTGACAAACGTCCGCACCCCTGATTTCACGGGCATACAATATACAGGGTGGCTCAGGGTGGGGACGGTACAATAGGATATGAGGGTATTCCGCGTGAAAAGATAAATCGAAAATGTAGAATAAAATTTGCTCGTATGATGCTTCGTTTCCGTGACAATGAAATTTGGGAATTTGTCGAGTAATAATTTTGACAACTCATTAATTAAACAAATGCAGTGGATTCAGAAGTGTAATTATTCGAGGGATATCTTTGCAGTAGTAATTTAAACGATTATCAGAGACCTTGGATAAATGTGGTTACCATGCAACGATATGTAAAAAAATCGAACGGTGAAAATGAATTAAAATTATGATAAAATCAACTTGCATTGAAAATGATTGAACAGTATATTCTGTAAAATGTCTTTAATCTACTCGTTAAATATGTTCTTTGTATTACCTTCTATTAATATTATGAAATTTATTTTTAACACGGCCAAATATAATGAAAAAATCTCTCTGACTAAAATGAACCAAATGCATGAAAATGTTTCTCCACATTTTCGACTTATTTTTTCACAGCCGCTAACTTCCTATTGTACCGCCCCTCTTCGCCAACCCTTATATCGATATAAGTATGCATCTTCCCCGACGGGCCAAACATCCCTTTCGTGCACGTAGACAAATCGCTATACAACGGCGAAATATTTGGCTGTGCTTTAAAAGCCATCAGCTACACGTGTAGAGGCGTTTCGGTTAGGCTGTCCATACCATTCCCGCTCTATCTTCACACCGTATGTACATACGTGCCAATAGGCGACCCTGTCTCTCTCTGTCGTTCTTCGTCCCGTTACCCCCTAGTAGATACACACATACATGCATCCATACATGCATATATACGATTCTGGGGTACACCATCCCGCTGGATTTTACGGCCCGGATTTTATGGTTATATTTATTACATCGTGCCACTACGGGCTCGGAGAACGTTTTCCCTGGGAGCGATTGCGAGGTAAGTAGTCGATAAACCAATTCTCAATGAGCGAAGGAAACTCTTGTACACCACGGTTATGTTTGTACCTCTACCAACGGCTAGACACGTTTCACCGTATATACACGGTTATATACCTGTGTGTGCCAATACATATACGCACGCATGTCACGTACGTGCATGCATGCACGCGCGAGGAAGCAGCCGCAGTCGCGGTGTCGTCGTGAAACGAGAATAATTGTGTCGAGGCACCGCGACGACAGGTCTCTTAATATCGATTTCGGGATACACCAGCGACGAGGGTTCGCCGGGGTGAATCGCAAATCCTGCGTGTGCCGATCGATTCTCGTCAACCTGTGCCGTACCGGTCATTTGTGCTTTCACGAGCGCCGCGGCCGAGTTTACACGACCCCGGGGAGTCTTTCAAACTGGGACTGCGCATTCGAACCGCGGCGGGGATCTTTCAGTGCCGCGTATATCCGGGTCATTTGTATGCATGCGTCACCATTTGCTTCGTTATGCGGAACCTAGGGTACACCGGTAGCTGCCGAATACGTCTTCGCCTGGCGTTTACCATTTCAGCGGAGGCACATACGTGTTTACTTGGAATTTATAGTTTCGCTGATGCTTTCGTAAATGTGTGCGGCTTTGGGTGAAAGAATGATCATTGTGTTTCCTCTTAACGGTAACTGGCATATTTTATGTTAGTAGAGTTTTTATTTATTATGTTTCCTGAGCGGCTCTCGTCGTTGGTTTTTTTTGGAAACTGTTGAGGAAACTATGCAAGTGATAATTTTATTTTGCTTTGAGTTGTATAAATTGTCTGTAGGCTAACAATTAGTTTGAATTGATTGGGGAAATATTTTGTATAAGCAAAAGCGTGTAATGAAGGAAATTTTTTGCGTGAAGAATTTTTCATTGCGGTTCGACGTGGCGCGCGTGACTCCAGCGCAAAGAGCTATTATTCATTTTCTTGTTACAAAAAAAACGAAAGAATTAGTAAACGTTTATCCTGACTGTGCGCACAGCGATGAACAGGATTATCGAAATTTCAAGCCACTTTTGTATTGAATTTAACGATTTATTATAAATTACTATTATACTGTAAAGATAATTCATTTTGCACGTAATAAGATTCCTTAATAACCAAAACACGTTCTCAAAAACATAAATCTGCTTAAGTTATTCAAACACTGAGAACCTTCTACGGAATTCAAAGTTAATTGTGTGAAATGATCATGTGACTAAGTGTTCGTGAATAATAATGTATGTAATTAACTAAAAACGCAACTATGCAGATATGTCTCCTATAAAAATGAAAAATCGAATTCTAGCTTTTACGATTTATAAACTGAGCATGCATTGAAGTTCCTTTAATTTACGACAGCACAGAGGATAAGGAAGTTGAATATACGCGGCAAGTTTAGATCTCGGAACTCTCTTGTAAGTCCGCAAGTTCAATGGAATCTAAGGATTTTGCTTAATTCTGGTACAGTTCTAAAACCACGAAGTTTTAACAGGTTGAAACGTTTAGCTGACTCCAATTCCACTGTTAATTTCATTTTATGCCTTGATTCGTAACTTCTGTGGCAAATAAATAGGTTATGCGTTCATAGAGTTGGTTACATTCCCAAAATATTTCGTTACTTTGTATGTTTATGTAATGAGGCACATAAACGTTTGTTATTCGTTTCTCATAATGAATCTAGTTCCGATGAGATCCATGTTACATCTGGAGTACCGCAAGGCTCCCACCTAGGACCACTACTATTCAACCTATACATTAATAACATTAGTAATTGCTTGAATAATTCTAAAATCCTGCTATTGGCAGATGATTTGAAATTATATAGAACCATTACTACTAAAAATGATGCTATAGATCTACAAGCGGACTTGAATAGGCTTAGTTGCTGGTGCGTTGAGAATGGCTTAACGTTTAATTATAAGAAGTGCAAGGTCATTAGCTTTTATAAATCAAGAAACTAACACACTTTTAACTATCATATCGATAATCACAATTTAGAGCATGTAGACATAATTAGAGACCTAGGAGTAATATTTGACACCCATCTTAATTTCCATTCACATGTTGATTTTATCATTAACAAAACATTACGGTCACTGGGATTTTTAAAGCGATTTACCTTGAATGTCACCAACGTCAGCACCATTCTATACTTATACAAGTCCCTTATTGTTCCTACATTGATGTACGCTTCAGTCGTGTGGTGTCCTAGTGCAAAATATCGAATTACATTGATTGAGGGCATACAACATAAGTTTCTTCGATACATTTCGTTCAAAATGAATCTACCACTGCATAGATTCAATCACGACTATGTTCCAATCATGGACCTGCTCAACCTTCGATCCCTTTACTTAATGAGGATCTATCAGGACATTATTCTTATGTACAAGATATTAAATAATCATTTTAATTGCCCTGATCTATTATCTTTGATAGACCTTGCGGTACCTTTGAAGCACTTAAGGACTAACAGACTCTTTCACACACCTTTTCATAAAACTGAATATGGTGCGGGATCAACAATATCCAGGATAGCCACTCTATGCACTAACTGTGACCACTCACTTGACTTTTTTTCAATGAGTTATTCAGCATTTTGCGCTAAACTCAAAAATTTACTATATATTTTTTCTGATGCTCAGTCTTAATTATTCAACTTTATATTCTCTCACATCATAATATGTTTATATGTCAACAAACAAACAAATAAATAAATAAAAATAATACTTCGTCAAGCTTAAATTAATAATAATGAAATATAATGGATGCAAGTTTAGTTACCACATTGTGCTGCTTCCACTAAGCTTTGATAATAACTACCCAGCTTCATTTCTTGTCCACGTGATTTTGTGTCATACTGTGTACACCTTGGAAGCCTTAATCATGCTATAAAATATTAGCTACGCTGTCCCACCACATGCTTCCTTCAATTAAATGTTAACAGTGTATTAAAATTCGACCACTACTCTTGGTTACTCATGGGCTATAAAAGATTTTTAAAAGAAAATTAATTAAATTCCCCTAATAAGATACAATTCTAAATATAGTAGGTATCAATTTCACTTGTCTCAAACATACAGTTACATACAGAACGTACACAATTACCATACGTGTAACAGATCCAACGAGAATGCGTTCGCAAGAAATTTCTATTTCCAAATTCTTCGAGCCTATCTGCCGAAGAAATCCTCCACCGTCATGTATCAAGAATTCCTAAGGTGTCACCCCGGCGCGGGGTGGAATTCAGAAAATTCAATGAGGGCATGGAACAGTGTCGGCGCTATCTCCGTGACATTAGCCACGCTCGCACGCTTCGATATTTGCGGATTAAACGGTTATCATTAGTCGAGATCGGTCCGTGGGTCCACGTAGACTGGCTGTAGAAAAGGCGACGCTAAGTGGTAGCGAGCTTTACAGGCAATTTCGCTGAAACAGTTTCCCTGATACAGCAGTAATTTTGTAATTCGTACGCCCGTCGTGGAGTTGGACGCGTGCTCCCGTCGAAAATCAAGGGAAACCACCGGGGATCACCTGTGCGCCCCAGTTTCTATTCTCTGAACGGTGTAAGCTTTCCACGGGCTTCGATGCCGAGAGTTCCTGAAAGCGAAGGCACCACCAAGGACTCGCCCCTCAAGCTGGATAAGTGGGTATTAGGGGAGTCAAGGGGTGAACAATAACGCGGATCGGTTAACTTAATAATGGACATTAGAACGTTATACTGGCTGGGAAGAGGAGTAGCTACGGTTCAGTCTGAAACTTACTTCTCGTGATGTGGGTGATTTGCTTCCAAGATTTTCTCCAAGCACTTTGAGAAGTCGAGTTTGTCCGAGCAATGAAGACACTCTCTATCTCTCTCCCCCTCACTGTCTCTCCATTTCACTCTCACCTCTCGCACGTCCCCCTCTTTTTCTTTCATCCATCCCCACAGGACTATTCCCTCGCGTACTATGAAACGATCTGGGCTCTCTTTGAATTTAGCGGCACCTGATGAAAGTGTAGCGTGATTTATTCGCGTGCTTCGTTCGCCCCTCGCGAACTATCTTCGCAACCCCACACCCGATACGATCGCCTTATTGTTGGATGCGTTTAGGAATCGCGTTTTCGATTCAGACGAATTTTGTAGATATTACACGTCTGTATTAAATGTACGCGGGGTGGGGGGGGGGGGCTTGACGGCAGCAAGTTAAATTGAATATTGTCTCGAATAGAGTGTCTGGATATGCTAGTTAAGTGTTGGATCTAGTTGACGGTTCGGGTAGACTAAGAGGTAAGTTAATTAGGATTGCTTAAGCTTTGTTGGATTATCTGTTCCATTACCACGGTACAACACGCTGTATTGGACGCAGATAACGAGTCGTGGGTGGTTCGTGTCAGATTAGATCGCTTTGTTCGACAGAAAGAAAATAATTGGACGCGTGTTGGATCGGTGATACGAGCGCGATAAAAGTAAAGTAATTAACAGGACGAGAACGACAGGGTGATGACGAAATGATTATGGTATTCGGTAAGCTAATTCGCGGTACGACAAAAGACGCAGAAATGCAATTAGCTTAATTCAAGTTTAATTAATGAAATGCGTGCGGGGGGGTTTGGTTCGGGGGTGGGGGAATGGCGGAATCGGGTGTTTTAACGAGGTAAGTACGCCTTGAACTCACGCGACACGCAACTACTGCTGTTCGTTGTACATTTTGTCGCGTGACAGACGGACGTCGCCTGATAAAACGGAAGCGAAGCTTCAGACACCAGACTGCTTTGCATGTCTCCGATAACACTTTTTGTCCATTAACGTGATTAAACGCCCGGCTGGATTACGACCCGTTCTTTCCTAAATATGGCCTGCGTTGCGGGTATTATCCCGTAGTCTGTTTGGGTTTTTCTTCTGTTGTAAGCACAGCACGTCGAAACACTTACAATTAGTACACGTTGCCTGTGTTATTTTACGCTACTGTTAGAGTAATGGCTTAAACCGAGCTACAAATATGTTCGCTAGGTGAAATTGTTCAAATAATGGGAAGCATATTTTCCAAATATATTTCGATGTACGTTTAACTACATTCCACGTGCAAAATGGTAGGAATGGATGTGCAAGAAGGAGTGTTAATTATATTACTAGATACTTTACAACAGTTATGAATCCTGTATTCAACAATAAGATACACACTGCAATGTTAAATAGATTGTACAATATTACGATTATGTAGGTGAAATAGCACTTTTTAGTCTGTTTTTTAATTATATGGATTAATATTTATATGAAGTAGATTGGAAACAATTCGCAGATTTGTATATAACTTTCCTTTCGAACTTGGATATCTTTCATTAAGAAAATTTGTTTGCAGGCTCCAATTCTTCATACAACGAACGTTATCGAACGAGTCTGTACTTCACGTCAGAATGCAATTATAACAAAGTAGTAAAAAATATTGCTGAATAGAACGGAAAGTAATAGAACGTGTTTTAGCTGGGGTTTAATTACGTGAGGTCCCATTTATCTAATTGTAACGCTCAATTGTACGTACATCGATTTCTCGGTGTTCTCTATTCTAAAAGCGAATTTCCAATAGCACGCGGTCATCCATCGACAGGAATTACCCCGTAACATTGTTTAAACTTAATAATAACTCGATGCTAGCATTCAGATTGCAATTAAAGATATTTTATCTAGTAATCCAATTAATGGAATCAGGAAAATCTTAAATTTGAAAATGGATAAGATTTGTTGTCGCGTTTCGAAAATTTAATTCCTCGACCATTTTTCTTTATGAGCTAAGATGCTATTATATATCTTAAAATAGCCGAATATTTATTTGTTTCTAAAATGAATGATTGAGGCTTTGTAGCAGAAAGTAGAAAGTTCACTCCGAAAAAATCCTATTTGCTACTTAATAAACCTAAAATTTAAGTGGTTCCCACAGTATTTCAAAGAAAGGTGAAACAATCTTTATTTATCTTTTATACAAATTTATATACAATTTATATATAATTTTTATACAAATTATCTTTATATACAAAAATTATTTAGCTTCTTCGAACAGCAAGGAATGGTTAAGAAATAACAACTATTGTAACTATAATCGCCTTCTCTATCTTCTATTTGACTAATTGTAACTTAAACAGAATAATTAATCTTCGAGTTTCATTGCTATTTGGTATCCGTTAAGTCTCTAGATGACTTATCTCCTTTCCGAATGAATTTACTAATATTTTTTGGGCTAATCACTAACTAATTATTCTTTATTCTAATAGCCACTTCTTTTCGAGTAAAATATTCAGCGCAGAAAACAAACCTATACTAACTACCCCTAAACGCAATAGGTACAGTTTAAATTAAAAAAAGAACAGAGTAAATTATTTTATTCCCTGAAGATAAAGTAACAATACTTTCCATACAATATCCCCATTAACTATTCGAATTAAATCTTCCCCATTCTTACTTCAATCGACGTATATTTAATAGAGTTTCAGTACTTTTGGTCCGTATAGATAATGTTATTGGCATATACAATTTAACACCACCCCTTCAGCAATGTCTTAAGCAAGAACACGGCAAAGCAGCCGATAGTTAAGTTCCTCCTCAATAGTGTAGCATAGATAGCCACAGCATTATCGATATTTACACGAGCAAACGCCTGTATCTTGGTTCCAATACCTGCTGGACGCCTATCTTTGCATCACAAGAACGCAGGCTCATCAAAGCTTACTATCTTGACACGAGTCTGTTGTTGAGACTGGTTAATACAACCGTAATTAATCTATCGAACAAAGATGAGAGGGCGGTCAAAGTCACATATTGAAACTGTCATAGAAATGCCTATATTATATCGTCGCAGATTTCAGTGTATTGTTCTGGCCGTAATCAGCGTCAGACCATCTCTTTGACCAAGGTGTGCGACCTACAAAGATAATCAGTCATTTGGAATCAAGCAGCTGGAACTGTAGTGCGGCAGCTATACAGGGTGCGGCGGAATGATAGGTACCAGTGGGCACGAGGTGATTCCTTATGAAAAAGTAAGATGAAAATATGGAATCGAATTTTTTTACTCAAGGCTTAGTTTTCGTGAAAATCGAGTTTGAAAATCCGATGCGTATGCGTATGCTGTTGCAGGTAAGTACCTATCATTATGTTGCACCCTGTACAGTGACACGTTCTTTGTAGCCCTTTTATGAAACAGTCAGGGCATGTACTCTGCTATATGAATAAAGGGTTAGATTTCTTTTACGGATCTAATGAAAGATTAACAAAAGTTATTCTGTTTGGACAATGATAATAAAGTCTAATAAAGCTTTCCAAAACTGGTCGCTCCGTTTGAGCCAAACATATTTCTACGATGTTTTAATGAGGAAGGCATGGAATTTAATGTGATTAAAACTGATGGGCATTGTAAGTAAAATATAATACAATATAGAATCTTATTTGTCATTTTTTATTTAATCATTGATTTTCTATTTACTTACTTACTCCAAATGCTCTTTCGTATTTATATTCGAGAGAGCAAAATATAATTTCTTCATCTTCTAGCATTTAAACTGTAAACGCGAAAGAAATTAATTTTTTACTGGAAGCAAATAATTAAAAGTTCAACTCGCTTAAATATGAGAATGTCCTACCGATACAAACATTGATTGTCTGAAAACAATTCCCGTAAAAACTTTATCATTCCAATTCACACTTTATAAATTATGAATACAAAAGTTTGACTGACAAAATTTTCCTGACTGAGCCCGATTCACCCGAAGCATTTAATCCAATCCATATCAATAACGACAACAGTTCTAATTGAATGAGAGTT
Organism: Nomada ferruginata; assembly: GCA_963583965.1. Taxonomy (NCBI): domain Eukaryota; kingdom Metazoa; phylum Arthropoda; class Insecta; order Hymenoptera; family Apidae; genus Nomada; species Nomada ferruginata. The sequence goes on from OY757223.1 coordinate 8,669,112, forward strand.
TACCGAGGCAACTAAGATCATTTAACTGTTTGCCGGCATCCTCGTGAAAGTCGACAGGAGGAAGATAAAGGGTGCACAAATCAAGTTTAGCGCTTCGATAAACTGTATGCACGAACCGTTTGAACGGGTCTTAGCAAGACAGACCAGAAATTTCATTTCCTGGACAGATCTCTGGAGACAAATCGATTGTTCCGGTATCCAGAGCCAGGAGACGAGACGATTCACTTTGACACATCGACCGAGGCCACTTGACGCCCGCCTGTTCCTTTATCCCCTTCCTCGAACCCAGTCTCGTTCTTTACAACCTTCCTACCCTGGCGTATCATCACCATCCTCGTCCAAAAAAAAAATCGCGAGAAAACGATCGACAGCGTCAACCCCTCGTATATCCGCAACGCTATAGAAACAAAATTCGCATAAGTCGTCCAAACGGTTTCATCCAACACGCCCGCCCTCCCGTACCTCTCCATCTCGTTCGAATCTCCCGAGAGTATCCTTTCCACCCCGATGCCGCGCCATCCCCTCTAACGCTGGATGTTTGCGGTTTGTTAGGAGGACGTAACAAATAAGGTAATCTTCCACACATATAGCCGGCTTGTTGAGGCCAGGTGCCGTCCTGACTCTAAAACAGCACAGTCGGGGGAAACCCTTTTTCTTTGTCTCCTTTTCATCCCTCTCCCGTTGCTTCCTTCGCACTCTGCCGTTTGCCCGCGAGGTCGAACGACCGAGGAAACGTCGACGAACAGACAAGATTCGGGGAACTGTTGGAGAAAGAGGGGGGGTCTTTCCAGGGGATGTTTACGATTGTGTACGTGCACAAGCATTTTCTACCGGCAGCGTCGTGTGGGTGCCACGAGGAAGAAAGCATCGCGAGGACACGAGCCCGAAGGTGGAAAAGAAAGAGGAGTAAGTGAGGCGCATCCGCGAGGGAGGGAGGGACTAACGGAGAGAGAGTCATCTGCTTCACGCATGCAAGAAGAGCCGGCGGGTCTACGTGGCCGGAAAACTGGAAACAGAGACCCTATATTCTCTGCATTTCTTCATTACGGGTACATGTATGTATGTGTATACACACACACACATATATATTGTGTATATAGAAGAGCAGCAGGAACGTGTGTGTCGTCAGGCAGCTCGAAGAATTTTCAACCGGAGTAACGCCCAAGCCTGTGGTTCACCGGTCAAAGCTTAACGGCGTCTTCCCCGTTTCCTGTTCCACGAGACCATACGATACCCTCTGTCGGATTTTTCCATCCGTTATGCGCGCGCCATGTGCACGCGCCTGAATATAAACGCATCAGAATCACGTCGCTCAATTACTGTCGCTGTTTGAGATCTGCGGTGCGAGTCGTCACTTTGTGGCGAGACGCTCCTGAAGCACATCTTTCACGGATGCACAGTATTTATGGTCGGCGGGCTGGTTTCCGAATGTGTGAAAGGGTATCGCCAAAAGGAAGGATCTGGGAATTGTTGAGGGTGCGTGGGGAATATATTGATTGGTTTCTTGTTTCGGAAATGAAAGCTTTGAATTGCAGGTTTGTCCGTTGTTGGAAAATATATTACTGAGCTATCTGATAAATAATGCAGTTCTTTGGGTACCTACATTAGGCGAAAGTGTGTAGATATTTGTTGGCAATTAAGGGAAAATCGAATTTAAATTTTAAGCTAGCTATTTAACGATGACTACTGGTTTCGTTTAACAGTAAGCCGTGAAACTTTTTCATTTAATTCTTTAGGCTTCTTTCGTCATTTTTTGCGTGACTCTTTTTACTCTAATTAGATATAATTATGATACTGTTTCACAATAAGAATTTGTTTGTTCCATGACAGTTTCATTAGTCGGTTCATTCAACTCACGTAACTCATTTAAACGCTTGCAATAACTGTAATATTCGATCTAAGGGTGTGAGCTTTTGATAGAATATATGTATAATAGTACATATATAACTATAATACTGCACTGCACTTTAAATTGGAGTACAATGGTATTTGCAATGGTGCCTATTGCAGTAGTACACATTAAAAAACACGTAAGGAATAATCGTGTCGAATTGCGTTGCTTTGAATTCAGCTATAAGAGAAAACAAATTATACATATATCAGATGACTTAATAATTCTATTGCTTTTAATTACTTCGATCCATTCAGCTGTCCTTTTTCTTGACGTGTCTGATTATTATGGTAAAACTCGTACACGATAGAAGGTATTTATGGTAAAATCGAGTAGAAAATAATCAGGAATGTTTGCAATCCCCAAAATTTTGAAACCAGACTAAATTATTTCACGCATTGGTAATATATTCGTATTTCTGAACCCACTACATATGTACTTGCAACTTCCAACTTCTAACCCACCGAAACCATACTTCATAGTTACATCAAATCACAGCCAATATTAATTGAAATCAATATTTAATCACAAATATTTATGCACTAACGAACTGCATGCAATTATTGGCTGTGATCGATGCTAACTCAGTGGTATATTATAATTTGCATTAACACTCGCACAACCATCGCTAAAATGGTTACGAGTACGATAACCGTGGGTCTTCTTAGACCCATACCTTATACGTAATTATAATCAAAAATACTGCTGAAATATAATTAGTGACGAGTTTCATGAAGAATATTCGAAATCTTAACATTCCAAGAAATAGAGAAAACGAATGAATAAAAAAACTTGATTGCCCTACACAATAGTATTCCGAGAAAAATGAATTTTAAACACTGATATCTTCATTTTCTTTCCCGTTCAGTTATCATTTAAATAACTGTAACACGATACTTCCATCCCTGTTCCCCTTTACAGATACAAAAAACGATTTCTGCGATACAAAGAATACCTGCACAAGTACTCAAGAATCACAACAGACATCCTTCCACCTATATTCCACAAAATTTCCGCAGATACTAGTAACCAGTGCACTGCAGTCGCCAACCCCTGCAGACCAGTCACAGTGAACCACGTATCAAATCATCCAATCATACCATCTTACAATCCACATTCAAAGCGAGCACCAGCGTCACAGTAATTCATGCCGGAATACCAGCCACTTCATTTCACATGAAAACAGGCCCACATCTCTCTCCCTCTCCTACGCTAGATATAAATCACTCTCCACCCTGACATCGAATCAAGTCCAAGCACAATCTTCAGCAAAATCAGAGACACCAGCAATCCCTCAACAGTCAGATCGCAAGAACTCGTTTTAAACCTGAGGAGGAAATACCACGGATTCCCTTATAATGATTACGATGTCACGGTGCTGCCTGTTTCGCCAAACCATCCTGGCTCGTTCAGAAATCCACAGTCGGTCCCCATCGCTACGTGCGAATTTGCTCAGCAAAGTGCGAAGCTACTTTACAGCGCGAATGTCCCCAGGCTTTCCTACTGACTCGCTCTATCTCCCTCTGCTTAACGTATCTGTACGTGGGCCGGGTATTAAATGGAGCTTGGTTATCATCCTCGGGTGGGGAGGGATGGACGTACGGTTACGGTATCACGGATTTAAGCGCGGACCTCAGCCTCCTGCGGCTGTTCCGTCAAACATTGCATCCCCCAGGGACGAAATGCCGCGGGCCGGCAAGTGGGGGCACGGGCCTGTACAGGAACGATCGAGGAGAAAAAGCTACAGGAGCTGGATAGGGGTGCGAAAGTTTTGGGGTAACTAACGGAGATGGGAGTGCCAATTTACGGCCAAGCCGGAAAATAGCGGCGTCTTGATCGATTTTTCTCGTATGCATGCGTCGAAGCGAATTCCGTGCCGGGATCAGCTTCTGTCTATTTAGAATGATTGGATGAAGAGGGAGGGAGAGGGTGGGTTGTGAAGGGAGAAGTTTTAACCGCGGAAATAGTTGGATGGTTTGGTGAGTTCGTGGCGGGATGGTTTTTTGTCTAGGTGGAGTATTAAAGAGTGGTTTGAGCTGGTTCCGGTTCATGTGCTCGTTTCTTTTCCTTGTTTGTTTCGTGGCAGAATTGTTAGTATGCGATTTCTTTTCGGCTGGTTTCAATGGTACGCGGAAGGGGTAATGTCGATGGAGAAATGTTTTGATATTTGCAAAAGTTTTGCTGATTCATATGTTATTCGTAAACAATTTTAGAGTTTTTGTTAATCTGGGGATGGTATTTGCAAATGTGCTATGATTAAAAAATTACCTGATATCGCATGTTTGTAGAAAGAGAACGTAGGGCATCACTAATATTGTATTTATTATTTCACCCTTTCCCATGAGTTTTAGTATTACTGTGAATACTTTATTCCATGCATATTTCTTTTAATTTTTAATTGCGCAGTTTATGTGCCTATTTTTATTCGTTTATAAAATATGTTTATAATAGGAAGAGAACTTATTGTAAATAAAAAATTCAGTTTGCTTGAAAATCTTTAGTTAATGACTTAAAATATCAATGAATATTGTGCAATGGAATTTCGAAGACAAGTTATTTTTATTCTCGTATAAAATGGTTTAGATGTTGCATTAATAAATACGAAAAGGGTATTCTTACTTCGATTGGGGAGGAATAAGGTTGACCCAATTTTCATGTAGCGCTTGTACAGGTAACTATGATACGTAGGCACTTTTGGTACGCCTATATAGTAGCTGTCTGTTACTACGCCTGTCAGCCTCTGCAATGTCATTCGAGCAGACTTTAATTTATTTAGGTTATTGCAAATCTTCCTAGATTTCCTGAAGACTACTAATGAGGAGCACGTCAGACAAGCTAGTGAGACAATTTATGGTTTCCAATTTCAAGAATATTTCGCATGGATTGCTGTTGATACAAATAAGAAGACGAAGAAAGAGGAGGAGAAGGAAACGAAGAGGAAGACGCGTAATAACAACAATAGTAACTTTTTGCACAGAATTGTTTGCACAGAAAGGGGGTGTAATTCAGTATGCAAGATAAATATAATATAACTTATAACGCATGTTTACCGAAATAATGTTAACTGATTTTTTAATATACATTTCAACTCAATAATTTGTAATTATATAAATAGCATGTTTCTTCATTCCTGTAAATTTTACTTCATTTATATGGTAACCACGTCGAAATTAAAATATGTAATCTACCGAAAAAGAAATTCAGACTTACGTGAGTGAATCCCCAAAATATTGATCGTCCTCCAAATAAAATAATTTACAATCGATTTATAACCCATGGGTTATTTCAGACAGCCACGTGCAGACTAGTGCGAACCCAAACGTACACCTTCTTTGGAGGGTTAAAGTTTCAACACTCATTTGTCTGATTGAATGGTAATCCAACGAAATATCTGTATGTATATTACAGTGTGGTGAGGGTTCAGAATTGATGAAAATTTTTTATTGAAATTTCAAGTCAGGCTATATCCACCCCTTCGATCGCAGCCGTCGTGAACCTTAATCTCGTTCGTACCGGGAAATTGTATTTCTATCTTTCATGCGTCGACTGCTGCCTGAACTTTTAATGTTTAAACCTGCGTTGCCAAATGAAAATAATAAATACAGTAAACGTCGAGTAGATTCATTGTTTTCTTAATTTGGGTAATTCCTGCTTTAATTGACACTTATTCTACTTTGAATTAATTGTACTAACAAATTTTGCCGTTTAGTGAGATATTTTAAATTGACGACAGTCCATTACTTGAAATCTTTTTTTACCGCAATGATTCAACTTTTATAAAAATAAAGGGATATAGAGGATGTAAATTGTCCGCTGTCTTACAATAAAATAGAATATTGTATAAATAGATTGTAAAGTAAATCAAAAGATACTATCGCAGATTATTATTCGCGTTATGTTCTGCTATTTTATGAAATAATAATTTCTTTTATTTCATTTCTAAGTAGCCGTACAATTTCATTAATACCATTTACCTTTTTCCAATAATTATTTTATAAAGCAGTAGCAGATAATGGTAAAGAAATAAAAACTGTGAAATATTAGACAGAGATACAAGAAGGGCAGGCAAATTGTAGAAAAGAGTATTGTCCTTTCTTAATTAGAAACATTAGTGCATTACGTGCTGAACATCCAACATGTTTTAATTAAAACTACCACCAAAAACTGCTCATTTTAAATTATAATAGTTCAGGTAGGTCTAAAGCCCGTAATAATACAGTACATAAACATATTCAATCCTTCGCGCTTAAATATTTCTAACTCAATTATTACCGATCACAAAATGCTAATTACCTTTCGAAGTTTGAAAAAAAATATTTTTAATCGAAGCTGATTTTATTCGAACTTTAGAAGCACTCTAAATAAAAATTTCACCCTTTTATCAAAATAGATTATACACAACGAACAACGTACTCATAATATTACGCGAAAAAATCTTTGCACCGTTCTTTAGGAATCACGGATTTTTATTACAGAACGGAAACGATCGAAAACCGCGTGTAAGTTGCAGTCTCGGCGGAACGATCATAAATCTCCTTAGAAGTGAAAAACCGTCAGAAGGGGAGTTCCGCGAAAAGTCGAAATAAACGAGAAATGCGAGAACTGGAAGGAGCAATGGATCGACGCACGAATACCACGCAGATGCATCAATAGATATCAAAAATAGCTTACGAAGAGTCAAGTATCTACCAAACTGCAACTAGATCGAGGCTATCTCCGAAGATCGATCGTAGTTTTCAGTTCTTGTTGGAACTCTTTTTGAAGGGCTGCCTCGATCGGTACGAGTTCTAACAGCTTTCCATCAAATTACCCAAGATATTGTTTCCGCCGTGGAATAACTTTTACGAGGGGCAATCATACGACAAAAGCGTTTCGAACTTGTCGAAATTTCGACGATAAATGTCGCATTAATTATTTTTGCTTTTACCGTTCGGAATCAATCCTCCTATAGGAAAGCCGGCGTGCTGTTATTGGGATATTGCACATGAAATTATTAAAGTGAGCGGCCCGAAACCGGCATGATAGGTTCGTAATTAATTAAAACATTTAATCTGAAAGACTCGGTCGGCGCGTTTTATCTTTTTCGGGTCGACCCGCTACATTTTCGAGTTCACCGATGAAAATTGTGGGGGCAATTTCTAAACTTTCGCCGGGCCCAATTACTGCCACTCTACTGACGATAAATTATCTTTTGTTCGTCCGCTTTGTTTCAAATTTATCGCGATACGGGTAACTCAATTTAAACGAAATAATTTAAAATACAATTCGTTTTCTGAAATATCTCGAAGCTGTAACGGGGTTCAGTCGTAATTAATGTAATATTAGTTGAATAACTGATTAGCACGATAACGTTCGATGTGATAGAGTAAGATTAATTCGAAGCTGTATGTGAAAAAGCATTGAATTATTAAATTATTAAGTGAAGAAGACAGGAAGCAGACTGGAGTAACTTTGTTGTGCAATTATTAGGATGATTCAATAATTATGTACTTATATTCGTTAAATACCTAAGTACACATATGTATAATGTATACTTAATTGTGTATAAAATGTAACTATAAAATTTATACAAAGGCTAATGGATCTCTATCTACACGTTCTGTGTCAACATAATTGTTTAACATTTTAATATAGTTGACAAATTGATGCACAAACTTGATTATGTCGTTAAAGCAAAATGGTTTTAATGCAAAGATAAGCAAAAAGTTTATCGCCAACTTTACCAATTGGCCTGTGATGAATCTCCAAGACTAATTATTGAGACTGAGAATTATTTAAATATTATCCAACCAATTCTGGAGTTTTAAATTCAGAATACATTCTGCTTACTTCGGCCAAAGTAGAATAAACACAAAGCTCAACCAAATAAATTTTGTTTAAAGAAGTGACAATAAGATTCGTGAATGGCAGAATTATAATAAATAAAATTATGTTGGATATAGGCACTATCTCACACACAAATGCTTACGTTATAAAGAATGCCCGAGGGATCCTTCCTTCCAGTCTAAGGACTTCACAATCTTGTTTCTTTACATTCTTTTTATGCGAGCATAAAATTGAAGCGATATTTAAATTAAATACTTTTACGCTCTAAGACGCTCTCATTTTATTTTTGTAAAGGTTAACGTATTCTAGGGTGCCAGTAACTATTAATGAGAAGTGCAATTGTATCTTGCAGCATTCTATTCAATTCTACTTTACAAAATACCGCTTGCATTAATTGCGTATATTTCATACACATATTGGTGCTTCAATAAATTTGATAAATTTTAGATTATTATGGACAGTTGTTGACCCATTTTCCGAATTATCTATCATTGAATATAATATTATTGATTAAACATTTCTCGCAAATTATACAATACCGAACTAAATCGCAAGAAGAAATTCATTCATTCATATTTCGATGAATTTCATGCATTCAACATATATCTCTCAATGATCCATCACTGAGAATAGAATTACCGGCAAAATATTCCTCGCGAATTGTACGGTGCAAATTAAATTGCACATTTCAAGTACATTCCGTGATTTCTTTTCCATTTGCCTGTTTGCCAGAACTATGCATTTAGTGGCCCTTACTACCTCAGTGGCTTCTGAAAAGATACCTTCCATTAGACAAGATTTACTTATGCTGCGCTTTTTATTAACCACCGTTGCATTTCTCTCACGCACGAAGTGAAACGTTTTAAGCGCCGTTCCGGTTGAAATACACTTCATTCAAAATTAGTCGGAGGTTCCATCCTTTAGCCGTGAGCGAAAAAGTAGAAGGAAATTATTTACCCAGCAGCTCGCTGCGTTCTGTGCTGGCACCCTTCATAACTTCACCAGCGCCCCTTCATGGAAGTAATTAAATTTAACAAGACTTAAAATCACCGCCTTGGTTCACGTCAGTTTTCCATGTCGGTACTATTGATTATTCAACGATATTCGAATTGCAGGCTTTGTTTCAGCTTTGTAATGTATACAGGATGGTTTATTGGTTGCTTTAGGTTTATTGGCGAAGCTCGAATTTAAAACGTTTAAGGAAAAAGAACCATGGTCGTTTATAAAACAAGTGTTTTATGTACAGCGTCATAGTGGCTTGCAAAAATTGGATTTGATAAAAATAAATTATCGAGACATTCTTTTTCTGTGCTCCTGAGGCATTTAACAATTTAAAGTTTTTTAACGGTGTTCACTGTACCGACTTGGTCAATTTTTAAGAGAAAAATCTGTCCCTTCTTTAGTTTTACTATTAACAGGTAATAGTTTGGACGTGTATTAAGATCAACAGTTAAATAGTATTTCAAACAGCATGACAATTAAATATTATACATTTACATATAATAATTATACATTATTATACATTTAAAATTGTACAGCTAAGATAATACTGGCCTATAGAGCCTGGAAAGGTTAAGACTAATGTTTGTTTTAAATTAGATATTATTAGCACATCGAATTTCGTAACAGTAATAATAATAATGGAACCTTTCGGTAAATCAATTTAAATCTCAAGTACCCCATAAGTATGAAAATATTTTTCAATAAAAGATACACATATCAAAATAAGATTAAGAAAACATTTGATTTGATCATATAATTACAATCTACACTACTTTATTACGTAATTATTTGAATGCTTTCACTATATTCAACAAAATAAAATAAAACAGAAACGGATATAACCATTTCATACATATAATCATCAAGCAAAGATCTATCGTAATCTTTCTATCAGAACGAAAACATACCCAACGATATTTTCGACGTATATCTATGGCAAATCTTGTTTTTCTCGCATCGATAGGACGAAAGGGGAAACATCCTACTTCCGGATTACTTCTGAAAATAATTAGCGCGGTCGATCACTGGGTCCACTTACGGGGTGAGAAACAAGTAAACCTATAAAAATACCATTATCCCAGTGGCGCAAGTGCGACGGTTCGCACACAACGAGCCGTCGGAAGGGTGGCGTGCGAGAACAAGGGGCGAAGGGTGAAGGAGTACAAGTGGAGGAGCAAGAGAAAGGTAGACAGAGACTGGAAAAGCAAGGAGTAGGTTCCGTTAATGAATTTCGAACCTGGAAGCCCTCCGTTCCTTATATCCCGGAGACTCTCATTACGTGAGGAGCTTTAAGAATCCGTAGCACTCGTAATTCACGGCAATTCTAGGAGACAGGAAGGTCGCTAAAACTAAAACATACTCACAACGCCGTTGGAACGCTCGTTTTAAGCTCAACATCTTTCCGAACACAAAGATTATCTATTAATCATTCGTCTGCAACGAGACGGAATTTCGATTCCTGTTTTATACGACCTTATGAGCGGATCTGTAGTAGGTTTTTTTAAAATACGACAATAGTTTTGTGAAAAGACAACAATATGGAAATAAATAATTACAAATACAACTATCTGGGAAGCTATAATAACAAATAGAAGAATTTAAGAAGCTGTAATAATTAAGTATTGCGTTATTGAGATAACTAAAGTTATGCTTTGTTGAAGCTTGAGGTAAATAAATAAATGAGTATTATGCAGTTCTTAATGGTGTTTACTTTGTTTAATTTTAACTCTTTGCTCTGTTAGTTTCAAGTAAAATAGAATTCGAAGAGGTGAACCACGCAAGATTCACAGTACCAAGTTTCATAATTAAATTTCAGTTTCCTTGTTGGTGTTCTTTTTGAATCTCAGTATATTGCCTAATAATAATTTAACGTTATGCAAACAAATTCCATGCTTTTTTTTTTTTAAAAAGTGTAATTGCATATAAATTCCCATATAGAGCAATTTTCACTTTACTTCAATCATTATAAACTTATTGTTTCCTTAGGTTGATTTTTATTAAATATACGTCTGTATTAAATTCTAAATTTGTCATCTATTGCTATTCTGATATTCTTGATCAATTTAACTATTTAAAACATTTCAGAAAAGTATCAGCTTAATTTATTGTTACAATTCTTACAAATCAGGCACTCTACTTTTATAGTCGCAGAAAGAGTTAGAAAAGTTAACTCAATATTGAAGGCTCTATGGATAAATGTGAAATATATTCATCCGAAAGAATGTTCGCCGTGTAGAACGTAAAAATGTCAGAAGATGATAACACAAATAGAATTCGTGAGTGACTGACAAAAAATTTGCAACCTAAAAAGCTTCAATCTATGTGTCCCTCAGAAACGCATAACAGAGAAACAAGCCTGTAGTTTGTCATCCACCCTTGGGAGCTATTTTCTCGTGATAAAGTAAACGGAATCTCAGAATCTTCCCACCGACAAAGAAACACGAAAGAAGAGGGGGAGCCATGCTCTTTGGATTCAGAGAAGTAACATTAAGCCTTAATAATTTTCAGTACCAGTCAACGTATATGCATTAATAAAAGAAACAGAAAAAGTAGCAGGATAAAGTCTAAATAAGGTCGTTGGATAGATATAAAAGCGAATGTTTTAATTAAAACCATTGTATAAATTGTTCATAGATATGCACAATGCTGTGTTATTTTATTTTTGTTCTGTTGTGCCTTTGGGGACGAATGAAATCCAAATTAAAAAGAACGTGTATAGATATAGGCATAAGGGAACGGGAAAGTAATTACTATGATATTTTATTGTACTGCTCTGACGATTCACTACAATTACTCGATTACATGTTGTTCGTTATCGCGTCCCTCCATTGCGTCGACACAAAATTTCGTCACCGTAACTGGGCGTTACAGTACGTTACACAATTAATACAGTAATTGCGGCTGGCTCTTCGTACGATAATCGCTCACACGTGTATGCGTGTATGTATCCCGTAAACGAGCCAGGAAATTTTGTTTCAGGATTAACTCGTCACTCTACCCGTCCACACCGCTCTATATCTATTATATAATACCTGTATGGTACGACCTATATTTGATCAGAATTTTTGAACCGGTTATTGTTTATATAATACTTGAAATCTAAACGAAATAGGATTACTTATTTTTTAACTTTAACTCGGTGATTGAATTTAATATTGACCATACGATACGGCGTAATATTTGACCTTCCTTTGGGCAATATTGGCAAATTTTTAAATCATTTTTTAGGCAGTGAACAAATGTTGCCTTGGTGTACTAGATACAAGTGTGCAGTATACTCACATTCTGCGTAATTTTGCCGCTTCACATGATTCTTTCTTACGCAAACAAACAAAAAGTTAAAATAAAACTGTAAAACTGTAATATCTTCATTTCAAGTGGCATTGTTCACTGTACATTTTAAAATCGCCCCATAAAATGTACTTCACCACGATTCAGAGATAAATTACATTCATACACCACACAATAACTATTACATATTAATATTGTATTTGTCACTAACTGTTAGCGAACGCTAAATAAGGATAATCACAGACACGCTACTATCGCATAGCGTGGCACTGTACGCCTCGTCATCTAATAAAGACACTTGCCCATACGTGCAATATCCGGCAGCAAATTACAACGAGTTCAAACATTGTCACCCCATCAGCGAGCAAATAAACCGCTTGCACTATTTAAACACCAAACATGTACACGAATAACGTCCAGACACCAAAGAAAGACGTAATATGTACGTACGCCATTCAGACTACGTCACTTTTTTCACTTTTCCCCACCGAGTTTCGCTTGTGTGTTATTGAATTGAAGGCAATTCGTAAAGCATCATCACAGACTCCATTTATTTATCAGCGGGAGCTTCTTCCTCGAGTGTACTCGTAATACAAAATTTCTTTGCTCCCTACATTTCGACCTCAGTCGTGTTTTCTTTTTGGACGTTTCCCCAAAGGACTATTTCTGAGAGGTCCGTCGACGCTGCATTTATCACGCTGCACGGAACTAAAAAAGATTGAACTATCGTGAATAATTAAAAAATCATTTCTATTCAGTTGAATACGAGCTTTTCAATAGTACAATAGGGCGTCCAAAATTTCACATAAATACTTATTTATATATTTTTGTTTAAGCCAACGAAGTGAATGACTTTTTCCAATTTGACGTTGTTCATTTTTGTTACGAATATCGTTTCACGGTATATTATTGTTTACTTGGAATTTATTCAGTAAATAAATGTTATTAATTGACATAACGTTTCGTAAATTAAACGATGACCGTTCGCCGACAAAAATTACGCGCCGTTGCGTGTATAATGCTGCTTATTCCACTATTCTTTGATCTTTTAATCCTTTATGTTTCTGCCTTCGCACATGTAACACCTTCCTTACGTGCAGCTTTTTTAATCAGTGTTTCGCCATTAATATCGAAATCACATTGATCATCGGACAGCAATTTAATGACCCTTCACGGAATGGATTTCGATGGCAACGCGAACGGCGAGCATTCGCTACAAGTTCACTTAAGTGCGCAAAGGTCTCATTAAAACAGGTACATCGGTCAACTGACTCCGGATATTTTCGTTATTAACCAATTTAGTTATCGAAAAACTCTGTTTACCTGTGCAAAGGGTTGAACGTTACGCGTGCTTTATATTTGCACCGAGAAACGTATAAATCAGAAAACATACAAGAAGGGCAAAACAAATTTCGTGCACAAGCGAACGGAAGTATGTACATCGATGCGCCGGAAAAAGTGTATCTCTCGATTAACTGATGCAGTCGATTAAAACTCCGATGTGTAATCATTGAGATGCGAAAACGTTCGGGTTCCCGGTATGTCAAATGGTCGTGTTCATTTTGATTACATTTTCGTTGACCGTTTTCGAAACTCTAACGAGACTGTATTTCATTCTCTCCGTATGAAGCGATTATTTTCTAAATTGCGGCAGCTGGAAATGTTCCTTCCCGTTTTTGTTTTTTTCACTGAACAATGTTACGAGGCGTTCTGTTATCGCGTCGTTTCGCATGAAAAACGCCCGCCAGTATGCACACTTTACACCTTAAAACGCAACACCTCACGCGGCATTTAAAAGAACAGAGGCCCGGCTTGTACGACTGAACCTCGTTCCTGGCAGCGTAGCAATTCACCGTGCACGCCGGCATAAAATTTCAAAATTAACACGTTGACTGCTGTTCTGCTGCCATGGGATCCGCGCGAATTTCCGTGAAACCGCTGTACCGATCCCATAGGACCGGCAAGATATATGAAACTTCACAAGAATGGCACATTCGTCGTTCCGTTGTAATTAAACAAGAAATCGATGGTGTTATTAACTGTCACGGGCTCTTGTAGAAAATGCAATTCGGTGAGAATTGATTTAAGAACGTTAATCATTAAACGTGATAATTTGCGTAAATATTAATAATACCAATTCGAGGGTAAAACGCGGTATTACAAAAACTATAATAATTTCCTTATTTAAATGGTTCTAATGGAACTCCTGTACCACGACACTGTACAGATATATTATTGTTTAAACGAATTGTTACTTTATTTTTAAGTTATATAATGTATATTATAATAGTAATATAGTACTGCAAATAGATCAGATGTTAAAAGAATTTATTGTTTGTAATTGCATTACGGCTGTAAAATACGTGTGTAAAGCAGTGGAATTTATTCCAGTTCTATTTTCTATTGGCTTTATTCATTATGAACAAAACATATGAAATCTATGGTTCTCGAAGGCCTTTATTGTCAGGAAAAATTGATTAATCGCGAACTGGTCTACAATCAGAATGAATGACAGCTTAAAACTACGTTCTGTAGCCAGGACAAAAGCCATCGCAAAGAGAAAGGGTTCTTTCGGACGAATAGATTCTAAAATATTTTAAATCATTTTATACGCTTGAAGAGTATATAACGATTTTAATTTATTGCAATCCTTTTGTTTGCAAATTTATAAATTGTACCTACTAGAAGACATAAGTGTGTTAACGGTCCTGTGACAGCACTGTTCAAACTCGAAATAACGTAGCGTTCCGAAAAAGATTAACACAATGGCTTTACAAGAGAAGTATGCGTACAAAGCATTTAAATGTCACACATTGCAATGCACACAAATAATAATAAAAATTATACCACGATGCAGAAATAACTTCTGCACATTTTCAGTAAACCATTGACCCGCGTATCCATTTTGTTAAAAACGAATTAAATACACCTCGTCTGTCTTCCGCTGCGACTCCAAGAATATACCAGCAGCGAAAGAAGTACAATTTCTTAAATCGTAAAATTATATTCATTTGAGGAAGCAATTTGAATTTAAACAATTTACAGCGGCAGACAAATTAGTCCCCTTATCGTACTCAAAATATGTCGAATTCAGATTATACCAAATCAGGATGCAACTGTATCGGATAATCAAATGAAACTCTAGCTGAAACCTCGTGCCATTCGTGTCTGCCTCTCGCTCTTTACCGTGGAGATCTGCATCCGATCGGTTGTGAATGCTCGCGATAGTAAATTCGCCATTTAGCAAGTTCTCGACCGATGAATATTCTGTCATGTGACATATAGTGACGTATATACATGGCACGTGCCTCATCCTCCCTTATTATAACGATTGTGCCGTTTCTATCGTGCCTCTTGCTGAATCCCTCACAGTGCCAACCTGCTATTCCGTAGCTATTCTATAGGTCTCAATTTATGCAATTATTTGCGGGAGAGAGAGAGAGGGAGAGGGAGAGAGAGAGGGCTTTTACGAGGACACCAAGCTTCAAGGTAATCGATAAAGTTCCTATTTATCTTGCTTGCAAATTATACCGAAGCTACTGTATTCGACAACGTGGCTTTCATCAGAGTTCTTGATCTCATATGCGTTTTATTTGAGAGAAGACACTAGAGCCGTGAGTGGTTTTTAATTATTCATACTGCTCCTTGTTTTCAATTAGTTCGCGACACCATAGGCGGAGAAGATATTTCAAATAAAATTGTTCCAGGGCGCGTTGTAATAATTTATATTTTGTGCACGTTGATATTTATTTCAAGTAACTAAACTTTTTAAATACTGGCAGATACTTTAGGGTATTCTATGTGGTACCTAAATTTGTTAGGCCTGGTGCAATTTGGTTATTTTTATCGAACTACAAACCCCTTGATTTTCTGGAAGTATTGAAAGTTTTAATTTAGACACCTTCAGGACTTGGTATGTTGAAAATATTCAAGGAAAGAAGACGATTTTATAAATAGTCAAGCAGATACTATTTATCCGAAACACATTCGTACAATTTTATAATATGTATTAAGTAACTAAAGTGCACGAAACTACAAAATCATGTACGTCATGAATTTCATTTCCAATGAGCATGTCTTGAAAATTAAACGCGAATACCTGAATACCTGCCAGATCTTTAAACCACTCTCCTATAATATCACACAATTCCTATGAATGAACGACTTTATCACACATGAAACATACAACAAAAAGGATACCCCTTACAATACAAAACAATTGACTTACAAAATCAACAGGTCCATGGACCAATACATACCCCTTCTCCAAGAGCCCAAAACAACACAGATACCTTTCAAAACCGAACTAATACCGACCCTCTCTGACATCTATCCAAACCTATAACACTTCCACGATATTCCAAATAAGAAGCACGGTGTATTCCAATCTTGTAGCGTTTCATAACTCGCGATACCCGCGATAGAAATAACGAAATGCCGTCCGTTCCACTGGACGCGGACACAGTATAATACGACGGTCGTGTAATTGGAGCTAACGAGTACCTGTTATTCAAAGGAACCCGCCCAAAAACTGCAGTTTCAACCTCAATTTACGCCGTATCGAGCATTCGGCTGCACTCTCGAGCAGAGGAACCCGCGGGTGGCGTCCGACAGTGAGAAGCTCCAGCACGGAGAACAACAAATTGCCTCGTCTAACATAACAAACAGGTTGCGGGGCGGACGTGTCGGCCGTGTAATGCTCCAGGGTGCCGCTCGGTTGGCAGAGGAAAAAATTATCACTTCAAGCGGCCGCCATCCCTCTGACGTAGCAGGGATGCGTTACAGGTCGCGGCACAGGCCGGATACAAATATCTGCACGGTATATGAAACGTGTGTAGGTCGTACGGCGAGTCGTGTACCTGGCCGCCTCCTCGGTGCTCGTTCCGTGTCACCGGCGACCATTTGTCCTTCGATGGCACTTTGAACGAGCGATTCGCTTAACATCGAGTCAACAGCAGATAAAGGCAGGATCGATCGTCCTGTAATGGTCGATCGGAATCCAATGCCACGTATCCCAACCATTAGCTTTTTGCCTCTAACGAACGGTGACCGCCCAATGCTCTCTGCCGCGGAATGGCCATCATTATACTTTATTTTTTTTCTCCACCTCTCCCAGTCGGGACACGCATCCCCCTTTTTTTCCCCTGTCGCGCAAAAACGCGAACACGGGTAGATGGGATAGAGGTTTTTCTCTTCTTTCCTCCTTTCAGGGAGACAAAAATGAACGAGTTTTCTTCTATAATCGACGACGGAATTTCACGTCGAATTGACCCGATGCGAATAAGCTCGGCGCGCGTTAAGCTGTTCGTGATCTATCAAGTTTTATTTCGCGACGCGGTTTGTTATGTTAACCCTCTGCGGTAGGCGTGTTGAATAATTCGGAACTGTTTCGCGGGGGATGTCTGTTCTTTTCGAGGTATTTGTTCGTGACAGGCCTAGACGTTCTCGCTTCTGCCTCGGCGTTTCGCAATTGCGTTTCAGCAGTTCGGTTTTAATCGCGCGGAATGTACACGAGGATATCTCTACATTTATGTTGTTGTGCCTATTTTGATTGTTTCAAGTATGTATTCAATTGGGGTGTTAATTTAAAGACAATGACCCGTTACAGTAATTATTTTGTGAACTCCAAATGATGTTCTTATTTAAATTGTTTCACGGTGGTCTAAACGTCCGGAATCAAATAATGGATCGCATATTAATTAATAAATAGTAGTTTCAGAAGACTATGGACATTGAAGATTTTCCTAAAAATTCGCCCATTTCATCTCTTAAAACCAACCAAATGAATATTTACATATCCCACATGTTTATTTATCAAATTATCACTGCAATCTGCATCACTCGGGATCACTTTCGCGTGCCCCTCCCCGTAGTTTCGCAAATGGTCCAGCAGAATTTCAAGGGAGCACCGGGAGAGTGCTTACGATTTGTAACTCGAGTAAATCGTATCATCGACGAAATGAGCAAACGACGAAACTGTGCTCCCTTATTCTTCGCCTCGGCAACGACGAAGGCGAAGAAACGTAGACCCTTTGGTGGAACTTATGAATAATGAAGCAGTATCTCGTTTCAATAAACGGTTACTTTGTCGGCGGGGGGGTAGTTTCTTCTTTTTTCGCAGCCTCCAAAAAGACGGGAAACTTTCTTTCTCCGGGAAACGCGATAGACCCTGGAAACAGCGTTGCTCCGTCGCAGTTTCTCATCAGCTGCGCGGGGCCGTCTTCGGCATTAAAAAGATATTACGGGCCTTTTCAGTTCTAATTGTGTTTCGCCAACCAGATGACGCGACGGAACGCGCAATTCCATTTGTATCTTCGTTACGATGTAAATTATCGCTTTCAGTTCTTGATGAAACGGGTCCGCCTTCGGACGTGTTTGCCGCGCTGATCGGCCAGCATTGAATCGCCGATAATGCGATAAAATTTGCAATGCATTCGCGTACTTCGTGTTCACGCCGCGCTGGATAAGTCTCTTGGGGCCGAATGCTAAACACCTCTGTCGAATTTAGAGTTGGAGGTCGACGCGTGAAATATGTTATTTGGATGTTGCTGAAGCGGAAAATGAGCAGGATTTTTCATCTGGTCGTCGGAGCAGTCAGTATTTTTGTTTGTTTGTTTACTATTATTATTATTTATCGAAAAAGGTTGTGGGGCTGTGTTTAGTGAGCTTGATATTTGTAATTGACGTTAAAGTAGGGTTAATTCAGTTGAAGAATTATTATAGGATGATAGAATGTAGAATATAATGAAATAATTTTGGAGACAAGCATTTTTAAAGCTTTCATTCGGATATCAGTTTTCAGTCATGATTTGGTGTCTCTTTTTATTGAGAAGGGACATACAAAAATTTGCTTGTTTGTGATTCTAACATGTAAACAATGATTTAAGCAATACTACTTACCTCTCATATGGAATTCATAAATGTACCACCAGATAATGAATTAAGGGTCCAAACGACCAAAGCTCATACATATATGGGTCCACAGAAAGCAAACTAAAAATAAAAAATATAGTTCATTGTATTATAAAGTCTCCCTTTCATATCGCAACACTTTGTCGTATACTTTCACTCAAATACAATAGTTTGAACAGCGCATGACAAACTGGGAAGGGCACCCTTTTCTCTATTTCGGGTCAGATCGACGCAAATTTCCATACAAGGGTAAAAAAAGGAGGAATAAAGATCCCCAAGTCTATCCTAGTCCACGTCGTAAACGCTCTATTCGAATGATAAACATCTCGATTTCCATGTAGCGCAATATCAACCGCGCCCCACAGTTACACGATCTATCAAATGCACCTCTGTCGGGGGACACCCGTAAAAGTTTAGCCTAGAATGGAACACTTCTGTTTCAAGATTCCAGCGTGGCAAGCGAACACGGGACGTTTCACGGAAACTACACCGCCGCCCCCCTTTGTTTTATACGCGCCGCGGATACGTACATAGGTACTTCCTGCAGAGGTAGTTTCCTTTCAGCCAGATACGCGTATCGCGTTTACATGGCGAGAACTCGCGTACAGAAAGAACTGTTTGAAATAACAGTCGGCTACCGGAAGGATATTCGAAACAGTCTCGACTCCAATCACAAACGTGAACGGGGGACGAACGCGGAGAAGGAGGCAGAGCTGAAGAAAAAACAACGAAAAAACTGAAACTGAAAAAAAGGAAAGAGGAAAGAGGGAAAACGGGGGAGTATACACGCGCATCGTGCAACCGGATAACGGGATAAGTTTCGGGGTAGGCAAATCGTTGGGACGGGCATCAAGTTCCGGGGAGAAGTGGCTTTTTTTGCGATACAAGTAATATTTTAGCGTGCTTTCCCGTTCATAGTTGTCGTAGAAACTTTCTGTCATATCCCGGAGAGGACTTCAACGACGCCGATGCGATGGTCGAGATTCTCGAGGACTCGCTTTACTTCGTGATTCGAGCTTGAATCGAGGTATCTCGGTAGAGAATACTGGTGAATGTTTTATGCTGCCCAAGTTTTTGTCGGTCTGAATATAAATTATTGTTTTAATGTAATTAAAGGGAACTCAATTCCATTCGACAAATTGTGCGATATTTTGTACAATTGCTTGGACTATGAATATGTACATACAGGGTGAGTCTCCTAACATGACGACCTCAAATAACTCGTAAGGTATTCGTTGCACGAAAAAATGTTTCAAACAAAAGTTGCGTGGTATCTAGGGGGGCATACAGTGCTCTAATCTGTTTTTTATTACCTTACTTTTTTATTGAGATATTAGGGTCACCTTCAGTTTTTTAAATGGAATGTCTAATATTTTTTTCGAATTCGGATAAACCATCAAATTTTGCGTAAAAAAGTATTACACAAAGTGGGACTTCAAATGAATAATTAGTGAGATATCTTCAAATTAATAATCTTCTATTAGGAAATACGCGTAGTCAACGCGATTCTTAACACGACTTTATTTACGACGGCAGGTCATGTCTGTAAACAAGTTCCCTGTTAGATGTTAGAAATCACGATGACAGTGAAAAATACCATATGATAATTGTTTATGGTGCGTGTGAAGAAAATGCTATAAGAGCTAAGATCTTGTACCAAGCTAATTGTAAGTATCCTGATCGAAATCAGCCATCGCAGTCTACCTTCTTAAGGCTTGGTGGAAGACTCAAAGAACATGGCAATTTTAATGTACACAAACGTAAAAGGTATCACAAAATTGTAAATAACGAAGCATGTCGTACTTCAACCTTAGCAGCTATTGCCCATAAGTGCATTGACTGTAATGGACAGCACTTCGAACACCGCTTGAAATAAAATTTGTTTCAAAAATATCTCACTAATTATTCATTTGAAGTCCCACTTTGTGTAATACTTTTTTACGCAAAATTTGATGTTTTATCCGAATTCGAACAAAAATATTAGACATTCCGTTTAAAAAACTTAATGTGAACCTAATATCTCAATAAAAAAGTAAGGTAATAAAAAACAGATTAGAGCACTGTATGTCCCCCTAGATATCATGTAACTTTTGCTGGAAACATTTTTTCGTGCAACGAATACCTTACGAGTTATTTGAGGTCGTCATGTTAGGAGACTCACCCTGTATATACAGGGTGTCATGTAACTGGTGGTACACCCGGATAGGGGCTGATTCCACGTCAAAAAATAAGTCGAAAATATAGAATAAAGTTTGTCTACCCGAGACTTCGCTTTCGAAAAAATTAACGGATATCACTGTAGACCCTCTTTGTTCATGTTAATGAACGTTCTTAACCCTTAGCGCTCCGTTGGCTCCGCTACGGAGACATCCGTCATTTGCTCCGTAATTCCGCTGCGGAGACAAATGTTTTTAGCATACGTTATCGTCGTCATTGGCAAGTGTTATCTGTAGCTAAAACGTGCTAAGTCTGTAACATTGCGGTTAAATCATTTTTTGACCTTTTTTATGGTTAGCAACATGGAGAAAAATAAATATTGTTATGAGAATTCAGAGCTGAGTGATAGTGAAAACGTATTTGATTTTCAAGTACTAAAAGATATTGTAGAAGACAATGTTGATTGTGATTCTAATACTGCAAGTAGTGGTAGCGAAATTATACTACCAAAAAGACGAAGAATGAGAATTATTGAAAGTGAAAGCGAAGATTCGTTAGAAGACTTAGATGAATGGCGTGATGTTACGGTTGAAATTAAATATTCCAGATAGAATACAAGAGGAAATGCATATGTATAAAATAAATAAAATCAAAAACATTCACAAGCACGTGTAATTCTTCCTATTCAAAATAAGACTTTTCCTTCTCAGACGATCCGTTGCAAAAATGTGCCGGAGTTGCTGGTAGACAGTGGTACAAAAAAGTGCGGAGCGCTAAGGGTTAATATTTGTATACTATTTTAGATAAATCGAATAACGAGAGCGTAGTATAAAGGCGTTACTATTTATTAGGAATTAAGATCCGTTGAATTGGCACTTGATCGAGTGTACGTGTACCGACTAGACTTTTTAAGTCGATCTTTTCTAAAAGAAAGTCTCATAGGAAAAAATTGTATTCTATATTGTCGAGTTATTTTTTTACGTAGTCTCAGCCCCTATCCGGTTGTACCACCAGTTACATGACACCCTGTATACATATATACTTTTTTTAATTGTGCATATTAATGAAAATTAGCTAACGTCGTCGGTAAAAAAAGTAGTAAATGTTGTTTGTTGCTCAACGAAAGTAACATAATATTAATGTTATATAATAGAACGTTTGTTAAAAAATTGTTCACATATAGGAAAGTTAGAAATTGCGAAGAGAACTACTGCAAATTGCAATTAAGGATAGTGATAGTGCCGTTGATTACGAAACGCAGCGGATACATTTTATGAAATTTCCAAGTTTCGTTGAAGCTAAGTTCAAAGTATGACCTGACCTAATAACAAAGAATGTTTACGTACTCTTCCGATGAAAGTCCCCCCTTTTGACATTAATGCCAGCCTTTGTTAAAGTTTTCAGACAGACGCTGAAAAGAAGCCAGAGACTTTTAATAGAATCGCAAACTGTATTAAAGCTGGCAAACAGCAAAATATTTCTACTGAAAAGAAACTTGTACGAGCATATAATATAATATATCCGGAATTCGAGGTACCGTTAAATAAATTACTATGCGAATGGCCGTAGCGACAATTAATACTTAATTAAGAAAAATTTCAGGTTGGCAAATATTTTATACGTTGGGTTGGCATGCGAAATGTTTAGTACCTACTTTTTGTTAATATACTGTCGACGTCTACGAGGTTAATAGTAAAACTGTTTATACTTATTATTGTTTCATAAAGTTTAGAAAAATAAATGTCTTTGCGATAATACGGATTTAAATATCAGCTCCCATTTAAACATCACCTTAAATCATAAATGCACTAAAATATTTTATAATTGTTTCAATTATGTTTGCAATACACTTTCGTTCGATGCAATTGTAACATAATAATAGACCAAAATGAAAGATTGTAGTTTACAGTATACTAAATATAAATCAACGGAAAATCGCGGAGGTACAACGTATTTATAAATTCTGTGAAAAAGATTTCATGCACTCACCACAATCTGTTATGCAGTTCATATTCAAAATACGTAAATATTTACAAAGTACTCGTGCGTTTTTTAACTTTTAGGATATTTGCATATATTTCGCCATCGTGTTTTCACTTTTGCCACTTGTATACGTTCGCGTACTCTCGTCCATTATTTTCCTGCGCGGAAAAATGCAAAAACAAACGGAGGGATATGATTTGAGACAGGCGAAAAAGAAGGAAAACAAATGTTTGCAAAGAGATACGTTGCTTAAGCTATACTATGAATTAGTTAAATATTACGGAACTTTTAGCCAACTTTTTTTGCCTGTCTTTGGCATAAACATTCTCTTTCTTTCGCAAATGGATTTCTTTCTGAATCCCATTGCGTTCCAAGCAAAACTCTCACGTACATTTCAATATGAAGTTGAATGGATCGTAAAAATGATAGAATTTTTAACAAGCTGATAGCATTAATACCAAACAATTTTGTACAACAATACGAGTCTATGAAATATTAAATTTTTACTGATATCTGCTGCAAATTTAAATCAGCCAAATTTTGTCATAATACTGCAGACAGAAATAATGTTAATAAAAATACTTTTTCCGAGTTCGAATAAATACAGCCAGATTCCACAAAAAATATATAATAAACGTATACAAAATGTGCAATATAAAAATTCCGTCCACCACACGTTCCACTGTCAATATTCCATAAAGAAAAATATGTTGTCGCATAAACAAAACTGAACCACTGAAAGGAAATTGAAATAGGCAGAGGCACATTGAAATTATTTAAGTTCGATAGAACTTTCTCGCCGGCGTGTTTGAAGCCGCGCGGAAAAGCGGAGGAAAATGGCGAAATCCAGCATCGACAGGCGCGCTGTCAGCCGTGTAAAGCGTTAAAAGATAAATCGACGACAGAAGTTGCGCCTTTATGGTCGATTTGTATCGATCTCGCTGGCGAAGTTTTTAAACTTAACTACACAGTATTTCTCACTACCAAGGAGGGAAGCAATCCGCGCCGTTCCGCGCGGGGAAACGCTATCGTCGTGCCAGGTCGAAATTTGCATCGCTTATTCGCAAATTTCACCGCGCCCGCGGTTCCTAACAAATCGTCGTGCCGATTCTACGTTTCGTTCTGGCCTCGTACACTTCGAAAGTTTGCGCGCGGCTAAATATTTCAACGAACACATTCGAGAAAAAAAAAGAGAAGAAGAAGGAAGCGAGGCTGGAAAAGTTCAAGTAACGACGGAAACCAAGGTGGCCGGGACCAAGAGGAAAACAAATGGAAAAACTTTCGGCCTCGGCCTGATTAAGGGGAAATATGTCACGGTAGAAACTTGTCGTGGATAGAGAGGAAAATCAATCAACCCTGGTCAGTGGGCTCTCTGTGTATGGTTTTTCCTGGGTGACGTTTAACTTTATACGGAAATTCGGCCAGTCTGACCTAAAATAGAGACAGGAACATTGTTTTCTCATTTATTAATCCGAACCATTAATATATACATGTATATAGCAGGGAAGTAATAAATTCTCTTGGGGTTGTACTGTAGACAGTTTGACAACAATTTTAATATAATATTTTTAAATAAATGCGTTATTTTATGCTTGATTTCTGTAAAATTATTTTATCATGGTACATTAATGGATGCGTCAAACAAATTAAATGAATGAAACGTGGAAAGCAACAGCTACGTGATAATAATTTGTACTCAATTACGTTTTTAAGAGGCAAGTAATGACGATGGGGGAATATTGAAATTGTTTCTTGATTATTTTAGATACTGTAGTACGTGCAGATATGCAGAAAAAGCTTTTAACTAGATATTAAACGTCTACCTGCGTAGTAAATCCTGATATATTTTCCTATAAACGGTTAATTAAGAAGTTATTAAGGCTTGCAAACTTTATAAAGAAAATAGAGCTTAGAAAGTATTGTTTCACTGCAAGATTTCATTATTTATTAAATATAATACAATTTAAATAAGAAGCTGTAGTATATTATAACAGTAACAGTAATATAATCAATGACTATATTAATTCTACTTGTTTCTGATTATGCAAGTAACACAAGCAGGTTGTCATATCGTAAATAGAATATATTCATGCACGAGGGGAAGAAGAAGAGAATGACATAAATCTGACTTATATAGAATTTATTTATGGGAAAATAGTGTAACTGAGATTTAATTGCAAGAAGGAGGAATGACAGATGACCACTGGAACTGCGGAAGCGTAACTGTTGGTAGAAGGGTTAAGTAATTGACGTTGTGAGCACCTCTGTTTTTCGCCACTTGTAAAGATTGATGCTATTCTGTTCCAAAAACTTTGCTGCTACTTTGCTCCGACCTGATTAGGGAAGTCTGGCCCAAAATGGAGCCAAAGCGCTTTCAAAATATATTTCCTATTTGTTATTAACTGACCCTTGTCTAATCATCGATTCTGCATAGTTAAAATGATTTATACATGTGAAATATACTTATAAAAATGTTTAAAAAAATAGATAAATAAGTAAACTCTCGCCTTTAAAAAATCTAATCTTCAAAAGAAATTATTATTATTAAATAGGGATGCTATAAAGTCATAGAAGCTAAATTTAGTTTTACGCCACGTTCTACTTACCTTGAACACCCGGAGAATAAATCGAACCAAATTTTCTAGTTTTCAATAAACTTCCTTTTTGCAGTTGTTAGAAAAATGTCATTGCTTTAATGTAGATTGTTCTATGCCATCAAAGTCTTCGTAAAGTTTGAGCGTTCTTACTGAAAAGAAAATTGAAAGTAGTATATGTCTAAAAAAAATAAGTGCAGTAGTATATAACCACAAAATTGATTTGACAAAGAATAGTTGGCACTCTTAAAAGTTCTATTTTAGATATACAGTGGGCCAAAAAAGTATTCATACAGTGCATTAGTTTCACTTGCAACTTCATTATTTTGGTGTCACCAAAATGTTTGTGTTTGGACAATTATTCCTAAAACAATATGATGGATATGAAGCACATCTATTAGACTTGAAAGTAATGTATATTGTTTTAGGAATAATTGTCTTAATACCAACATTTTGGTGACATCAAAATAATGAAGTTGGAAGTGAAACTAGTGTACTCTATCAATACTTCTTTGGAACACTGTACATGCAATCCAAACTGTGGTACACTTGTATCTTCTTTATATGTCATTAATTTTAACCCTTTCCCCATTTCAAAAACTGTGCTACTGAAAGTTATTAAATTGAATATCAATTTTAAGTATGTATTTATACTATAACAAAATAGGCTTGTATTATGTTTTATTCTTGTCAATAAAAATATCTACGATTCCATTTCCTAATTCCTTAAAAATATTTAAAAGAAGCTTAGAAGAGAAGTAATATCATTATGAAAAATGTGGGACCCGTTCTTTAAAATATAGAAGTTACCAGTAAATGATCATCTATGCATAATTATACATTTCATTATTTTATGCAATATTGTAAAGAAACAGTGGAATAGTTTGCAAGTAAGTAGCAGTATTACTACTCATCTTGTAGAACCACCTTCATGCACACTGTTTATGCCTGGAAGTTACTTGATCTTAACTAAATTGGACTTCTGGAACAATTATAGTACGGACTACCAGGGGATTGAAAATTTATGGCTACGACAAGCTATCTCTCTTAGATAAATTAGACAATTGGTGGAACACCGTCCAAAGGGAAGGAATGTTTACTTTGAAACGCTTGGTCTTCAGTATAAAACTACAAAAGCACTTGCTATCAAAACATTTATACTCTATAATAGAGTCACGTTTGCTATAATAAATAATACATTTATGTATTTATTAATACCCGATGTGATAATAATTATTTCATAATATATCGTGTCAGTTTAGATAAATATTTGCGCGTATAAAAAATATTAAATTACAAACGTCGACAGAAATACATACGTCACATTGGCATTATAATTATTTTTTAATTGCAAGATTTTGCGCAGAAAAAATAGCATTTTTAACAGGGCAAGACATATAATATCGAATGGTACTGTCACTATAACTTGTGAGTAGTCTTTATAATACAAATATGAATGAATATAAATCCTGAACGACTTGACATCAACATTAGTCCTTGATTCCTTATTCAACTTATGCTCTGTCACCGACTCAGTTGCATTCATCCAACAAATATCCTCTAACAAATTCCAATAGAACACAGATGCCTCTAGCAACTATGCCAATTGTATTCCTTTCAATTGTATCCATTGTATAACCTTTCAGAAAGAATTTACACATAGCAGCTCTCTATCTCGACGTTTTAAAAAGTCAAGGAATTAATCGAGGAGGTGGAAGAAAGAAAAGGCCTCGTCCAAGTTCTCAGCAGACCATCCATATTCATACACCGATGATACACAGCTAGAGAGCAGGGGCCAGCAGTAATTAGCACTGCTGTTATTTCAGCTTTTTTAATAGCTATTCAATGGATATTTTTTATCGAGATTTGCTTCTATCTCCGCTTGTGTCTGAGTTATTTTACATAATAGTGTCGCAGCCCTAAATTTCGTACAGTGATTTCAACCGTTTAACATAAAAATCTGTCGATGAGAAAATACGCATTCAATATTTTCAGTGCCTCCAATGGCGCAAAAACTTTCAACCAAATTTGTGCATATCAGTTGGCTGCAGTTTCATACAAGTATGATTTCCAATTGCACACTTAGCAGAATAGTTTTTAAATATAATTTTTAGCAGCTTTAGGATAATAAGAAAAATGTCGACGAAGTCTTTCAATATCCCCATGAATTCATAAGACAGGGATATTTGGGTACCCTGACAAATTTTAGAAATTGTTCAGACTTCGTACGGCAGAAAGCTTTCAAAACTTTCAAGTACTATTAAGATAATTCTATTGCTCCAGAACTTTGAACTTTGTGACAGCATGTGGGGTTGTGTAGGTCAAAGGGTTGCATTACTATACATATCTTTCTTCATTTTGTTTAATATTATCATTACGAAATACGGATTATTCATGCGTTGCCTAATATACATATTTACATGGACACACTTAACAATTTTTCCAGGTTTTGAACCTGTACCATAAACTAAGAAAAAGAAGTTTTCTGTGCAAACGTTTAATCTACAGCTAAACTTGTGAAGAATATGACAGAAAATATGTGCAATTTTACTTATCTCATTTCACGGCAAATTACAAGAGTTTCACTTTAGCCATCATCTATCAAAGTTTTTATAAATCCTCTTATAATATTCAATATTTAACTCCAACGAAAATAGCTCACGAATTGCTTCTTCTGTTTTTTTCGCTCCAGTTCAGAATAAAAATGTTCGCAACCAAAAGCTCAGCTTCGCTTCTCCCCACAAAAAGGCGGAAAATAGAAATCACGAACTCTATAAATCTCTACCGGTTTATACAACATTCACGCAACTGCAACTCTGTTCTTTCGATCGGTAATCCAAGTGATAATCAAATGCGTGCTTTTAATCCGGGCACACGATAAATTAGGGTTCTACGTTCCGTGGTGAGAATCGAAGGGAGAAAGCCACAATCCTCGCGACTGGAGGAAACGCAGGTGCAAAATGGTACGCGTGTAAGTACATTACGCGGGTATGCAATAAAACAGCGGGTATTATCTCTTCGTTCGCAGTGTCGCTATTATTATTCGCAACGAGTTTAAACGCAAACGTGCGACACGCCGTGAAAATGGCATTGTTTGAAACGGGACACGTAAATCCAGCCGCGTACGGTGTTTCCGGCCCGTCATATTACACAGCCACGCGAAAGTAGCTCCGTCTAAATGCGCCAATAAACGACATGGACAAGCCACGCTCGGACAAAAATCGCAGCCCGACCAAAAACGGGAACGTCAGCTTTTCTCGGTGTTGTGAAACGAAGAAATTTTGCCCGACAGCGAATCGACAGGCTCGTTCGAACACGGTTACGTGTTTAGCGAAACTCCTGGCGTCATTAGTTATCACGATATGCACACTGTTCGTCGGACACAGCGAATGCGAAATCGTGATTTATATTTTAATGCTGACTTTCGAATGTTTAAAAGGGAATAGCTGCGTTACACCCCTCCGCATTATTCTTGTAGCTTTACTTTTTTCGCCGATTTTATGGCTCTTTAATGGGGTGTATTTGCATGATTATGGCAGTGTGTTTCTTGTCGAATTTCCCGTGGAGTTATTTTATGCATGTAAAAAGTGAACACTTGAAAGCTGATGAAGTGCTTCTTAATAAGATAAGCTTTATTTCATTTAGATCGTTCATTTATAAGGTGATTTAATTATGAGCATACTTTTATGCTTCATAGGCCGTATCTGTGTGAGACTTGCTCGAAATTATTTTTTAGGCGTGTGAACAAACTATGTTTGTTCAGATCTATTACTCAAACAAATTTAATTTTCAGGGGAAATTGCTACGCTAATGCAAATTTCCGCGATTTTTAAAGGCTTCGCGTATTTCTATGAAATCCGTGGGATACGCTCCAAACAAACCGCCATTTAAAACGTTATAATATTAACAAATACTGCACGGATACTGCATGTGTTCTCGACCAAGGCGGACTTCTGTATAACATTTTACTTGAAGGAATGCAGCATAAATTCCCGTAAACCACTGCGCATAAAATTGACTAGCCACTGGCTGGCCAGGATGATAATTGTAAGTTCATTATGAGCCGTCTAAGAATTAATGCACTTGGTGACCAAAGTGTAATATTTATTGTAAGTTTTCTCCATATACAAGTTACCCTTTAAAAACCCCTGAGGAACGTAACGGAGTAATTAATACTCTAAGTCGAGCTTGGAAACCTAGTGAACTTTTTAAAATCTTTTCTTCAAATAATAACTAGTATAAGAACGCAATTTGGTTCTGTTCACTAGCAAAGGAAAACAATAGAAGTGTACACTCTCGTTGGGCGATTCCCCGTGTACACAGTTTCTCAACAAAAGGAGTAACAGTGTCTTCCACAAACACACTAAAGTCTCGCAATGTTAAGAATCAATTACATACCAACACGAGCAATAGTTTACATCCAAACAAGTACCATCAGTCCGAAAACTTAATTTTCACCAAGTAGGGTAGACCGAGGCGAATCGGATCACTTTTTATTTGATGGTAAAAAAAAAATAGTTACAATTTAAAAACCCAATACTTGATTATAAATTCGTAACAAGTACCCATTTAACATGACCATTCATAATAAAGAATATAAACAAATTAAAAAATTCCTCTTTTATGTACAATAAACGAAAAAGTCGAAAATATCCGATTCGCCCCGAGTCTGGGGGCGAATCGGATATTCCGAATATCTCTAAGAAAACAAACAAATTGTCGTAAAATAATCTTTGGTTATAACTTTATAAAGTATAACTTGATAATAATAATGTCAAAGACCCTACGTAGTACATGGGTGGCAAGTATATTGTCCTTAAACACCACTTATATTAGCACACATTTCGTGCCACCACTTTTCACAGATAGTGCACTGTATCCAATCCTCCGCAGGTGGATGAATTTCTCGTTACAATAAATGCCATGCCACTCTCTTTTATGTATGTGCGAACCATCTTTACCTACATGTATAAGTTATTACCGCATTTAAAGTCATACAACTAATTATATAAATAAAAAAAAGAGTGATCCGATTCACCCCAAATGAAGTGATCCGATTCACCCCATACAATAATAATTTTAAAGTGAATGAAATACGTAAACAAATTATGATATAACAGTGAAAATTATATCAAATATTATTTTTTTACACTATACAAACTAATAATATCAAACACATTTGGATGTTAAAGCTTACCTTTTATTTTTAAATAAGAAATTGTAAGCTATGTATTTTAGATCTGCGCCAAAATTATTACGTTCGTCCGCGTATGGCAAACTTGAAATGCGTGTCAAC
The DNA here is from genome assembly GCA_963583965.1 of Nomada ferruginata. Lineage (NCBI taxonomy): Eukaryota > Metazoa > Arthropoda > Insecta > Hymenoptera > Apidae > Nomada > Nomada ferruginata. The sequence continues at coordinate 8,700,064 of OY757223.1, forward strand.
ACTAAACCGTATTGTAAAGCAATAAAAACACAATCGAAAGAGGTGCATAGAGAGGGCGTGAGGAGTGTATGTACGACCTAAACGATTTTTTCCATAGTAACATAACAAATTTCAACTAATTCTTATTTCGATCCGATTCGCCTCGGTCTACCCTACTTTAAACAAATTTTCAAACGGGCGAGCTTGACAAGATTCCAACAGACACAACGTACCAAGAACATATTATTAATAAGATACGAACAAATATAACTTCCAATCACGCGTATCGACTAACAAATGTAATATAACATCAATACACACATTACATTTAACAAATGATTATACTCATCGTACAACAATCTCAAACTTCATTTCAACTCCCAGAAGAAATTCCTAGAAAGTTCATAGAAAGGACACTGTATAACTATACGTCAAACAGTGCGTTACAACTCCGGGACGGCTTCTCAACCCTTAATCAAAGACACCCAACAATATGCATTTACCATTGGTACGTTCATTATAACCACGAACGGCAAGGAAGCAGCGGTTTATTTCACAATTCCGTGCAGAAGTTGCACGAAGAAGGGCGTTCCGAGCCCAGTGATTCATCCTGCCATAGGGCTCTGTTGTTCCACTTCATAAAACTTACGCAATAAAATTTATGCACTCATAAGACGTGACTTCAAATTACACGCGAAGCTTCGTAAAAGCGAAACAGGCTGGAGAAGAAAGGAGATTAAGTATTTACCTGGGGAACAGCACCGTACTGGAAATTCTAAAGCTCCGTCGGCTATGTCGAACCCTCACCCCTCCACTGCCCACCCTCCTAACCCCCCTATCGCTCGTTGCATACAGTTTTACGAGCGTAATCGATTTGCGCGTGGTTTTCCTTCCAAGATCTTCTGTGCTCTTTCACTGTGAACGCGAGTTTAACGAAGTTTCCTGCCGCGTAGCTTATTCCGAAAGAAGATAGGATTCTTTATTATGTTTTGATGTTTTCGCGTTGAAAATTAATATGCTTAAGTTCCAACGTGCAGCAAGGCATATATAACTCCAATCTATGATTGTGATCTAGTCAGTCACCCTCGAAAGAATGGAGGTATTCGCCCCTTAATTTCCACCCTACTCTCCGTTTCACCAATTTCGTAAAGTATATTTTCATATGTGTAACACGCCACTGTTCCATCGGGACCGGTTTACATGTACGTATGTAGTTGAATTAAAGGAGGCACTTGGGGGAAGTTCAAGTCCAACGAACCTTTTCGAACGATAACAATCGCCAGAGCATAATATTGAACACGTAATTACACGCTTGATATTTTATCACTTTAATGAAACTTTGGGAGGGGGTAACGTTTAAATAGAAATATCAGACCCACCTTCTTTTCTTATCAGAGGTTATTCACACCGAAAGGGTGAAAATCGATCTATAAATTCAGGGTCGTTGAAGTTAAAATTGATACGAATTTTCCTCCTACCTGAACTGCGTAAATTATTACCTCAGCTCTTCAAGTCTGTCATCGCGCCCTGTTAATATTGAATAATAAATTAGCGCGTGGTTATCGTCTACAAGATTTCTTAACAAGCGTGAAACGGTGTTTAATCGGTCGACTAATTCGGTGGCCAAGAAACCAACCGCGTCGTGGATATTCAAGCATGAATAGTTTAAAATTCAAAACCAGTGTGAAAATGGAATCTCGTTGGGCATTTATCCTATTGAGCTACTGAGAAACACGAGTCGGCGTCAAGAACTCACACAAGTCGGCGTACATTTGAAATTCGACCATCTAGCAACAGCTTTTGCTAAAGCGACCCCGCCAGAAGAGCAAGCAGCGTCAAATATCATTCCCCAAGGATTATTTACGCCATTAAACGATGTAAAACCGCAGAAAGGGAAGGAAGCCAAGCTGCTTGTTTGTGTTAATTTGGAATATATCTCGCATAACACGAACTCTTCGTTATTCGGCCCTACGTGTACTCAATTAGTCTGAAAGCATGCACGACGAATGTTAGCGGGGAAAAATTAGCACGACAAGCCGAACGCACACGAAGTTCTTTGAAATCCATTTGAGTAGAATGGTTAAGGTAAAATTGCAGCAAGATTCGGCCTATTTGTTATTTAATTAGGGGAGTTTAGAATCTTCTACAGGTGGAAGTTAAAGAATAATTTCGCAGTTTAAGTGTTCGTGTATTGAAATTATTATAAAATGAATGGTGAAATTAATATTATTTTATTTAAAATTGATAGGTCAGAAAAATAGATTCTCATTAATGCACTGAAAAATTCACTATTTGACAGGCGAAGTCAGTGAGAAATCATTGATACATTATAATTATTGATTTTTGTATTATAATATTTTGCTAGTTTATAATTGGTATAAAGATGCCGATTTTTTTTGCAGCCTGAAATGATTTTAATTTGCTAATTCACTAATTGACTTCAATTTTCTTTCACCAATTTATGACGTAATGAAGAGAAAAATCATACTTTATGTACGATATCATCATTCAAATATACAAAACCTGAAGTGCCACTTAAAAGTGTCTTGATGAAATTGGCCGATCTTAAAATACCTTATTATTATAGTTTCCAGATATTGTATGTACTTTGACTGCACATTTACCGTACGATAAATATATATTTGTTGTAAATTTTTATGCCCGGGGCACCATGATTATCTAACAATATTCTATAGTACTTAATAACATTTCCAGAAAGCAAATATTTATTATTGCGAACATAATACAGTGGCATGTATGAATTGGTTCCCTACGTAAGTGGTTGTCCATTGATAATTTACATTTCTATAGAAGTAAGACACTTACTGTCACTAATGTAATCTACCAGCTAGTACTTTCAATGGCACACAGCAACTTCAATTACAAAGTTGAATTGAAACACGAAATTCAATGGTATCAAAGGAAACAGCGAACACACACCAAGGGTATGGCCCCTTGTCCTTCAGTAACAAGTGACACTAATACCACAGAATGCGTTCGAAAATTAAATAACACGATTGTGACTAGTGGCAGAAGGTAAGATGTAAAATATACTAAAGTTGAGTGTGACACGCAGTATAATAACAATAATAATAATAAGGATAATATAATGTATACAGTAATTACAAAGCAGGCAAGTAATACTTAAAATAATAGTTATTAGCACTACATTCAGTTGCTACGAGTCGTTGCTACAAGGCAGCAATTAAATATTCAAGTCACTCAATATTACTCACATAATATTACGAAAAATCTCAACATAATGGGGCTACCATTAAATTTATCTTAGTATATAAAATCGGGAATACCATAAAATGCACGGTTATCATACGAACTGGTACATTACGTCACAATCGATCCGATAATTCCAACGTTGAAAGCGAAATCGATTCCTCGAAGAACTTCGCGGGCTGATTCGGAACATGGATTTTCAGTGATTTTTTTTCTCACTACGGTGTTAAACTAGATCTATTGTCAGTCTGCCACAGGCTATTTAGACGCCTTATAGAAAAGTTCCAGGTTACAATTTATTACAAGCCAGATGAGGGCGCCTCGCGATCGCGTCTTATCAATTACTCTCAATTGGAACCCCGTCGACGCTGAAAACACGTTTCGCCTCGCAGAAATGATAACATCAATCATACACTGCGGCAGAAAATTAGCACGTGTGTCCATACTCGCTCGAATTTTTGACACAATATACGTACCCGGCGTTTCCGTTTTCAACGAGGAAATTATTCTGCGAACACGCTGATGGAATCTATCCCGCGTATCTCGTCACATACCTCGTTCATATTATAATTTCTACTTATTTCCACGAATGCACGGGTTGACGCTCATTATATTGCGGATTAACACAGGATTATTGTTCTCTGTACACAAATAATGGAGAAACCTATTTTGCTTGTTTTCTCCTGGCCATAGAAGTGCTTTGCACATGATACGCACTGTTTCATAGTGTGTTGAAATTACACATTTTGATGTGGTACGATCTCTAGCCATGGATCAAGATTTACCACACTTTTCGTGTTTTTAGTCGACTAGAAGACTTAATCGAACTTTAGTAATAAGGTTTTACACACATACATATTATTATTTTATTTGTTCGCTCCCCGCCTTTCATTAATTTACAAAATTTCTACAATTTCTGTTTTTAAATTAGGTAATGTGGTGATTGATGACGGGTAGGGTAAGTGATTTGTGTGGGCTCAAAAACTTTTCAGTGGCATTTAAATCAGGCGAATTTCTCGATCATAATAGTTGACTAGCACAGTAATAATTAATGGGTTTCTATTCATACATGGCTGTTTACACATGTATTTATTAATAATTTCGGCAGCTGAGGAGAGTTTGCTGTACAGGTACGTACACTAACGACCAAAATCAATCTATTGCTTACAGATTAATATTATGGAGACTGATGACTAATGAAAATGTTCTTAAATTTCCAACTTGATATTTGACTTTGCGTTATCGTTAGAAAGGGACATTTTCGCACGTTGTCCTAATTCTATAGCCGGGGGCTGTGCAGCTGTGATTTTATCGATAATCAAACGCAGGTATGAACGATTGAAAACAATTGTACAGTGCTGATTGCACATCATTTCGCGTTACGATAAATCTGACGGTTCCAGCTTGAGTTCTGCAAAGCCATTAGAGGGACGTTGTTCTTCACAATAGAAAATCGGAGAGACTCGCAGGCAAGTTGGGAAGCCCAAGAGCCTCAAAGTCGCCGACTGTTCCGCAAACTTCATTTCATGTCGCGTGGGAAAAAGTATGTGAGATCGTAGAATGCGAGTCACGATATTCTCTCTGGATTCAACGACAGTTTCGTCTGGCGCGTCCATGAGACGCGAGTTCCCTCGATGAACGAAAAAGAGGACGAACTTGCCCTTTTTTCCTTATTGTCTCGCAGCTATTTCGCAAGATCTTACGAAACGCTAACTGAAAGAGTTCTAGGGGCACCTGAAACATTTATCACTTGCCATTTTTACAGTCCACGCCGTTTCTCCTCCCGTACGCAAACATAGTTTAACTTTTTATCAATTTCCAAGTTGGCCGTAGAGAAATATTTTATGATACATCGGACTATAGTCTATTTCAATTAGCAATTTTAATGTTGTTTTGCATTAATTATAATTCGCTGAAGGGAAATCAAAATTGAAAGCTGTTTCATGTTTCGACGTGGATATTACAAATCTTCAAATAGTAATTTTATTTAATTTATACATGTATCTATAAGAAAGTTTTTTTATCGCAGAATTGAAAGTGTTTCAATTTTTTATTACACTTATAGACTCTCCCTATGATAATGTCTATTGAAAACTTATAAATTTATTTACATGCGCACCAATTTTGGCCACTTCAAGTGGAACAGTATTGGTTTCGCTAATATAAAGTTTCAGAACACACTTGGTTAACTCGCAGATAAAATTTGTACATTAAAATTTATATTTAAAACATTCCACAGGTGTAATATATGCATATCACGCTTAATATAAAATGTAAGGAAGTGTTCAGTATATCATTGTTACTGTATTTTATCGCATCTATCTCAATTTGTGCTTTGTTTATTATTCCCTTTTAGCATTTTGTGTTCATTACAAATGTTAATGGCGTTAAAGTCCAAGGAGGAACAAGAAGTGGATGCAAAGTTAAGCAAACAATATCTGTCACTTAACGCGTAACAAGAGATCGTGCATTAAACTATGTTAATTTTATGTTGAAGCTACTTCAGGAATTATGGTGCACTTTGTCTGCATTTGTACAACACTTGGTAATTCTTTTAATATGCGATTTCTAAATTGAAAGTACACTCTATTCCCAATCAATTTGTACAACAAAATTTAAAATATAATGTACGTCGTATCCATCCAGAAACTATTTCTTAAAAACCCCGAACTGTGATTATTAATCATAGATCAACAATCATCAATTTGCAATACAATTTTTAAACACTTATTCATTCATACGAAATCCCTTCATAATTTTAATAAATTCTCGTTGGCCAAAGAATATTCTAATTTTATTAGTTAATAAATACATTCCATTCCATTCCATACTACGCTACTTCCACTTAACATTTCAGAGTACTTTCCATCCAACAATCTACAATTTCCACAAGGCAATTAAATCTACGTTTATTAACAATTCCAACAATGTTCAATTAAATTCCATCAGCCCTACAAGAAATAATACCATTAGTTACAGCCAGAAATCGCCATTCATAACTCGACGAGCAACTTCCATGGTTCGCGTGAACTTCTGTTCGTGTTTACTTAAAACGTCACGTAATTCCTGGCGAAGCGTTTGCAAGTCGCCACGTTTGATTTTCTTTCTCCTTTTTTTTCTATCTGTATCGCTTTGTTGCACACGTTTTCGCGCGGCGACTCGAACGTTTCCCTGAAAACGGAAAATCCGCGCAGTTTCCCGAATCGGTGGGGTGAAGCCGTAAGAGCCTGGAAGTCTGAGAAACCGTTCTGCAAACTTCGTTTCGTCTCACAGGGGCAGAGAATGCAGCGGAAAGTGTGCGGTATCGGCGAATCCGAGCCGCGATATTCCCGAAGGAATCGCGGCGGGATCGGGCTATGTACGTCTGTGCCCGCTGCGATGAGAAAAATGAGGTTTCGCCTGATTCTTTCCGCATTCAGATTCAGAATAAACGAACGGCCCCAACATTGTTTCCTTCCTTCCAATGAAATAAATTATATGAGCTTTGTGACATTATACTATTACTAAATCAGGGACGTCAAAACTGCTTTTCCTTCTATTGTAGAGTCAGTTCTATTAATAGATGTATTCCCGGTGTCGACGCAAGAAATTTGTTGAAAGCAAGTGTTTAAAGGTAGATTGATATTCATATATTTTTGTGACTAATTACTGTTGGATCTCGAGGGTGAGGGATGCGACCGATTGTACTCAATGATACAATATTTACTCACGGTTCTAAATCTCGTTCTCACTTCTGTATACAAACTTTGGCGGAACGTGGCAGTTTGAAGAAACGGATAAGAATGTACTAGTCGGACTGTCAACCGACGGAGTAACCTCGTAGTCTGCGGGTCTAAGAGTAAAGTATAAGTCTATGATGATTATTTTGTGATGGTACTTATATTCTAAGTTTGGAGGGTTGAGGACGACCCGAAATTAGCCCTTGTTGTGACATTGCAACCAAACATGAGTTCTGTTCTTTAGGACGGAAAACTCCGTCATTCTGACTAATGCTTGTCATGACTAAGGGAGGACCCACGCACCTTGCTCTTATCGATGTCGCAGAGGCTAGTCATCCAACATTACTTACTCCATTTTGTTAAAATTTCATCTAGAGAAACTCAGTTTTAACGAATTTCTTTTATTGTCAGCGGGGTACGAATACTTATGGGACTGGCTGTACTTAACATGCTCCAAACACAGGACCATTTCAACGTAATAGAATAATTTTGATGGTATTATATTGTCGAAATAAAGGTCAGGTGTTAGGACAGCTTTAACTAACCCCTCGTGCAAAATAAGGTTAATGTAAATACAATATAACTGTGCTCTTTTTTACTATAAGTTCTATAATATTCAATCTATAAGTCTCGAAATTGCAGTAAAAAAATACTTTGGAGAGTGATGAGAGAAACTGTGCTAAATATCCGTAGAACGATACAATCTAGTCTTCAACTAAACACTGAACCTATCTGACGATTTTTCCCATTACTTTGATTTATTGTACGCAAATACTCGTGCACGTAATGTACACTTTTTTCTAACACACGTATTCACGTTTTCGCGTAACGAAATCGTAACTGTAACAATCACAGTCATTTTCTTACCACGAAACAAATCAACATTCTGCATACATAATCGTAGCACCAGTTCCAAATGGAACAATCAGTTCGTCCTTATTGATTCACTTGCATTATATAAAATTAAAATAGACACGCGTTACAACTGAGAGGGAAATAATAATACCGGCTGACAAAAGGGTTTTCGAAATTAAAGGGATAATATTTTCGCAACCCCCTCGGAATGAAAGAGAAAGGAATTCGAGGTGGAACTGCGCGGTTGACGTATTAGACCGGGTGGCTATTCATTTTCCCTGGCCGTTTCATGATCCGTATAAAAATAAGAGGATTAGTGGAAAGATTGTTCATGAAAATACGTGCATCCTCGTAGAACGTCGTTGCGTTTTAATTACCTCCGGCGGAATTTTTTCGCCGGGTAACAAATGTATGGTACGTTCCTTTTGAAACATTTTTACCGGCGAGCATCGCCATCACTTTTACCCGTACACCTAACATGAACAATTAAACGTCCGCGTACGCGTATTTCGCTCGGCCACAGCCACTTTTACAGGGGAACGCAGTGAAACGACGTTCGCGAAAGCTTCCATTTAATTTCACAGTTGTAGAAGTTAATGCCGGCAACGGTCCGTTATTGGATCGCTCGTTATTTCGATTTATTTTCTAAATATTTCAATGCCGAGAGCATGGCATACGAGTGTCTGCGCGCATTTATACTCGGTTTCCGCTAAAAATTCTAAAACAATCGTGAAACGCAATTCCAGTGGGGAAACGTTGTTTCTGTTGGAAACAATAGCTTTTAGCTTAATCCATGAAGAAAAATATGTTAATCTTTAGAGCACTTCGGATGGAGAATGCTCGGTCCAGTTCAACGTGTGTATAAGCCACGCGAATCTTTAAATGGATTTAATTCAACTTTTAGCAATAGGCGTACATATAGGATTGGGTAAATAAATGGGAACACCTGAATCTTCCTTTCTTTGATACACTATATGTGGGAACATATTGTTTAAGGCGAGATTAAAATGTTCGGGAGAATGAATAAAATAATGAAACTGTAAATTCTATTCAGATCATTTCCTTTTGCAATTACAAATTCTTTGGTATTTCCTTAAACGGTTGTTTAAACGCCTCGCAGAAAAATCTATTCAAACTGAAAAGTATGTTTCATGAAATATGTATATGTATAAGGAAAAATACTTTTCTTTCTTGTGATATTTTTTTCTCCCGGAAGAAATTTAAGAGGATAAAAAACAAATAAAAATTATCCTGATAGAAATAACACGAATTATGCGGGATACTTTTCGAATATTTTCGTACAGATTCTACCTTCGCAGTGAAATCTCTAGCTAGGACTATAACATTTGCTATTAACAAATACATTTCATTAAGAAATTACAGCGCACACAGCTGAGTAATGGTTGCATCGTTCAAAAACAGATTCAAGATGAAGCATGAAACTAAAACTACTCTTCTACAAGTCAAAACAGTGTTCTTCATTAGTCAACAAGTGTCTCTTTGTTCCTCAGATTCGCCACAAGGGGCTTCTGTCATTACACTGGAAATCCTTGCTCCTCTATACTTTAGACTAATTACAGCCCCGTGCATTAAACTTACTCAACGTGAAAGATACCAACGCTTAAAACATTCAATAAAAGATGTTTTTCTTATCATACATGGGTATAATATACGCTGCGCCCTTTCATTATGTCACTACTAAGCATTCTGCCTATCTGTAACACGCAGGGCAAGCAGGCAAAGTCTACCTTAGACGATAGTTAAAGCAAGCTAGGAATAAGTAGGTCAGTAAAGTTGTGTTTAAGACGTACGCTTGTCGACTTGCACCGATGTTGAGTATATTAGGTACACTTGACAAGGCAAATATGTATATGAGTTCAATATATATTGTTACAGACAATACGTAGGATTTGCATTAGTCGTGATGCAAGTAATGCTTCACTGAGTGAAATAGATTCCATTGTAATTAGACACGTTAACCTTCGAATTTTGAAGGAGGTGTTCGTCATATTCAAAAGTTGGAAAATCATAAATTAAAACTACTCGCTCTGTATTCAGTTGGTACAAGGAAATAGAATTACGTATACGTAAAATAAATTTCTATAATAAGATATATCTATAGTTATTACCGAGGAGTTCTAAGATTAAGTAAGTACTTATTAAAAACAGATAAAAAATAAAGCTTAATGTTAAAAAGTTTCCAAGATTGCATTAGATGTATTTAAAAATCGATTCAACAGGCTGTTCAAAGAATCCTTTACTACTGAACTTACAGTGCAATTCAAATACTACTTACAAGTTATTGCGGTTAATGCGCCGGTTTATTCGATACACATGTAAGGCCACAGAAGTACATTTCTATTCAACGAGGACAGTGCACAGTTCGATGCGCTGCGAGCCGATTTCACAGTCTCTATCGACCAGAAAATTGACCGATAACGGTGACAATTTTTGTACGGTCGACAATACACACTGTGAAAAGTCGCAGGCCGCCGCTTCTTTTTTTTTGTCGTCCTTTTCGCGAAAAAAAAAAACCGGTAATTGAAAGTCAATCCCTACGTCGACGAGTAGCTTGCGCTCGGTTTTCATGCCGCTGGCCTGTATGCGAACTGTTTTCACCGTCGAAAAGAGCACACCGTTTTTTCTTCCTCCCTTTTTTCACCGTGCCTCCTCTTTATCTTCATCGTCGAGTAACCGTTTTTGTAAAAAGCCCCGGCGGAGCATCGCGATAACTGGAGAAATTATCCGGGCCCGTGTGAGCAAAGCTTTCCGAACGGCGTGTTTCAGATTCAACGTTGGATAAAGTGTCCATTCATTCTCGCGAAACTCGCTCCCGGAAAATACACACGGGCTAGAAGAGCGGGGGAAAAAAGGAGACGAAGATAGAACGAACGGAGAACGAGAAAATCGCGACGGGAAAATAGAGACGAGGACAGCGTGGTAGCGCACGTCCACGATCGTCGAATGGCGATCCGTAGTCCCTTATCGGAGTGCGTTTCCTTTCGATATCTCGTGGACAGAATCTTAGCCGGTTCACGCGAACACCGGCGACGGAACGATGCGACGCGATGGGGCGAAATCGTAGACGAATCCGTACAGCGCGTTTCCTGATTTTTATCGTCGCGCCGCAATTTACGAGACAGAAGGAGAAAATGAGCCAAGGGAAACGGGTAATTTCTATGGACGTACTGTCGTTACCTTTCGGACACGTCCTCGCGTAAACGTCAGATAATCAAAGCCCTACTCTATCGGCGTCCATCGGGGCTGAATGTGCTTTCGGGACACCTTCGACGGTGTTCACGAGATAGATTTGTCTCTCCGATAAATTGAAAACGATAAAGGAAATACACTCGATCTTGGCCGATCGAGTGGAAAGCCTTTTCGACTTGCTACGACGTTCCTCGGGAAAGTCAATTATCGTTTATTGATACTGTGATTCAGTAACGACGTCTTTATGATCCGCAAACGTGACTTCATGTTTATGTACGAATTCAGATCCCGCGGCCCTTCATTTGCACCTCAAATACAATTCTTTTGCGGCTAATGCCTGTGGAACTTATTTCTACTTTTCGACGAAGGAATAAATGAATCATAAACAATTTTCTGGCGGAGTGGTTTTCAATTAAATGAAGGTTATTAATAAATGATATTGTGAATAAAGTAAAAAGAAAAAAGAAAGTAATTATATTATAATAATGTATATTATTATGTATACTATTATAAAATATAATGTATATTATTATAAAATATAAGGTGTATTATTACACGGTTAATGCAAAATAATAATTATTACAAAAGAACGTCTTCGTTTCACAATTAAATAATTGAAAGTCTATTGCGATTGAAAATATAATATACATTATATTTCATAATAATTCTATTGTAATAATTATTATTTTGCATTAACCGTGTTGAACGAGAATGTACAGTAATTTCTACAAACAAGTTTGTACCTTTAATAAAACAGAAATAGAATACTAAAGGAAAGGTTAAACTGGCGAAACATCGAGCAATGCGCAAACAGATGAACCGCGCAGTCGATATGAATCGTCTATAGTCTATAGTCTATACCACTCTCGTGGTTTACTTTCTCGTATAGCGGTTCATAGAATAAGCACCCCCTTTGAGACATAATCGAGACACACATTCACGGCCCGCGATTAGAGAGAAGATATTTCTCAGAAGATCCTTTATGTACCGCGCAAAGCGCGCAATTGAACGTGTTGCTAATTACCGTAAGAGTCATGTGGCTAACGTGAACTACATACGTTGAGCCTTCTTTCCTGAAAACTCGCTTCCAATAAAATAGTCCACAAAGCTGCGCGGTATTGTAATTCGTTGTGTACTTGGAAATAAATATTGCATAACAGAACTTTTGTCATTTCGATAACGATTATGAATCTCTTACATCTCTTCTGTATAGAAAAAACAGATTAGCCGTCGTTCGAATTTAAAATATATTCCTGCGAGTCAAGATAATTTCAAAAGCAGTACTGTTTATCATTACAATCATCCCTATATTCTAAAGGGAGATAGGTAGACCGATTAAAGTCATAATACTTCTTTATCTATTGAAGTTTCCCTGCTGAATACCAATAAACGTTTCTGAAAAAGTTTTACAGAATTATACATACTTCGAACTGGGCTGTCCGGAATTAAATACAGATACATGATAAGAACACACGTATCTTCCGCGCATGCGGGTGACTCGGAATCAGATAACGCAAAACCCATTGTATACGTATCTCCCTTCTAATCAAACAGGAAATCCTAACAAATACCTGGGCTATTGAACTATTTTATCATTGACCGGAAATTATTCGTACCTTTGTTCGCCCAGATGCGCGAAACACTTTTCCCACAAAGTAAACCAATAAATGGGTAAAATAATTCGACAGAACAGTGTCTCCTGTGTCTCACAAAATTGAATATTTTTCCCCACAGATTTTACATCCTTTTGCCTGTTTCATTTCTTTTATCATTCTTATTTCTGCATGGAGTATTATGAATGCTGCAGATGTTATACAAAAAAAATAATGCAAAGTCCTTAGTTTCAAGCATGGCTGAAACTGTAGAAGGCAGCTCAAGTTGTAACGTTAGCCGGGTCAGCCATTACATACACGCAGTAGTTAATGCTGTTCAGAGTACAGAATGTGCATCTTTGAACGACTTTATCAGGTTTGGCGCCGCAGTAGCCGCCGCCGTTCTGCCGCCGCGGAATGTCTTGAAAGGGCGAGAGAGAGGGAGGTCATTGATGTTATGTACCTCGAAACACTCGTTAATCTCGCCTATCCAGAAGCGGGAAAGAGGAACGGAATGGATAAGCGTAAGCTCTTGCAAGAAAATCCTTTGGGAGACTCTATTGACCCTCGTCCCTTTCTCTATATAGAAAAGCAAATAGGTACACTGGTAGGAAGGGACGAACGTGATCGGATCGCCATCCCTGATCTAAACGACATCTTTCAGAGTCCACTACGCATATGGGATACGCGTTTATGGAGTTTATGGGATCGTAATAGAGCGGAATCTTCGTCGTTTGAATATCAATTATCCAACTGCGCCGACTTTTCCGACTTTCAAACGAGCTTGCGAATATTATCGTCAAAGAGTGGGGTGACGTTTAACCCTTTCGCCCCGGTACCATCAGCAATGCAAAGGGTACTTTTAGGAATATAGAAAATCTATGCGTACGAATACTTAGATACTCTGCTTAGTCGCCTAAGGTTGAATTTATATTAATAATTGAAACAATGATATGTTGTTGTACGGAAGGATTATTATATAAATTTGGAGCAAACGGTTTGTGGATATATGAGAACGTACATATACGTCCTCCGTAAAGGATCAAGGAAGTATTATTTATTTAAGCAAACAATCAGAGCTTTTTGGTAATCGGTGTTTGAAAATTAGTTGATCGCTATATTGGTATATAGTTGTTCTTTTAATTAAATGAATTACTAATACATTACTGGTTGGCTGCTTGATTAGTAGATAATTAGCTGCAGACTTAAGGTCTAATGATTTAGTTCCGTCTAAAATTGTGTCCTACAAATAATATATTTTGTTCAAAAATTGAAAACATTAAGGTACTCCATTGTATAATATGACAATTATTTTTAAGTTCTTTTTCCGATGCCATAACACGATTTATAAAAAGATTAATCCCTTTCCTTGCGCAAAGCTATTCGTCATAAAACATTAAGTAATCTCCACGTTTTAAATCCCCATTTCCATTTGCTTTTCTACCTATTTCAATTAGTACTTCCGTAATCAGTTTTCAAGTGCACCTTCACCCCTTCAAGAAAACCCAGCCCCGTTAAAAGGAAGCAAAGAGGCTTTCCAAAAATTCCTTATAAGATAATTACCAATTCAGCCCTCAATTTCGTCCTCCTTATACATGAGAAATCACTTCATTGTCGCTGACGTAGCGACTCTTGCCATATCTTACACATTATCGACTTCTTCGTTCAAGTTATATCCCCATTCACCGCCCCAGTCTCTGTTCTATCGCATCCTTCGTAAAATATGTTCACAACAAAAAACACGCATGCATCTAGATCGCCTAAAAAAAAATCGTTCCTCCAATTTAAAAGGATTTGGCCCGACACGCGCACGGCGCGCCGTTAAAGCGATACATAACTCTTCGCCCTTTAAATGTAACGAGAAAGGGAAACTTCGCGGTGCTAGGCTGGTATCACTTCGGCGTCGTATAATTCGATCGACTTTCCAGGTGATATTATGCGCGTGGAAAACCTATTTACCGCGTCGCGGAACCGCCAGCCCGTGGCTGTGTTTACAGTCGAAGGAGATTGTGTCCCCTATGTCTACCTCTTCCAAGGAAACGCGAAAGTTTGCACAGTTCGTTCGAGCGAAAGGGGGAAGGATGGACGTGGGTGCTTGCTCGCCTACAATAGGCGCCTAACAATGAGTTTACCGGCGGCAGCCCGAGAGACAATTTCGAGTAAACTTACAGAACGATGGGATTCGTTATCCCAGTTATGAGCTGCTGCTGCTGCCTCGGTCGGTGGCTGCTGCTTCTTACGTATATGTATAGGGCCATTGATCTATAGGCCGTAAGAGACGGCAATAGCGTAATGGCTTGATGATTTAAGGACGCAATTAGGCAAAGTGGAGGGTTTCGTGGAAGTTGAACGTACCCGGGCAAGTATCCGTGGCTGTTTTCGCGAAGGCACTAATTATCCTCCACCGGCGGCAGTTTTTCCTTTTACCACGCGACAACCGCTCGATTTTTGTAACGAGCTTCTTTCCGCTACCAGACTTACGAAGATGGCAATTGCCAGGTACCCGGTGAATTAGCATATTTTCCCGTGTGCACTGACGCCGTATGATGGCATTCTATTCCCCGGCTGCTCTGGAGGCCGCGTTATCCATTATCGTTTTACCCACCACTGAAAATTAAAATACACGCCTGTGGACTTGTACACGCCAGCAGCTGGAACAGCCACGGGGATGTCTATTAAAGGCTGTCGCCTGTGCGCAGTCTTCGCGGGATAACTAGGTTGAGAATTGTAAATTTTATTGAAATTATATGCGTGCGTATTAACACTTTTGGCTGTGTTGCTGTTTAATAAAATATTATATGTAAGTTGCACGTAACTGTCGTATTAGTTTAACGTTTGGATTTGAGGTGAAAAGCTAGCTATTAGGTTTACAAATAAGTTACTCAAAGTGCTCTTTCTATAATTTGTATTGCTTATCGTTAGTTTACTTGGGATTTATTTAGTTCCTGCTTGACGAAAATGTCGATGGCAAATAGTAAATTCAAATTTAATATGACTGTTCATTTCTGTTCGTAATCGTATGAGTGAAAGGATAGTATTGAATAAGAATAGAAAGCACGATTTATGAAGGCCTTCACTAAAATTATTTAAACTATGTCCACTGCTCCTACATACACAAACTACAGGAAAATAAATCGGGGAGACGATAGGAACACTAAACCAACAGCATTAAGTCGCCGCGAGTAATTTTACGATCATTTATTTAAGCCAGAAAACGTCGAGGTGGATGTAATTCCTTAAAACAGTAACATTCATCCGGAGGTCCAAGCAAACACCGCCTTTAGTAACCCACGATCTTAAATCGAAACATTGTGTATTTGACAAGTCCTGCCTAAGGAAACATTACGAAAATTATTTTTAGAATCCAGATCTCTATTATTTCAATTATTTGTTCTGCTCACCGCCCGTTTTTTTCGCAGGGAAAACAAGGGGGGAGGTAAACCGGATACGCGGAAGAACCGAAAGTGAACAAAGAGAAAGGTGGAAATGGTCGAGTTGGAAAATAATGAGTGAGACAGAGACAAGTGGGCGCGAAGGGGGGTGAGAAGTTGAAATAAGGTCGAATTGTGGGAGAAGGGGAGGATCGTTTGAAGCCGTTTTTTTTCTTCCCTCCAAGTGTACGTAGGTGTAGAGCAACACGTCGCTTGTTGTGTGTTGGAAATACCGACCCTTACACGATTAATCACTGCCATCCACCTAGCCCTGCTGCTCCTCCCGCAGAAAGAAACGAGAAAAGCTCACGAGAAGATAGAAAGTGTGGGAAGGGGAAACGGGCGGATTGTATATATTTCGACTCGTATACCACTGACACTTTGGACAGGAGATGCTTTATTGCCAAGCGTGTGCGATTCAGTCGCATTTTCGTACTGAACTAGGTGGATAAAGCGCGAACGTTTACCGGTCTACCGAAGGAACACGGTCTGGCGTCGCGTCGCGTCGTTGAGACACGTGGAAACGCTGATGGGGGGCAGAATTTTCTGAATACTTTCAGTATTATCGGGCGGTAAGACTTCAACTTGAAAAATGATGGGTTACGCGGCAGTATGTTAAGGAACTGGGAATCCTTGTGATGCGAGGCAATTGTTTATATGAAATTGCTTTCTCCGGGGCTGGCTCAACGAGTGGTGAAATTGTGCTAGGTTTATTTTACAGTTTTTCGGTTTAGCCCTGACCATTGTGACGTCAAAAATTGATGTATTATTTGAGCAGTAATGACACACAGAGAAACCACGAAAGTATAGATTAGATTCGTATTATTGAAAAGTTCAGGTAAATAGATAACGATCTATGGAAGTCATGTATGTACAACTAAATGAAATAGAACGAGTTAAATCGCGAATAATTGTGTATCGTCTGAATGGTATCGTTGTATTGTATGAATAATAAGTTTGTCAACTTCAGAAAAGCCCCGAGGTTTATCATATATGTAGGTATAATGTATAATACATAGACAACGGTGTATAGGTGAGTGTGGTGTGAACGATTGTCTGACTTATTAATAATTCTATTTAAGAAAATTATTATTCATTTCCTCCTTTGCATTATTGAAAATTATTAGTGCCACGGAGACTTCTCCGAAAATGTTTAACCCTCTTGAGTCTGGAATGCATGCGTCCAGATGCAGCCGTCATGGTAATCTGGAGTAACCAGATTTTCCCATGAAAAACTGATATACATTTGAGAGCGTGCATGTCTCCGTCACTTTGAGGTCCAATTTTTCAAATTCAAAAGTTCAATATAAAAAAGAAAAGAGATATTTCAAGACTAGTACTTCTGCAGTATAAAGTCTACAGCGAGATCGACTTCTGGGCTCCTTTAAGTGAAAATGATTTACAATCAGAATGAACAGATTTAAATTAAAATGTTATACCACTAGTTTAATATACACTACCCTCAATTTCATTATGTATTAGTGTGTGGCATGCAAATTGTTTGAATTTAAAAAGAAACGGTGATGGGATGAATTGGGCATGTAAGGTGTAATTAATTGTTCCCCAAAGCTGTACAGCTTTATTAAGTTTAGTGTTAAGAAACTGTCAAATAAATTTTTAATCACAAAAATAACAAATGCGTTATAAAATCATTTTAAACTATCTACGTTCAAAATTTTGTATTCATTGTAGATTTATTTATCATTTGAAATGCAAAGACTTCGAGAGACGTACTGTGTTAAAGTTGAATAAAATTTCATCTTTCATCTCATCAGTAGTTCCTTGCTGCAACAAATTTAGAAAAATAGAAATTTGCATGCAGAACGTGTTTCAGCGTAACTTTAACTGCAAGTATGACTAAATACCAAACGCATAAATACATAATATCCGCAGCACCTTAATTGAATCTTCAGCTAATCAGCGTCCCAACTCACCCTATGATACACTACGATACACAGCCGTCAATTTTTTCGTCGCGCTTCCGTCCCGAACTGCGCGAAAAATCCAGCGATAATGCAGCACACGAAACTCCTGTCATTGAAAAAGGGAAATGTAGTCTTCTCTTTGACGTAGCGTAACGACGGGGAACAAGACAGGCTTTAAAAGCTTGCCGAAACAATTTTCGGGATGAAGCGGACGACGATAAATCGTAAACGCGGCACAGAGGAACATCGTCGAAAGAAAACAGTCTCCCGAGCATTTGTTATTCCACTATCGTGCCCACGGTATATCTATAAAACTGCGTACATCGAGGGAGAATGCCAGTTTCAAAACTGTTGTCGCATTTTCCATAGTCCCGTCCCCCTTGCGCACACCCTCGCCGCTTCCGTCCACCCTCTGCACCCCCCTCAACGTTAGAAAGTAATTCGCTTGTGTCGAATGCGCGTTCGATACTTTCGTCGAGTTTCGCAACGGGCGAGAGCAATGTCGGCAAATATATTTTCATATTATACACGCGACAATGACGCGGCGGCGCCAAAAAAGAGAATCGAGCGCCGCGGCGTGTACACACATACGTGCATACGTACGTCTCCTTCGCTGCTCTTAATTTAAATTGGATTTCCAACGTTTCTTTCACCCCCTCCACGTTGTAATTTAATTGGACGAATTTATAATCGCACGCCCAGTCTTCAGTTTATGAAAAAACTCGGATACGTATTGTGCCCACAACACCCTAGGCAATTGTGCTTCGTTTTTTCAGTTGTTTCATTTGCCTGCCTTTTGTTCCACTGTGTATCGTTTACAGGGTGGCGCGTACAGCGAATTAATTCCGGGGTTGGTTATAGTACTTCGCCAATCAACGTTTCCTTTCGTGCGTTCACGGTGTGAGAAAATTGGAACGTATTTTTATGAAACACCGTTTTGTTTTATTTGAATGGCAGTCGTGTGATATTCGAAATTAATAGAGAGGAAATGTGACAATTATAGCGGAGAGAAGTATTGATATTTGAAATTCCTGTCATTAGTACGTTTGGAGTTACAATTGATTTCTATTATTAATGAGTGCCAGTTACTTTTAATTTATCCCTTACAAAATGAGGAGAACGATATGGTTCGGATAAGAGAAGACCTTTGGTAGAAAGACAAGAATAAAGCTCGAGTTACTGCTCCATGTTGTTTAACGAATTCCACGAAAGTATCAGAGTAGGAAAATGCATAGTCTTCGAAGCAATTTTCTTTGCAGACTGGTCGGTTAAAAGTTTAATTAATTGTATAACATTTCAAGCAGTATACTTATGTTCTCCGTCATTTTCAGTGAATTGGCCGTAACTTCCAGGAAAGCATATTTAATTAAATAATAACTGGATATGCTGCATTGTTAATAAGTAGCAAAAATAGTACTCTGTCATGTCTGCACCATGTTAACGAACAATGCCACAAAAATAAATTGTATCTACTTTTACATTTTCTATTTCCTTCCATCAATGAAAGTGATTAATCAGTTACTCCGATATCTTCTTGAAAACAAAAATTAAAACATTTCAATAGCACTTGCTTCATTCTAAATTGCATTGCACTGGCTCTCGAATAGTGCCACATCTTATCGTGCATCTCATGTAAAAGAAGAAAAAAGGGTAGGCTAAAAATTTGTCAGTTTGTTTTTCTTTTACCCCGATCCTTTTAAGTATTCGGCACTTTTCTGTACACAGTGTCAAGCAAAGAAGGCTGCGACTGTTTATCTTTCTCCTTCCGTGCAGTAAGCAAAGTGTTAAGAGGAAATATTTCCCAAACAGATGTGCCTTCTCATGATACATTTCTCCAGTGTTAATTGACCAGTGATTCTAAGCAAAAAAAACTATATTTACAAATTGTTCAATAAAAATGTATAGGTGCCATTGAAATCGTCAGCAACCTCGCTTAAAAATGGAACTCGTGAACGGAAGAAGAGTGTTTTCAAACGTGAACGGCACGAGTTTTAAGGAACACAATGGTATATTTTATTATCGATCCCATTCTAGCAGTTCCATGAATTCTAGCCTGCAAAAAGCGAATAATACAGCGAGCGGACATTCGCGTATCGACATTTTCGCGAGTTTCAGTAAAACACCACTATTGTATCATTGTTCCCCGTCGCACAATAATCAGCAATACGGAAACAAAATACAGTCGAAAAGTAGAAACAGGAAAGATTATTGAGTAACAGGATTTTATGCAGCTCTTTGTTGGTACTTTCCGATTATTTACAATGAAGGATTGTTATAACCGTATCGCGATAATATGCTTAACACGTAAATATATTTTTATAAACTGTAATACATTTCTGTTCACTATGAAATAACGTCAAGATTGATTTGAATACATTGAGCATTATTTTTCAAGTGTCGCAGTAATCGAAATGTATGATTATTCAACGTTATCAGTTAGACGGTAGCGTGTTTATTTATGTACAATGGTTAGACGTTTGCGTGGCAACAATTGTGTTTGTTTACGCGTGGTATTGTACGACCCACCAATTAGTTTGCGAGGATACACGTATATTTTCAGGGGAATAAGGCGTAAGGCAGATGTAACAATCTAAAATAACATGATACTATTGTCTTGTGCTAATGTGCTAGCATAGGACTTGTAGAAATTTTCAAGTTTACGATGTGGTGTCGAATAACGTTTGAAAAATTTGATGAGTCCGAGCTTGCATGCTCCATAAAAGTAGGAAATATCTGATTTTAATGGGACATTGCAAGGCACAATGAAACCGTCATTATCTCTGTAGGTGTATGTATGTCCCTTTTTTTAATGGCACTATGAATGTTTTATCCACTGTATTGATCGGTCCTATTATTTGCGACATTTCTTCAGTCATATTTTTCATTTACAGGATGCCAATAGTAGATAGAAATGAGTGTTCCGAACTCCTTTGGAGAGGTGTATAAAGTTATAATCAAGGGCGATAAAATTGTAAAAGTTAACTCCAGGTTAACAAAAAACATACAGTTATATATCGCCCATAGTTGCTTCTAAAATTATGTTAAAGCGATTCCTGTTCGATTTGCGTAACTTTTATCGCAATAAATAAGAAATAAGTTTCAGTGGTACACTTGAAGTAGAAAAACATGTAATCCGCCATATTTAAATTCAAACAATTGAGAGCTTGCAAACTTGCTGAATGTCATAAATTATTTTGGTGTATGTGTATATTAACCGCTTACAAGTTTATATTTATTTCAATCTTGAAGTCTCCATATTTTTTGGTAAAATAAATAAATTATTTTGCATTATAATCACTCTCTTTATTATGATGTGAACAATAATTTAATCCATCCCTTGTAATATGTAAATAACTTGGTATGTTACCGTAAACATAAGTGGTACAATAGTGACAAACTGTTATTTCGTGGTTTTAAATGAAACCAAATGGCACGACGAAATTTGCTATAGGGACCTCTGTCTCTCAGAAAGATAAAGGATAATTGAGTACACGGGTACTTGTTTGATTCTTGGCGTAACACAGTTCGCTAGAAATTATTGTTATGGCTTCCTTTATACAGGGTCGACTGTCGTGACTCGTTTTTGTTATCAGGGTTGTTAAATGAATCATCTCCATTGACCATCACTTTCTATCGAATCTACTCTTTATTTGTAACGTATTGAAATATACAAAAACAAACTACCCAGTTGTTAAGAAGTATAATAATTCTCTACTTCTATATGTATAATAATGTACTTACATGCAATACCATAAACCCTCTATTTTTAAAAAAGACAATCGTTCTATCGAAGCACGAACTGCAAATTTTAAAATAACACAAAAACTTAGAGACGTTTCCACCATCCTCAGTTCCTCGTTTTATAAACAAGCTCCAATAAAGCATGATAGATACGTTATGAATATATGGATGAATACATAATGAGATACAGTCATGCATCTTAGAGCAGGCCAAAAAACGAAGGTGGAAAAAAAAACGCGCGAAGAGAGGAAGAAAGGGTAGAAAGAGAGAAATTGGACAGCTGTTGAAGTGCGTGAACGGTGCGTCGTTCAATATTTCTGGCGAGACGATCCTCCTCAGCTTTTTACATATCACCTTCTTTTTGCTCCAAGTCCATACCCGACTCTCGATATTTCTCGAGACGGGTCGTGCTTCGCAGTCGTAGGCGGCCACATGAGTTACGTTTCAGAGAGTGTGCGCATTCAGTAATGCACGGCAACGTACACAATTTTCTCCAGGTCGCTGGACCAACGTTTTAGATGAATATCCACATACGTTTTATGTATTATATATCCTACGTAGCGTACACTCCCGCTCATAAGTCGTAAGACACGTATTAAAATTGTGTAAAAGTTACAAAACGGTTATCGGAATCGTTAATATATTCAATTAGCAGTCTTTCTTCATATTTCACACAATTACTTATGTGCGCGATAAAAAAGAACCTTACCAAATTCGATCTTTCGCCTACAGTAAACTTCGTGTGCCACAAGTAACGTTTCTACTAAGTTTGACGCCCCATTCATTAATTTCTTTTTAAAATTTGGCTATTAATATTCGTCTATTCTTTTTCGAACGTCGCAGAGGTTGATTCGAAACTCTATTCGCAATTATTTTCCAGCACTGTAAATATTTTCCTCGATTGCTTAAAGAATGTCAAATACTAAGCATTTTATTTTCTACTGAACTAATATTAAACATATATTCCTAAATGCACGCAAGCAACGAAAACTGTATACCACACGTATGATTTGAACCATTTACAATTCACGATCGAAAGGTGTTAAAACGGGCAAGTGTCCTGTGACTTTTGAGCGGGGGTGTACGTCTATGCACACGCGCCTCTGGTGCAAAGGAACGACACGCGAAAAGAAGAAATAAATAGCACGCGATAATTCAGACGTGCTTGCTTCCTGTCTTGGCGAAACTAATGCCGCTGGGCTGCGTTCTCCGCAAAGAAAAAGAAGGGAACACTGTTTTCGCCCTTTCCGTCCAGCTGTCCTATTAAAGTGCGATCTCCCGAATCCCGCTAACGTTTCGTAGACACCGATCCAACTTGAATCGCCGTGAATGAGGATGGAGGGCAGTTTTATACGTTCGAGGCGGAACAACGATACGGATAAACGACGCAGCGGTAACGAATGATGTCTTCGTAATATTTCAGCAGGATCTTGCTCCCCTTCCCCGTATCTCGTCCTCTTTTACTTCGAGGCTACTTCCGGGGTCAAGATTCACGAGACACGAAAAAGGAAGGGTGGCGGAAAGGGAAAGAAAGAAAGGCGACAAAGGCTGTGAACGAAAGAACGGGGCAGGAAAAGATAAATTGGGATCGCGGATGTGCTTTCGCAAAGGCATCGCCTGCTGACCTTTTTGCGATATTCCTAATGAATGCGTGTGTACTTAAGGGGTAAATTGTTCAGTGAGGATTCGAGTTTCTTAGGGGGGTGGTCTGCGTACTTTACTCGCGAAATGGAAGTTTACTCGACGCTATTTATCTTGGTAGTTGTGAAATAATTATCTTGTTGGTACATAATTGCTTGTTCGTGCTGTTTGAATAATGGTTAAATTTCTGAAGGGTTTGCAGCAATCGGGAGGCAGCTGCACTATTTATACATTTTTGGTTGTATGCTCTGTCTTGTAGAGAGAAGTGTGACCTTTCACTTGGTGCAAGAAGGAACGAATTTGGAGCGATAGTTAACGAAGTATAGATATGTTTAGCAACAAATGGAGCTGATTGTGTGGTATGCTCGGTGTAGTAAAGATCCAGTCTTGTAATAAACGTGGTTTAATAATAAACTGAAAACAGATAATCTAGACTCTACCAAATGATTTAGACTTTAGACGACATAGAAGACGAAATTGAAGATAATTTCATCTTGTACAATGCTGTTTCGTTTTATCGTTAATATATTATTGTTTCTAACGCCATTAATCTTGCTAATTGTAATAAATTTTGTTACTCTTTGAGCCGAACAGTTGCATTTATTGGAAATGGAAAAAAGGTGTAGGTTAATATTGAATGGGAAAGTTGATTAATAGTAATATTAATTGACCATGAATTTGTAGTGTGTTTGCAAAAACACTCGATTCTTAACCGGTTTTTCTTAGTTTACTCAAATTGACGAAAAAAGGAGCAACGTCACTACTACTGCCGACTCATTAATCCCATTTACTACGTTCATTTCACTTTTACCGATAACTTACTGAATTATCTATCGATTTTCTAAATGTATTCGAAGTTAAGTTTGTCAAATTCTTGAATTATTACAGGTTATGCAAGAACGCTTTCCCCGTTTTACGAAACTGCTCAAACATTTAAAGATTTAATAACTCGTGTAAGATAAATCTGGAGGGAGGGTATAATGTAATGAATCCCCAAATTTAAATTCTATTAGCCTTAATTGACTGCTTCGCTCGTGAATCAAAGCGATAAAAATATATCAAGCACAGAATAGAACTGCTTCAAAGAATGCCGATTTCCAATTAAAATATTATATATTTCCGGATTAATACTGCTCTACTTTCATTATAAAGCTTTTATGATTACTTATAATTCTTTCACATTACGTATAATTCATTATAAAACTTACGATTTAATAACTTTCCCGCAATAACAAAATAAAAAAACAAAAAGCATTTACCCACAAAAGCAAGCGAAACAATACTAATCGAGCCCGAGATTGCCCATCATCGTCGCAATAAAAAAAACTCGGATCGAAGAGCGAGTCAGTCCTCCCCTCGACCAACCGCCCCGTAGAAACCCAAACACCCTCGGAGCAGGATCCCGAGCGAAGTATCGGGGTTGTCGCGAAAATCATGCACGGTTAGTTTATTCGTCCATAAATTTCGCCGGCCGTAAATCGTGCATAAACGTAATCGTTGAACGAGCGACGGTACAAGCGAGAGAAACGTGAAACCCGTTACTCATCGGGCACTTAGATTTCCTAACTGTCGTCGCCGATGTCCACGCCGCTCTCTAACTTCCACGGGGCACCCGGAATCGTGTCGTCGATGTGCCTTCGAGCGAGAGATCAGCATACGTTGTTACACAGTTCGACACCCTGGCGCCTGCGGACAGGTCGCGCGATGCGAGACGGACAAGAGCGTGATGCGCTGCACCGTAGATATCGTCGTGTGCTATACATAACGTAGCGTACGTTTGCGGTCTACCGCGTACCATTCAACGGTCTCTGGTTGGCGGAGGGACGATGGAAATACAGAGTGTACACATAAAGGACAGGCAAGAGGAAGACGCCGTGGCACGACAATGGCCCTAATGCGACTGAATGATGATACGTAACAAACCTTATTCAACAAAAAGTTTCGGTCGGCAAATTGAATCCAGAGGGCTTGGACTCTCTCGCTCTCCCTCTCTGTGCTTCTCCCTCTCCGCTCGCTCTCCGTCTCACCCCGAAGGGAGGTGTGGAATAAGATCACGGCGCGGTACGTTGATCGTGTGCGTGCAGCGGGGGCGAGAGTGGCGACTCTCGATCATTCGGTCGGAGCGGGCGGCGAGAGCGATAGTGGGGGATGGAAAGGCGGTCTGCGCACGAGCGGCTCGCGGCAGAACAGCTTCGCGCGGCGACGCTCAGTCTCGTCTGTCGCAATCCAGTGCAGATATACGTGCAATTACCCTGTCAACAGTGCTTAAAATCTCTTCTGGTGCTCGCGGCGTTGTTCCGTGCACGGTGATCGATAACGTTCGCCGTTCGTGCAGGCCATCGATCGGCGATCAATTCGCGCGTTACCGTGGAAGATCGCGCGACGGTAGACCACGTGAAGGAAAAATTAAACATCCCTCCGTCTCGCAGTTCACGGCGATTCGAATCGCCGCTGTCGCCACCGACGCCCGCCGTCCGCCAGTGTAGCCCGACGATCCAGTCGGCATCGCACGCCGCGCAGGGTGAGTTTGACGTTTCGTTCGGTGGCAACGTGTGGTGACGTTTGGTTCGGGCAAAAATAGTGGCTATCGTGTTGACCGCTTGTATACCATGACTGTAGTCTCGTGAGATTCGGTGAGGATCGGCCCTTTAAAAGTACATCGATGCGTTGTCAAAGACTCCTATGATATACACGTTTTTTTTATAATTAACTGAAGATCGCCAGTGGTGTGGTATTTTGTGTGAAAGACTAGTGCTCCAGAGGAAGAACGAGGTTTCCCGAGGATTCGAGATGACTCGCCACCTGTGGCTAAGAGCAGCGTTCGCTTTCCTTGCGATGTCAGGTAAGCTGTCGCGTAGGATTGGATCGCTCCCCTACGATCGTTTCTATTTAATAAAATAGAGGAACGCGATAGGTACACGGTTTGCTGGACGCGTGTGTAGTGCGTGTGGCTTTGTGTGCGTGTGTGAGTCAACGAGTGGGACGCTAGTAATCGTTGGTAATGTGGCAGAATGATAGGATCATCGGTCCCACTTGCCGGCTTGAAACATCGTCGCACGATTTCCGTTGTTGGGTGGTTTTTCTTGTCCGGCACGGCGCCAACAATGATCGCGACCGTTTTCTTCTCAATAGCGCACACAGTCGGCCAGCTGGTGGGCCGGGAAACGCGCAGTGGCAAGTAACGCGAGAATAAAGTAGCGGAAAAGTATGTCTCGTTGCCGAGTTGCCACTGTTTACTTGGGCTGTCGCGTGAATCCTTTTTTCATCGTTACGCCCGAAGCGTAAAGCGGAGACAAAGGAATGCACGGAGCCCGGGAAGCTCGGCCAAGCAAAGAAATATTCTCCTCCTCAAACCGAGCGTGCAAAGGAGTTACAAGGAAACAATGTTGAAAGGCAACGGCTTTGTGGCGCTCGTTGCCGTCCGGGCTGATTCGCTGAGATTGTCCTCTAAGAGGGACGCGTGGACGTGCTTTCTGGGCGAATCTCCATTGGCGAGATATAGGTTTCCAGGTGGAATTTAGAAGAATGTGCAAGACCCATCTGTGTCAGACGACAAGAGAATCCTCTAACAATCTTATTCCTGTGACGAGTCTCGGCGGAAGGGTTGGAAATATACCTACTGACTCGTTACCGTACCGAGCTTCACCTCCGCAGCAGCTGCCGTTCGGTTCTTCGTCGTTTAACTCAGACAATAATAACGCTCCCAGCAGCATTGCGACCGATACGTGCTCCGAAATTGCCATCATATCCCCAACATTAAATAGCTTGATGATTTTGTACGTGCAGTCGGCAGCGACCGAGTAATAACTTCGAAATTGACAAAGGAAATTCCGTTGTAGCTGGGCTCCGTACAATGAGAGTTCTTCGGAAATGCAAATCGATTTCATTCCTCTTTGGAACGATCCGTACGCGTAGCGGTGCTCTTTGTCGTGGCCCGATATCGAGTTGCCCGGTCCCTTTCACAAAGGCGAAATACCCTCGCCGGTAGACAAACTAACGAGTTTCTCGGTGATTAAGAAGCTATTGCGTCGGCATTTATCGTATCTCTTCCATCGACGCTCGGCGGACAATCCTGAGAGCGGGCGATGGGTGTTGGCTCGTTTGCCTTTGGGCGGAAATTCAAATCGGCCAGAAGGACGTTATATCCCTTAGCCGCGTGGCAATTCCCTTTTCACGCGGCCTGATCCTGCCTTGATTACGCCCCGCGAAAGTTCATTGTTGCCGCTATGCAAACTCATTTGATTCAGGGGTTTCTAGCTTTTTCGAGGATTCCAGTCGCGTGTCTCCTCATTCTAGTCGGTGGCTCGTTGCCCCGGAGACGAGCGAAATCTCGCGAGCTTTTCGTACTACGGATACTCGAGACTCGGTGAATCCACGCTCAGCCTGTACATTGTTAAGACCGGATACTTGACTAAGCTGCAGCGAGAGAGCCAGAGATGGCGAGGGGGGGAGCAGGAGAGAGTGACTTTTGACTGCCTCGGTCGAGTGTAATCTCCGTGGTTGACTTGTGCACGAACCGAGTGCAACGATTTACGACACATTAGCGGACCTTAGCTTTCCTCTCTCGCAAACTTTGCAGAGTGACTTAACTGAAGCGAGCGTGTAGGGCGCAGTGGCAACTCTCCTTACTGCCGACGCTGCTTCAAACTCCTCGACGCGCATATTAGGAGCGAGCATGCTATCGGGATCAGTAATAATCGAGGCATGCGCTCGCGGAGACCGAGAAAATGACACGCGTTAATCCTCACATGGAGAAACGGCGAAGTGCTTGCCCGGAACTTTATTGTTTTGATAGATGAGGTTCGCGGGGAACCAAGTGCAGAGTGAGAACTTTCGGAACGGCTGATCCGACGAGGTTGAATGTGATGTCACAATAAGCGAAGATTCCTGGGTGCCATGTTGAGATAATTTGAAGGGGTACCGCTGGGATCAATTTCGCGTTCAGGATTGTTGTGTTTTTGGTTGACGGTGGTTTGATTGTCTTACGAAAGCGTTACTGTAAGTCGCAGGAAGTGAGGCGCTCGTATAGAAAATCGATGAACTGATGTTCGAATCGGATGGAAGAGAATTTGGTGTGAAAAAGAAAGACGAGAATTCGATGCTCCGTTCTCGGGTACATTTATTTATTCATTGCGATGTTAATAATTATGTATCGCGGTATCTATGTACCTTGCAATAATACTCTACTTTAAGAACTCCGTGTTCACGCTTTTATAAACCAACTTCAATTTCGATTCGCAACATTGATTCGCTGGTAGAGAAAGTTTCACGTCTCATACAATTATTCAACAATTTCGGCATACCTTTCTCGAGAATAACGCTTCTTACCCCCCGAGTGATAGAACTTTTCTGCAGGTCACTTTGTGGATTTTGCTCCAAAGGAACCGCGAGACTGTGTCGTGTCCGTTTTTTACTCGCACGTCATTAATGCTTGAAGTACATAACTCCTTTTTTTCCAAATGAAAGTAATTAACATTATATGAGCTATATTTTACCCCGCAGAGTCTTGCTGGGTTAGATTCCGGGCAGAGTTAGTTGTAGCTTTGCTTCGAAAATACTGGCGAAAGTCCGTTAATATGCAACAGCCCTAAACTCAAGCATGGCTAGTTTTATCAAACTGGACAAGGGAACGCTTTTGTCAGGAAACATCAGGAGTTTACTCTTGCTACGCGAAACTCGACTATAATTAGAGGCAACCGCGTCTTTGTAAATTATGTTAGCTGTTCACGTCACGTTGCGTATTTTCATTCGACAAGCATTGTCCGAGCTTGAACGTCTGCAAAAATTGCTCCCAGCTTCTTTGATGTTTCTAATTTATTCTCCGCCGTTGTTCTTGGCAAGCGCATTTCTAAAGATCGTTAACTCCCCGTGTACAAGTAATTTATTTCTGTAATTAACGTACCGTCAATTATATTTGATTGTGCTTCGCATGGTGCCGTGCCGATGGAAGAATTTTTAACGCGAATAAATGTAAATGACGTCGGGTAATAGCCAGGTTTTTTTTCTCTCCATCCTCGTGAATATAAAGCTACATAAAGGAGCAGTGCGTCCACGTTTTTAGCGTCATTAATAATCCGTTTACTTTCCTAGCAGTTACAGACTTTTACAATGCTATTAATTTTTTCAAGCTCCCCTGCACTCCGTTCAATCTTCTGACGTACTCAATGCACTTTCCCATTTTTCTTTCATTGTCACTGACACGAATTATACCGTTAATCACCTTTTCACTTTATGCATCGCGGAAACCCTCGCCGATAATTGATCGATCTGAAGCATTTGCCGTTGCATTCGAGGAAAGAGGAATCCTAGAATTTTTTGAATCAGTACGTGCGGGTATATCAGTGTATATTACAGGAATTTCAGGAGTGCGGTTTTGAATTTGAGAAAGAACGTTCGAATAAAATAATACCGCGACATCGAAACGCATCGAACCACAAACGAATCGCTATTAATGCATGCAATATTACCCCTGCATCGGGGGCGAATTAGCAAACAGGTTGGATATTTGCAGAATTAACGAAGTCGACCGGACTTTGACCAACAGTGTGTGTAATTCACCTGCATAGATATTGCGCAATAGCAGACCTGCGGTTAAAGATTGATAGCAAAAGGACCATGGCATACACAATTACAAGCAGGACCCGGGGGGATTGCAACGAAAAGGATTGGGCGTAGCACGTGGTAGGAGATCGTGGTATTTAACGAACAAGGGTGGTCGAGCAGTTTCGAGGGTGGATTGGTCTCTATCGTAACCTGCCGATCTTTCATCGCAAAAGTACAAGTTATCCCGTTAATGCCAGGAGAATATTTCCCTCCGATAACTCTGCTTCGAAACGCCGTTCAGAAAGCAGTACACACTGACTTCCGTTGAAGATTAAGGGCAGCACTCTGCAAGGGTAAACGTTCGCTCGAAGCAGCGACCAAACGAGTTGAAACGAATGCCTCCTTGTGTGTACGAGCATTCGAAAGGATAGAGGGCCACGGGAACGAAGAAACCAAAGGTGGAGTTGAAAGAGACGCAGCCGGAGGTGGAGGGAACCGCCGTGCCAGTGTCTTTCGAGTAGACGACGGCGTGACTGTCGACCGGAACCCCGGGGGGCTGTAATTTCATCTCGCATTAGCTGGGGAAAGTCCCCGCGGGATATGCTGAATGCATCTCACGGTTCGCGGACTTCTTCGCGGCAGGGAAAGAGGGAGAGAGAAAAAAAAACAGCCAAGCTTTGAATGAACTCACGGCTTTCTTGGATTTCCATTGCGGCGTAAATGCGCGTCTCCGCGGTCTGCATAGCGACCACCGTAACAACCAAGACCACGATATCGCGAAAAGGGAGCACTATCGCACGTACACCCACGCGCCGTCTACGTCGCCGTGGCCCTTTGTCGATTTTCGGTCTTGTTCTTTTACTGGAAGGCGCCTGTGTCGGTGACGGTGTAACTGCGGAGGAAAGATCGCGAGGGCTGCCGTTGAAAGGGTGGAATCCTGTGACGCAATGTGTCTTAGGGGCTCGTGCCAGGTGAACGTCTTGGAACCGTCGAACAAACTCCCAATGAGACACTTTTGGCACCCGTGGTCGAATCTTTGTACGTGTGTGGAACGATTCGGGGACGCTGGGTAAGCAATTAGACGGGCGAAGTATTCTGGTGGAGAGTTACGATGTTCTACTTGGTAATCTACAGAGTTCTCCGAAAGTAGTATGTAGATATTTGGTTAACGTGGATTGTTAAATGGAAAGTTCCCTGAAACGGACAAAATATTGTTGCAAATCAGTGATATTTGAGACTGTTTTGTTTCTTTCTCTTGTATTCGATCAGTGGCTCTTAACATTTTTAATGATCGGCACCCCCTTGAATTTAAAAATAAGTTCTCGCACCAACTTGAAAAATGGGTTTCTATTTATTTATTTAGAAAAATACATCTATTGCAAGATAATTTATTTATTGAAAAATAAACACATACATTTACATATACATATAAAACACTGTCGCATTTTTTAATGACTTCATTGTTGTTGTTTATTTATAATAATACTTTCAAAAATTTAGAAACCCCTCTCGCACCCCTGGAAATGCATTCTCGCAGCGCCAGGGGTGCACGCACCCCAGGTTAAGAACCACTGTATTAGATGAAATTGTTGAGACAGCTGTTAGATTGTTTTATGTTCTATTTTTTTGTGTTTTAATGGAATTAATAAATAGAAATAATTGATGGTTGGGAGCTTTCACTGTTGCATCGGTAGGAAACAATATAATCTGAACTGTGTAGAACAGTGATGAGCAAACTGCGGCCCGCGGGCCAAATTGGCACGGCTGGCACAGACCTGCGGCCCGCGAAAACATGTGGCACGCGGGCCACGCGTGATTTAAACGTATACCCTTTTACACTATAAGATGTATTGTAGGTATATTAGTATGTGTATGTTAAAAAAACAGAAGAAAATTTTGCTATAAATCAAATAAGAAATGGCTAATTTGCGTCTTAAATTAAATTATTCGATTGCTATATTTGTGTATTTAATATTGCGGCCCGCGTAAAGTAGTAGATGTCAACTGTTGGCCCACTGCGAGCCACAGCTTGCTCACCACTGGTGTAGAATAAATTTCGTGAGCGCATATTGATAATACCTTCATGTTAATTGACACTGAATTTGTGCCGTGGAAATAACTGTTTTTAATATGAAATGTGAAATATTAACCCGAGTTCGTATAATATTCTGTTTCCTTTTTTTTTTAAAGAATTAATAATTGATTATTTCAGTCGTTTACTTCCGGAGTAGTATAAAATATGGAACATATTTTCTGTCTGTTCGGATGTTTCTCGCATTTAATTGAAATTAAAAACAAACGAAACGGAACGTTCGATTTTGAATATTTTATACCCTCTATAATTAAATCATTTCCTGCATTTGATTTCGCAAACAAAGCAGCTTATGCAATAGCTTATATAATATTGATTTTATTTTCAACTGCTTCGTCAGACTACGGTGGCAATAATTTATCTTTATAATAAAGCCACTTTTCCATTGTGCTCGCCCATTTATTTGTTAACTTTAACGATATAGATTAAAGGGTGGCAAATATTTCTTATTCATTTTTCTGTCATTGATGAATATTATAACTTATGTTGGTTTAAAGACACGATACACACCCAAGTTCCATTGTCTAGGGGTATGTACATATATCTCTTTTACTTTATTTGAAAAATCGACGTAGAAGACATTCAAAATCAGGAGTAAAATTTAATTAATTACTGTAATAAATAATTTTTGAATAATATTCGTCCCAGTATAATTATTAAATTGCAGACGATTATCGTTTACTGCTCATTTAATTCGTGCGCAACATCTGGTACACTTTGACGTTTAGCATTGAAACTTTTCAATTAATCGTTATCGATTCCGTAAGCCAGCCACAAGATTTATTTTCCACGTTCATATCTCCAATACGGCGTTCTATTAAGCAACAACGATTATGCATATCTCCTCCAGAAATAATGTTCAGTGGCTTCGATAAAGGAGGTATCGATTGCTTTCAGACCTAATATAAATTCCTGCCGGAAAAATGGCCACATTTGTCTTATTTTCACTGTCTGCAACTTTATGCCGAAACCATTGACTGCTTGCTCATAGAAAACTACCATACTGTATTGGATTAAATAGTTAATTAATTAATACTGTTCCGAAATGCATCCGTTTCACACATTTCCAATAATACGCTATTTGCGAGTCAAGCGTTGTTTACTTATTATTTTATTATTGATTACTATCGATTAGTTTAGCACAGTTGACAAAATCATATGCCGGCATAAACAAAAATATTTATCCGAGAATAGTAGACACGGCGATGTTGCTTTTCATCTCCCCTTTAGAATTCGCGTGCCAAGGTATTAGGAGCTTTTCACGGCTGTTTCGAATGAAAACGCACGTGCGTACACGCGGCGGGCCCGAGCAAGTGGACGCAAGAGGCCGTAAAGAGAAGACTCCGAAAACGAAGTAAAGGGGAGATTGGCGCGTAATTTTAGAAACGTCCGCAAACGTAAAGAGACGCCATACGCTGAGGGTGAAGATGGTTTAATAATATACACGAATGTCCAACTGGCGTGAATGCGATAATAAACGATTTGACGTGTGTGAGCGTGCACCCTGATACGATACGACATTCCCAAGGAACATTGAGAGATTATTATCGTTAGAATCTTTAACAGGAAGTCGCAAGAGGGTGATAACTGGAAACTCCTATGATCATCCATTCTTCTGATCTTCCCATTTGCAAAGTGCGCTTGTTTGGCGCACTTGGCGTTTATGATAATTTATGGGGGGACGTGAGAACAGACGCGAGAATAATTAGAACCGTGGTTGTTGGCTTTGTGAATAAACTATGAAAAGATAACTTTGGATTTTTGGTTCGAGGCGAAACAATGATAGGAATTTTATTGCATAAATTCAACGTATTAATTAAAATACGTAATAATAGCGCAGCTGACAAGTATTTATTTCTTATTTAGATTCACGTGTGTGAGATTGCCTGTATGTACTTTTAAATACACACCAATTATTCTGGGTGCCGTAATTTGAGTAGAATCATTTTCCAAGTGGTTTTAATTATTTCGAACTTATATTTCGTACTGTATGGAATTATAAAGTCTTCTTTCCGTTACTCGAAAGTATAATGTTACGCTTTCGCTTTGCAAGTCATTATTTCAGAAATAAAATACATAGTCTATTTCGTTACTATTGAAGGGTATCTGAACAAAGTCATGGATATACTTCTACTATTCAAATACAAAAGATTGTTTTACAGATAAAGCATATATGTATAAACATAATGAAACGAATATTTATAATAATGCAATTTTATTAAAGTCTCCTACTATGTTTCACTCGTGAGTTCCTCTCGATTATAACTTTAATTACAGATATTCTCTCACATTACTTCTTCTTCAAACATCCAGCGACAATACTACAGTACAGACTTGTTTCTTTGATACTAATTAAAAAGCTGAATCATTCCACAAACATTCCAAGCCAGCTTAAAAACAGGCCAACGCGATTTCCCAGCGAAAATTGGAGCGGTAAAAAAAAATTTCAGCCAAGTAGTATTCCCTTTCTTGTTACCCAACGTTAAACGTCGGTGTAGAAATATAATTTTCCTTGTATTGTTTGGCTTCCCCCATCATTATTCCCTATCTTCGTGCAAAACGGTTGGCAAAAAAATCCGACGCTCCCATTCTATTCACCGAGCTATCCTGTTTGCTCTTTTTATCGAAGACGTTTGTTCCTTGTTCGCTGTACAGCGCCGGTTTTCGGAACTGCGAAAGAGGGAATAATATATTTCGGCCGCGTCAGAAGCAGCGGCCCAGGTTCGACCGTTGCTGGATATTACCCCGCGAACCGCATTCTCATATCATTTCACCGCATTACGGGCTCGCCCACACGCGTAATGGCTGGCGTTGCTTGTAAGAATCTTGTAAAAACGCCCAGGCGAACGAAAACTTCGAGGACCACGGATTATTGGCCGGGCTGCGGCCATCGTTCTGAGTATACGATTCTACGATTGCCGGAACGTCAAAATAGTTTGAAAACTGTGGGTCGCAGTTGCGGCGGAGGTATGGCGCGGTATTTTTGCGATATAACCCGGCCGCGCGGCTGGCCTTTTTATTGGGATACTTTGGAGAATTCCAGACGGAGCACGTTTCGCGAGGCCCTCATGGCGCACGTGCGTTTCCTCGTTAGAAACAACCATGCTCCCCGACGTTTGCACCGTTGAATTTCAGGGTGGAGAAAGCCGGCGTTCCCGTCCGACAGCCGCGACGAGCAGAACTCCGACAGAGAGAATTCGAAACGGGGAAATTTTCGACGCAGTCAATGGGTTTGTAGGTTTCGTTTTTTCTTTTAGACCGACTCGGAAACGACGCGGGTGAGAATTAAGTAGTCGTTTTAATTGCATGCATCGAAATGTTCGTTATTAGGTTTGGTATTGAAATTTGTTCCGTCGCGTCGTGCCGAACAGTTATGCACGGATAAACGTAGGGAATAAATTTCGCTTTTATGCGGCGTGGATATTTAGTTTTGGAACGAAACTGTGAACTCGACTGGTATATGTATTGTATAAAAAGTAATAAATTAGTATATTAACAATAGAACTACCAATAGATTTTTTTACCATTTAGACAGCATACGTTAGACAGATTAAGAACGCGAAAGTCGTTGAATGAACATTTAATAGAGATATACAATTGTCATTCTGTGTTATTAAAAGTCATCCTAAATTTCTCCAACGATACCTGTATGTTAATAATTCAAAAGCAAATAATCTGAAACTAGTCAGTTCTAGTTTTAAATACGAATTAATTACTTGCTTAGTTCAATTGTCCTCTGCGTCAATTGCAGCACTATTTAGCCAAGCCTTTATGGCGACATGTATAATTTCGAAACTGGACGAAACTTACCCTAAAACATTTTCATATCTTCTTTTACTTCAACCAGGGAAAATATAATAATTACCTCGTGTGTTCTATGATATATCGTTCTTTATGCTACACTTTAGATGCATTCACTAACTAAATGATGAAAAACGTTTGTCGAAAAGCAAGAACAACAAACGAAACTTCTTTGGATTTGCCTGGCAAGACCGAAAGCAAAAGTTCAAGGAAATGGTGATTGCTTGATTATCTAATTCACTGTTTTGAAAAGGCACCCTGTCTCGAAAATGATAGTTTCAGGAGGAAAGAAACTTCTTCGGCATGCATCCTTATTATTTTGTCATCGGCGCGATGTTAGATCATTCGATAGCGAATTATCGAAGGAAGAGCAGACATCCGTAGCTTTCCCACAAACAAATATTTTACGCGCGGTTTCAAACTGTTCCGTGGTAGAACGCTCGTCCAACATGGCTACGGTCGTTTCTTTTTCTTCCACCGGGTATAACTACGGGAGGAAATATCGCGGTTGTTGCGGTAAAACATGCTTTGTTCTGACGTTATCAAAATTCCATCCATCTTCTTCTTTCGCGTGCAGCTGGTCTGCCGTTCTCTTTTCCCCGTCTTTCTCTCTCTCTCTCTCTCTCCCTCCCTCTCTACCTCTTTCCCTATTCCATGTCTGGTAACCTGAACACAATAGGAATCGTGTTCCCACGCCTTTTTCGAGGAAACACGAGACCAGGATGAGAAACCCTGTGCATAATTCGGCAGAAAATCTCGCGAGAGGGTGAAAAGCATTCCCGATGTTCGAATATCCGGTGGTTTTCTTGCAGTCGAGCCGCGTTAATTAATCCCCTTTCAATTAGGGGCCACGCCCTTCGTGCTTCGACGAAATCCCGAAGCGCGAAAGGTAATGTCTACGGGAACACTTGCTTACCTCTGCGGGGCCGAGTGTGAATGCGAAACGGGACGGTCTTGCTCGACGACACCGTTTACTTAGTTCTGGGTTCGGGATCATAATAGTCGGGGTTGCGAGATTCGATAGCGTGGTTACTGCTGGGAAGTGTTTCGGCTGGTGATCTCGTCAACGGTAGAACTATCGGTGTTTGCGGAAGTGAGTAAGTAAGAGAGGAGCGAAGAGAGATACGTGTGTGAATACCTTTTACATTTTACTCGGTTAAACTATTTGATGGGGCCTGGCCTTTTTATATCTAAGATAAACTTATATGAAAAACATAGAAGTTTGTAATAATTAATTCCAATTCACTTGGTTGTTAGGGAAATCCTGCGAGTTCTTGCACTTCAGAAATTGTGGCTCGATATAATTTTTGTTCAATCGTCTGCCCCCTTCGTTCATTAATAAACTCAGATTGTGAGAAAGTATGAAGGGTGTGAAATCAGTGGAGGGGATGGAATATTCGGGTTTCACGGTAGCTTATATTTCAAACTCAAATTGGTGAACGGAAAAGTAGTTCATTAATAAGAAATATACCGAGAGACATTATATTTTATATGCGGATAAATGAATCCCTTTGTTCAACTTCATCTTGCAACCTCTCTGTCTGTAAACGCCACAAGAGCAACACTACGCAAATCAATAAACGCAACGATCTTGCTGTAGTCAATTGTCAAGACCTGTGACAATTTCAACGTTAATTGAGAGATGCTGTTGTCACCGCCCGTATCGCGAGCAACCTATTGGGATTTCATTCAACGGTCATCGACAACATTGATATTAGTTCTAATTTGACACCGTCAAGTCAACTCGACCGCGATCCTCGTGTATAGATACTCGAGAGATTCGCGGTACAGACGTATGCAACCACCGGCGCGTTAAAAATTCCCTCCGCTATAAGGAACCTTCGTTAGTTCAACGACAATGGAGTTCCTGTGACGGGAAAATTTCCAGTAATTCCGTCGGGGGTTTCCTCTTTAACGGCGCAACATCCCGCCGTTAATGCTATCAGCAATTACAAACGCTCCATGAAAGGTTAACCGAACGCTAAATGAACGTATAGGTTGCCGGTAGTTATTGTTATATGTATACGTAAGAGAGTTCTGTCGGATACTTGTAGTTTTACTTCAAACAAGCGTTAGTGCGGTTTTCAAGGCGATATAGGATCGGGGAAACGCGATCTCCGGAAAGCAGATTTCTGGAAATGCAAATTTCAAATAGACAATTGAAGTTCCCCAAGAATAACGTTGAAGATATTCGCCAAGCAATTATCACGCCGTTAATAGGATCAACATGACGGTGAACGTATTTTCTTGAACCCCAAAGCTGAGTTTATGTCGCTTAACGGGCTATAGTCAATGTTTGCTCTACGAGCGTGGCACGTATACCCTGTTCTTTTATGGCCCGCCTACAAATGGGTCCAAACTTGTACAGCTGGCAGAGAAGGGGCGGCTGTTGGGAATTAGGGGAGCCACGAGGGTTCTTATGACAATTAGTCTGATGAAAGATTTGTAGGCACTCAAACAGCGGAATGGACATCGAATGATTGTAGTTTATCTCTGCCTGATTAATTTTATTTGGCAAGGTAAGCCGATATCGTGCCAATATTGTTCATTTATGAGGTGCAGGTAAAAACTTGTAGATATTAAATATGTATGAAAGGCTGTTAACTCGGTTAAAGTATAATTCTTCTTTTCTTACTTACGCTGTACAATTTTTATTCATTTTTATTTTGTTTATATTTCTCATGGTATTTTTGTAGGGATATAACTTTGACTTGAATTTTATTTCTTCGAAGTTATTCAGTTATACCTGGAAAGCTTTAAATTTAGTTAAATTAACAAAATGGATGAAATAATTGGTTCTGTAGTAAGATTTGTTATTAAATGATCCTGTTAAAAGTCTTGTCTGATGATCTTTATTTAATTTAACTCTATCAACGTCATCATTTATTAATTAAATTTTATTTTTATTTACACCGCGAAATAAATCGAGGAAGCTACTACGAAGCAATTTTGCAGACGCAACAAATATATCATTATTATTAATATGAGACTCTTTTTCCCTCGTGGAGTTTTTTCCAAAAGAGACATATGTGATCTAAAAAAAAAGGTGGCCAGTATGTCTGGAAGCAATTATATACGTAAGCGTTGTTGGTAACGCAGCATACGGTTACTTCCGGTATCGAAGTGTTTTACGGCTGAGATCCAGCACATGTAGATCAGAGACTTCAAAGCCCGCGTTTCGATTTAATCTACCACGTAATACGTTAGTGATAAATAGTTGAGGTGTTAAATGAGAAACCTGGAATTATCGTGCTTGGCTTGTAATGTTCGAAACAAAGTTGCAAAGGAGAATCTTGAACAGCTATAATACACAAAGAGGTATATTCATCTAATATAGATTGTTCTCTTTTATGCATGGATTATCTATTTAAAAAATACATAAAAAGATTATTTTGAAATCTAGTAGAATCTAATAAATGTTCAAATTCAAATGTCTAAACTTTCCTAGAGAAATTGCATTACATGAAAGATTACTTTAATAAATAAATTAGGTTTGTATTATGTCTTAAGTTTAGATATTAAGTACATTGTTCTATAAACTTTCTTCCAATAATTTCAATTGTTCTGAGAGCACATAGATTCGCATAGCGGTGCTTCCTGCTCCAAATTTCCAATAAGAATAGTCAGATGAATATAGCTCTGTATTTAAATCTCTTCCCAAGGAAAGTTTGGAGAATTTCACGCGAAAGATCTTTGTTTTCGCACAGCTTGCCCTGAATAGAAGGGAGTAAGCCACTCGAAGTGCCGGAACAGAAAATCGCTCGTTTCTCGTTCGAGTTTCGTTTTCGACTCTACGCTGATTATGAACTCTAATACACTCTTCCTAACTACGTATTCTATTTAAAACAAAAACATTCTTCCCTATCTCCTCCTTTCACTTCTATTAAATAAACCACGCCCTTCGTGGAACGTGCTCCCGAAATTTCCATTCGAACTTGCCAAATTGTTGATCAAATTAAACGCCTTTATACAGTTCGATCCAAGTGATTGGACTGTCTAATCCGACTGGCAACACCTTTCGAACTCACGGGTAATTGATTTTACCAGCAGCCCCAACATTCACGATCCGTTCGAAGTTTTTACACACCTGGTCCCGTGTGCATCGATCAGACCGTGTTTCGCCTAGGAGTAGAACTCACCTTAAGTGCTAGCGATTCTCCTCGAACCCGTTTCCCCGGGAAGCAAACCGGGCAACGGGGCGAGTAATGGAGCGACGAACAGGAGATCCGTGAGATCGGGAATGAAGGGGATAATTAAAAAAAAAGGGGGAAAAAGAAAAAAGAAAGAAGAGGAAGAAACGAAAAGAGAAAATGACGAAAGAGACGATCTCGGTTGGCCGTAAATCGTAGCACTTTTCGGGATAGGCTTCTCGCTGAATGGAATTCGCAGAATACACCCTAGTGAGCCATGGCAGCGTAGATTATAAAGTATGCAAATATGCGGGGGAAGAAACGAGTGGGTGGAAAAACGGGTAAAGAGATAGCGAGGGGGACACGGTGAGATTACAAGTATGATAAGGGCTGGTAGAGCAAGAGGTGAAAGTGGAGGAATGGCAAGTGGTGTAAATCCAATTTGCGCAACATCGGGGGTTACAGCATTTCATTCATTAGCCCTTATTAGGCTGCATTATGCAAAAATGAGTTAACCTGTGCAGCCGGCTGGAAATTAGACGGGCATGCTCTTTTCTCGTCTAGAACGTTGCAAGTCTTGTGTTAGATTTTATAAGTGGGTCGATGATTACTTAGGATTGCAGCACAACACGTTTTTGTACCTATTATTAACAGGGCAATATTGGTTTTATTGTATAGATAATTGGTATCTAGCTATGACATGATACGTGTAATAGACTGATGTGCCCTAGCACATGGAAAGAGTACATAGCAAGAGGTAGTAAGTGAATTTTCTGCTATGAAATAGATCAAAATGATTTTTATGAGGTCGCCTGTTTTAACTTATTGAAATATGTTAAGAATTCGTGTTGTATAATTTCAGCAGCGATTGTGAAAGTTCGCATGTAAATGTGAGGCTTTGAAATATCTGATTCTGAACAACTTTAATTTGGCATGCATTGAAGAATTGCGAAGTAATTATTGTATCGTGTATGTTACATATTAACAGACTTATATCGCGAATAAACTCATAAATAATAAGGAGAGGGAGGAAGATATATTGTAGCATACAAATTGAATGAAACGATATTACACTAACCTCTTAGGTGGAAATCAGGAAACGGCAACATTAATATCAATTATTCCTGTCGGATAACGTTTGTTTCCAATAACTTATTATAATGAACAGCGAGTCTGTTTATAAATGAAAATGTGTTAATATATCGAAAGGGAATCGAGTAAAAGCAGGATATTCTCTAATTATGAACGCGAATTCTGATGCAATTGTAAGGAAATAATATGCCTCTGACTGTTAATTTGGTATTCTGCTTGCAGTGCGATTGGTGTGTGTATTGTAATAATAATAATATTAACGATCCACGAAGATCGACTGCAACGAAACAAAACAGGCGAAGCACAGCCTTATTATAATTTATAAATTTATGTTCTCTGTCTTATAACGTTCCACAAACCGAAAGATTTAATATGAAGATGTACGATGATCCCTAAACACTGATAGTATTATTCTAAAGTAGTTCTATTTAATTATTCTAAAATAGAAAATAAAATTTCCAACGGATTATGTACAATAATATACGTTATATAGAAAAGAATCTTGAGTTCATTATTTTCGGAAACTCACCCTTGTGTGAAAATAATTTATTTTACATCTTTCACTTATTATATTCGGTATTTAAAAAATTGTTTTAAGAACAGTATATATCTAATTCATATATCTCGTGCTATTAATAATTGTTTAATTTAACAATACGCAGAATTTACAATTTCG
Source organism: Nomada ferruginata (assembly GCA_963583965.1). Lineage (NCBI taxonomy): Eukaryota > Metazoa > Arthropoda > Insecta > Hymenoptera > Apidae > Nomada > Nomada ferruginata. The sequence goes on from OY757223.1 coordinate 8,741,722, forward strand.
AAACACGTAGTCGAAGTAGTTAAAGTCAATAATAAATTACTGTGTTCTTATCATTCGCTTTTCAATTACTGAAATATTAAACTTCGGAAGCATTTAAAAGTTGTAAGAGTATAATCCGGCTATACTTTAAACTTTGACAGAATGAAATGAATTTCCATAAAAAGAATAATTACAGCGTTAAAGTGCTGTCTCGACCCAGTTCGAAACGTTCAATACTTGTCTGGTTAGGTATGGTATAAAGAACAAAATACAAGTAATCTCTGGAGATAACGGTGTTAGAAAGACACAGTAGTTTTCGATGTGTACCTTGTTCCGTTTGGAAAGGAGAAGACAGGCAGTCCTTGTTGGCTGACAATATCGGTCAATTAAGGTAGTCTATCGTGAGATTTTCTAGCAAGTATACGTGTCTTACGTCCGACAATGTGGATCTTACAGACGTCAGTGTTCTTTAATAGAAAAAACATTATACACTTACCAATTGTAAGTCTCACGTTTACAATTTCCAATAATATCCCTAATTGAAGTAATCGTACCTGGGAATAACATCGTCCATTAATTTTATGCATAACTATATGTTTCTATAAAGTATTGCAATTAGCATACCGAGAAATCGAATGAAAATATCAGAATTAACGCATGCCCCCGGGTGAATTATTAATATGTAGATCCATTTTCGTGTATTCCAAAGAGTTTCCTTTTTAAACGAACTGTAATTTTTTTCGCCAGTTGTGCTTACTCAGTACTATATATAATTACATTCTCGTGGTCCCTCGTAAAGCGTTTAGCCTGCTGCAGAATTTATATAGCGCCATCAGTGCGTTTTGCAGCCGCAACCTCACAAACGGAATTTCTAAATCATTTAGTTCGTGCACACGATCGTGTGGTTTATGTTCCTTCTATCTTATATTACCAGTAGACTCGTTTTCCTATGCTGCGTGCGATAGCAGATTTATTCCCTAAGGATTCCTGGCTTTATATAGCGTAGGCCTTTAATTTTTCATTGCAGCACATCGAAACATCGATGTGACACCATTTTTGTATATTTGTACTTAAAAGTGTTTACGTTTTGATATTGGAGGGCAACGATTAAAGCAGGTAATTGTACAATTGCAGGCATGTTTTTAACGAGAATCGTATCATCATTTTTTATTGTTATTTTAAAAATGAACCACGCGTAAATATGAATAGTAAATTAAATAATCTATAAGGAGAAGGAAGCTGTACAGCATTATTAATTTATTATATAAAATGTGGTTATCCAATGCTGATATGAAAAGTATAATATGTATCGTCGTATACGTATGTTCCAGTCGTACTGTAAAATTTTTCTGAAGAAAAACTCAAATGGTGTACAACAATTGGCACCGTCATATTAAACTTTCCTCTACCGTGCTGTTTCTCGTTTTAGAATCATAAAATTTCCCGGCGAAAGTTTTGGTCTTGTATAACTCATAAAATATCTTTAAAGCTAAAGTACACATAATACGGTAGCAGTACCTATCTAATTTCAGTATGTATATGTGGGGAAACTGAAATTCAAAACTTTAAAATTTCGTCTGTCAGTTTCCAACGTAACGTAGCATACATATTTTAATACAGACAGCCCAGGGTTAGCACTCTTGCAGTACAATAAATTTATATTTATTTATTTCAACTTTTAGTCAATTGTAGTGTAGAGTATTTATCTACTTATTATAAGGTAACTGTAGGATAAAACTAGTTACCTACGTAAATACGATGTGATCTACTTGTTTAGGCAATTATGCAGTCCATTAACATATAGTTTTCCTCCCGAAAAATTGTTTATGCACTGAACTCTACTTATATTTCAACAATCACCTCCGTATTTCATCTAACTTTAAATTCTATACAGCAACGTTTACTGTACTGTTCACACAACGATTTACATTTCAAGAATTCTAATAAACATCATTCATTGTCACCGCTCGAATATTTTAATCTGTTGCTGAGTTTCACATCTTTATGTGTGGTATGGCGTTCGTTCGTGTGTGCGTATATTTGAAACGCGTTAGATATTTCACGAAGATAGAGGAATAGAAACGACACGGTACGGCGCACGTAGCGAAATCCTTTGCAATCGGTGAACCGATCGTTTCCCAAGAGGGTAAGAAGGGGCGACGATGTCGACCTCATTCCACGCATACCGCAAGTCGTACTTTGTTATCGAAGTAGTCGATTCTCGTCGCTGCAAATTGACCACTTGGAAAAAAAAAGCTGGCACGGTTCATAACTGCGATTCTATGCCTCTAACGTTTCAAGCACGTCGCGTAAAAGATTTGCAATAACCTGCCTGTTTGTTTCCTCCGTTATTATGCATAACTCTTACATTATCTTGATAGAAAAAGACCGTATGTACACTGAATACTAGATATTTATTATTATAGCCAGCTCGTGTCATGAAGAAAGAGCTACGAGGTGAAGAAAAATGTATTTTTTTCGACATGTTCTATAAAACAAAAAATGATACATGGAAAGCTTCTTTTATTTATTGTTTTTGATGTTCATGATATAGTTAGATACTTTACAGGTTTCTAATTATAGTACGAGATATTTAGGAAACAATTGTATTTAAGCTGCAAATGTTTAAAAGAAGATCCTCCTTTTATCATTTCTTATGAACAGTCACTTTATATCTTTGTAGTAAAAAATGATGAGATTAATTGTTCCTTGTCCATATATTATTGACTATTATAATTTTAACAAATTATTAATTTTACAACGCATATCCTATATGTTCGTCGATAATATTCATCAGGTAGCATCTAGTCTAACGCGATATAAATTCGAAACTACCGTAGAACAGCAATATTCAACAATCGAAATAATATTTCCAAGTCATTTACTTTATCTTCATGCAAATTGATACCTGTAACTACGAGACAAGTTTCATGCATTAATTAATAGAGTGAATACCAAGTGGGATGCATAAAGCTTGCATATTGTTAGCCGATCGCAAATACAGTCTTCTCAAAACTTTACCACGAACTACGTACATACACTTTGCCGAATTAAAGCAATACCATTCCAAGCTTTACGGTTAACCGCAATAGAATATCTATGAAATGGACAACACATTTTTCGAATACATTTAGCGGCGCAGCGTGCTGAACACAAGTATTTCAAACCCTTGGCGAGCAGCTGAGGCACAATCTTATTCAACTGAGAACATTTCGTGGTTCAATATCGAAAGTAGTACGTACTCTGTTCACACTCGCAGCGAAGAACGCCATCGACATAAGCGTAAATCCGTTTCCCGTTTCCACTGAACTTAATTAACACCTTCTTTCGCATTTTCCCGACCTTCGACCGTTACCTTAAAATGCGCGCTTTTTCCTGCGTGCTCGTTACCCAGAAGCCAATAAGGCGTAAGAAGTAATTAACGTAAATACTGCAATGGACATCGACCTGTTATCGCTGTTCGATGCTTTCTGTTTGTACGTACATGTACATGGCGGATATCTCGTTCGGATTCTAGTAAGTAGTTATTTCGTGAAAGCGGTCGAAGGCGGAAGATAACATTAATGGAATAAAAGTTTCATCGTTTATTATGTTTCTTTCGTGGTTCTGGACCGGAAAATCACGCGGTATTCGTGGAATTCTTTACACTTTTGTTCTGCTTTCACATTCTCCTTCCGCGTATCGTAGACTTTATTAAATAAGGGACCAATTTATATCCAAGAAATAATGCAAGGCTACACAGAAACTATAATAATAAAACCAATATTGTGCGCGTATGGTAGGTATGTGTACAAGTGAGGATTACAATTTTATTGTTCCTCTTCTTTTAACCAATGATTGTACAGAAAATATTAAAATTCTCAGAGTGTCAAAAATAAAGGGTGAAACTTGTACACAGGTATAATTTAAAAATAACCCCTGAATATTAAATTTCATTGGGAATGAATAAAATAAAATATCATTTTATTGAGGTAAACTATAATAGAATAAGTTAAAATAAATTACTTTTAAATCGCGGTGTTATTTAATTAAAACAATCACCCTTAATTAGTTCGTTCGAACTTGTTAATAATACAAACCTACAAACCGTAGAAATATTACAACCCAGCGACGACACAAGGATCGTACAATAATCGAATGAAAACATTATTCTTCATTTCCAAAAGTTGTATTTTCAATCTTTTCAAACTGTGCTCCGGCATAGCCCGCGCTTGAAACTTCAGAACAGTTTGATAAAATGTGGCTAATTGTATAAACGAAGTACTTGCGTCGAACTACGAAGAAGTATCTTTATCATAGGGTCAAATGATTTTTCCCCTGTAGCTGTCGGCTGCTCTATTTATAAAAAAAAGGAAGTAACCAGATACTCGAAATAAATTTTCCGGTTCGTTACACGATGCATCGCAATTCGAAGCGAGAAGAAGGTACGAGGTGATTTTTAACCTTCCCAGATGTGGCAGCTCGTTCCTCCGACACGCCCTGACTACTTATGCTGTTCCGGGCAAACAGCAAGGCGGCAAGTCCAATCGGGAATGATTTAACGCCATGCACATAAAAACAGGCGGTTTACATAAGTACGTCGTTGTCATTCTCAGTAGAAGAAACTTTTTCGATCCCTTCGTGATGCCTCAAATACCAGTGGTTTCTCATTAAGATTTCTTGTTAGCGCCGTCGTATATATGTACTTACATTGCGTACACATACGTAGTGGTAGAGAGCAAAGACACGTGTGTACTCTGAAAAGAGTGTAGAAGTTCTCCCTTTGCAGCAAAAGATGGCAACTTGTAAAAGGGCAAAGCATTTTTGTTTCGATAACCGTGACTGTTTCATTGCTCCAATTCTTATACATTTCTCAAAACATGAAAGCCGATGTTTTCATCGCGTCAAATAAATATCGAGGCACGTTTCGTAAAAGAAAGGGGTTGACGACGGGACACGCGAAGTATCCGTAATTTGATTACGATGATATATCCGGTGATCGATAAAACAATTTACGTTTCTACGTCCTCCTCGGGGACGTTTTTACAACGGAACTTTAGAAAAGAAATTGAAAAGAAAGCTAATTGAAAAGAAATTGAAAAGTAATACCGCTACCATTCCATTTCTTTTTCAGCGGTCTCTTTGCCTCGCAGCGGGCGAGTTTCACTTTGAAAGTGTTTTCGAAGGGAACCGTAGCGTACCGCGGTGTACGATGTAAAATTGTTCCATCGATTATCAGATACATCATCGTGACAACGTATCCGTAATGTAAATTGCAAAAGCGTGTTTCAACCGTTTGAAAAATCGAGGCAACTGTACGTGTCGAAAACTGCCGGGCCATTCGTATTACGAGGCTCGATATACAGGGTCAGTCTCGTTCCACTCGTCCAGGCGTGCTCGGAGAATAATGAAATTTGTCCACAAAACAAAAAAAGGAAAAAACTTTGCGCGAACAATGGCCGGTTGAACCGCTAAAAGACGCGAAGAACAAGCGTTGGCTCGAAACGCTTTTCCACGTCCCCTTTGTTCTCAAGTCCATGACATATGTTTCGAACCCTTGAGGCCCTTTCTGCATCACGGCTGTAGTGCTAACGGTGGTTGAAGTAAAAGGCTCAAGGCACTAGGTCACAGCCGATGTGGCATTCAAATGCTGAATCTCGACTCGAGTTTGCTTTATTGTTAGCCCCGGTTGAATATTTTATCGGTTTTTTTTTCCAGCGACAGGAAAGTTTTGCGGTAACATTGCTTGTACAAACATCTTCGAGCCACTCTCGTTCGTCTACGACTTACAGATCTCGCCGCCTATATTTAACAAGACAGACGTACTTTTTCATAGTGTACATATATACGTATATATGTATATATTTGTGCCACTGGCGTGAGGGCTGCTTATCTATCTGTTTGCTCAAACCGATCATCCGTCAAGATCTCCTGGAAATCGTTATTCAAGTGGCCGATCGGTGTTCTTGGTCTAGAAACGAGAACAGAAGTTTGTCTTCGCTTAAGAGATTACCATAAATCAGTTCCCGACCTCGTCAATGGCATTTAAAAATATCGCGCACACACGAAAACGGCTTGGGGTGAAGTGCACAGGAGCACACAGAACCACTCGACGTTCTACGATCTTAACGCGCTGCCATAAATACGTCGTCACGATTTGTGAAAGCGGTGTCGCTTTTAGAAAAATTCACCGTGTCAGCCCTAGTACAAATTTCTTTTTTTCTCTCTCTCTCTCCCTCCTCCACGCCCTCGCTCATCTTGCCAAGGAAGACGCGCGCGAGTAATTGCTCCGCATCGCATTTCTCGCGTGGTTCGTTTGGGCATCAGTTACCGCGCACGATCTGGCACGAGTGAGGAAAAAGGAAGGTGCCATTGTGTTGGCCATTAATTTATTTAGACTGTACACCGGGAAGTAAAATTTACGAAAGCAACGTATATAGGTATATATTGTAGATAGTGTACCCGTAGAATCTATGTGCAGCATATGTATACACATAACGTAGACAGTTTAATTCTCCCGTGGAAAAATTTATATTGCTCTCTGGTCTTGAAGTATATTACATTTCGTATGTACCGAATCCAAATTTTTCGTTGATTTATTTCATGCACTGTTTTGCCGTTTTGATATATTTTTTTCCCCTCGTTTTTTTCTGTATACGCATGACTCTATTCTTTTCATTTTTTTCTTCTTCGAAATCGTACGTTACAATTTGAAATACACGCTGATTAAAAAATGGTTGCTCGCAGCACGCTGTCGGGCGCATATATTTTTCATACCGCCGATGAAATTGTAGAATGGGACAATTCTTGTCGTCGTTATACGTTTTAATCGGATCTGCGCGTACCAATATTTATTCCGATATATCAATATTCCGATATGCCCAGCAGAATCGCACACTAACTCGTCACAATGAAGCAAGATTGTCACAATAGAGGAAACCGGGCACCAAAGGGGAAATTTCAGGGCGCATAGTTCGTTCATCTTCTGTGTTACCACGTTTAATTGGAAGTTGCTTTCGCCTAAATTTATACTCTCATCTGGCGGAAGAACGCCCCAATTAACTCGACTCGTTATTATTTCATTCCCGCCGTATCCCCCGCTCTGACTTTCGAAAATGCTTAATATAATTGCGCGGCTATTTCGAATTACACGCCGATGCTGCACGCGAAACCACGCATCTAGACTGTGAGTCGCACAACTGCACGCGAATATTGCAATGCCGCGTCCCATTTCTTCTGTTCCACGTTATATTGCACATTTTCTGTCCAAAGTGTGAAAAAGTTCATGAAAAAAAAATGCAATTACTTTTCCCTTCGATATTCCGCGACGGCACATCATTGTGTTTTGTTCTTTCGAACGCATATAACTATTTGCACTTCTAAATGGAACAATGCGTTCTGCTCCTCACAATCTTAAACCGAATGCAGCAGCTGAATAAATAACTCAGCGAAATAAATTCGAAATGAGCTGTGCTTTTTTTTAATCCCTGTGGACCATTGTGAATAAAATTTTTATGGAACCGCTTTCTATGAAAAAACAACAGTGGGAATGTAATTTCTGAACGGGATAAGATTATCCTGCGACAATAAGCAGAGAAAATTGATCAGTGAACCGTTAACTTTCCAATGGTTTTCTTATAATATAAAAACAAGGGGGGCCTTGAGAAAGCTCATTGTTAGTAAAAAGTGTACTTAGCCGTCTCTGTCGTGTGCCATCGATTCTATTTTGCACGTCGAAATGTAGAGAAACTTGTGATTTATTTGCGCTATTCTATTGCATAAATAATGGATGGTCAAAATTTTTATTACGCTTTCATTGATTGTGTCTAGCAAAATGAGTTACTAGTAACATTTTTTTTCTATTGTTTATTAAGGATCAAAGAAACAGTTGGAATTTTATCCTTCAATTATATAATTTGCACAAATTTGTAAGTATTTGAATACGATTTAATAAGATGCTTTGTTCATCCTGAATAATGTAATTATTTGGAATCTGGAATATTTGAAGAATTTGGTTCGGTTTGGATTTCTATCTTTTATAATCTCTGGCAACTTGCCTCATTTCTTGGTTCATTATTATCCTCTTTGATCCTCTCTGTGTAGTTTTGTATCCCAAATAACTACAGTAATCTTCTCAGTTCTGGAGTTCTTCCGTGTCAATGATCGTCTTCATTCTATCTCTTTTGTGCGCGCAACTGTTTCCCAAAAGTTAATATTTCTTTTATCGGACTTTCTTCAGCTGCTGTCGGTATTGTTATTCGTCGAAGTACTACTTCATTCAACACTTCGTTAGTTGTACTAAGTTATTGCTTTTTAGTAGT